>CM021732.1:114526220-114817816 GCA_011075105.1 Heteronetta atricapilla
GCAGGCGCAGGGCGGGGGGCGGGCGCGGCGGGCGGGCGGCGGGGCAGCTCCTGCGCTGACACCTGCAGCATGTGCCAGGAGCTGCAGCGGCAGCCGCCGCCTCTGCCTCTGCGCGGCGCGGCCGCCCCGCTCCGGCGCCGTGCGCGGCGGCGGCGGCGGTGCAGGAGGAGCGGGAGGAGGAGGAGGCGGAGGAGCAGCTCCAGCTCCAGCGGCGGCAGCAGCAGCAGCTCCAGCGGCGGCTGCCGGCGTCCCTGCCTCCCGCCCCGCAGCGCGCGGCGCCTCGCAGGTGAGCGGCAGCCGCCTGTTGCCGCGCGGCCGTTGGGGAGGGCGGGCGGCCGGTCCCTCACGCGCCCCAACGGCCGCGCGGGGCCGGGATGGGGGGACCGGGTTGGGGGGGGGGATGTAATGGGGTCGCCGCGCCCCGCTGGGGGGCCGAGGGCGAAGTTTGGCGGCCGCGGTGGTGGCAGCCCGGCGGGTGCCCACCGCAGCGGAGCCGGCAGATGACAGGGAGCCGGTGGTGGCGGGCGGGCGGGCGGCCCGCTGCCCTCCGCTGGGCGAGGGGTGTGCGGGCTGGGAAGCCGTGATGCGCCGGGGTGCTGCAAGGAGAGGTCCGGGAATCTGAGGTGCCGAGGCAGCGCCACAGGCTGGGTGTCCGTAGGCTTCAAATGCGGCGTCGCGGTGGAAGTTTTGTAACTTTGCGGTCTGCTCCTCCCGCTGATGGTGGGATGCAGCAGCAGGCATACAGCAGTGGGGGGATAAGGGCTCCAGGTCTGCCTTTTAACCCTGTCGCGGCTCTGGAGCTGTTCCCTGACCTCCCACCCCAATGCCGGGTTGTATCCCGTACGTGTCCAACGCCAACCGGGCGCCTGTTCGCTAACCGAGTGATGGCAGCTGGAGAGCAGTGAGTGCTGGGTCTCTAGGTCTTCAGTTGTGCTGGCCTCTGCCTGTCAGAGGGTAAGTGAGCGTGAGATAAAAGCCAGTGCCATCTCAAACATGTATCTTTAGGTTGCTCCTCAAAAGAGCGTGATCCCATTAATACATTTCGGGGTGTTACCCGACCACCATTGCATTCACCAGTCAAGTTCCCGGCTTTCTTCAAAATCACTAGTGAATGCACTACTTCTTTTTCTGTTTTTATGTGGACTTTACCTGGTTTATCACAAGACAGAGTTAAAATTCAAAGAACTGCATGCCTAAAAATAAATCTCTCCTTGCTATAAAAAGTCACACGTAAAGCATCAGCTCCTGACCCAACCTCAGCGCGCTGTGACTGATCAGAACGAGGTGCTACGGTTTTGCAGTGGTAGAAGTAAATACGAAATTAGGCACGTGCGCACGCCGTGATCAGAGGCAAGTGGCTAATTCGTGCATGTAATACTCGGGATGTGTGGCTCCACAATGGTGTGTAATTATTCCCACAAGCAGTTTTTGGTGTGTTACTGTTTCTGTGCACCAGTGCCTGAACTATGCATGCTCAACCGTGGTGGATTCAGCTCTTCTCTTGGAAGCACCTCAGGCCCCCATCGTGACCACAAGCATGTGGCTGTGGTCGCTGTGTGGCGGCGTGACCTACTGATTCCACAACTGAAAATCCAGAAAAAAAGCACAAAGTATACTACAGGAAGGTGCTGGGTAGCAATCTATTGAGGTTTAGAGAAAGGCAAGGGATAGATTTATTGTGTTTTTTTTGTTGTTGTTTTGTTTTGTTTGGCTTCTGAAGATTTAGTCCTTCATTAATGATTTCCTTGATTTCTGCAGTCGTACGCTGTCAGAGACTGGAGAATAGATGATCTCCTCCTGTCCATTTTACTCAGTGTAAGTCTATTCAGAATAGCCTTTAATGGTCAGCACTGATCTAACTGCCATGCTGAGCAAATAATTGCACTGAAATCAATGAGTATATACTGACATGAAACCGAAAAGAAAATCGGTCTCATGGTATGGTACATTTGTATACGTGAAAGTCAAAAATAGCTGTCATAAACACAGTGTATCATGTCAGAAAAAAATAGTCGATGCCCATCTTACAGTTGTCCAAAAAGTTTCTTTCTTCTGTTTCAGGAGCTTTTGGTTAGGAAAGTGAAGGCAGCAGTCTTGGAATGAGAACTATTCTGCAGAAACTTTTTGTTCCAGTGGCTAATCTCCTTTTCTTTAATTCTGTGGTCTTAATCTTATTTTGCACATATACACGCTGCTGTCGTTGGCCAAGGACTGTTTTCTTAGACAGGGCCCCCTCAGTCTGTCGCCAGGTGTCGCAGGGTTAATTCTAATGCCTGTGTTTTAAACTGTTGCTCTTTAATTACATGTGTTCCTATCTCCAGGCACAACAGCCAAATGTAAGTGGTGTGCAATGTTACATTCCAATTAGTTTTGCTGTGCAAACGTGGATTATAGTTGACGGGTAAGTCTGACATGCACTGCATGACTTGTCATGCTTTTCCTGGAGAGAGGGGAGTCTTGGGACTGAGTCACCGTGGAAGAACATGGAGCCCTGTAGGCACAAAACTGGTGCAACGGAGCGATGAGTCAGGCCTCTTTAAATTTGGTATTGTGTGGTGTTCACGGACTGGGTGCATTGTGTTCGTTGCGTACCTAGGCAAGTAACTAGCAAGTGAAAAACTCACTCAGAGAATCCTCTGACTCTGCGATGCCTTTTCTTGGCAGAGATGATCCTCCTTCCATTGAAGTAAAAGGCTGTTGGTTAGGATCGTGGGAGAAATCGGGGTGTATCAACTTGCCGAGCAAATCAGGTCTACCAGACAACACATTCATTTCCTACATTGTCTCAGATCCAATAGCAGCATGACCTAATGCTCACATTTTCACATTCTGCCTTGTAGATCCACATCAGCGTTTTTAGACTTCTGAAAGTGGATCAAGAGTAGAGGAGTAAGAACAACATTCCAGCTTCGTAGGTCCCGGTATCTCTATGGTGGGTGTTGCTGTGGACTGACAACTTTGATTCTAGGGATTCCAGAGGAAACTGGTGTTACTGCTAAATTAAGAAAAATGAAATTTCTTAGAGATGGTAGCCTCAGAAATATGTTAAACAGTGGGAGTGAAGACTGCTCACGCAGCTATTTTCAGGAACAAAACAAAGCCTTATGTCAGAGGTGTCTTCAGTTAGGCGCTTATTCCGAACTTCCTTGAATGGTAATCATTAATAACACCATCTTCTCGAGCTAACGGAGCATGAAAATTCCTTCATTTATAATCATTTAGCGGCATGCTTGAAATTCTGTCCACTTACGCAAACAGCACAGGAACAACGCTTTTGCTGAAAATTGGGATGGGGATGGGGGATGGACATGCAGGCAGGGGGCAATTGCGTGGGGAGTAATCCGAATGGCCTGGAAGAGGCCATGCAGAGGCTCACTCTCCTACTTCATTGCAACAGCTACCAAAGAGAGTGTGTTGGAAACATTATATGAGGCTTTTGTTTGAAAATTGTAGCAGAGCATTATTGATCTGTATATTTTTAAATCTCGTGAATGTAACCAGTCACCATTTTGTGATCGCGACAGGCATTAGCGCTAGTTTGGGAGGGGGTGTTGATGGTCTTGCAAAAAAAGTCTTCTCACATTTTCTTAAATTGGAGAACTGTTCCAATGAAGACATATTGGACAGCATGCTGGAAAGATGTGGCAATTTAGATCTAAATCGTATCAATTCCAATCAAGTATAAATGCTTTATTTATTTCTAACTTAGCAGATATACCTATTGTATCCTCTAACCGTATAGATTTCTAAAATGTCACATGTGGAGAAATACAGCCTGATATCAACGCAGGGAGGGCTTAGCAGTCTCAGCAATTGAGATGAAATGCAAAGCCACATGCAAGAACTTGGAAGTGTCAGTGGTCTCTGTGTCTGGGTGTGGAGATCAACAGACCTAAGACCGGTTGCACTGCTGAGGAAAGTGATGCCAAAACTGGAAACCTCCAGAGGAAAAAACATCTCAAATGTAGAGATAGAGATCTAAGAAAAGCCTTTAAATACACCTTGTTTGGGTTTAATTACCTTAGAACCGGAACACCATGAAGTTGCAAGATGATAGATGGCACACCCCCTTGAAATGATTTGCATTGTGCTATTGACTTCAGTAGAGCTAGGATTTTCCCTACTACTTAGGATAACCAGGACTGAAATATTCTCTCATTTATGATGATGTAAATCCAGTCCTGGTGTATTTTCTTCCTCACAATGAAGAGAAAGAGATGACAACTCTACTAGCTGTCTGCGGCATATCCACAACTCCTGCTAGAGAACATAATTATTGTGTAGTGCTCCAGTGTGCTATTCAAAACCCTTACCATTAACTCTGTAGTGTCACCGTGTCCTCCATCATCAATGGAGGACAGCAATGTGTGTGCTGATGCTATGAGAAGTACCACAGACAGTCCACGCGCTGGCGTGTATGCCACAAGGACCTGCAGGGAAATCCTCACCTGCATCTTTTGTTGTACAGCGGCTGCGTTTCTATAAGGGTGCTCCATGTAGTCAGAGCAGCTCGTGAAGAGAAATGCAGTGACTTCTGTAATTGTTCAAATGAGATTACAGCTCAACAGAATTCCACCCTATAATGTACAAAGTACAAAAATAAAGGCTCTTTTTAGTTAAGTCATGTACCAGACTGGTGCCAAGAAGCAATGCGATATCTCAAATGATTTTTATTTCTATTTTTTTGAAGTTTCTTAGCTGGAAGAGATGTCAGAAGAGCCAGGGGTGGAGATCTACAAAAATGAAGTAGACTCAGGTGGAATTTCCTAGCGTAGTGTTCTGAATGTCTCTGCTTATTTTATTTAAAATTAAATTCAAACTTCAGAAGCATGCTTGATTTTCTTTTGGCGCTGACAAGCTCTGCCTTGGCTTTGTTGTCTAAAGAGGTAACAGCAATTAAAATGTGATGTGACAGCGACTTCTATGAACTGTTTTGTGATGTAAGAATCATAACGTAAGATTTTTGTGACATGATGAAAATTAGCAGGGGAAAGGAAATCTCTCAGCATTACCCACGGCTTTTCAGCAGCTCAGCCAGCACTTCCTCCTGCTTGCTAACTCCCTTCACAATGGTGTGTGAGTTGAGGCCCATCCAACTGGCAAAACTCCTCTATACAGAGGTCTGACCATGTTGGTTTAAGCAAAAGCCTGATACAAGTTTGCCCTTGGGCCTTCCTGGGGAACAGAGAAGCTCCTGGTGTCGTGCCAAAATGTGCTTGTCATACTTAAGGGTGACTAGATGCAAGGAAAGCGATGAGACTGCGCTGAACTGTTCAGCTTGGATGGTGCCGAAGGGTGGAACTGGTTTTGCACGGTGCCCTTGGTGCCTGCAGGGTGGGTGAGCTGCCTCCAGAAGGAAGAGCCACGTCCAGCAGTTCCGGGCATCTCGGTTGTGACGTCCATGGGCCACTGGAGAAAAGGAAAGGCAGAAGATAATGCAACTCTTTCTGGAATGTAATTATTGCCATTAAAAGATTAAAACCCAAATGAAAGCATAACCCACCTCTGTCTCAAAGTGATAAAGATGAAACCTTGTGTGGGGAAGGAAAGAATAGATCAGCTTCCATCAGAAACTGAAGAGGGAACAGTGGCAGCAAGTTGGTAGTATGATCTTGCTGGAAAGATTTGAGCTGACTGTGAGATCAGATGCATGTTGTTCTGATCTTGACCTCAGCTCCTGGGCAGCTATAGTCCCTCACCAGGTCTGTATGCACAGGAGCTGTCTTTTGTGGGCCATTTGTTTATGCCCTTATGCCTCGCAGAATTGCCCCGTGTGGCAGCTATTTGCATCTATTGAGCTTTCTCACAATCGCGCTGTTGTACTTGGTTGGTACCAGAGTTAAAGTTAAATGCCGGTTGGCCTGTGCTCCGCCACACAATCATTGTCCCCAGAAATCACCGCCACAAAGTAGGCCTTGATGGCAGCCTGAAGTAGCAGGCAGCTCTCCTCTGTTCTTTCCCCTTTGAAGCACTCTTTGCTTTGGCACGCCTGTCAATGAGCCTGCCCGTGTGGTTGTGCAGCACAAACTTGAGCTGCGCTGCGAGGCTTGCCTCCCTGAAGAAAGAAGCAGGGCTCTTGGCTGCCCACCAAAGCCCATCATGGCTTGACAGCTACGCTTTAATGAAATGGACCGACCAACTCCTTGGTGGGCAGAGTGCCAGCCTAGCAGATGGGCCTGAATGTGGGCAGCCAGCAAAGCAGCTACATACATGTAGATGCAGAGACCGTATGTATGGGTATAATAAATAGGGGTCTCTTCAATTCGGGAGAAGTTGTCCAAATGAAAGACTGAGTTCTAAAACAAAGAGCCCGAAAAGAGACTTCTTGCAGGGAAGGGATGCGTTGGAGTGCTTGGAGTAGGAATCTGTACTCTCCTTGTTGCCCTCTGCTTGCTGTTTTGCAGGTTATATAATAAACATAGGAGGCTGTTTAGTCTTTGAATCTGGGCACTCTTGTTACTATAACC
This sequence comes from Heteronetta atricapilla, assembly GCA_011075105.1. Lineage (NCBI taxonomy): Eukaryota > Metazoa > Chordata > Aves > Anseriformes > Anatidae > Heteronetta > Heteronetta atricapilla. Next base: position 114,532,688 of record CM021732.1, read on the forward strand.
GAGAATGTGGAAAACGCTTTACCGCGGTGAATCCTTTTGCAAACCTGTTTGAAGCTCAGAGCCTACCAGGATGCTCATTAGTACAGTGAGTTCAGTGAAAATCTGTGTGTGCCATGCTTTTCGTTTTGAGTGAATTACGGTATGAAGTATTTCGCTGAACAAGAGTTACACAGAAATCAGTTACCAGTAATCAGTACAGAACGTATCAATGCTTTCCATATTGATACTAGCCCTAATGCTTCCAAATCCATGCATGGTCAGCTAGTGCGTAAATGCTGGGCCCCTTCCATGGATGGCTGCCAGTTGCCCCCTGTGTGCAGGCCACATAACCATTGGTAATTAAACACTTACAGGTTCTTCAAAGAGCTGGATGTTAGTTGCACCTCTACAGAAGAACAGAGAAAAGCACAGTGACTTGAACCTGTCTGCAGAGGGATTGGATTTCCAAAGCCTGTGTCCCTGGAGACCTCTGCCTAATTTTATCAGTGTGATGCTGGAGAATTGTCAGGCCTTGCTGTCTCAGGTCACACAGGTATCTTGGTTGAAACCCCAGGTCTCTGCATTAGGAGAGAGTGCTAGTGGATTGCACAATGAATACCATCACAGCCCCAGCTGGAAACTGCCTCAGGCTCCTCTTAAAACTTTGAAGGGTCTGTGGACACAGTTTTTCTGGAGCTTTACAGGGCAAACCAAGAGGATCTATGATTCTTGGCAAAATCCATAATGAGCTCTGGAAGCAATTTTCTTCCTCGGAGCTGTCTTCACCACCCCGATGGTTAGAGATTTGTTGGTTGGTTTCTTCTCCACTCTCAGTATAAAAGCAGAGATTCAGCTGTATGTTTCAAGGACCTGTAAATTAGACAGATTAGCAGAAATTACAGGGGTAAGAAATCCCTTTCAGTTTCACCTGGAGGCACACAGCAGCTGTTTGCGTGACTCCGATCAAGCAGCGCAGTGTCTGGAGGAAGTGCCCAGAAAGCTGAGATGAGCCCACAGCTGAGAGGGGCTGCCAGGGTGTTTTGGCCTGGAGGAGGGCACCAGGCTTTTGGTGGGGGCTGGCCTGCCCCGCAAGGGGTCCTCAGGGACTGTGGTGAGGGGAATGTTTTGAGGAGAGGGAATTTCTTAGGGCCTGAATTTTCAAAAGACAGTTACAAACTCCTGTAGTTTTCAGAGGTGGGTATTTGCTCCTGTAGTAGAAATGCTGTGGTATGCCCAGTGCCTTATGAATGCAAAATGAGAACATGTTCTGGTCCGAGTATAATGCTCGACTTGCACACACTTCTCTTAACTTTTTATTCTTTTATTCTTTCAGACATGTTTACCACGTAACCCTGCTCATTTTTTTCCCTCCTTAAGGAGTAACCATGCATGGACACTAGTCCAGAGCAAGCAGTTTAATGGTAACATGCACTGCTTAATGGGAACTACAGAACTTTAAATGTGCTGCGTGAGAACTCTGCAAGTTTCTGCTCATTTAATCCTCTCTACTTAGCCTACATCTGCCATTCCCTTTTTGTACAGGCTAGGGTGAACATTGCTCTTAAGTCTCAGGTGATTTTTGTCAGTTCTCTTATCACCTGCATTCAGCTGCTTCTGGTGGGACTTCACCAAAACACAGGTGCAGTCCTGCAAGGGACTGGAAAGGGAAAGGGAAAGGCAAAGAAAAACAGGATGGTGGAGGACGGCTGTGAAAAGGGAAAGGTGGGGTGGAGAAAAATGAGATGTGAGAAGAGAAGGAAAACAAGGCAAAATGGAAAGGTAGAAGGAAAGAAAAAAAGCTGAAACCAACAATGAGGAAAGAGGGAGGGGAAAGGAGAGGGGAAAAAAACACAACAACAGATCATCAGATGAGAAGTACTGAGCTGTTTTAATGAATATAAAAACATGCTCCAACTTGGTTCTTTTCCTCTTGATGTGATGGAGCAGGGCTCACCTTGCAACAGCTTCTTTGGGAAAAGGGTCTCATTTGACCTCACAGCACTACTTAGATGGGGAAGTCACTTGAGAAGAACTTTTCAGGGCAAAGAGCAATGTCAAAGAGTAGCAGGTTCAAGGTGCATCTGTTTATGCCAACAAATAGGACACCAATTTCCTTTTCATTACTAGTCTGCTGAGGTAGGAATACATTTGTCCTAAGTTAAGTGCTGGCACCGAGAAGCGGAAAGTAAGTTGCTGTATGTTTTAAGACTGCAGGCAGGCACATTGAAAGCTGAACTGTATCACACCCTGCTCTGTATAACCTTCTGCAGAGAAAGCTGATGCATACTGTCAAGTACCGTAATATTAGAAGTATTATTTCTGCAGTACCTGTTTCTCTAGGCAGATACAGAAGATCTAAAACCAGTCAATGTTCATGAACATGTCATCAGTCTACCCTAAAAAGCACTTTGCTATTTTTTGCTTCCCAACCCCCATTTAATCCAGTCACAATGAGTCTGACATTATTATGGACAACTGCATGAAAGTTGTTTGCACAGAAAAAGATAAACAGTAACTGCTGTTCAAGGTTAGTAACATAAATGCAGCTACTTAGTATATGTCTTTGCACCATGGATTAGCCAAGTCCTCCTCCTTACGCAGAAAGCACATTCTGATGAAAGGTATGTTACATTTGTCTCCTTGTAATGCTCCTCTGCATTTCCACAGGGTATGCTGTGTTGCTTATTTTTCTGGGAGCCCCATGTAATGATTCCTCCTGATGTTTACACTAAAATGTTGCTTATCTTCTTGTTTAAAGATAATTATTCCTGTGCAATTTGTACCTTTTTTTTTTTTTTTTTTTTTTTTTTCCAAAACATGAAAGCTTGGTAGGGCATAATAAAACTTGTGATTTGTTGTGGGCAGACAGATTTTTGATGGCGAGCTTGATTGTCAGAACAAACGACAATGGCTTCTTAACCATCAGCTCTATTCCAAATAATTAATGTGATGTTAGTGGCCTTAGTGAAGCAATGGGCTGTATTACGCTGACTGCGAAGCACGGGAACCTACTGTGCCTTTCTATCATAAAAAGGCCCTGCCTGTGCTGTAGATCCTATGAAGAATTTGTAGAGATACTTGAAAGGATAAAACGCTGTATAAATTCCCAAAGTTCAAAGAGAAAATACCACTCCGGATAAAAAAAAAAAAAAGGGAACTTAGGCCATCAGCAGCTTAACCATATGTGACAGATCTTGTGCTAAGTCCTTGTGCCATTGTTGCAAATGCCTCTGGGGTTCACCAAGTACCCAAGTGGAAGGACTGGAAGAAAGACTTGGAGAACACTGACCTTGGAGGGGCAGAGGGAGAAGGCTCGCGTTTGCCAGTAAGTAATGCTGATTCTCTGGGCAGAATATGAACAGGGAAGGTTTAAGACGTGTACAGCTAGGACTGTCTTGCATTTCCCATGAAAATGCCTTTGAAAGGCATTACTATGTATTTATCAGTATTACTGCATAAGTATTAGTCTAGAAATAAAATTGGGAGCTGTACAAGTCGGGCAACTCTGCTATCCTAACACAGGGTGAAATCGCACCAGGTCTGAACTGATACTTTTGAGAACTGAGACTTAGTGAGTCTACGTCTCAAAAACCAGTAGTTATGTTCTCCTCCCTGTGCCATATAACAACATGAATGTCAGATCAAAGATCCTCACCTTCAGGCCATGGGTGTAATCAAAAGTTTGGGAAAAAGGCTGGTATAGAGGTGACACTTCCTTCTGTCATCCCTGTGTGTGTCCTGGACCTGGCTGCTTCCTTCTCTTGCCGTCCCTTGCCCTCCCAGAGAAACACCCCATTGACCAGGCAGCCCAGCCATTCCCTTATTCCCCAGCACACAGCTGATCTCTCCTGTACAAGCCCAACCTCTCCCCTTCTGCCTGTGGGGCTTGGATTTAAGCAGCTCTTCCTTACCTCAGCCCCTGCTGCACATTGACCATACGTGCAAATTATCTCCCTAAATCATTTGCACTCGTGGTCACACAGAGCAATGCAAACCTCGGTGGCTGTTGCCGTAGGAGATGTGCCGGGACAGCTTTCGTGGTTGCCCAAGGAAGGGAAGGACGCAGTGACATTTTAGTGCTGTATTGATCCCAGGTGCTGTTTCGGGCAGCTAACCCAGTGCTTGTGGTCCTTGCTTCCAGTAGTGCGAACGTTTGGCCGCTAGGAAATTAGGTGGAGAATGCCCTAGTGTTAAATAAGGTGCATGTGGACATGTAGCAAGTGCTATCCGAGGCAAGTATGTGGGAGGCTGCGGTGGCTGCTAGGGCAGATACACTTATTGGAGGCCGTGTCGTGGCCTTCGGGCCCTTGTTGATTACCATAGGCATAGAAATGGTTCATTTAGCTTTCCTCTATTGGTAGGGAAAGGGAGAAGCGTGGAGCCCCATCTCTGTTCTGACACTGAAGTGTAGATTAAAGGCACTCCCTTTTTCCCCACGGTTTTGGTTTCAGGAGGCTGTAGCAATGTATTATAAGCAGTCGCAGGAGCTTTAGTGACAGCTGTTTTGCTTGAAAGCCTGTATCTGCCAGTGTCTGTAACATGATTTGATGTAATCCTTTGGATTTCCTCGTGTTTAAAAAAGCTGCAGAGTCTCTCTTGCCTACCAAAACACATTTAACAGTTGAAATTTTAGCAGCGAGTATTTCTAAAGTCTACCATTTTGCATATCCTCTGTTTGATGATCCTACTGTTTATGTATTTTTAATACATCTCTCACATTAGTCTGAACATCCAATTAAGGACACAGCTTTGGAAAATATGAGAGTCGGGGGTTCTGGGGAGAGCAGAAGTAAAATAACACTACCAGAAACCTTACTAGTCTAATTTCCCATATACTGTTTGCTGCTCAAAACTGAGCAAAAATATTTAAAAACCAAGTTGTCTTTCATGGCAGACTTCATGCCTGTGAGTCAATCCCATCTTACTACTCAGCTGCCGAGCACATTTGTCCTTGAAACCCAAATTTCCCATACATCACTGACATGTGTTCAGCAAGACCTTGAAATTACGCAATAGCGGGAGAGCTGAAAGCTGCTGCCAAATCTACCAGCTGGTCCTGGTTGTCTGGAGCTGACCAGGAGCTGCAGTTTCAGGCACTGCCGTACTGCAGGCTGAAGGCAGCAGCGCTGCTGCCTGGGCCCCTGGCACCTTGCTGCCCCCTTGGCCAGGTGGGGAAATGCAGATTTACCCCAGAGAGCAGGATGCTTGGTGTCATTCCCCCGACGGTGGCTGGGCTGTCACTTTTGTCACGTTTTGCTTGCCCCAGATGGTTCACTTTTTCTCAGGAAAGCTGTACTTGAAAGGAAGAGGCATGCACTGGTGTGGTGGGTCGTGTGGCACGCTGCCCCGCTTAAAAAGGAAGGAGGGAGAGGGGGGATATAGCCCCTGATTTTAGCACTTCAGAGTTAGCTATTCTGAAAACAAGTCCAGGACAATTGAATATGATACATTTTTATTTTTTTTTTCCGAAGGACTTTCTGTGGTCTTGCCTGAGAGAGAAAAGCAGTGCTGGTCCTGTCACTGGTGCTGTGATTTACATCCCAATTAGCTGATAGCAGTGCACTTACTTTTGCTAAGCTGCAGACCTATAAACTTGTTTGATTTTTTTTTTCAGACCCACTTATCCAAAACTGCCAGCATCTATTTGGATGATTCTCATGGGGCTTTGGGAGGTGGGGAAAAGGGTATTTGGTTTTCATGGTGTTCCTTTATTTGCTTTTCTTTTTATCAGCTTCTTTCCACTGAAATGACAGCAAAGGTTGCATGTTGTTGTAGTTAGCTCTTCATGTATCTGTTTTCATCTAAGGACTCCAAGATACTGGGCCAATTTACATTTTTGTAGTAGTCTTGAAATGCGGTAATCAAAAAGAATGTATTGCTTTGTTCACAAAGCCTCAAACAAAAAGGCGAGTGAAACTTCCTGGGCCTCTTCCTATCTGCTTGCCTAAGTCTAATGAATCTTTTGTTAACCAGGGGTCAAAAATTCATTAAGAATACTTTTGCTCTTTATGCTTTACCTTGTACTTCTACCTCTGTTTGGGTAGAACTTGGTATAGTTATTTATCAAATATTACCAAATTTGGCTGGAACCAAATTTGTGAAATGTCATTAAATGTCATTTAAATGGGAGGTCCAGCTTAACACCTTTATGCGGCCCTTGAGTATACAAACATTGGTCAGATTGGAAGCTCAGACCATTCAGAGTGAAAACACTCTGAATGGTCTGAGCTTTTTTCACAGCTTCTATTTCACAGTTTATTCCTGTGGGGTTTTGTTTGTTTGTTTGTTTTAATGAGACAATCCTCCCTTACCTTGAAAGAGCTGAGTGCTTGATGTGACTTTGTGAGGGAAAGTGGTAGCACCCACTTGCATACTAAGCATGAATCATCAGTGTCATTAGATACTAAAGTGTTTTAAGTGGATCTTGATATATCAAGCTCTGCTCCACATAGTCTGTGCATCCGTATTAACTGGTTTCTTAACTATAGTCTTTTTCTACTTGACAAATTCTCAGCAGAAACATGTGCAGCAGTTGCTTCTAAAAATGCCGCGTTTGTAACTGGTAACGGTGCTGTTACTGTTGGTTTATTCTGTCTGTATTCTATATTCACATTCTATTTTAAAATCTCCCTTTAAAAAAAGAAAATACATGGAACAGTTATCAAGAAATGCTGCAGAGAGCTACCACAGTCCAGAAGAATTTACAGCAGTGCAGCTAATCTATGTCTCCTCAAGCAAAAGAGCTGTGTAACACACAATCTAGACAGCAGAGGTTTAGCTCCATGAATTTGTGTAGCTCCACTGAAGTCACTTCTAAGAGGATCTGCCCTGACTCTGAGCATGTTCCTTGTGAAGCTATTCATCATGCAGCACCCAGCACATACAGCTGGGGCAGGATCAAACTGCACATGCACCAGAGAAGGGAAATAAAGGCCTGAATATACACATACATGCATGGCTACACAGGTAGGGGGACTGAATTTCTTAGCATTTTCGAGGCGGGGGGGGGGGATGGAGACAATGATAATGCAAAAAAAAAAAAAAAAAAAAGTCAGGAATCAATATTCAGGAAGCTTTTTGAAATTGCTGTGTATCACAGAAAATAACAAGGAGAAGGTCAACGTCCTAAGACCATGCACTGAGATGAGGAGAGGCCCTTTCAAATGCGCAAGAAACCATGTCTGCATTATTCCTTGATTCAAGAAAAGAGAATGTTTTGAATGTCAGGTATTATTCAATTTTTCTCAGCTATCTGACTGAGGATGAACACCTTTCCCACTTGCAATATGGGTAATATTAAGTCAGCTTGTTTCTCAATGCCAGGCTTCAAGTCCTACAAAGGCGCAAGTTCAGCATTGTATTTACCAGCCAAGTGAACTGTCTCCTTTGGTATTTAACTACTGCATCCCTGATCACATCAGCCACTGCTGCAAGTAATGATTTGTTTTCGTCAGAGTTAGACCTGTTTAATAACAACCTGAAATAATAAATGCTTCTGTTCCTGTCAGTCAATACCCCTTCCTTATAACCTTTTCAACATAAGTTAAAAAAAAAAGGCATTGTGAAAACTTTGGGAGCTGATGCTAGAGCTCACTTCCAATGACAATCTCTGCATACAATCCCAGCTGGTCTAGCATGAGCCAAATGCCAGGGTAGCCCCTGGTTGTAGAGGAAAGGCTTCTCTAGGCTGAATAATAATGATAATAGTTTGTGACGTTGCATATTTAGACCCATGTTTCATCCACTTATTTCTTCTTTTATTGTGCTATCTGAGCACTTCAGACAATCAAAAATAGCTGGCAACCCTTTTTTGCTTGCTTGTTTTTGAAGTACTCTTTGAACTGACAAGACACGAAATCCTTGGACCAAAGGACAGTATTTGTTAGTAGGTTACAAGTGTCTGAAAGTAGAAATGCTGAATATATTTACCTCAGCCATGATTTCACTGCCATAATAAGATTTTTTGCTTTGCTGCATGCACCAGGACTTTAAGATTATGTTAGCTTACTCTGAGCTAAATCCAGATACGGGATTTGGTTATAGAATATGCAAGGAGAGGTTTATGGCCCTAGAAAGTCTCTTCAGTTCCTTTTTTTTTAAGAAGATACTGGCTGGCTGGAAAGCCAGGGACCTGTTAAGTAGTGTTTTCATGCAAGCCCAGCTAATGTGCTGGTGACCTTCCTGCTCATGCCCATGCACGGCTCCCGAGGACCCAGGCGATATCTTCATCATTCCTCTCCCAGGCAGCCCTCTGCTTTCTCTCTGGGTTCCCAGGATCGCTCTACTGGACCTTGCAGTGACCAAACAGGTCCGAAGTCAACGAGCAGAGCTCAACCTGCACTTTGCATGACACCGTCGTTGAGCCCCTGCTATGAACTCATGGTGACGGCAGAAGAAGAGCTCGTGGGCCAGTTCAGCCTGTACCGAAGGTCACCCACCCGTGCGGTATGAGCGCCTAAGTAAACCCTTGTGTTCCCCCTCAGTGGGAGCATCCACAATGGCTGGAGCTTAACTACTATCATTTGATGATTCATTTGCAGTGCTTATTTTCTAAAAATTGCATAGCCTGTTCTCAAAAGCAAAGCAAAGAAAAAGGCAGCTGTTATGAAAAGAGAGGAAGAAAAACTCCACATACAAAACACAGAGCTTTAAAGAGCCAACCCCACATTGTTAGGGTAGGAAAAAAACAACAATTTGCCATGTCTTATCCTTGAAAAAGATCAGAAATAGAGTTATATTTTTGAGGCACTACTCATACGTATTTTAGACAATTAACAGAAACACTTGTGAGTCTTAAGAACATATGTATTTGGATTTGGTCCTGACTGACATTTCTTACTTTTGTGAGTTTCACAGAGAACAGAATTGGAAATTTTTCCCTGTTGTAAAAAGCAAGCCTTTTATATTCAACTATTAGTGGATTTCAGACATGTCATAATGATACTGAAATAAACCCACTGCTTTTTAAGGGTAAGAAGCACCAGAACTGACCAGTCCAAAGTTTACTCTGTTGTATCACTGAATATGAAGACTGACTTCATTGCGCTTCTCTTTATCGTAGCATAGCATATACAGGATTTGATTCAAAAAGCATAAAATTGGTGTGATAGAAAATGAAAAATTAACTTTCAGTGCTGTGTAATGTTTTTCAAAAAAACATTTGTGTTCTGTGGAAACAAATGACCAACAAAAGAACTGGCTGAAACTGAAACTCCCCATTCAGAAAATTTGTAACATTTCATTTAGGAATTCATGATTAAGATAAAACACTGACGTCTCCAAATTCATTTTTTTTCTTTCATTTGTCTGAATTTTCAATTTTTTCTTCCTGAAAAAGAAAGCTGCTGATCCTCTCCCCCATGTCTCCCAGTAGGCCAGGCTGCTCGGCGTGGGGATGCGTCTGTCTCGATGTGTCAGAAGCGCGCAGCCTCTGTGCCCGGAGGCGAGGTCTGCTTTTGCTGCTGAGATGATGCATTGCCCGCAAGCAGCCCCATGGTCCAGTTGACAAGGCCCCAAAATCACAAGTCCAGGGAGGTACGCCAAAGCCCAGAGAGACGCAGCTTATCCCCAAACAAAATGTTCGGTGTGCTCTGAAAGTCAAGTATTTTCCTGTGTGAATTAAGTGTGCTTTTTAATGAAGCACTTCAGTGAGAGTTTGCTGATGGAAGATTCCAGTTTCCAGTGTAAAGTGCTTCCTTGGAAAACCTCCAGCTGTTCTGCTTGCTTCTGCTGACCAGCTCTCTTCTGAGGTTCTTGTATTCCCATTTGCATGTTTTATTTGGGAAATATCTTTATTGCAAAGGATTCTCTTCTTCTGAGATGTCCTCCCTATTCTTACAAGTAGGGAATAAAGGAACCAGTGCTTCTTCTCAAAGAGGAAGACAGGCGTCATGATGAGGTAATAAATTTTCTCACAGACTGCTACACACATTTATGTTACAGGTCCTGACCAACTTGAAGCCCAGAGAAACAAAAATCCCTGTCTCTGTGTGTGTAGTTAAGGGAATAACCCACAGGATGAGTCATGAATGCAGCATTACTAATGACCCTACCCACACCACAGCTGCTGAACCTTCCTGCAAGGCAGAATCAGCCACAGACCTCCCCCAGATGCCAAGAACATCTCATCAATACTCCCTGCAGCTGATGATCTCTGACAGGCTTTCAAACCTGGCCCCCACCTTCTAGCTGAGGAGCCTGTGTGGGGACTCGAAAAAATCTGTTCCCTGCCCCATGCGTGACGGGACCCACCCACGTCCTTTCCTTGGCCTCAGCTCCGGTGCCGTGAGATCCCACAGCCCCCAGCAATCATCGTACTGCTGATTTCACCTCTAAGTCATGAAGCTGCAGCAGGGGATCACACTACACGAGTGAATGCATGCAAATAAATGTAAAGCACAGAGAATGGGGTAATTTCTGCAATCTTAATAATGTGGCTATGTGCCTATTTGCATTTTCTTTGATGGAATAGCTTTCCTTTGGCATAGGGCAGCATATATTTTTTTAATGACCTTTGTGAAGGCAATTCATGAAAAAAAGGTAGAAATAGCGCAGTGTTGTTTCTGGAATGGGCTAAAAATCATTTTGTGGCTCTGCTTGTTAAACAAGCAGTGTTTCTGCGAGGGCAACACAAAATCTGAGTTGAAAGTGGGATGAGAGGAATTAAGATCCAAAAAAGGGCACGTAGAAAGCTAGGATTAAAGAAGACAGGAAAGTTAAATTCCAACCAAAGAAGAAAAGTCTGATAAATATATTGAAAGCTTTTGATGGCTGGAAAATGCATAGAAGATTATCTCGTTTCATTTTGGGTTTTGCTTTTAGCTGTTGGGTTACTACGACTGAGTTTTTGTTTGCATTCTAAGGAACATTTTGGGGAATGGCATTTCTTCTGCTTCTGACTGTGATCAGCCAAATAAATTTGAAGGTTTTACCTAGGAACGTGAGTTCTCTTGTTTTCATTAAGTCTAGATTAAGTCATGGATTTTTCTTTTTACGTCAAGATCTGTCATTCTTTTTTCTCCTTTGTATTTTGTTTTTGTTATTTTGGGTATGCTACTATTGCTGTTTTCTTCTGGGCCCGTGGAAGCCCGCCCATACATTAGGAATAAGTCATTTTCATAAAAACCCTGGCTCTTCCCATTTGCAAACCTATTCATGAGTACTGCTGCCTTTTTAAGCCCGTTGCTGTCTTGCAGTGCAGCCAGGGTAAGAGTTTGACATTTCATCACTCCCACTTTCACACTGCTGCAAGATACTCATCCTTCTGAGCTGGAGGTACGTGACCCCTTTTGAGAGCTGCTTCTCCGTGGTTCTTCTTGTGGGTACTTGACCTGCAAGATGCTTCTCGGAGTTGCTCAGTCTGTTAATGAGTATCTAGAAAATGTGTTTGTTTTTTGACAGAACTAATTTGTTGTGTTCAGGGGCTTTAGCAAGCCTTTCTTACAGTCATTGCTGCCATGTTAAAGTTTCCATGAAGTGAGGTGCTGTTGCCCTCTGTATGTCATAAGAAGAGCAGTGCTCCTGATACCAATGCAAGCAGCGCCAAGCAGGCGGGCCGCTTGTAAGCATGGCTTTGTTCCCCTTTTCTATCTTAATGTCAGCTGTGGGAAAACATGCAGCTTTGTGCACTTTGAAGGAAGGCTGTTCCCAGGTTATCTGCGCTAGGCTATTGCCTCAGAGTAGTTGAGAAGGAAAAAGCAACCACGGGCTTCACTTGATCCTCCTGGAGCCAGAGGCCATAGTGTTGCCACTGAAAACTCCATTCTCTTGTGTGACCATTTACAAAAACCTTTGGCCTTCAGTCAAGGAAAGAGGATCAATGGTGATGGTTCCCAGCTTGCTGCGATGTGGTTTGGGAGGGACTGAGAGGTTTTTCAAGGTCTGGGAGAACAATTTGTGGTAAAATGGACCTTCACTGCATTGCTGCCATGTAAGTGAACAGTTGCCGAGAAAGGTTAAGTGGTGAACTGGGGGGCATGAATTCAGAAACTTCACCTTTTAATCTCATGCTGGCTTCTTCTCAAGGCAGGTGGAGTTCTCAGGCCCCCTTGCAGCACCATTGACCATCAGAATACTGGACTTGTTTCCAACAGACAGCTTCTAGGTGGTAGGTACAAGGCTTTCAGCTAAACCAATGTTGTTTGTTAGGGTTGTGCAGAAAAGCTTGGAAATAAAATATGTAAAACATAAAAACTGAACAAAAATTTTTGAGCCAGCCCTCTGATTTCAGGGTGATTTGTGCTAGTATTCTCCATTTTCTTTTGAAAACAAAATCAGCATTAGTTCAGGCACCAAACAAGTAGCTCATCTGCAGCATTTTAGTACTGCTGTACAGCAGACCTATTTGAAGTCTAGGGCTTAATAAAGTAATTTTTAGCACTTAGGAACAGAAGTTTGGATGAGAGCTGCATATGTAGCAGTATGCCTTAATCTGAATTAATTGATTCTGGGAAGTGGAAGTCAAGTGCATGAATCTACTATGTGCACAAAGATAATGGATTTTCAGTTGGGATGTAGGAGATAGAGACAATTTACATCAGTACATGCTTATTGATATTTTCATACGTTTGTTGAAGAAATTATAACAAATTTATTCCTTCCTCTTCTTCTCGCGTGTATATCTGAAAATGGGAATCACTTTGGTTTTCAAGGATGATTGGATATTTACTGAGCATATAAAACCACAAAGTGATAACCATATTTTAGAAGGCAAGTGAGAATCACTTGTTAACTCCTCCTTGTGTGTTATGTTGTGAATAGGGTAGTTTGAATTGCTGAGAGTTCTCGTAGAAGTGCGCGTGGAAAAAATAAGAAAGAAAAGCTGAAAACAGGCTTAGCCAACTGATGCACCAGGTTTCATTCTGCCTTTATCTTTAGCTCCCGCACCAGGAGGAAAAGTATTTCTAATTAATGACATTCTTCAGCATTCGACAAAAAGTGAAGCTACTGTGACTTCCATACTTCGCTGAAGTATGGATGAGGAGTCAGGGGACAGGGAGAGCTGCTGTGCATGGGCAGAGCAGTGTGGAAGAGTTTGCACTAAACTTGACCCATATCGGTGCTACCAATTTGTCATTCTTCACAAACATAAGAGGCATCACGCTGCTGCGTGCCTGCCCAGCGGTGCTCCAGGAAATGTTGAAGGCTAGCATAATGAAGAGACTTAGCAAAGGGATTGATTATTTCTTATTTTCCCCCTTCCCTCCAAGTCTGTTTCATTCTTGGCAGAGACGGTTTCACCTTTCAGAACCAGCCACGAGGGCATCATTCACCTGCACTCCTCTGGGGTGAGCTCGCATCATGAATACAGCAGCAAAGCTGAAATATGCCTGGGACTTGTAAATGTAATGAAGGGGGGTAAAACAGATTTGATGACTGAGTTCTATCCTGTGTGCAGGCCTTGGCTAGTAAAATCCTTAGCAATAAAAATGCAACAGATATATTTATTGAAAGGGTATCCTGGCAGACACTCTCACTTTTTCAAAACACGTTTTAAATTCCCTCTGAAACACTTTTTTCCTTGAAAACATTTTTAAGAATGTGTAGTTATCATGGTCCTTTCATCTGTACTTAACTATAATAATCAGAACAGTAGAAATATGCACTTGAAGAACAGATGTGAGCAGGACAAAAAATCTATGGCAGCAGTAATTTTCTGCAAAGAGCTCTTCTGTGGAACCCAGTGGAATTTGTTGCTGTGTGTGAGGTTCCTTGGATGCGTGTCATCCTCCCTAGCTCAGGGCTTGGGATAAACACCTCTCTCTTCTTCTGGGGCAGATAAAGTGGCTCTGAAACATGCTTTTTCTGAGACTCTTCAGGTGAAAATCTAATACCAAATTGTTTCTGTTGCACTTCATTAGAGATGCTTGCAACTGGATTGCTATTGATTGCCTTTTAAATCTGATTCCTCATTTAAAAAAGTTATAACAGGAAAATGACAGTGATACATGTCTACCTGAGCAGCCCTCTGTCAAATGTGAAGGAAACTGCAGTACATCAATGACCTGTTAATGGCAAAAAAGCCAATGACTATTCACAGTCAAAGGACCCAATCTTACAATCACTTAGGAGTTGCATGTCCTTATTAATGCAAGTAACCGCATTGCACGTCATGGGATTGCTCATGCTGATAAAAGGAAGCGAGCTCTAGTGATCCTGGAATCAGCACCACAAAAGCTATTCATGTAGGAAAAAGCTGTGATCAAGGAGTCAAAACTGGAAATGCAGGTACAAGAAGGGTGCCAGTGCTCATAATGCTAAAAATTTTCCCGCTCACATGAACAAAATTGGCAAGGTTAAGAACAGGAATAAGTAGAAGATGTTTGAGTGATTGACATCACAAGCTGTTTTGCCACATCAGTGACCAGCTTATGTGCCTGGCTGCAGTCCGTGAGTTATGCCACTTGGTCAGGCTGAGATCTCATTGATTTTCACGTGTTCTGTACCTTTTCTTTGTGTTGTGTGGCCATAATTTTTTAAGCAACATTGCTGAAACTTGTGAGATTTCCTTATCTTCTCTAACATGATAATGACATCAAACACACTCCTAGGAAAAGCCAAGATGTCATCAGGTCCTTCTATAGCAAAATACGAGCATTTAAATCCCATGGGAGGTCCTCAGTATCTTAAATGGGTAAAGTAGTCCTGATAATCTCAACTGAAGGTGGACCTTTAAGGACTTCAGAGCCTCTGATAACCCCAGCTCCTTCTTTTCACCCATCCCACTGCTCCCACCCTACCTCCCCACCCAGGACTGTGCTGAGTATTTGGTCACCAGCAGCTCAACATCCCAGCATCAGCTCGCGGTGCTGCAGAAGGACACAGCCCGTTGGCAGCCTGGGCAAAGGGGCCGTGCACATCCACACTGTGCAGAAGTGAGCCGGAGGCTGCAGGGATGGGACAGCCACCAGAGCGGTGCGTTTTGGAGACCAGAGAAATGGTGTGTGGGGATGGCTAAGTATTTATGGTTTGTCCTGTACTGCTTCCACAGTGATGCTTCCATGCATCGCTACCTAGCTGAATTCAGTACCAGACTTGAATGTATCACTCTTCTGATTATTGAATCGTTTGAAAAGTGACACCCAAACAAAAAGTGACATCCAAGAGCTCGGACTCCTGAGGAAGAGACCCGAAAGACAAAATGGCCTGCTCGCAAAGGAAATTGGTTGTTTCCAAAGCGTTCCAGCAGTTGTTGCTCCTCTTCTCCCGACTTTTAAGTGATGTCAGAACATCACGGTTGATGGAGCCTTCTCAGCCTGCTCCAATTATAGCATCTTTGAAGAAACTTGAAAGTTTTCTGTCCATAAGCATACTTTTTTCCAAAAATGGTGAAATGCAAAGCTTGTAAGTATTTGAACATCTTGTCCTACTCTCCCACATTCCTACAGTTTGAAGAAAATTACCTTTGTTCTTTGATATGTTGTCTGCAAATTTGTAGTTGGAGTTGCTTTTTTTTAATTAAAAAAGCCCGACATGCACCACAGTAAGTTTCACTTTCTATGGTCCTTGACAAAAAATTCTTCATAATAGCAGTTTTGGGCAATCTTTCTTTTCAACAAAATTAACTTACAACGTGTTCAGATTTATCCCAAATCCCATCCATCCTTTGGATATTTTGAACCTTGTTACTTCCCTCTTTTGATTTGCAAACTGCTGCTGTGGAGATCAGTGATTAACCCCTGGTCTGTGCTCCGAGTGTGGCTGTTCAGGCACAGCTCTTCTAGTGGCTGAATGTCAAATAATGGCAACAAAGTGCTTGGGTCAAACAACTTGGCCGGGGCAGATTAGTTTGAATAACACTTGCCTATCTACAGAAGTATAGACAATACTGGAAAACAAAAGAATCAGATGAAAAGCCTGTGTTTCCTTTCTTTCCCTCACCTTCTCTCTGAAATTATTGAACTTGTACTCAAAAGATTAAGCGTTTGTCTTAAATATGCCTTTGAATAGAGAATGAATTAAGCTCAAGTAAAACACAGCATAACCTGTGACCAGAAATTCTTATCTCTGGTTACACATAAAACACTTTGCTTATAAATTAGTTGCAATATATTCTCTCAGCTAAGGACATCCTGTCCCAACAAAATGAGTGTACATACTCACACCATAATGAAACAGGCATTGCTATTATTGTCTGGGGGAGAGGGGATTGTAAGTAAAGCATCATTACACGAAGTCTCTGTAGAGCTTAGGCAGACGCTTTAATCACGTGTATTTGTGTTTTGTTGCATATGAAAAGTTGGTTTCTCCAACCATTCCAGGCAGTGCCATGTGAGACCTTGTCTGTTTGCATTACCATCCATGCACAGAAACGCCAATGTCAAGCCACAGAAGCGCTTGTATGAATCATAGCTGTTAGAAAGAAAGACTATTAGTCATCTACTTCATTGCCCTTCCTATATAGAATTATTCTATATTGTGCTGTACATTTACTACTTTTTTTGCCAGTCTAATTTTAAATTATTGAAGAAATGGGGCTCCTGCTGCTTCCCTGGGGAAAATGTTCCAGAGCATAATAGATCTACTGTCAAAAATATACTAATTTTGTGATATTCATTTTCCTTTATTAACTTCATTTCATTGCACCAACTTCTGTCTTTTCTGCATTTTCCCGTGATCTCACTTAGAAGCGTGAGCTTTGCACCCTGCAAATAATCTGTTTATTTTCAGCTCCTATATGTGTGTTTAAAGGGGTACAAATAAACCTCTGCAGGCTTGTAAATTGGGCTTATGTTCAGCAGGAGTAAGCCGATGAAAGTCCTAAAATTAATCAGTTCATTTTGAAGCAACGCATCTTTGCAACAGCTCCAGAAGTAATTACTAACAGCAGCTGAAAATTTAATGTGAGCTGAAAGTTAATTTCCTAGGCCACTTTTTACAAAGGATGGCTGCACTGTCTGGGAGGAAGCATGCAGAGTTACAGCAGGGTAAGACCTTGAGTGGGGGTTGATTGTGCCTTGAGTTTTTTGGTTTGTCTAGAGTATTTGTAGGATACTTTGGACAGTTGAAGAATGTACAGTTTCCCAACTGAGGTACACTCACATGTGAGCTTCCCCAGTCCATTTCAGTGCAAACTTTACTTTAAACCTGAGTGTTGGCTTGTGCTGCCCTGTTATTTCTGCTCCACAATGGATGAAGAACATTTGTTGCTCATCACAAGGAGATGGTTTAAGATACGACTTTCTGCCTTGCATTCAGGTGAACTTCAATAGTTCAGGTAAAGGAGAGTAGCTTAGCACAAGACCTGTCAAAATTCATCAGATGCTCACTCCCTTGCCTGTACTTTAAACCTATTTTCAATTGGTATCAGTTAAATGAAAACAAAGAACAAAGCCACCATTCTGAAGTGAAGATATCTCAGTTTTGCCTTAGTTGGGTTCTGTGTGCAGGTATATTTTCTGACTTAAACCGTGTACAGCACCTTGTAGGTACACGTGTTCTTAAGTGGCTTTGCTCCACAGCATGCTGAGCAAGGCTCATTTCACTCCTACTTTGAAATTTGCCATTATGAATTACGTGGTCTTTTCAAACCTTAGATCATGTGAACAACTTCCAGGTGGCTTGCATGCTTCTAGCATCTGTTTTTCTTCTTTCCTGGTCTTGGACAAGTCTGTTTTGCCTTGACTTTCTCCTAGGTGTCAGCCCTCTTTCTGCTGAACTTCCTATATAGTTCCAGTTTACAGGGGTCCCTTTTCTGCTTCAGACAAAGATTCAGCCATGATATCTTAGCCCTGGAAGTGAGCACTGTCTTAAAGGCTTTAGAGTTTGTCGGTTTTATTCTGGATCTGGATCTTTATTCTTTTCCCAGGAAATTACTGTATTTTATATGGCAGTATTTCCCTAGAAAACCTTTACAATAGAACTTGGTGATTTTGAAAAGGAAATGTTGTTTGTTTTGTTTTATTTTGTTTTAACTGAGGCTACATGTAAGCAAGAACATAAATAGAACTTGATTTCACAGAATGGGTTTCATAGGTGTCTACTTTATGGAGGACAAAATAAATACCTGCAATGCAGCGAACAAGGTAGCAAACATGCCTGTGCCCTTTGCTCAACAATATCCCTTGCTTTTTCTTGAAATATTTGCGTCTTACCTGCACAGATTAGCAGTCCTTTGAAGTCAATGAGAAGACTCCAAATGACATCTCCTGTTGTTTCTGTGCATTTAGTTTTCCTGTCTAAATACCCAAGCAACCCATGCAAGAGAAGTAAGGCACAAGAATATCATACAGATCTTACAGTTAAGAAAAACTGGGCACCCTACCTAAGTCAGTCTTCGCCAGGTTATTCAGAAAGTTGGACAATAAAGGGGAGACACTGTCTTCTGAGATAACAAATCTTAATGCACTTTCTTAGCTCCTTTTCAAGAGCCAGTGTGCCATTGTATTCTGTACAGTGGAATAAAACGAAAGTCAAAACTGAATCAGCCTTTTGGATTTTGTCCCAATATTTGCTCTAATTGTCATTGCTAAGGTGACTGTGAATATATTACAAAAACTACAATCAAATGTTCAGTGTTTGAACAGTCTTTTCCATAGCTTAGCTGCTCAGGCTCTCTTTGCCTAGAATATGATCATATTGTCAGTAGATGATCATACTGTCCCTTTTGTTAAGTAGGGCTGGTTTTTAAAAGGTAATTGTTCTTTTAAAATATTAATTGAATCTTCAGACTTTATCTGTCAAAGCTGACTGTGCAAAATGCATGGAACGGCTTTGGCGTTATTTTATATAGTATAACTGACCATGCATAAAATTTGTGCGGTAAATTAAACCCTAACAAATGAGTCTTTTGTTCCCTTTATTCTCATTGAAATCTGGGTTAGCAGGAACATACAGAAATTCCAGATATTTAAGAGACTTAACAGGATCTATGCTGAGGAGTTCAAAATACTCCTCGGATGCTTTGGGAGTTTTTAGTTCTACCTTAGTATTGTCTCACTCATCTGTAGACTTGCCAAGGAATAGGTCCAGATTAAGTACCTTTGAAAATACCAGGTATGAAGCAGCTGCTGGGCATGGAAAGCAAAGATTAGTACAAAGCAAGTATGTTTTCTAAGGCATTATAATAGACACATTTGCTGAACTGAACCTCACTTTCGGAGGTTCAGCTGAGGTAGGAATCAGGAATTGGCTTTGCAAATCAAAATGGGAGTCTAGCAGGAAAAAAAAATAACCTAGCAGAGAGTGGGCTGGACTGATGCCTACTTAGCACTTACAACCTACCACATACTTGTACCCTTTTGGTATGTTGTGTATTTTGTTACGTGGGTTTATTTAGGTATACAAAAGTTTTATATGAATTTGTCTTTGAATGTCTGCTCTGCAAATAGTGACCTTGTAGATGTATGTGATTAATTCTACACTTATGTTGGCAGATGAAAGATTTTTTGGGGATCCAATTTAATAGCTCAGAAAAACATCAAAAATTCAATATAGGCAGAAGAAATATGTCTGTAAGTGTTCAGGGCTGAGGTTTCCAGCTATGGCATGTAGCTGTCATGTTCTGATGTCATCTCTTGATCCTCAGGCAGATGGTGTGGTGAAGTCTGGTGACCTCACAAATAAATTGTGACCTCACAGCAGTAAGAAATGAAGGTATAGGATGATGACAGTACTGGATGTGTAAGGGAAAAGTTCAATTCGAGAAAAGCAGTTGTGAAGGTCTATATATCTACAATCAAAAGTACAAAAGAGTTCAAGGGAAAATTGATTATAATTTGCTCTTGCAGTTTGCGCCAGGAAAATTCTTATGATATTGCAGAACAGCTTAGTGGAACAGTAACAGCAATTGCAAACCTGAGTGTATTCAGAAAAACGAGCCTTTTTTAGCAAAGGGAGAAATTAATTCTGTCACATACTAATGAAATGTCACATTGTTAGACAAAAGAAACAATTTTGTTATCTACTCATCTTCCCAAGCTTCTATGAGTTTAGAATAGTTTTGTAAACGCTTGCAAATGAGGTAATATGCAAGTTCTTGATAGTTGTGTGGCAGTATGTAGACCAAAGATACCAAGCTTGGCAAGCTGTTTTCATGTGACCCTTTGGCTGTCTTATGTGCAAATAGCCTACACAATTAAGTGTATGTGACTGCTTCTGCTGCTACTTCTGTCATGTCATAAATGCGGTGACCCTCAACAGAAGAGGTTAATGGCTTTCTTGTCCCGATGCCATTGGCCCAACAGAGCTGTAAGACAGAGCAATGGAGGGCTGGATTTGCAGTGTTCTTTGGCTTGTTGAAAATACATTTTTTATGAATGGCAGCTAAGGTTTTAGGATATAGGATGCAGATACAACTGTAATTGCTGTCTTCATTATCTTTTAAGTGAGAAGTACTTGTGTTTTGGTGAAAGGGAGATGAGTTTAATCATATATAAAATATTTGCCAGAGTAATTTAAGGGCAAGTAAATATTTATCAGGGGTGCGGAATCATAGTAAACCCCAGCAGAATTGTATTAAGAGATGACCTTATGCTTAATGATTATCTTATAAAAGTAAACTGCAATAATCTACCTTCAAAATACGGGTCAATGACTCTTATCACACGGTAGCAAAGGCTGCCATAGAAGATGTGGAACAGGCTAAGGGGAATGCCCCTGGGACCCTGCAATTAACAGACCCTGAGCGCGCAGCTTCCACAGCAGTGCTTACTCTGCACAATGGAGGCATCAGGAAAACTTGCATTGTTTCATGGCTTTTCCCCTGACAAAATTCATGTTTGCTGCAGTTTAATTTATGTATGCTTTAGATGGAGAAGCTCTAGGCCCTTGCGAGTAAAACTCTAGGAAGTTTACAGTAGCTGCTGTTCCAACCCTTAGCGTGAAATTTTCAGGGAGGGTCACCACTGCTGTGTGACAAATGTGTGCGTAGTAGGACTGAGCAGGTCACTGACCGAGGGCTAGAAGAGACTGAACAGTTCACAGTTGGAGTCAGCTGCTGTCATGAGTGCCGTGTGCTGAGGACTCGTGAACCGCCAGGTCTCGTGATCCTTTCCTCTCTCTGATCCTAGATCTTTCTGTGTGACAGCCTCATTGCAGCTGGCAAAGATCTCCGAGTGGTACATGGAAGACTGCAGAGAAACTCCCCATGGGTAGCTTAGCCCCACTGTCCTTGATCTTCCTTTGCACATCCGTGGTGTTCAGTGAAGCAAAGGGCCCTGGTGCCAGGTTTGTGAATCAAGGTGAATCTCACTTCACCTATAAATCTGTTGGGGTTGATGGAAATGGCACACACGCATTTATTGTAGGATTTACTGCCACTGTTACATGAGTGGTCTACAGAGAAATCCCTTGAATTTCCAGCAGGCAAATATATTCTTAAGTATAAAGTTAACCAAAAACACCAAGTTCCTGCCTGCTTTTTCAGCATCCCTGTTTTTTATCCCCAATTGCCTGTTCCTTAGATCTGACACTAGTTTAAGATACACAGGTAAGTATATTTTTGTGCATTTTGGGAATGTTGCAGTTTCATGCATCTTAGGGACATACTGAGGAGTCTCATTAGCTGAGTATTGCTTTCATACCACATTTTTTTTCCTTCTGCTGATATTATTGAAAAATTTGCTTAAAAGGAATCACTGCATAGAATTGTTAGTCCTTGTTTATTTATTTATTTTTTTTAGATCAGATCAATGTATGCAATTTTGGAGGGACCTATTCAGGCCCATTAGTTTTGAAAAACTTTAGTTGTGTCCCATGGATACCATCAGTAGAAGTTACTGTGTCCTATCTTGCCCATCCCTCAGTGTTCTGCAGTGCAGACTTCACAACGTCTTGCATGGTAGGGAAGGAGAGGAGGAAACTGCGGGTATGGGTACCAGTGTCCACTCATGGGACAGTCAAAATTAAAAAATAACAACCTGCATTAAGTTTGCAGTAAATCTCCCGTATATTGAGGAGCCTTCTGAAGAAAATGGCCCCACACAAAGCTTGGCTGGCAGGTGTCTCTAGCAGAGCATCACTATTGAAAAGGGCTGCCAGTGACACAGAACAGCAAAGCAGATCATCAAACCCATCCAACCATGTGGCCTGAGGACTAAGAGGACAGGTGTGGCTTCAGGCACTTATCCCACAGTGGCTTCCCTCTCAATAATCCTTTCCCAGGGCAGAACCAGGTAGAAGGATCCCAAGCTGAGCTACAGCCTCCCTCCCATTGCAGGACATGCTACGGGAGGGAAGAAGTGAGCCTGAGGTTATTACAGTTCTGTCATACTGCCCCATTAAATGTGATGGCTTATTGCTATTTTTAATCTAATTCTTTTGTGAGAATGGAGGTGATAAAACAAATTGTTTCTATGCTTCATTCACACACCTAATGGGAGAACTGAGGTTATGCCAGGGGATGGTGCGGCACTACCTGAGGGTGGCGAGGCTAATGGGAGCATCTACACCGCTCCTGCAGGTCCAGGAGCACCTCCGAAAAGCCTGCATAGCAGCACACACAGTATGAGGAACAAGCGGGACAAACTGGAAGCTTTGCTCCTTTCCCAGAGCCATGGTGTCATTGCTATTCGTGAGACGTGGTGGGATGAATCCCAAGGCTGGAGTGCTGGGATGGAGGCCCATCAGGTGGTGAGGGCTGGCAAGATGGTGGTGGTGTGCTTTGTTCAAGGGGGAGATGAGACTGCGTGGTCATTGCCCTTAGGGTGACGTGGTAGAGAGCCCCTGAGTGAGGATTTAGGGGATGGATAGCAAAGCAGACATTGTGGGTATCTGCCATCAACCTGCCACCCGGGACAATGGTGTGGATGAGCTATTCTTTAGGCAGTGAGGGGAAATCTTGAGATTGGTCATACTCATCCTTCTGCACGACTTCAACTTCCCAGACATAAACTGGTAATATCATACTGCCACAACAAGTAAGGCTGGGAAATTCCTAAAGCATATTGAAGATAGCTTCCTCTCACAAGTACTGAGTGAGGTGACTAGGAAAGGAGCCCTCCTGGACCTGTTGTTTGTTGTGGGAGAGGTGATGGTAGGTGGCTGTCTTGGCTACAGTGATCGTAAATTGCCTGATTTCAAAAGTTATGGTGTAAGGATAAAAAAGGTCAGCAGGGTTGCCACCCTGGACTTTACGAGGACAGACTTCTCAGGGAGCTAGTTAGCAGTGTCACATGGCAATGTGATGCAGAGGGTTTAGGGGTCCATGAGAGCCAGTCACTTTTCAAAAGATGCCTTTTAAAAGCCCAGGAGCAGGGAATCCCACCGTGCTGCAAGTCAGCACAATGGGGCAGAAGAGCAGCCCAGCTGAACAGGGATCTCTGCCTTGAAATAGGGTGGAAAAAGAAAATCCGTAACCTCCAGAAGCAAGGTCTGGCTTCACAAGGAGTGTACAGAGCTGCATCTGCAAGGGGGAAAATGAGAAAAGCCAAAGCCCAGCTTGAGTTGACACTGGCCACTGTTGTGTCAGAAAACTACAAAAAGCTTCTTCAAGTAAGTCCGTGGTAAGAGGAGACCGAAGGAAAACTCTAGACAGATACCTGGAGTGGATGGTCACCTAACAAGTAAGGAGGAAGGAAAGGCTGAGGCATTTAATGCTTTTTTTTTGCCTCAGTATTTAGCAGTGACGACAGAACTTGGGCTGCCAGGATCTCAGAGTTGGAGGACCATGCCTGGGGCAGCAGTGAGTTTCCATTTGTGGTCACCAGAATTGAAGGGTACAGCAGCATCAGCTCAACGTTCATGGGTCCCTGGGCCCTCAAAGGATTCACCCTGGTGTGCTTGCTGAAGGTGTTAGTGGATGTTGTGGCCGGACCCCTCTCAACATTTTATCAAAGGTCATGGAAGTCGGGGGAGGTTCCAGCTGACTGGAAGCTATCTGGTGTTACACCGATCTACAAGAAGGGCATGAGAGTAGACCCAGGAACCAACAGGCCTGTTGGTCAAACCTCAGTCCCTGGAAGAGTTATGGAGAAGATTAACCCGGGTGCTACTGAATGGCATTTAAAGAACAAAGATGTTAGCAGGCATAGTCAACACATCATAACCAGCTGCTCAAAAGAGGAGATTCTCCCTATATATTTACCATTTGCGCAGCCACACCTTGAAGATTGTGTGCAGTTCTAGGTTCCACAGTATAAAAAGGATGTTAAGGTCCTGAAAGCATCCAGAAGAGGTCAACAAGGCTGATAAAAGGGCTGGAAGACATGTCCTGTGAGGAGAGGCTGAGGGTGCTTGGATTGTCCAGTTTGGAGGAGGCTGAGAGGTGACCCCACTGCTCCCTGCAGCTCCCTGAGGACAGGAGGGAGAGGGAGGTGCCGGCCTCTGCTCCCTGGGAACAGATGACAGGATGCTTGGGAACGGCACAGAGCTCTGCCAGGGGAGGGTCAGGCTGGGCATCAGAAAAAATAGCTTTATCACGAGGGTGGTCAAACACTGGAACAGGCTTCCTAGAGAGGTGGTCGATGCCCCATGCCTGTCAGTGTTTAAGAGGCATTTGGACAACGCCCTCATTAATATGCTTTACCTTTTGTTTAGCCCTGACTGTATCAGGCAGCTGGACTAGATGATCTTTCAAGGGTGGTGAGGCCCTGCCACAGGCTGCCCAGAGAAGCTGTGGATGCCCCATCCCTGGAGGTGCTGAAGGCCAGGCTGGATGGGGCTTTGGGCAGCCTGGTCTGGTGGGAGGTGTCCCTGCCCGTGGCAGAGGGCTGGAACCGGGGGTTCTTAAAGGCCCTTCTAACCCAAAGCGTTCTATGATTTTATGATTCTATGATTGAAGGTCTTTTCCAACAGAACTATTCTGTTCTGTTCTGTTCTGTTCCATTCTATTCCATCCTATTCTAATGCAAGGGAGTTGCAAATTGTAATTAATATGGGGTACATCAATAAGGATTTCCAAATACACATATTTGAAGTACACTGAAAAGCTGATGTTTGCTAATGAACCCGCTTTCATTCCAATTTCTGTCCATATCTAGTTATAATTCATAACAGGGCCTCACATCATGAATCTTAGGTTCATTTGTGCTTTCCCATGGTTTTCATTGTAAGTCAAAGAACACCTGATTAAATGTATATATGTGACCTTGTAAAAGGCTTTTTTCTGTGTCAGCAGAGCTAGGAGAGACCAAAAGTGAAAGCAAGGATCCTTATCAGCGATCAGGGGTTGGTCAAATTGTGGTGGGGATCTGCCCCCAGCATCCAGATAGAAAGCTAAAGGTGTTAAGAGCCCAGTCAGTAGTGAGCTGAGAGATCAGAGAGAGATGAGCAGCATGAGAGAGAAGTAATAAGGCAAGCAGAGGACTGATGGATTTTATTTCCCTATTTGCATTGAGAAGTCTCCTATTGTGTAACAACAGAATACTCCAAGAGAAGAAAGGTAACGCACACGAAGAAAAGGCATGAAGGGTGGACTATTGATGAACCTCCTGCCAGGCAGTGAATTAAATTACATGTTTGCTGTGGATGTCTAATGCTTCAGATTCTGTGCAAGTGATCTCATTGAGCAACATGGGTGCAGCCGCTGCGGTTCCGAGAGGGGAAACTAAGGCAAGAGATATGTGAACTCTCAGTGTAATTTGACCTTTCTACATATTATGTTTATGTTTGTTCATATAGCTGCTCAGTAATTAGTTCTGCCAGCTCTTGGTTTCCATATGTCTTAAGGAATGACAGTATATTCTCAGATTCACTTCTATTTATACCAACTGAATACTAGTAAACCTGTCCACTGAAAGAATAAATTAAAAATTGTCTTTTCTTCAGCTTTCTGTTGGGCTTTTGTATATTCCTGACTACGAAAGACACTTCATTTTCCATGTTCCCCTTTCCTTCAAACAGTTAAGCAAGTTTATAGTTCTGCATAATTTAGCTATACACTTCTTACATTAGACTCATACAGAGGAAATCATGACAAATTATGTAGGAGGAAGATTTCCAGTTATTCAAGGCCTTAAGTGATGAAATTGTATAGAGATTTATATTTTTATTAAGCAAAATTGTGGTATCTCCAGAGCATTTCCATTGCATATGAGCTTGAATATACATGAGAAAATCATCAAGGTTATCTACCTGAATTTCTTTTGAAGAAATGGTTCCACAGGGTTGGAAAACAACATCTAGCACCCATAGCTCTTAGGAGAGAGACAGGTAACTCCTGACAGTGTGGAAGGTCATCAGAGCAGACTGCATGTTGTCTGCTGCCAGTGCGAAGGGAAAGGAAAAATATTTTTAAAATAAAGAAAATGTCTGGGATTCTTCCTCAAGAATTTGGAGCAAGAGAGATCCTCGTTCTGCAGGGTGGCCACTACTTGTAAACGTGCACGGTGGCTGCAGGCTGGCCTGGGCCAGCTGCGTGCCCTGTCCTTGCTGCACCAGCCCCGTTCTCCAGCTGACTTGTTTTATGATGAAGGCAGAAAGTGTATCAGCCGATGGATTGCGGTCTGGGGCTTTGCAGTCAGCAGCGGTGTGCCCTGAATAATTGTCTTTCCTTCCAAACCGATGTACTGAATCAATTTTACGGTGTCCTACCAGTCCCACCGAGCAGGGAGAGGATTCCTTCCAGGCCTCTGCAAGGCAAAGAGTTTGCGTGATGGAGCAGAGGTCTATCTATTACCCAGCTATTCCAACTACAAATAGAGTTGCTTTTCTCGTGGGTACACAGGTTAATCCAGGGAGGGCTCCTGTATGGTCAGCCATGCCCCAGAAAGTCAATGATAATCCTAACAGAAAGGAGCCTTCGGATACAGAGATGATTCAGGGTCATGTGTCCATGCACCTAATGCCACCGAGACTTCCAGCTGACTCTGAAGGTGGATCTGTGCTCAGAAATGTGTCTCAGGAGGAACACAGAGCACGTTTTGTCGGTCTGGCCACGAGGTCAAATGTATCAGCAGTATTTCCTGCACAGTTAAGTCTCTGAAGCAACGATGTGGTTTGGGAATTTGGC
The DNA here is from genome assembly GCA_011075105.1 of Heteronetta atricapilla. Classification (NCBI taxonomy): domain Eukaryota; kingdom Metazoa; phylum Chordata; class Aves; order Anseriformes; family Anatidae; genus Heteronetta; species Heteronetta atricapilla. Next base: position 114,559,554 of record CM021732.1, read on the forward strand.
AGAGAGGGTTGTTGTGCCAAGCACCCTGTGTCCTCATTGTCCTTCGTGCTACTGGTAAGCCGAGACAAGGAGTTCTCAGTCTTGGAGATTTGTATCTTATTCTCCAAGGTTATGTGTAGGGTGCTGTGGAAATGAAATATTTTTAACACTTTGCAGCCAGACAGCTTGGCATCATCACCAGTGAGTTTCAGTTCCTCCACGATGCAAGGCAAGATGTCCCTACCGGCAGGTGGAGGAGGGAGCACCGGGCTGGTTTTACCCTGGGTAGTCATCAGTCCAGTCCAAACCAGAAGGGTGGGTGTACGTCCTTCAGCACAAGGCAGGCTTTTATACCCCCCTGTTATCTTTAAAAAATCTTCATGTCTGCCTCCCTGATGCCTCCGTATTCTTGCTTCAGTCTCTTTCAGTAGCTCGATTCCATTCCCAGAGGCCTGAAATGAATAAATCCAAACATGCTCTATTTCGACTTATACCCCATGGACAGCAGCGCCGATGTGGCATTTCAGAGGCTGAGGGAAGTGATCCACATTTGCTCATGGAAAGAAAAAAAAAAAGAAAGAAAGAACTGCAGCAACAGAATGACGTAAGGTTTATCCTGCAGGTTCACCTCGGGTTACAACCGGATCTAATTCAGCATGCTCTTGTCAGTACAGCTTAGTTCATTTGAACCAAGAAATACAGTTCAATTCTGCATGCAGCTAACTCCCACATAAAGCATCAAAACCTTTCCAATCTAAATTTTTATTGCGGGTTTCTTTTTTTTTTTTTTTCTTCACTTGAAGAACTGTTGGGCCTGAATAATGTGGGTTTATTTATCTGTCTGGTACCAAATGAAAGTAATTTCATGAATTTGATTAAAGAACCGTCTCCAAGTAAACGGGAGAATCGTGCATTTAAAGGAGATGTTCCCACACGTCGGCTGCTAATGAGGTCACACAGGAGAACATTGCTCTTCGGGGCCTCTGCGCGTCCCCGGGGTGCATTTCCTCACCGGGAGAAGGTCCCGCTCCGCGGTCGTAATGTAGAGCAGGGTTTGAAATAGCTCTTACAGCTAGTGATGTGCCGAACCGTTCCTTTGTTTCCATCTTTGTGCGCTCTGACAGATGACTTGCCTACATTTCACAGTGGTGAGATTTTTAATTTTTATTCCGTAACAATTCCACAGTTTTCTTGCATGTCACAGTGTAGTGGCAAGCTTCGTCAGCCGGCAGACCCTGCAACTCCTGGAACTGCAAACAGTCTTCGCTGCAGACCACAAGTCAAGTTGGTATGGCATGTCAAGCAGCTCAGAGAAGTGAAATAATGCATCTTGGCCCAAATCTAGGGCAAAGTGTTTTTACACACCAAAGCAAGTAGAGTTGATGTATGCTTGCTGCCTTCATCCTCAAGTGCTGCTAGCTACTGGCAGTCAGAGTAAAAAAAATGTATTAGAAAGCAAAGGTTTATGGTGCAGTCCCAAGGCGGTAATCTTTTTTTCTTAAACGGAAGTTTTATACAGAAATCTCTTGATTGAACTTTAGTGTTAACCAAACATTGCTGTGTTGGATCTGACCCAGTACATTGTTCCTGGCAGCGTGCAGGAACTGGCCAGTGGATAGCTATGTAATAATGTGACACAAAAGGGGTATTTTCTTCTTAATCCCTGGCATTTAATCATTGCTTGTGTCAGGAAGTATAAATGTTTGTCTTCTGTTGCTTAAAGAAAGCAAGGTTCATTAAGGATTATATTCTTTCTTTTTAAAACAAATGAGTTTTTAATGGGAACGTGCAAGAATTCATTAACAATCTAATGAATATTCTTAATAGTCCTTTTTGGTCCCAATTATATTATACGGCAGGCATCTCCACAGGGTAAACTGTACTTTAGGTTTAAAAAGGTAGAACAGACTTTTCATTACTCTCTTTTAAATTTGCCTTTCAGTTTTAACCTTCCTGTTTAACTTTTCCTCCCTGTCTCAGTAATTAGTTTGTCTTTGGGCTTCAGTCTATTCTTTTTCTCCCGTTATGAGGAAGCAAATAAGAATGGTTCGTTTTCCTTCTTTGTGCTATTTATAATTTTTATACAGCTATCCTACATTTATCCCGCCTCTCCTCATTTACCGCCGCTCAAACAAAAATCGCTCTTTCCTCACAGAGCTGATTTTCAAAGGCTCCTGGTCATTGCTGGCCCCTGCACCTGACCCCTCTCTGTGGCAGCTCTTCCTCAGCCCCATGGCTGGCACTAGCCATAGCAGCCTTGATGCCATCTTTATCCTTGCTTCGTTTTGTTTCCCTGGTCGAAGAGGGTTTCTGCACCTCGCCTCGAGTTTCGAGCCATATGCCTGACATTGCCGTGTCTTCGGGAGCGAGGAGGTGGCATCGCCGGGCTGCTGTCACCAGGCTGAGATCATACAGCTGTCCTGTCTCCGTGATGGATTTGTCTAACTCTCTCCAACTCAAGCTGACTTTGATCCCACGTAATGAAAAGCCTTAAAATAGAAAGCGGAAGGGAACAGAGAGGAGCTTTAATTATTTACTGGCGAGGTAGAATCCGTACCTTTTGTAAAGAGACTTCTTTTGTTGTTTTTGGTCTATTCAGTTTTCATTAAGCCAAATTTAAATCTTTGTGCTCAGCATTGATTCAGATTCTGGGGCTGATTAAAGAGGCTTTTGAAGCAAGCTGCGCTTTTTCTTGTTTTACCTAGTTAGTTTTTCCGTTTACTAAATGGAATAAAAATATTCCCTAAGCAATTTTCAGTAATTTAGTTGCAGTAGTGCTGGGAGGTCCTGGCTCAACGTTTTAGTTCCTCTAAGCACCCAGTAATGTGGCACCCACCATGAAGAGGCTAGATAGACCAAACAGTTAAGGCGTAGCAGTGGGCAAGTGATACCCTCATTCCTCAGAACAGAGGCCGGAGAGAGCTTCCCAAATCCACAGAGCTGAGAACTGCTGCAGGCCTCCCCCTGCAGCCCCCCAGTGCTTGGCCCACGCTGTCTGTGCCGTGTTCAGCCCTCAGGTACCATCTGAGCAGCACGGGCAATGCGTGTGTGGCCATTTCTGGGAGGTGGGCACCCAGAGGCCACCCACATTTCAGAGAGGTGTTTCCAGTTGCAAAAGCAGTCCTCATCACCCTAAATATTTTGTTGCTATGTCTTTGCCCTCTTCTAGTAGAGATGTCCTCTCACTCATTGCACAGGGAGAGTTAATACAGTGGGTGATCACCAAGACAACGAAGGGCCTGGAGCACCTTTCCTGGTGAGGAGAGGCTGGGAGAGCTGGGACTGCTCAGCCTGGAGAAGAGGAGGCTCAGGGGGAGCTCATCAATCTCTGTAAATACCTGAAGGGGGTGCAAAGAGGACAGAGCCAGGCTCCGTTCAGTGGTGCCCGGTGCCAGGACAAGAGGCCATGGGCACAAACTGGCCCACAGGCTCCCTCTGAACACCAGGAAGCACTGCTTCATGTGCAGGTGATGGAGCACTGGCACAGGCTGCTCAGAGAGGTTGTGGATCTCCCTCCTTGGAGATCTTCAAAAGCCGCCAGGACATGGGCCTGGGCAACCTGCTCTGGGTGTCCCTGCCTAAGCAGGGGGTTGGAGGAGGTGACTTCCAGAGGTCCCTTCCAGCCTTAACCTTTCTGATATGTCAGAGGAACCAACTGACCTAGGGAGAGGGCAAGGAGACTGTTTCCAAGCACCACAAGCATCCATGAGGGCAATAAGAGCAAACCAGAAACTGTGGGCTAGACTGGAAACTAGACTGGAAGTGACTGAATGTAGCTCTTGGTTCCTTGGTATTTCTAGGCCCAACCTGTAACTTTTAGCTGCAATGGGAAGGGGTGGGTGGGACTTAAACTGAGGAGGTTTGGTGACCCGGACAAAACGCAGTGCCTTCTGAACTGGTCTATTTTTCACCATCCCCTGAGGCCCACAGCACTGCAGGTGGGTGATGGAGATGGCCTGCCCCTGCCTGGGTGAGCACCTCGCCCTGGCAGGGTGTGCAGAAGGCTGCCAGGTGCCATCCCAAGCCCTTCCTCTTCTCTGGGAACCCAACAGTGCCTACTCAGGGCATGAGCTCCAGCAAGGTGAGAGAGGGCAGGGGAGATGGGCTTTGGTGCTCCACTTCCTTGCACTGTTGCACCTAAAGCCTGAAGCAACCTTGCAATTCCTGAGCAAAAAGCTTGCTTGGTATGTCTGTAAAGTTAGCATCTTCATATTTTCTGTGGTTGCTTGCACTGAGGCTAGGGAAGCCCCAGCACCTATCAATATCAGTGTGTCCACAGCTCCTTCACAGAAATAGACAGTAATATGAAATACAGTGAAGGTTCAGAGAAATGTCCTTGCTTTATCCTCACCGTCTTGATGCCATTAGCAAACTACTGTACATAGGGGAAAACATGTCTTTAATAGTCCTGTCTCAGCTGCTGTTAATTTGATTTCCCTCAGGTATTCAGTGTTCAGTCACAAAGTCCCGGAACAAGACTTTTCGTAACAAGCAGTACAAATAATTTACGCTGTAATGTCTGAGGTTCTTAGATAAAGCATGTGCTATTCCAAACAAAGCAAAAAATAATAATTTCTTTTATTTGGGGATAAACAGAATGAATTCAGAGAGGGGAGAAAGAGCTGTAAAAATGAGGATGTTTATTCAAAGCAGCTTTGTGGTATCTGACAGCAAGTAGATTATGTCCAGACCTGGGCTTAGTTTCTGTGCACACACATTGTATATTTATGTGTGGGCTGTTTGTCACGATGCATCACGGGGCAATGTTAAAATAATTTGTACATAATCTTGGATTATTACAGATAAAATATTTTTCGATCATATCGCTTTTCCTGTGGAAGTTGTTAGTTTAGTTTATGCTTCCAATTCCATCCCAGCTGTAAATGTAGACGAGAGTACTTCCTTTTTGATGTAAACTGAGCAAGTGTGAATTAGGCACATCATTGTGTCCCTCTTGAGACCAAACTGCGTTTGTTTGCATTATGTAAATTTGGAGTAGTGCAACTGAAAAGAAAGGATTCTACCCCAAATTGTCATTTCCCCTTGCTTTGCTAGAGCCACTCATTTAAAGGTGGGATTTTCCAGTAGGACTTTATTGTTGTAGCATTGGTTCTACTGCTATGGTAGTATTGCTGGGCTTGTATAGCTTTGTGAAAACTAAAATTGAAGCATTTGAAGAAGAATTAGGTCATGACCAAGTGCGTTTGAAAATGCCATGCTAATTATTCACAAGTTCAAAATTACTGAATGAGTTTTTTCAAGTTTGCTCTGTTCCATAGATCCCATTGACATTTGAATGTAATTCACTTTATCACCATGTTATATCGTAAAATCCAGTTTCTAGTGTTTTCACTAGCTGGAAGATGTTCTATAATACAAAAGGAAATCATTGGAGAAAAAGGGAATGCAGTTAATCTGTTAACACTGCCTTTCTAGAATTCACTAATTATTATTTTTTTTTAATCTCATACTCGTGTTAGGAGGGTTTGGGGTTTTATTTTTAGTAATCGTTGTGTGAAGTTCCTGAAATTCTCCAGAAGGTTTAAGATGAGTATCTGATTGGACTTTCAAAGTCGCCAGATCCTAAATGCTGCATTCCATCCTTTCAGCCTTTAATCGTCTCTTTTCATATGGAAAGTGTATGCTTTTCCTGAAGGTGCTGATTCTTCTAATCATTCCTTCCTATTCTGATGAGTTTGCACCTTCTCAGAGAAAAGTGCTTGAGAGTGATTTCTTCCTCTGAGATAGTCTCTGCTCTGGTTTGGATTTCCATAAATCAGAGCTAAAAGGGAAGTTTGCAGTAACTGAAATGTTGCTCTGAAGACTGGGAAAAGCACGCTGTAATGTCTGAGTGTTTGGAAATACTTCTTTTTCTCGGGGTACCAGATTTCACTGTATTCAAAGAAGGGCTTTCATGGCAGCTGCACATAAATGCCTCATATAGGAGGTAGCCAGTGCTGCCAGTTTTTAAATGCTCAGAAATAGTGTGCACGGTGAGGTTATTGACTGCAGTGATGCTCAGGTGGTCGTGGGTTAAAAAAGTTGTGGGTTAAAAAAGTTCTCTCTCTGACAATCAAATTGCTAATTCCCAAACGATTAATTATTAACTGCGTTTCTATAAGCCGTATTCCCGCTTTCCCCTCTTTTGCTTATGCTTCATCTTGTTAAATTCAGTGTAGCATTAGCATGACTCAAAAATTGGGTGTTTTTTTTTTTTTTTTTTTTTCCCCCCGTTTGGTGCCTGCGAGGAGCCAGGGTATGTGAGGCATTTACTGCCGGCATTGCATAACTTGTCGTTTGGCTGCTGTAAGCAACCGAACCGTGCCTGGGGAGTTTCATGCGCCTTTCTCTGCAGGCTGAGCCGCGCAGCTGATCGTGACACCCATCCCTCTCGTAAGATGAGATCATAGTCTAAATCTGGGTTACAAAGCGGGAAGACCGTGCTGAAGGAGAGGCGTTGTTTTCCCGTGCTCCCTGCGCAGTTCTGGAAGCGGAAGGATAGCACCTCTCCCAGCAGGTACAGGGCAAACGAGATCGGATGCGCTAAAAAAGATCCACGCCACGCCATCTCCCGAGCGGGGTGGTGGTCATTTCTTCCTCATCAGCCGCGGCTTTGCTCCTTCCTCAGGTCTGCCTGGGTCTGTGCTGCGAGCAGATTGCTCGCTGAAAGCTGCCATCCGTCATCCCAGCCTCTCCGGCTGACATTTGGGATTTCTCCACAGGATGGGTACAGCAGAGGGAGCAGTAGGACAAGCTTCTTCCAGGCTGTCTCACCCTGCCTGCTCCCTCCCAGCTCGGGCCCCCGGGCTCAGCAGCATCCCCTTCTGCCCCTGCTCCCTGTGGGACCGGACCCAGTCCGAGGGGAGCAGGGATGCCGTCGGGTCAGGACGCCACGGCCTCTGCAGAGCCCTGATGCACTTCACAGGGCAAGGCAGACACTAGTGCTTTTATGTAACTGCTCTGGTGAGATTCCTGCCATTGCCCTATATATTAATGCTCCAGCAGCCGTTATCACTTCTGAGACTTTTAGCCTTCCTTCTGTGTTCCTGCTATGTTTCTGTGTGTGTGTTTTTTTTTTTAAAGTAAGCCTCAGAGTTTTGTTTTAGAGCAGGAGGGATTTTTTGGTGGGATGTGAGGTGGGTGAAAGAGGGTTGTTCCCGTGTTGGGATAAACTGAACAGAGAATGTGTTTCATAGATTATCCTCTCCCAGTCCTGAAAAACCGTGTATGTCACTTCACCCTCACGCGTGTCTGCCTTCACACACACTTCAGACGTTAGCCAGATTTCTCAAAAGGCCTGTGGTTGTCTGTCCAGGCAAATATGAATACCTAAGGTCTGTGGCATCTTTATGAAAGAACTTAGTGGAAGTCTTCTTTCAGTGCAGAGCATAGCACTGCAATGAAACCAAGGTGCTGGAATGAGACAGGATAACAGAGACATTTCCTTAACAGCAATATTCCACTCATTTCATAATTTCAAGAATAAGGACACGACTTGCAGGAGAAGGTTGTGACAAGGCAAATTTTGGTGTTGTGATCTTTAATTTCACAGATGTTTCAGGCACTGGTTGCCATGAGCTCTTACTGAGCAGTCGTGACTCCCTTCTGCACACTGGGTTAGAGCAGACACGAAGCCTTCAAAGCCGTAGAGGGTTCATACCGACGAGGTGTCGATGAGGTCCGTATGCCGGAGCAAACGCTGCGTTGTGAATCTTCATAACTGGCATACAGGTTTTTTGTTTGTTTTACTTTGCTGCTTATTTTGGCTCTGTAAGGAAACACAATCATGATGTTTGAGTCTCTCACACTTGTGGTCGCAGTCAGTGGTTCTGAACTCATTAGACACCTTCTGCTGAATTTAGCATGGGGGAAGAAGTCTCAACTCTGCTGATTCTCTTTGACTCTTACGACCTGCCTGCTGCTTTTTCCCCAGTGAGAAAGTATGATTGGAACTAGTTAATCTTTACGGAACTAGATGATCTTTAAGGTCCCTTCTGGCTCAAACTGTTCTATGAAAGGGAGTGTGAAAGGAAATGGGACTGCAGATTAGGGCAGCAGCTGAAAGAAGGACAGCTATGGAGGCCTGGGGAAATTCAAGGAATTGTTGTGGAGGTGGTGGCACAGGCTGGTTGTGTGGTTGACGTGAAGAAGCTGAAGGTAGACGTGGGCAGTGCTGAGGACCTGAGGGGTAGGAGTGGTTGTGGGAGTTTAGAGGAAATGGGGACTGCCTGTCATTGGAAACAGTAAATAACAAAGGATCATAAATCCTTAGGAAAACGATCATCATTAGGTGCACTGCTCACCAAGCAACTTTAATGAAATACAGCTGTCAATTCAAACCTTTCAAGTTCAGCATTTTCAGGCATGGAACCTGTAATGGATGATACAGCCTTTTTATTTATCCATGAGCACCATCAAGCCACGAAGGACTTTTCCAAGGGTCAGTGCTGTGTGGGAGTATGTTTACCCGTCTTTTAATTTTTTTTTTGTTAAAGATAAATATTTTTCCTTTCAGTATAGTAAAATTAATCTATCTACAATAGCTTACTGTTTAAGTTCTTTTGATTTTATTAAATCTCAGAGATCTTTGCTTTGCTATCAGTTTGGACATCTACCAAGAAGAGTAGTCTTTTTTTCTGTATTTAGTGTTTGGACTGAAGATAAATGGAAGCTGCTTTATTCTGGTTCTCCTCTTAGGTATTTTTCAAGTAAACTGAATGTCAGCGCATCTGGGAAGTAATGGTTTTATTTTGCAGAGACAAGGCAACTGCACAGGGTTTTTCAGAAGTTGCCTAATTCCTCTCAGTTAATGTTCATAATTTGTTCTGGTGTACAAAAGTAAAGTCGAAGCCTTTATATCCTGACTCTTGGGAGATGCTTATGTGTGGTGCTAAACACTAGTTTAAAGCACAAGCATGTCCTAAAAAGGCCCACAAACTGTCAATACCAGACATAGCAAAAAGGGGAGAAATGTTCAAAAGTGAATCACAGATTTTTTTTCTTTATTCAGTAAAATGGATTAACTGAAAATAAGATTTGTTCCTGAAGCTTAGAGCTATAACCGCGGACATTCTCCTTCTTCAACATAGCTTCAGTCACAGAAGTGCAGATGTTATAAACAGAAAAGCCAGCACAGGGAACCCTCTGTACCTGCAAAACTGTTTGTGCAGTGCCTACCGAGTGCATTCCCCATCTACTTTGTTGCTGCTTTTCAAGAATACAGGCCATCTGAATACGTTTTACAGAGGAGCTAACGCATCCAAGCATTGTCAGTGGCTGCATGCTTCTGCCCAAAGTGCCAGCTGTTAGCTGCTGAGCCTGCTGCGGGTGGCAGGAGGACTCGACGTGGTGACGAGGGGCTGGGATGGGTTTCCTTGGGGTGGCCAGGCTCTCCCTGGGGACGGGGGCAGAGCTGTGCCCTTCTCCGTCTATCTCCATCCCCTGTGCTGCCTTCCAGAGCTGTGGCGGGGTGCAGTGGGGTAGCAAGTGCTGTGAGGTGACACCAAGAGCCCCTCGTCCCCGCTGGCTTCAGGAGCTGCTCCCCGTCTGTGAGTACAAAGGTGGTGGGTGGGAGAGGGTCAGCTTTTGGCCAAACGCTGCCATTGGAGCCCTCTGGAGAGGGCTCTAGGGGTAGCCAAGCAGCTGAGTAACCAGGGCTGGAGACAGGCCGGGGGTGGTGGAGTCGATGAATAATGCTGAAAAAGTCAGCGTGTTTGAGGCACCGTGACACTGGGGGGGACTGTATTCCTGTCATGTAATGGTAGTCCTCTACGCTGAGCTCTTACTCTTGGGCAAACCCTGAAAATCAGCTGCAGAGGTTAATGAGATGTTCCTGCGAGCAGGAATTACTCTCAGTAAGACTTAGACGGACCGGGCCTGTCAGGTGAAAAACATTGCTTGTCCCAGGAAGCCCAAACCTTACGACTGTCAAGGGAAATGAATTCAAGATGCTGACAGACAAGGGAAGACTGAGAGCAAATTCTGTGCACATTAAAAATAGCAGAATATGAGGAGACAGAGCATGCCTCTCGGGCACTGGGCTAACTTGGGGGTGGCAGGAAGTCACACGGCTCCAGACATGTCACCGATTCACACTTGTCGCGGGCACCACATTGCTGGCACCGCCTCCGCGCCCTGCTCCACATGCAGCTCCTGCACCTCCACAGCAGCTTGCTGTACATCTCGAATCTAATGCAGCATTTGGTGATGTTTTCAAGCAGAGTCCCTGCTGAGAGAGAAGGAGCAGCAGTCCCCACCCGGCTGTGGTACCTCTCCCGGCTGTACGCTCTGCCGCTCGCTGTGTTCAGCCCTGGCTGCGTTAGGGACTGGTGTCGCTGCACGCCTCTCCGTCTGAGGAAACTGGACACCCATCTTCTCCTCTGGCTTACGTGACACAGTCTGGGGACATATGACCTCTGTGTCCCATTCATGGAAATCCTGCTCTCCGTGTTGACACCCAAGTCTTCCCAGTAATTTCAAGCATCCCATTTTCAAAGCTTCACCCACATACTCTTAGGTTTATAATTAACCTCCTAAGAGACATGGGAAAGAAACACTTGGTGTTCTTTTAGAGGATCCAAAACCCAACCTCTTTTTACCCTAGTAAAGGAAGATTTTACATAGTAAAGGAAATACAAAAGTTCAGATAAAACTGTGGGCATGCTTTTGAGGATTTCCTTGCCATTGTTCTTCCCCATACTTAAGCACTCTCTAGGGGTAGGTTAGAGTCTGAAAACAGCTCAGTGTTAATCCTTCACCTCACTTCTGATCCATCACATTGGGCCATCACACTTTCTTCCGTGGGGAGCTGCTTTCCTCTTTGCTCTTCTGGGTAATGAAAAGCCGCTCAGCCACAAAAGCACCACTTCTCTTTGTGCCTTCTCTTTTGTCTCTCTGAGCATCTAAAGCCCTGTGCTCCTTAAGACCTAATGTTAACTCTGCTTCTGATGGTTATCTGCCCTTCAAGTCTGACACCCTTACAAAACAATAGAAAAACGCTGGTGTGAGGTGTGATGCCTTTACACTGCTCCATTTGAATGGGAGACACTGGCCTGGGGACTTTCTCTGCTGTGAGAGATGTGTAAGCCGCCGGCAGCCGTGGCTCTGTCAGAAAGCAGTGCTGGGCAGCCTTCCTGCAATTCACTGCAACCCCTAAAACTGAGTGATGGCCACGTTCCCCGAATCGTGGTATCAGCAACCCGCGGTTTCAGGACCCGAGGCGGAGGAGAAGTTGAGTGACTGCCGTGGTGTCTGGCAGGATGTCCCTGGCATGTTTTTCACTTGGTGGAGTTTTTAAAGCTCTCTGCGAGGCAGGCATGAAACATCCTGAGGTCTGTATTTGCTAATAGTAACAAAGGTTAGCGACTCAAAATAAATCTTCCAGCTTTTCAGGAGTCATCTTGTCAGCTGGTTTATTCTTTAATGTTTATATGTTTCTGGCAACTTTTCCAGGTGTGTGAACTTTAGCTGACTCCAAGTAGAGAGGAGTTTGCCTTTGGGCCTGTGGGCCTGACCACGACAGTGGCTGTGGAGTTGGTGTTGTTATCCAGCGCTGTCTCCTACAGCAGCAACATGAACAGTAGCTCGCCAGAGATGAAGTGCAGGCTTACTTCTTTTACACTAATGTACAGCCCTCTGGATTATTCTTTTACTGCTCTTTCGGCCTTTCCAAGTTTGAGGTTTTTTGTTCTTTTTTGTTGTTGTTAGCCTGGATTAAATGTATGATGACTTTTATTACTAAATCAGTCTGGCTTCGCAACACAGGTTCTCTGAATAGTGTAAAGCTTCATCAAACAGGCCACTGGCAGGGCTTTTATAAACTGTGCTTTTAGCTAAGTGATTCTGGACACAGCTTGGCCTCAGCCCCCCTGCAACCATGCTTTCAGCAGGACAGGGCCAAAGACTGTAAAACAGACTTTTACCATGTTTTCTGTCCAAACTGGTGTGACTGTAAAATGGTATTTTCCAGTTTCAACCAGAAGTGTTCAATAATTCATATATTTCACATACAGTCTTGTGGCTCGTTCCGTTTGCACCAGTCTTTGAGATAAGGAAGTCTTGATGGCAAGCAGTATTTGACTGAATGCATATTCACCGATTAAAAACTAGCAGCTTCAGAAGGCTGATGTTAAGAGCCAGGGGTTAGTGCCAACCCTAACGACTCCTAAAGTCACTGGTAGTAATTCTGGGTTATGTGGAAGATCTTTCTTGTTCACTTCTATCTCCTCGAGTGCTGCCAATAGTTAGTCTAGTTATTTCAGAGTCTGACTTCTGAACAAAATTGCAATGTATTGTTATTGTAAAGAGACACAAATTTACCAAGAGTGGAAGTTTGGAGGCTTTATGTTTGAGATCAGGTACGCTCTTTCTTATTTTCATTCTCAGTCCCTCAACAGAGATCTCTGTATGGGCATAAGCGCTGTAAGCATCCAGAGACGAATCTCTGCAGAAGCGTGCTATGGCAGAGGGTGAAATGCTGCTCTGTGCCTTCCTCTCCCCTGCCCTCGTGCCCCTCAAGCTGGTGGCATTTGTAGTCATCTCTGGAAAATGCCTTGTTGCAATCCTGTTTCTCACCGTGATTTAATCAGTGACTGCAGGTTTCAAGCCCAGAGACTTTGACTAATACTAGATTTGGCACAAACAATAATTTCAGGTCCCTCTGTTCTGAACGTAAGCAGACAGTGCCACTTACCATCTTTATTCCAACGCGCTGCCATAGCATGTTTTGAAACGGCGTGGAAGGAAGGACTGGATTATTTCAGCGTCTTCGTACAGGCTACGTGAGCCTCTGAAATGAAGCGGAGAACGTGGTGAAGGTGCCAGTTTGGTGGCAGTGCGTGTGAGCCGCTTGCAGAGTGGGAGGAGAGGGGTATTTTTATTGGAGTCAAGTGTGTGTGCTGTGCCGTGTTGTGTTTTGGGGGGGTGTGTGTTGTGTTTGGGGGGAGAGGTGGGGATGGAGTGTCAGGCCTGGGGGAGAGGGAGGGAGGAAGGGAGGGAAGGGAAGGGAGGGAAGGGAGGGAGCAAGGAGGGAGGGAGGGGGTCTGGGTGCCTGTGATTGGTAAAAGCTCCGCAAAGGCATCTGCCAGCAGGACTTCAGAGGAATGTGAAACCAAATCATTTACAAGTTAAAGATAGACGCAGAAAACACGGCATCTAGAGCCAGGGTTTAAATTCATCCCTCTCTGCCTGGCTCCTCGCAAAGCTCGGGTTGTCAGCTTTCCTCTGTCTCCTCTCAAGACTTAAATATTCCCTTAAAGATAACATAATTCTGGATTCCTCGGAATTACTAAGGTGGCCAAAGAGATCATGGTGCATACCGTAGGGTAAGTAGGAAGCTTGCCTTTTTGCCATTTGCTGCGGCGGGGTCTCTGTGCTTCGCTCGTGTTTTCAGAGCTCTCGGCAGTTCCTTTAAGGTAGATTTTAAAGTAATGCTTTCCCCTGTGATTTATTTTCCCCCGTTTTCCCATTGTGGATCATTTGAACTTTATACCTCCATGAAGTGTTAACTCGCAAGGTTTCTTGTCCTGGCGTGCCGATGGAGTCTTGGGCTTTAATAATCTTACCATTACAGTTCTGAGTGCTCTTTTCCTGTCAGCTGAATTTTATCACAAACCTTTGCTCTTCGTGAGTGAGCTATGCTGCTTGAAATGCTGCTTATTACCACAAAGTTGAAAAGCAGGTTGTTTTCAGGATTACAGAGAATATAATCTGTGTTTGTTTGCTTTCTTCGCCATGGTTTCATTTACCTGCTATTTCCTTACGTGTGAGTTTGATCACACCACAGGGTTAATTAAATTTAACTTTTCTGTTTGTTTGTTCCCAAAGAGTGCTTTTAGTTGGCTTTTGAACTTTATATATCTTTTGCATTTTGGCCTTTATGTTTTCTCTCAACATAGTAATCCTAGTAATTAAAAAATGTATGTGTTTCCGTGGTAGTAATTACTGTTGATGTGAGTTTGTCAGTAAGAAGAAGATTCAAGCTGTCATATTCTTCCTACAACTTACCTAAAGTAATTCCAGCATCTAGCAGATTCAGAGGTATTTGCAGGGTATTTCCCAAACGTTTCTGGTGAAGTTGCGGTGTTCCTCTGACCAAAAGGAGTCACCAAATATCAGCAGCTCGGGGGGAAGTTAGATGTAAAATCTAACTTAGCAGGAACTGATGCTGTGAGAGTTTCCTCTAACCCTGTGATGTGAGAGTTGCCTAAATGCCAGCATCATTCTTATCGCACGTTTTGGGCGCACGTGCTGCACACTCGTAGCAGAGGAGCTCAGAGCCCTGCTGTCGGTGGCTGTTGGCCCGAACATGCCCCGAATTCCTGACGTGTGAGTGCTGCCCGTGGTAGCCGAGGGTTACTGGAACACCGAACGGTTTTGGCTATAGATACGAGTGGCAAAGAGACTCACCCAATGCCCGCCCGTGCCTTGCAAAATATGCGATGAACTGAAATAGAAATGTTTCCTCAGTTTGAAGGAAAGATGGTGGATCTGATGTGTTTTGTCGTCTTTATTCCATTCGATCGAGTCCACGCGTGTTGATCAGCTCTCCGGAGTTCTGTGAAACATCTGGGTGCGCGAGGGTGAGCAGATCTGCCCTGAGGTGTTTTCTGAGTGGTTAAAGCTAGGGGTGAAGGAGAGGCAAATGCAGAACTTTTAATGTAAATATAGAGAAAAGAGCAATTGCAGGAACACGTAAGGCATTCAAGCCAGTTCTCCGATAGCTGATAATAGCTGGGTATTCTCTTAACTAGTTCAGACTAGCTAAACAGCTCAGTCCCATGCTAAATTTCCGGGCCAACTGTTTCTTAAATTAAGGTGCCACTGTAATTACTTGTTTTGGTATTGAAGTGGAAGTAGCTTGAGACAAAATACGTTAGGATGAGTAAAAAATTACAGGGGGGGCTTAGCAGAGGGGTGGTTGTTTCTGGCTCTTGCACCAGATTCCTGTGCAGCTTTGGGCAAGTTGAGTTTTCTGAGCCCCTGCAGAACGGAAGGGGGTGGGAACGCCTTTCTTACTTTCCTGTGTTCCGGGTGTGGACAGCAGGTCCCCGGGACAGGCATCGCCTCTGCTTGGTACAATCGGCGTCTGTTCTCAGATGGCATCCCCCTCCCCAGGGCTACAGCAAGGGGGGGGGAGGAATTCACAGATTTGGAAACAGTTTCACAACACCTTTTATAAGCTTCCTAAAACCGAAAAGAAAAATAGGCTGACATTCAGAGGTGAGCAGAAAATAGAATTAATGTTCCATGGGAAATTCCTGAGTCAGTTCAAAATTAAATTGCATTTCCCTACCACAGTTTATTGCTTTTCAGAAGTATTGGTTCAGGAGCATGATGTTCCCATTTCATTATCTGAGACCCTTCTCCCATAATTAAATGTCCAGGAGGCACCAGAGAGCTTTGTCAGAGGGAAACCTGCTTTGTATTGTGGGAAGCGAAGCCACCAGAAAAAAAAAAAAAAAAAAAAAAAGAAAGAAAAAAACCAGTTCCTGGAAAGGAGTGGGCATCTCACCCAGGAGCAGGCATTCCCGGAATGAGGAGCTGCATTGCGATGCTGGGTCGGCTTTAAAAAAGACATCCGGGTGTATCAAACCTACCTGAAATAGCATCTTTCAGCGGTAAAATGGAAAATCTTCAATAAACTGGCATTTTCCCGTGGAAAACGTCCATGTATTTGATAGAGTTTATATAGTAGTATAGTGCTGGTGGGTTTTTTTTCGAAATGGGGAATGCTTGGCCAGCCCTGGTGCGCTGTTAGGGCGGCGTGTCGCGGTGGCACCCTGCAGCAGGCAGGGACAGCGCCGGGGAGGGGAGCGAGCACAGCGAGCACAGCGAGCACCACGCAGGCCGACAGCTGCAGCAGGCGTGCCTCCGGATCTGGGCAGTCGCCTTTGCACTTGGGCTGGTCCCGACGCCACTGTGTTGCCCATCACTGCCATGTGCCAGGCTTTCCTGCCCCGAGGAGCCTGGGGACGAGCCCTGCTCTGTCACAGCTGGTAACAGGTTTGCTCTCGGAGCAGGCAGATCGCGGTCCCCCCCGGTCCGTTACCATTAAGTTGCAAGTGACTTTGTCACAGAGTGCAGAAAAAACGTGCTTTCCAAGGTGCAAATGGGTTTTGCAGCATTTTTTCCTTTAATACATCTGAGATTCTTTCATTGCAAGCCCTGGTAAAACCCGTGGCAGGGATACGCATATGGGTGTTAGAATCCTTCCTTGCTAGACTCTACGGTTATTATATATGGTTCCCATTTGGTTTCTGTCATGACCACTTTTTCTTTTGTAAATCTTTATTTCTAGCCTCATCTTCAAGCTTTTCTCAGTGATTATTCTGCCAAAAATTGGAAAAGAGGCGTGTTGTCAGGAACTGCTTGGTTAAGAGCGTAAGGGCTGGTTCCCCAGGGGTCCCTGCGAAGATGCTGGCATGTTTCTGAGCTCACAAGTACCTAGGAGCAGCTCTCAGTGAAATAATTTCCTCTGGGTCCTAATGAATCTACTCCCAGCGCCAGCGGCTAATTTGTTTTGGCAGAATATGACAGGCGATGCCTAATACAAGGCACCACGCCACAGAAAGCCTCGATTCTGTAATTTTGTAACTGTGGTATAAAGGAAGAAAACACACAAAAACAACCAAACGTGATGAAATCACAGTGTCCTCTGTAGCCACGTATAACCTCGGAGCCCAGGAGCCCTCACAGATGGGAACCCGTGCAAGCCCTGCACTCGCTATTGAGCCTGGCTCCCCGTGTATCAAGCAACAAAGCACTTCCTGAGCTAATTATTACTGGATGAAGAGACTCTACCTGGAAATACAGCGAGACTTCCCACTAATAGGATGCTTAAAAATGCATCTAATTGCAGCTGTGGTGGCTGAGAGCATGCCTCCTACCTAACAGCCGGGAGAAAACTGCCCTCCCTTCCAGAGGGACGTTGCGTGAAGCCAGGTTTCGGGGTGTCTTTCCTGGGTCTGAACCAGTTGTGTGGCCTCTTGCTACGTTTGGCTATGAAACCAGAACTAGGGAAGTGTGCGGAGACGGGGAGGTGCTGGAGATGGTGAATCCCTGCTTATGAGTTTATTTGTTGGCGTGACAGGATCAGCTGAACTTAACCTTCCCTGGGGCAAGGGAGGGAACAGAAGACAGTGTGTCAGCTTCTGTGCCAGTCGTCTCTGAGAAGTCACGCCAGGGGATTGGCATCATCTCGTCTAAGGGTGGGGACAGAAACACTTGCCCCGTTTTGTGGAGTGCTCAAGGGACAGAAAGTGGCACCTCAGTGCTGCGCTCCTACCTTCTTTTGTACCTGTTGTAAGGATAAGGCTGTCCTGTAAAGTACCTCCCTGTAAATCTCTAAGAACATTTGCACTCAGCGGAGCCAAAAAAAAAAAAGGCATGAATCAGACACACAGAAGTCTGTGAGCAAGGAGGCATTAAAAACAATTTATTGACAACTAGTGACTAGTTCTTTCAAGCACAATTAAAGTAAGCACAGCTAAAGCACAGAAAAGTGTGCTCAGAGCAACATTGTCCTTGAGTGCTCATTACCAAACAACAGCTGCAGACAGAATTAATCTTACCCTTTCCCAACACATTTTTTAAATACACCATTTAACAAGGGTGTAGTTTTTATTTGGAAGCATGGCGGAGCAAATGCTTCTCAGCAAAAGAATTATAAAGGATTTTTTTTTTTTTTCAGCACAGGAGGAACTACCTTTTCCTGAACTTTAGCTTTGAAAATTGCTGAATGCACATATATAATATGTTCTGCTTGACTGCAGTATCTTGTGTGTAGAATTCCAGGTCAAGCTTAGAGTTTAGGAGAGCAACTGGGAAAAAAAAAAAGTTTTGTAGGAGGAAGTGGGTGTAAGCAGAGGAAACTTGCTAAAATAATGATGGCAAGAAGCCGTTATGGGAGTGTAGGAGATAGTAAATGCAATTTCAGTAATCATACAGCTCAATGAATAATTAGGTAGCTGATGATTAAAAAGTATCCACGCAAATATGAGTTCTCCATCCACATCAAGTCTGGTGATGTATTCCCAAACAGAATTTAAAGAGCTAGAGTTTAAACTGGCTCCAACTGGTCTGAACTAGGGAATTTTTTAATGGTTTTCAGGCTTAGGTGAACTCTTGGCAAGCCGGTGCATTTACACTGTAAGGCAGATACGTGTCTGCTGAGAGTCGCAGTCACTGACGAGGACTCAGTGGTGACTCGGAGGGAATGGACCTAAGCTTTGAGTTATTTAATGTGCATCCGCACTGAAGCAGTGTATTCTCTCTGAAAAAGGCATAAAGTAGATAGGCTGATAATTTTTCAGGCCATTCACCGTTCCCTAAAATGGAAATAAATTCCCTGTGTACAAAGCATCAGCTTTTGCAGCCGTTCTTGCGTAACACCAAAGAAGTCACCCTCTGTGCTCTGCCCGGGAGATGCCAGCCCTTGGCTGAGGCCAGCCTTGGACTCTCCAGCTCTGGCTGTACCTGTGTCACAGGTCGCTGGGGCCATCCCTTTCCTGCTGTACGCCATTGTAGAGGAGTGCTTGGGCTTGTGTTGGGCAAGGCTACCTATACAGACAGACTCTCGATGGAGCAAAGAAATAGAAATGGGTATCTCATCCTTGGAGGAAGAAGTCTTCCCTTTTTTTTCTACTGCCCCTGACAGGTAGAGCAGGAGCAGGTGGGAAGCAGACAGTTCAAGCATAGAACAGGCAGTTGCGAAAAGGAGGACAGTCGTCGTCTCTTTTCCATGCCCGCAGACAAAGAGAAATGGCTCTGAAGTGAAGCCAAGGAGATGAGGTAAGCCCTAGGAAAATGTTATCCCTGAAATGCACTGCTGGTGGAGGCTGTGGAGTCTCCATCACTGGTGGTGTTAGGAGTAGCTTTAATAAACATGAGCAAAGTGTAGCTGGCTTTATCTCACTGCGGGCAGTGGATTACATATCTTTTCTACCAGTCTTGTGATTTGCTGATACCGGTGATAATCCTGCACCTGGAATTATCTTCTTACTGCAATATGTGCTTTGTAAATTCTAGTTGGAAAGGTCTCTGTGCAGAGCGGGATGGTTTTTGCTGAGGTGCAAAGGCTCTTAATCATTGTATAGTTTCCGCATTTTGAAATGTTCCTTAGGTAAGTAGTTAAGGCATAAACAGCTGGCTTTGCATTTCAGCTCAAATATCGTCGTCCTGAAATACTTGGGGACATCACTCTGTCAGCTGGCACTTGACAAGCCATCCTAAATTTGAAACACGTAATTGGATTCGTAGGATGAAATGCCAGTCCCCTTTGAAGTCATGGGTTTTTATAGGGTACAAATTTCACGCTGAGGCCCGAGTGGCGTCCACTTGCATGCGCTGGGCTTTGCTGTCCTCGGCAGGCTGGCTGCATGCGAGACGGGGCTGCTTGGAGTGGGGTGTAAGAGCGTGTAACCTCTGCTGTGGCAAACATCAGCTTGCAGAAGGGGGCCTTTGGAGTGCCTGTGTGGATGAGGGAGGGTTTACAACAGGCATTACATCAGGGGAATTAATTACTCTTTCTTTTTTTTTCAGTTAATGTCAACAAAACTAATTTACACCATCTGGCCTAAAAGAGAGAGAGGCACTCAGTAAAAAGGCAGCACCCATTTTGGTTTCTAAAATTTCATTTGCTGAGACTGCAGGCATTCTGTATTCTCTTCAGTGTAACATTTTTATTCTTTTTTTCTGTCTTGGGGGGGGTTTCACCCAACATCTATTTTTTATTTCCAGTGCCCTTTAATTTGCATTTAATATTCAGATAGGTATCACTGCAAGTTGGATGTTTTGCTAGCTACTGGTTAATCCCTTCTGTTGAGATATGTGCAGAGAAGTCTCCAGTTGTTGTGAACTGGAATCGTTCCACTGAAAATACTCAGGCTTTGTTTATGCCTGTACTAATTCAGAGCAAGTTCATTGTTCACGGTGTGGGTACTTTAGATTTAGAGTAGATAGTGAGAAGTTCATCCTCAAATAAGAGATCGGACTGATGTAGGAGCTCACAGCTAATCTCAGAGCTGGGAGTTAAAATTTCCCGTATGGTAATGTATTGTTGCCTTTCCACATCCACATGTCTTTGCAGGCTTTTCTCGGCTGTGCAATATTGCACCCTGCGTGTGAATTGCATGCACACACCCGAGGCTAGAATCAGCCTGCAAGGAAGCACAAAACCCAGACCTTAGGACCACCAATATATCAGTTGTTAATAACCTTGCAGTGTTATTACAGCTAACGCTGGAAACGTAATTAAATCAGAATGATTTGAAACTATCATTAGGGGGAAAAGGACAGAGGAAAACAGTTTCACCCTCACAACATCATGTTTTCATTGACCTACTTACAGCAGGGAAAAAAACGTGTCCCTTCCCATTACAGCAGAATAGGTTTGTTCAGCAATTTTACAGTGCAACAGCACAGGAGAAGACTGTCTATTCTAACCACTCCAGGAGGATTTGGCAGGGCAAGTAACGTTACTTCACACACTTAGCGCTAAGAGGCGTAAGTTCCTGTCCGAGCTATATTATTAACCCAGTCAATTCAGCAGAAGGTGCTTGGACTTGGGGGAAAAAAAGGGCCTGTATTCAGAGGAGAGAGGAAAAGTGTTGTGCAGAGAAGCTTTTTACCAGCAGCCACATTTCCATCACCTTCCTTTTCCCGTTTCCCAGATGCAAAGCTCCCGCCGTCCCCGAGCCCCTGCCGTGGGCCTGCAGCGAGAGGCTTCCCTTCCGCCTTCAGGCCGGACGTAGGCCCTGGAGCGCCCACGGGGCACAAAGTGATGTCTGAGGGAGATCCCAAATGCTCCTGCTTCTCCAGATGGGCACCTGGGCGGCCTGCAGAGCTGGGGATGGGTGTCACAAGGAGCAGTGGGGACACAGCCCCAGGCCGGGCCTGTCACGGGGCTCTGTGCTGTCTGCGTCCCTCAGCTTCGCTCTTACCCCACAGCTTCCAGCGCACGGTGTCTAGTGTGTGTTGTCTTCATAAACCATCTTTATTTGAAAATAAACACCTGCAGCTAGCCCTTTTCGGACCACTCAGGTCACATTCCTCCACAAGGTGCTTTTGCTAATTTGGTATTGTCAGAAGCATTAGTCACTGCAGTAGTGGCTTAATAAGTCGCAGCAGGAGCCAGCTGGTAATTAACAAATTAAAGATATCTTAGACATTTTCCTCAAATATTTCATGTGTAGCAAAAATAATTAGAAGCAGAGCGCTTCAGCTGTTTAAAGCTGTTACATATATGAAAAACATCTTGCCGTGTTAGGAAGTTATTCATTTATAATGGCCAGCAAGGCCTAATTTTGCTGCTGTCCCAGGATTCATAAGTACACACACACAAGAGCTGTGAAGTAGGCAGAGAGCAGATCCTGTTGTGCTTTGTTTTGTTTGTTTGTTTGTTTTTAACTCTTCATTAGTCATGTTTAACATTCATCCCAATGTCTGTCTTCTGCATCTGATCTGTTTTTAGGAGTGACACAACTTTGTAGGTCTCAGCTGTTCTCTTCTGCACGTAACTTCCTTTCATGTTAGAAATGTTCTGAATTAGGGGATTACGTGTGCAAGCATGTGTGATTGCCTCTTGGAAAGACAAAATCAGCTTGCAATTGAGAAGGAGGAGAAACAAAGCTAATAGAAATTGTTTTAAACAGCTAACTGGGCACGACACCACAGCATGAAGTCAGATGACGATGGGATTCATAAGTAAAATACTCTGGAATGCACAAGCTTGCTGTAACCCACTTGGTGTTCCCTAGTTTCATCACCAGATGGTGACCAGCGGTCTCAAATTAAGATGCTCTCAATTACCTGTGCGTGGCGGATGAGTGATAGCGCGCTTTGATACATCTCCCTTCCGTGCTGCTTCAGCCCAGTACTCCTTGATCCTCCCGCAGCCTGGCTCCAGGACTAGGCTCCGAGTATCCCAAGCCTTTGACTCTGCTTTTTCTCTGAGGCAGGATCTGATCTGAGCGCTCTGAGGCGGAGGAAGCAGGGAACAGAGCAAGCAGTCGGAGGAGCATCATTTCCACGGGTAGGGCGCAGCTAACTGTCTTCTGTGGGAAGCTGTTGGGTACTGGCAGTGGCTTTGAGACATATGATTTACATTTGAAAACTTTCTTGGAGAGAAAAAAAAAAAAAAAAACTGTTGGAAATGTGAATGGGTACTTTTTGATACAAAGTGAGTGCAAAGCCTTTGTGACAGAGTTTTTATTCAAGCTTTGAACTTGTGCTGCAGATGTGAAGGGCTGTACAAAGCAAGGAAAGGCCGAGAAGGATCTGCCCCCATAATGCTTTTGCTCTCTGCTTCATTTATTCACCTTTACATTGTTTGACAGAAGAGCACTGGGGATTTCAAAGAATGTGTTTCTGAAGCTTATGAAAGAAACAAAATTCTTTGTGCGATTTCTGTTAAGGTTTTTAGCTTCTTAAGGTCAGACTCGGATGTTTGGAGTGCTTCTCAAACCTTTTGCTAGTACTACACAGAGGGTAGAGGCAGATAAGAGCTCTAAAGTCATTCACACAGGGTTGTTAACAGTGCAGACGTGTTTTGTGCACCCTGAATTCTCTGTTGTTGTCAGGGGTGGCTGTTCCTTGGGGTTCTTCTGGCAGTGCTTTGCATTGGCTGTTGTCTTGGCAGTAAAGTTTCACTGTTCTTACTGTGTAAGAGTAAAGCATGAAAGCCCTGGCAGCCCTGGAGTCACGTAGCATGCAGAGAGATCCTGCTGACCACACTGGAGATGGGTGAGACCGTGGCATGCTGTGCCTTACCTGCCATCCCACAGCAGTGCAGGTGTCCCACAGCCTGCCTGTGACCACCACAGCAGGTACTTCTTGCAAGTGCTGCCAGGAGTCCTGCTCCCTCAGCTGTCCAGAGCTTGCAGCCTGTTGAGTGCTTCCCTTTTTGCTGCTCTCTCTGGATTTCCTTCCACTGCAACCCAGGGGCAGGGCATGGGGATGGTCCCCACCTGGTTCTGCCCCAGCAAGCAGGCAGGTTGCAGCTTGGCACACGTGCAGGGACCTGGCAGGGCTCTTGGTGTCTGCAGAGAGCATCACCTGCATGTCCCTGCTAGTGACAGGAGGGTGTGCCCTGCTGCAGGAGCTGGTCCTGCAGGCAGCATCTTGCAGGCCATTCGGGCCCTGAAGGCGTTGCAAATATTACTACAGTCGGAGTCAGAGAAAATCTTTCACCTCCCTGAAGCCCTTCATCTACACCAGCAGTTGCACAGACTTCACAGTGATTATGTCCTTTTAAACTGCTCTATTAAGACTGGTAGTAGATTTTTAATATTATTTTTATTTTAGCCTTTGCGTTAATTCAGTTTATACAACCTTCACACTTAAAGTGTCACTACATCCCCAAGAAGACTAGATTTCTGTTAAGAAGAAGGAAAATAAATACCAGGGGAAAAAAAAAATGAAAAATGAAGGTTTTCTTTCTTCAGTCTGATAGTTGATGTTACGGGGGAAGGTAGGAAGTGTCTTTAACACCTGTCACTCCCTTGCACTGACACTTTTGAAATACTCGAAGACAAGTCATGGAGTTGTCTGTTCACCTGGGAATGAAGAAAGACATTCTTCTTTGTTTGCTGTTTTTGTTTCTTTTCTCACATTGCATTGCATGTTAGTATTCCTGAAAAAAAGGATATATGGAATTCTCAGAGCAATTTGAGCCACGAGAATTTCTCTTTCCTGTAGCTTATATCAGCAAAACAAGATCCTTGTAGGTCTACATTAAAGGAGCATTGTGATATTTGGTATCGCCTTCAAAGCATTGTATGCCAATACAGTTACTGAAAAATAAATTTTGCACAGGTACAATATGTTTTTTGCTGCATCTCCTTTGTTCTGAACATCTCTATAGTTTTTATTCTAGCCATATAGCACTCTGAGAAATAACTTGACTTATGGCATGCGTTGTTCTGTGCTCATTGCTTCAATTGTTTAAGTCAGACTTGGGCTGTCCTCTTCAGTTTTTATTTTTGTCCGGTATCTGAGAAGCAGTGAGCCAGCCTGTGAGATGTGTGAGGACTCCGGGTGACTGAGTAGTTCCACAAAAACCGCTGCTCACTGGTCGGTCGCTGCACTTGCGATTTGCTTTTACCGAGATAAATGCCAAAGCCCTGCCACTGAGCACACAGGTGCAAAATGCAGATGGCCAAGCTGGAAACCCAATTGTTGTGTGGTTTGCAGCGCTGTCGGGTGCGACCCGGGATCCCCAGCAGGCTGCAGGGGCAGCAGGAGCAGGGACCCTGCGGGTGACCTGCTGCGAGGCTGGTCCGAGCTCTGCTTGCCACACGCCTACAGAGTATTTCTGTTTATTTCACACAGCCAGGCGGAATGTCATTCCCAACCGCTCACTCGAGCAAAGCAACAGGTGGCTAGATCCTGATGTGCCATACCCGGCCCGTTTTGCAGCTGTTTTCTGCTTCTTGATGATGCAGGGATATGGGCTTGTGGTCATTCCAGCTGCTCCGGCCGCTCCTCTGCTCGCTGAGGTCGTTTTCACGTGTGTGTTTGCTGTATCTGTGGGATCCCAGACACTACGGTAAAGATCCGTGCTGACTTCTCGTCATGAGTATCCCCCTGCCTTTGGGAACCCAGGCACGTATATGTATATATTTTTGAAGCAATGCTTGTGGTGGTACGTGCTAGATTATCTTCTCAGCCTTTTCATTTGAATGTAGACTTCCGCGATTAATTACTATGATGAGAAATTCAGTCCACCCTGTTTGGAATTACATGTGTTTATTCAGGCCATTGTTAAAGCTCGTGCTGTTGTTACTCATGCATGATTTTTGCTTCCATGTAAGTTTTATTTTACTTTGATCTTCTCCTGTAGCGCCCGACATACCTTTAAAAACCACTTCCCCACAAACTGTTATTTCACTGTAATTATAAGGGAACATGCATATGAATCACAAATGAGAATATTACCCAACTGGATGTTCCTAGAATCAGGAGAGCACTTACGTGCAATACAATACGTTAATCGTGTACAAGGAGTCAGCTGTTGAACTGATTTTTTTTAATACAGTACATTGAGTACGAAGATGTGAAAAGCCTTTTCAGTGAAGATGCTTGTGGGCTTTTGAAACTCTCTGTTTTCTGTAACTTTCTTAACTTTCCATCGTCGCACTCTTGTCACAGGTTTGAAAAGAAAATATACAAGTTTGGGTGACTCCCGGTTAAGTTACCTGGAGTGTGAGTGCTGATGTATGTGTGTGTATAAATGCAGGTTTAAGTTTCTGTGCGCATATGGATAGTGTATTTTGGTCCCATACCTACCAGCTTTTCTCTTTAAGGGAACCCCACAGCGCATCTGGAGCTGCTTTGTTGCACCAGGAAGCATTTTTAATCATGGACGAGGGACTTGCTTGCTTAGACACATTGACAGTGCAGGATCTGTGGTCACTGCAAGATTTCTCAGATGAACTCAACTCTGATAAACCGAGTGAGCTATCATTCCTTAACAAGGCGTTACCCCTTGGGTTGGCTTCAGGCTTACATATTTCTAAATGTCACTGATAAAAGAAAAAGGCAGGAATGTCGAAAGCTTCAAGCAACCTTGTTTTGAATTGTTCTTCAGTGCCTTCCTCTGTCCCTTCCCCATGCTGGTGAGATGTGCTCCACCTCCCGTCACGAGCTGCAGAGCTCAGTCAGCCCCGCTGGGCAGTGGTGCCGAGCATTGTTCTGCTGCCCTGGGCTTGTCACCCTCAGCTGCATGGGCTTGGGATGGTGACAGGACAAGGGAAAGGACCTGCTGCAGGGCTGTGGTTATGCTGAAGCAGCTCAGCTCTGCATTAGTGGAATGGAGGTTACAGCCTGGGTCACTTTAAATTCCTGTATTGGTTTAGGCAAAAAATTGGAAGAGAGGTGGTTTGGGGAATTAATAGCCACTCCTGCTAATTTGTCTTTTAAATAAAGAATGGGATTTTCCAAATGCTTCAGTAAGTGGCGAAAACAGCAGGAGAGAACAGATTTAACACTTGTAAATTATCTTTTATTTAAGGTGCTAAAGTTTGGGCAAAAGACATTGCAGTTCTCTTTGGAAGAAAAGTCTGTGTAATGAATAGTTGGTTCTCACCTAAATCCCTTCCTCTCTTCCTACTGGAAAACAGCAGTTGTGATTCCTGTAGCAGTATTTGGAATGACAGGCATGTTTAAATCTGAGTTTTACTATCGGGATTTGTCTAGTGAAACTTAGCTAAAACCATCCTACCAGTAGCGAATACGATGCCACGAGAGCTTTACGGTTTAAGCCAAGTTTTCTTTGGCTCTCACAGTCGTCCTGGGCCTCATTCTGTGGCGAGAAACCCAGATGGTTTGTGCTCTGTGCTTCCAGATATATTGGGAGTGACTCCTCTGTTTCTCCCTTTTTTCTCACCCCTCCAGAGAGCAAGGCACTGCGCATACATGCCCTGCACAGCTTCTCTGATCAAGGAGTGACACAAGAGGAACTGCATTCCTCTTGTCAAGCCCCAGAAGAGAGCAGACTGTCTGAAGGGCTGGGGAAAGAAACCCGCACATTTCTGACACCCAGCCACGCTCTGTCCTGATGGCTTTTGGGAAAGGATGCCCATTCATTCATAAATTCATTCCTTCTTCACTCATTAAGTAACCCCACTTCATGCTCTAGAAATATAGCAGTGGTGGAGGGTGCATTGCACACATTCACATTTCAGGGCTGTGAATGCAGCATTGCCATTTGTGTCGGATTTCTGAGGATGCTGAGCAGCTGTAACTCTGAATGAAGTCCTTGGAAAGCCTACATGGAGATCACACTGTTAACGGTGTAGCTCTTGTTACCGAGTCGGTGCTGGTTTGCTTTCAGTGCCAGACTCTGGCATTAGCAACCTGGTTACCTACTATATAAGTAGACTCCTTATCTTTTGTCTTTTATTTATCAAATATTGTACTTGTAGTTAATCCTTGTTTTATGCTGTCATATACAATTCATGATCCAGAGCTGCAGTGGTTCTTCTGACCCTGCAGAAAATTGACAGGTAGAATTGCTTGGAAAGTAATCTCCACTGGAAATCTTATTACAGGGAAAACTCAACTAGCTATTACAAAATTGACAGTCCTATTCATCCACCTGTCCAGAGCAGAATGGAAGGTCAACTGAACTTTGAACCCTTGGTAAAGAAGTGTCACTCCACATTAGTGTGACAGGCAGTCCGAAGATGGCATCGCACATTATTAAAGGTAAGAGGCGTAAAGTCCCACTTACAGGTTTAAAAGCAACATCCTATAGGAGATGATTAGTGAGTAAGGCATTGACATCATCATCTTCCAAATGACAGCTCTGTCTGTCTGTAACTCATCATGAAGTAAAGAACTTGTGGTGTTCCAGGAGTTCTCTTGACCTGGCAGGAAAACTTTATGGCCTAACTTTATGACCCCATGAAGTTAAATACATTACTGCACTTCTAAATCTAGTATTTCCATGCCTGGACTGCAGATACAAAAACTTCTGTAATACCCACTATGTATTATACAACAGACACTTAAAAATTCTAAAACCTTTTTTTTTTATATAGTTCACACACACACACAGCCACATTGAGCCAGTTTGTAACACATTCCAAGCTATTTGTCATTTTTAATTTTAGAGTTAGCGGCGATTTTAAAGGTCAGGCTGGTAAACCTCCGCCAGTTTTCACTTCCTGTCGTGAGAACTGCGAGCGATAGGCTCAGAATTTGACTTCTAGGTGTGATCTTTGTGCCCTATGGCTGTCGCTGCAGAAACAATTAAAATTCACCTGGTGAATTAGAAGGGGACACTTTGGTGCTGATCATTCCTGGTGGCCCCGCAGATAGACTTGAGGCACGGTACTGACCATGAAGTCGTCGTGTGGCTCTGGAAATGCTCCTTTGCTGCCTTGGAAGAGGGTTTTGTTTTGCTCTTCTTTCTCTGAAGGTCATTTTGTTTAAAACCTGCTCCAGATTTCCGTTTGGCACACAAATAGAATTGTGTGCTACTTGTCTGGGTATCTTCTTTCTTGCATCTAATACGAGCCCACATCTCAAATTTCTTTTTCATCTGCAGAAATATGACTGTGATAATTTTATCTCAACAGCCTGCACGGCTCCACTCGTGTCTAGGCGGCAATCTGGCTAGCTGTGGGCTTCAGGCACATGACCTTGGGAGACATAAAGACTATTCATGTTGCAAAACCCCTCTGTATCAGTATGATGTGCATGTACATGTGTTTCATATAACTTTGAAAAGGACATGGTAGACAGAGAACTCTCCTTCCCTGTCGGTCACTGCCCAGACTGGCCACAAAACATTTTTTCTGGACTCACTCAAGTTCATCTGGCAGCTCTGCAGCCTGTGAGATTCCCTTCTTCTGTCTTTATTTTTCTGCTTCTTATCAGCTCACTGGAGAGTAGTTGATAATATAGCCTGTGATAAGCAAAACACATAAAGTCCTAACGATGTAATAGGTTGGTAGCACTGCCAATTCGGAAGGTTGCCCAGCAGCTCCCATTATAGTACCCTGTTTTTCAGGGTATTTTTGAAACTTTCAACATTTGAGATGAAAATTTTCAGGGCAGCTGTTTTCCTCAGCCTGAGTATTTTTGGAATATTTCAGCTCAAGTGATTCAGTAAGATTGAGAACAAGGCTAGCATAAAAACAAGTTGTTTTTTTCACATTAAAAGAAAACTACAGGTATTGTCATTGGTATGCCTTAGTATTCTCGTACTTTGGAGCAAGGACATAAACTTCAGTAGACCCATGACCTTTGCATGAGGAGCATTTCTGCTGTTCGTCCTAGTGCAAATTTGCCTGTGTTTGGCCTTTATTATTAGCTCTCGGGGGAAAAAACTCCAGACCAGGTCACACATGCCAAGAATTGGCTCCAGGTGAAGAATGCTGATGGATCCTTCCCCTCTGCATGTGCTGGAGAGCTTTTGTGTCTTCTCTGGGCACCGGAGTCATTTGTGAGTCCTTGAGCACCTGGCAGGCTTTGTGCTGCATTTGTCTTCACAGAGCTTAGGCAGACACGGAGCTTGTCAACCAGAAGCTGTCTGGTTGAAGATATCTCAACCTGTGTTATCTGGTTGACAGCAGAGCGGTGCGCTGAATGAGGAGGTAGTTGTGAAAACAAGCGTGTGCTGAGGAGCTGAAGACTGCATCTATACGTCTTACACACAAAGAGTGATGCAGCAGTGCAACAGACAGCCTGACTTTTGGCATCTCCCATCTCTTAAATGCCGAGACTGCTGAACCAAACATGTAATGTTCTTGTTACCTGATTCCTCTGGACTAATTCTGTATACGATGTGGCGTTACTCCTCATTTAGTTGAATGAAGGTGGCAGAAAGGCAATTTGTTGAAGTTACACTGCTCTGCATTCTAAACAACTTTCAGTCCAGGATCTCAAAGTGCTTTCCGGCTTCACATGTTGCCCCGCGAGGCAGGTGTCACACACACCAGGACCACAAAACCTAGCAGGGAGCAGCTGTTGGGCAGGATAGGGCATGGCAGGCAGAGCGGGGCGAGGGGTCCTTCCTGTTCTCTGCCAGCACGGACTCAGGGAGAGAAAGTGGCTGATGTTCAAAGCTCATTTCAGTGTTGCTTTATAAAGAAGTGCTTTTCAAACTTCTGGGTTTCTACCATACCGCCAAGCACTAGTTAAATAGATCTCAAAGGGGAAAAAGGCAAAACACAACGAAAATAAATACATGAGCAATTTGAAACCTTGGTTACGGAATATTGGCCAGTATTGAGTAGAAAATAATCCTCCTGTCATCATTGTGTGTGATGTTAGGAGTACATATCTGCTCTGCATTTATTTTTTGTACTCTTTTAGCAATCTGTGTTCAGGAAAAGCCTTTGATTGAATTTCTTTTTTGTTCACTGTGGTCAGATGAATGTTATTTCCATTTTATTAAATGCCCCGTGCTTACTGTATTTTATCCACGTGAATAGGTTTGCTTGAGAACAATGTGAAAGTTGCATGATGGGAGGAGCAAAGAGTTAATTTTCTTTCTGGCCTACGTAATACTTTGGGATATGTTCCTCTATTGATCCCCCAATCCTCTTATGTCTGCCTAAATAAATTCTTTATCATGGAAAATAACTTTGCAGTTTATAACACTGTGAGATCATTTTCCCCTGAAAAGATCTTATTTATATAGTCCTTTCTTGCTTTCAGACTCACTGCTACTGCTCCAGTTTCCTCTCTGGTAGCAGTGGTGTAAGGATAGGTAAAAGGCAAAGTTTCCAAAAGTAGTGTTTTTCACAAAGCCAACCTGTACCTGTTGAAAGGACAAACAAACTTCTGGCAAATGAGAGTGGTGGCATCTTGAAGAGATACATGACACAAATCAACATCCCATCCCCCAGTCACTGCAATAAAATGGCTTTTTTTTTTTCTTTTGTGGTCTCTTTCACAAGATTTTTAGTGCTTTCCTCTCCTACCTTTCCCCTCACTGGACCTCATGCCTCTTGACTGCTCAATGAGGAATTGTCTGGCCCAGGCATAAGGAGCATGGAGAGGGTATAGATATGTCCCAGTGGCTCTACTTCCACCAATGGTTTCCAAAATTATAAAATACTTCATCAAAAGGAGAACGCAATAAAAATCCATACTTAGGTGGTTTATTATTGCAAGGCAGATTTTCCCAGTATGGGCAAATACGTATTTGGAAACAAGTAAAAAGAAGAAATCTCACATAGCAACAATTTACTCCAGACAAAGGTTGCCTTCCTGACTTCTTCAGAGAAACAGTAAATGTATTTATGTACACTGCAATTTGTGTATTAAACCACAGGTGTTGGTCTAGTGGCATAGTGAGGTGTATAGGAAGTTATACTGAGCTCTGTCATTGTTAAATATTCTCTGGGCTCTCATACCTGAATAAATGGACAGCCAGCTGCTCAGATTAAAGAACTGGAATTAAGGTAGGAGAGTAACCGGTAAGTTCTGTGGGCAGACGTAATTCCCAGTTTTCAGACAGCAGAGGAAAATTGCCAGCCGCACGCTGCAGAAGTGGAAGGAAGGAGCTGACGGAGAGCACTGAGAGGAGCCACGCGGGCTCGTCCTGCTGCCCTGTGGGCCGCAGGAGCTGCTGTGCGGCCCCGGCTGCCTGCCAGCCCTCGGCTCGGCTCTGTGGGGCCGGGGCTGCCGGTGCTCGCCCCACAACTGACATAGCCATGGGCACGAGCCGAGGCTATCCACAGTCGCTTGGCTGCCCAAAACACAGCCCCGTGTGTTGGAGGCTGATGTGGGGACGGAGGTTGTGGCAGGCCCAGCAGCTGCCAGGGGGAGGCCGGCCCTGCCAGCCCCGCACCGCGGCCCAGGTGCGCTGCCCAGGGCCCCAGCAGCACGAAGGAAGCCGTAGAGGCCTGAAAAGCCACTTGAACGCTGTTTTGCCAGCAAAATTCATGGTTCTGTGTGCAAATGGTGTGGAAAGAAAGGATAACTGAAAAAAAAAAAAGCTTACATTCCAAAGAAGTATAAAATCTTGGCTGCGAAATCGCTAGTAACATCTGTGACAGTTACTCTCTGACTTAAACATCAAAATCACTTAGATAGATCAGCTGGGAAATGGATTTAGGACGTCAGCTCAAGTGGGCTCACTCTGCCAACATTAAACATAGCTTTGGAGACGAAACTTTGCCTCTGGCTGGGTGCTCAAGGAAGTGAAACCCCTGCTCTCCGACGAAGCTGGTGGTGCACCGGACGCGTGATGCCATGAGACATGCCTCTTCTCCTGTGAATTCACACCTTGCCTAGCAGGACAGAAAGCCGGTTCCCTTGTAGGCACCAAACAGGGAAATGGGTAGTCTCATTCATTCCAAGTGCCATTGCTCATGTCGTCAGCTATGGGCAGCACAGCATATGCCAAAAGTACTGCTTTGAAAAATACGATCTTGTCTGAGGTTTTTTGTTCTAGCTAGAAGGGTTTGGCCCTGTCAGTCCTATACTCGGGAACACAAGCTAGTTGTTTGGAGAGCAACTGTGTTCTCATACTCTGGATTATTCCTGCCTCAGTATCACCTGTGTTCATTTAATAACCTCGATCTGGAGTTAAGAATACTTGAACTTAAAATATTGGTTTATAAGGGAACCTTTAAAACTGAAGCACCTTTTGTGAGACACGACAAGCTTTTAAGGTGTTCTGTTTACCCATTGTCTACTCTTGCCAAAGAGTTTTGTTTTTTTTTTGTGCATATCCCAGAAGATGACAATTCCTTGGGCAGCGATGCACTTTGTTTCTTGCTCCCAGCATAAGGTCATTGCTAGACAAGTTGGTCAGTTTGCCCTGATGGGGTCAGATTCTGGCTGCTCAGAGCATCTTAGAGTGCATTTCATTTTTAAAGAATTAGCACGGAAACAGCAAGTTTAAAGGATACGATCCTTATCAAAGTAATTTTAGGTCTAGGCAACCTCTGTCAGGCATCTCACTTCTGGTTATAGAGGGCATGTATTCAAGAGTGCAAGGGAAGTAGCAAATCTTTCAGATAAATCAGCTGGTCCGGAATTTATTATTATTACTGTTATTATTATTACTTGGAAGGGAAAAGGCCGATTTTGAAACGTGACCTTTGCAGTGTGTCAGTTTTGCATGGTTTTGGAAAGAGCTCTGGCATCCAGATTAACATACCTACCCGAAGAGGTGAAGAGCTCACTGTTTTTCATAGCTGACCAGCCGGGTTCCTGAAGCTATGCCTGTTCTAGGGCACATGCCGCAGAGATACCTCTGGCACGTGTGGGTGCCCACAAGCAAGCAGCCTGTTGGAGATGTCTCTGGCCTGTGCAAACTCCCAAACTGTGCCCAGCAGCTCTCTGGAAGAAAGACAGTTGTTTAGGACCTAAAAACGCTCCAGAGACTGCTGTAATGCTTCAGCGGTGTAGGCAGCAGCTCCAGGTACCAAGAGCATTCCCTCACACAGTTTCACTTACTGGTACAGGCCTGGCCTTGTCACAGAGGTAGAACCAAATAAAGAAAGAGCCGAGATTTGGTTCCTATCACTTGCCAGCGTGTTTGACGACATCTGTTATGAACCCTGTTGCAGGCTGTAACAGATTATTCAGTAACTCTGGGCAAGCTGCCTCCCTTGCAGCTCCGGAGTTCAGTTGGACCAAGTCTTCCCTGGGAAGTGCCAGAGCCCGGCTCGGCTGCTTCTCTTTTGTTGGGCTGGATCTTGCTAGCAAGCAGCAGGGTTGTTCAGGAGACATCACACATTTGCTTTCAAAATCAATGACAATATTTGTGGGGAAATCTCAACGTTGGATACAGAAAAGTTAGTCTGCTGGGCCTCACGCTGTAGTCAGTGTGCTGCCGTGCATCACTGATACCCTGCTTGTTTTTAGCCTGCCTGAAACATATTTCAGACAGCCCTGTGCATTCTGTTCTCAGGGCATTATTTCTTAGCTAAAACCCAATGTGTATATTACTCCTGATTCTTATTCTTTGCTTTTGCGTGTAAAGATGTTCCATCATGGTGAGACCCATTTTAAAAGGTGTTTACTTCCTAATTTCTGCTCTGTCAGATGAAGACTCCTTTGGAAAGAGGAGTAAACCATGCACTGATTTCTGGTGTTATTTTTTTTCCTAATTCTTTATATCTGGGATTTTATTTTCTGTTGTTGATAAAGAAGTATTTGCATTGATAATCTCAGCGCATGTTACATGGTGATGTTACTGTGTTGTAAGACGGTGCACATGTGCAAATAGATAACCAATTTTGGATGGGGAAATTTGATTTCATAATTATACCGAGCTTCCAGGGAGTGTCAGCTTCACTCCAAATTGATTCAAATTGTATTGGGATGCTCTTGTATGTAGGTATGCGTGCAATCAGAGTCAGGAGGCCAACTGCAGGACTAGTGCTACACAGCTCTGATTCCTTCACAGAAGAAGGTTTTCCCAAGTTACGGCTTTAAAGAAGACTTTGTTCCTGGGCACAATACTCAGCAGATAATTCATTCCACACAAACTCTTACAATTAAGTGCACAAAGTTTGTATCTTTCCACTTCTACCTGATATGTGATCTAAGATCTAAGTGTTTGCTAGTTGCCCAACTTGCTAATGTATCTGCACTTAAATATCATAATAACAACACCATCATGGGAAAGCCTAAATGTGTCAGGACCACCCATCTTGCTCTTTCTACCTGACTCACTAAGGTTATTCACACTATCCAGAGACATAAGGAAAAAAAAAACCCTTCTCCGTAGGCCAGCTGAAGCTGATGAACACTGCAGTCTAATAATAACAGTAAACATGGTGACATTTTTAGGGAGGTGGATTTATTTCTTTTCTTAGAAATATATTCTGTGCTGAGTAAGCAGGCTAGTCCTGTAGTTAACATAGTATAAATCAAAAAATCGATTTGACATATATGTTAGACTTATGCTTTGGGCTAAAGTTTCTTGTTTAACTTGCAGACGTTTTCATTTTCCTCAGAGACAAGAGTCCCTCCCTGTGTCCTCGAGTCTGTAAATATGGGAGCTTTGGCTTCCAGTTCAGTGTTTGTAGTTTCATGCTCCTATAGCTGGTACCGTAGTAGCTAATATAGTACCAATATAACAGTATAGTGTAATCAAATGTCTTCTGAGATGTTTTGGTAGTGGTGATGCTGCACGTCAAACGCCATCGCTGGATTTTTCAAGTCGCAGGCAAAGCAGAAGGGTTGAAACCAGCTCAGGACTTGATCCACAGCCTAATATGGATGTAGAATGTATCTGGCCTCCACGTTTCGGAGTACGTTCAGAGCCTGCCAGGATCTCACTTTGGACTGTTTGCATGATGAATTCATCCCAAGCAGTAAACAAAATGTGGTTAATACTCTAAATAGACTGCCCTGGTTCCTGGGTTCTTTGTGGTTCAACTGTTTTTTTTAACTTCAATAACAACATATTTTTCAAACAGTATTCATGCTTCAGATTTTTGTTGCATTCATGCATATCCACATAGCAGAACTATATAGCACTGTCAAACAGTTTTACTAAAATCTAAACTGTGAAGTTCAGTTATACTCTTCTTTTTCTTTATATATTGGCATTTATCCTAGCATTTACAAATACCCTGCTTTTAAAGTTTGCCCCGCAATCACTTTTTAGTTGCAGTATTAACTATCGTGCTAGAAAGAGCTGAGCAGTTCCTGGTTAAGACACCCATGGTCCTGGGCAAGCAGCTCTAGGTGTCCCTGTTTGAGTGGGAGCAGAGGGCCTCCAGAGGTCCCTTCCAGTCTCAAGCCCCTCTCTGATTCACTTGCTGTCTTCATGAGACTGCTCCAGTTCCCCTGACCGATCCCACCTTAGCACTATCTTCCAAGGTTATATATCTCTGTTTTTCCATTGTTTATATGTGCCAAGCAGGTTGATTAAAAATCAATATCCCTCTTCGGTCCCACTCCAGACATGCACGGCAGAGTTGTCTCCGTAGGAAACCTTGGAGCTGTGTTCCCAGACCACAGTGTGTGACCATGTGGGTTAACTGGTAGTAGGAAACGTGGACACCACCCAGCAGCCCAGCTCAGAGGTGGTTTTAACGAGTCATATTCACTGTCGGAAAAGTCCGCTTGGATCCTGGGAAAGAATGCGGCACCTTCTGCTTTCTTTAAAAAAGGGAAGTTTAGAAAGAAAAAAAAAAAGATTTCCTCTGGAATGTTATTTCTGGCCCTTGTTTGTTTGTTTTAAATAGAAGGTCTAGAGGGAAGAGTCTGGTTTCCCTGTTGTACCTGATGCCCTTTGATAGGAGGGATTATCTTGCTAAGTATTGTCTCTGATGACCACAGCTAGTAACCAACTCACCAGGTCGCACCTGTTCTGCTCCAGTGTCACTGAGAGTCACTGGAGAATTACGTGGGCTGCTTTTTTTTCTGGAAGGCTGAATTACCTACATGTGACTGCCAGGCTTTGCTAGACAGTGAGAAACTTGTCCACAATTTCATCTGGCTGATCATCATTAGTAACGTGTTCGTCTGATGTAGTTGCTTTCTGCCTTTGTCACGTCATGAAATTTTTGACCACCTACCCTGTCGGTATCTTTAGCATTTCATTTGTAACAGCATTGTGATCATTACCTAACATGCCTAATTGTTTTAAGGCCAAATGTGTGGGGACCCTTCCCCCCAAAGAATAAGAGCTGAGACTGGAAAAACGTGTAGTCTTCTCATTGAGATCTTCACAGTGATAGGAAACGTTATTTCTGCTTCTATCCCCAACAGAATTGTACAAGTTAATTGTTTTGGAGGTCTGGGAATGTCTTTTTTATGAAGAATTTCATATTCTTTAAGAAAGTAGTTAATTAACCCTTGAAGAGTAAATGATTTAGGGCAATGAACTGCATTTAGGGCTTTGGTGAAGCTCAATTGATTCTTAGACTTCTTCATCATTTCATTCCATTTCCAGTGTACATTTAGCCCCAGATGGGACACCACGGGATGTACTAAGGACTAGCAGTTGTATAGTTTGGAAAGAAATCTAGTTTCCTGTGAAGGTTGTGGAACTATCCTGAAAACTACCAGGGGATTTTTTTATTTTTTGAAGTAGTGCAAGTTGTTTGTCTCTGTACCTGTAACATTATGGGTACGCATAGCATTGTAAGCTATTCCATTTTTCTCCTGTTCTCCACAATGGTCTTGTAAACACTTAGCTACGTGCTTTACTCTGTCCAGGTAATTAACTCTGCCTACAAGAGATGCATTTGTTGAAAATATTATTTATTCCTCAGATTCCTCAAACTAGAAGATATTTATTAGTTGCCCACATTCACTAACACCTCAATACTTGGACCCTTATACATTTTGCAAGACTACACAACAATGAGAAGTATTCATCTGCAGATCCCATTCTTTGTTATGTCTCAATAGGAAAAACAGATATACAGTGACTATGTATATAATTGGTAGAAATACTGTTGCCTATTGCTCTATGATAAAAGTTGTCAATGAGGAATTTTCACAGAGAAAACTTTTACAGGTAATGCAATTCTTATTTTGTCTGATAAGCCAGGAAAAAGCCAAAGGCTGGCTACAAAGTAGTTACTGGGCTCCCTCAGCACCCCTGGGAGCCAGGTCCGTCCCCATGGGGCTTGCAGGGCTGAGTGGCAGCGTGGCTAGTTATTTGTAGATTTAAGAGTCAGATTATCATAGAACCGTACAATACCCTGAACTGGAAGGGACCCACAAGGACCATGGAGTCCAACTCCTGGCTCCACACAGGGCCATCCCAAAATCAGACCATGTGTCTGAGAGCATTGTCCAAACATTTCTTGAACTCCAGCAGGCTTGGTGCCGTGACCAATGCCCTGGGGAGCCTGTCCCAGTGCCCCAAGGTATCATGTTTTTCCACAGAGGACCAGTACTTAGGCCAGTCTTTTTTTTGCACTTTCTTTAGCAGTTGCCAAGGACAGAAAATAAATGAGAGGGAATGATGTGTTGTAGCATGAACCACCGAAACCCTGTCTCAAGTAACCGTTGGAAGGCTTGTTTTAGCATCTTGAAAGGAAGCAGGCATTCACGTGTTTTATTTTTAGCTTGCAAGGGAAGAGTTATTTAATGTTCCTTTTTGTCTCATCTCTGAAAACGTTCTCACTAAGGCAGGATCTGCAGTCTTGGAACTAGTTAACCCAAGTCTTGCCTGCCTCTGAAAATTTATTTTCTCAAAGAGGTATTATTGAAATTGGTTTTTGCTGTAAAATCTTAAGTAGAACTGATTCGAAACTCCAAAAGCAGCAGAGTGTTAAAATACTTTCTGCTGCTGGCAGCGATCTGTGATTCACAGTATACGGCCGGCTGCATTTTGCTTTCAGGAAGTCACAAGCATTTTCGAATTTTTATTGCAGAGTTGCTTGTGGTGCCATTTGCTTTGATTTTGGCTCCCGTTAAGTTATATATAGTTTGTTTACTTAAATTTTTCTAAAGGAATATTTTTGTCCAGGATTTTAATAGTATTGCTGTGACCGGGCATTAAATCCCTAAGCGGAGATGGGATAAACTATTAATTTGTAGTCAGCGCTGAAGAAGTCTTCCCTCTTCTCTCTTCCTTGTTCTCTGAAGTTCGGTACCATCGCTCGTTCTTTCGGTTACTGAAAATCGATGAATTATTTATTATACTTCATTTCCCAGCAGCTGGGGAATGAATGGGCTTGCAAGATGTTGCTGGTCAATAGTCACACCCGTGGGTCAACAAGCGCTTCTGATGCATCTTTAACCTTCCTGCGAGACTGCTTTTATTTTCCTCGCTTTGCTCGTCTGTAAAGTAGCAGCACAGTGCCAGCAGCAATGAAATGAGAGCTGTGATCTTGCTGAGTGGGTAAGACAACCCGCTAAGCGTGTGGTAAAAATAAAGCAGGAAGTCAGCGATTATTAGTTTTTAGAAAACACATTTCTACCCATCTTCAGGCTGATGCCTAATGCTAACAGAAGGAGAAACTCCGCATCTGGGCAGTGTAATTCCTCGTTACCTGTAATATCTCTTCCCCTAGCTGTGGCACGGGCTGTGTTTGTTCTGGGGGTAACAGGAGCACCTTCATGAAGGCAGCTTCCCCCGGGCCTGCTACTGGCCTGAGGAGCAGGGGTGGCGGTGGGAGGCAAATCCACAGAGGCTGCTGATCAAGGCTCATTTTCTCTGCCACAGAGGGTCCAGGGCTGCCGTGGTGCACGGCGAGCCTCTGCTCCAGGCATCTGCTGTGCCCTGGAGAAGGAGCTGCAGCGTTTGCTCGGGCCCTGCAGAGGAGGAGGAGCGGGAGCGGGCCGCACACCTGCCAAGAAAGGGAATCCTGCACAAGTGCTCTGCCCAGAAGAGACTGGGAGCTGGGCCAAGGATTTCGTACGTGGATGATTAAAATTAGTCTCCTGCATCCATATGTGCGTTCTCGTTTCGAAAACACTGCCGGCCTTACTTCTCTCGTGCCTTTTATGTAGTCCCCTAATGGGCTAATGAGTCCCCATTTCCTCCAGCTCCGACAGCGGCCCTTGTGCTCGGTGAAAGTAACTTTATCTTTCCTCTCTGTAATCATGCGTGATCACACACGCTGGAACACGGCTCCTGCCTTTCATTTCCCACTAGTACTCTCTCGACGAGTGTCTTTTTGAAAGGGAAAAAAGTAATAAGCTCTCCTCGGGAAAAACAGCCCAACATGGACGCGGGCTTGGCTTCCCCCCTTGCCTCGTGTGGTCGCTCTGCCTGTCCAAACCCAGACCTGCCTGCGCCTGCTGCTGTGGGGCCAGCACGGGGAGGTTCAGGCCTGGCTGGGGGGTGTCCCGAGGAGGATGGGATGAAGGCATGGTGTGGTGAGGCAGGCAGGCCCACCCTGTGCCTGGCTGCCAAGTGCCCGTCTCCAGCCTGTTCCGTTCCCAAGCACCAAAACCACCAAAGGGTGAAGAGTGAGTAAGGCAGCCAAGGCACGGCTGAGTGACCTCTGATTGCGAAGGATGTACAGTGGATGTACACAAAACTGTTGGTGCAGAAGTGCCAAATTTCAGCTTTTGATATCTGGTTGGTTGAACAGATACTTAGAGATGCTTATAATCATCAGACAGTGATTTGGTCCAGTCTCTTGAGAGCTCTGAAGCATCCAAAGACCCAAGTCCTTCCAGAAAGAAAACCTTGTGTTTCAAAAGACTTACTGTATTTTTTG
This sequence comes from Heteronetta atricapilla, assembly GCA_011075105.1. Lineage (NCBI taxonomy): Eukaryota > Metazoa > Chordata > Aves > Anseriformes > Anatidae > Heteronetta > Heteronetta atricapilla. The sequence continues at coordinate 114,599,141 of CM021732.1, forward strand.
ATGTTTTGAGTCCTTATTAAGAAAATGAGTAGACTTCCTGCACTGCCCATTAGAGACTTCTAGGAAATCCCTATTAGTGCGACTGCTTTCTGAGCAGCCAGGCTTCTGCATCCTTCAGGCTGTGTACCCACTGCAGAGCTTGAGGCGGGGGGTGGGCCTACACTCCCCAGGGACTGCCTGGTCAGTTCACAATTCTGCTTCAAAGCAAGAAATCCTTACTTGGGAAATCTTCTCTGTGGCCCGTGTGCCCTCCTGGTGTAGGCTTGCCCACCACACCACAGGTCCTGGTCCTGGCCCTTCTTCATGCACCACCCCACGGGTGAGCAGCCACCGCTGCGTGCCTTTGGTGGGGAAGAACCTACTCATGCAGAAATGCTGGTGTATTTCCCCTGGAGGAGGATGTAAATCGAGGCTGGAGTTTCCCTTCCCCACATGGTGCTGGCGGGGGCCAAGCTGGGATGCACAGGAGCTCCCCACGGCTGGTATCCCTTCCTCTGGAAAAGCTACAGGATGCTGGGTGCAGGCCAAGGCAGGCCGACGAGGGAGCTGATGTGCACGCAGTTCTTGCCCTAACATGGAGTGAGGGCATGGCTGCAGTGCACACCCAGATACAAAAGCTCTTTTTTTATATATCAAAACTGGGAACAAACACCTTGTATAGCAAAGCAAAGTTTATAGCTTGCTTTAGCCTGGAAAAAGACTTTTTGGAGCTAGCTGCAGGCATTGTCTCCTAACAACCCTCAAGTGTTTGTTGGAGGTAGTTTATCTCAAGCCAGCTTTTCATTCCTGTTTGTTTTAAATTGTCCTCTTAGACCCACAAAATTAAACAAAAGTCATGAATCCATAATGAAACATCCCAATAAACAAAAGCTCCAGTGAAATTTGTACACTACAAAGCAGCTCTGCAGCCTTCCCAAAACCCTGCCAGATGGAGGACTTGCTGCATGGCCTATAAGCAGTACAGGGATATTTGCAAGGTGCATTAAAAGCAATTACAGGGAGCGGAAGCTGGGAATTATATACAAAGGAAGGAAGTCTTTTGAGAATCAGGTTTCACAATTTCTACTGCTTAAGGACAAGCCTGTTTGTCATACGGTCTGCGGGAGGTGTATATTTGCATGTGCGTGTCTGTATAGGCATGTGGATATATATGCACAGCATATGCATAATGAGGAGAAGGAGCTTTCTCTGTGGTTTGTCAGCCCTAAGTGTGCTGCTTTTATCCCTTCTTAAACCCTGTGCCCATTTGAAACAACACAGACAGACATTAAGAAACTCCCAAGGCAGCGTGCGTGCGTGTGTGAGGGAGTATGAGTAACTCATCTTCACATTCAGCCGGAGCCTGGGTATTGTCAGAGCAGCTGAATCATTGCCTGCGAGCTGCCATGTTTGCCATGGTGATGGCTTGACGGCGTGCCAGCACTGCTGCCGACAGTCTCTGAGAGGCTGACCTTGCAACACCATCAACATTCTTTCTTTGGCTTTTGCTGACATACTGTAGGCTCTGGAAACTGTTTTCAAAACAAATACATAATGAAGTATTGTGCTTGTAAAAGCAATTGTGTTTCCGTCCGTCAGATTATTTTAGGGCATCTCGCCTGCCAAAGGGCAAAGCAAAGGGACACGCAGGGAGCATGCAGTACTTCAGATAATGCGAGAGGATCTCTGCGTATGGGAGCGATGGGAATCAAAAGTAACCTTCACAAAATCAGAAGTTAATGGTAAAGAGGCAACTTATCAGCTCCTTGCGTCGTTCCGTCGTAAACCAAATTGTTTATAAAAGTCACGAGCAAAGCGAGGACGAGTGAACACAGCTCTACAGGCAGTGCAGAGAACACACAAGGTCTAAAAGCAAGGAAACCTCTTGATTTAATGCTTGCTGTATACTCTTGGATGTCTTCCTCAAGCAGGCAGAAAAAAATCACCATCTAAACTAACTTACTGAAATTTTCCATCCAGGCATTTGTTGTGGGGAAATGATAGAGATGTGGCTGAACAGACCGGGTAAGGGCGTTGTCAGTACCTGAATGCAGCAATCCTATTCTCAGCCCTAGGTTTGGGCTGCTCTGTGCTGGGTGACCTGACACGTTGAGGCATTACCAAGTTGTGGGTCATTACCTGAGCACTTGGTATTCCTGCTGCCCACCAAGCTTCACGTGCCCTCTGCTTGCCCACTATGTTCTCCAGGACCCAGTTTGCAAAGGAAGCGAACAAACCAGACACAGGACTTGCCCCACACTTGCTTCTGGTTTGATCATGGGGACCAGAGGTAGGGAAATGCTGTTACTGACGTTTTCTCTTCTTGCTACCCTTACTGAACTGAACGAATATAGCAATTACTGGTGTCCCAAATGACGTTTCCCAGAAGGTTTTTGTGAGATCGGGGACTATAGTAGATATGTGACAGGCTTTCTTTAAAAACTGCCATGCAGCGCAGAGAAGCCATACATATGGTTAGGTACCAGCAGTTTTAATTTTAGATAAGGGATTGGAAAATGTAGTTAGAGTAAACCCAGGACTGTGTAGGTTAAAACCAGAATGAAAGACGGAACTAACAAAAGTCTGGAGGCAACATCTTTATGAGACACCCCAGTTTTCACTCCCCCTCAGAGATCTATTTTCAGGTGTTGCCTGGAAGGAGAACACATAATTTATACCAAGATATTTCCCCTGGATCCTTCTTAAAGTGCAGTCTTCAAGATTTGTTGAAGTCAGGTAAATATACCTCAAGTTCCACTTCTACTTTTGCAGGTAGAAGTAAAAGTTACCAGAATACCGTTTGTTCATAATACTGGATACGTTAGTAAAAAAATAAAGCTAACTGCAAAAAGCTGCGTAAGCAACTCACAGAACAGCACGAATGGGACGTGCACAGCCCAGCAATGTCTTTGTAGACAGCTGCACCACTCTCTGCTTGAGCGATGGAGGTCCTGGTCTGGTCACGTCCCCCCTTCTGGGTCCATCTGTTTCATGTGTCCCTGATGGCCAGGAGACACCCCTCCCGGGCCAACCGTGCCGCCCACCCCATCGTGACATGGGCCACCACCAGTGTTCTGCTCGCTGTGACACGGCCACCGCGTCACCAGGGCAGTGCCAGGAGCTGGTGGCTGCCTGCTGTGACATGGCCACCACATCACCAGGGCTGCCGCGACATGGCTGTCACCTCCCACCATTCAGGCAAGAAGAAATAACCACACAATAAAATAATAATAATAATAATAATCAGTTGATAATGCTGAGGAGGGGAATTCAGTAGCTGTAGCAGCTCAGGAAAGGTTAAAAAGAGAATTAAAGGTTAAAAGATAAATAAAAGCTGCAGGTCCTACCTGTAGGTCCTACCTGCTTCCCAGTTTTAAGGACTCGTGCTCCTGGCTGCTGCTGAGAATTGTGGGCTTGAAGGCTAAGTTCTGGAAGAAAAATGCGTGTCAAGGTGGCTACAGGTGATATTTCATACCTTTGGTATCAAAGACATCCACAGGGACATCTCAGTGTGAGCTGTAAAGACTCGCATAAAAAATGGCATTGTTTACCTGCTTTCTGACTTAACTACTGAAAGAGCCTCCTAAAGGCTGCCTGACTTCAGCACGTCCTGACACTTGGAGGAGCTTTAAGCTTAAACGGGATTTGTCTAGCACATAGTAGTGAATTACTCTGCCTTTATATGTAGTTTATATGTGGCCACTAAAACTTCAATTAATGCAGAAAAAAAAGTATTTGAGAGAAACAGCAGGCACGTTATATTTGATTCTGCATTGTTTCCCAGTTTGCTTCTTTTTTGCAATCCGGTACTGGCTTTTAACTTGCAAGTTTAGTGCTTGGGCTGCATTTTCCTTAGGGTTTGCCTTTCTCCACGTGTTGCAATTGAATTGTTGAGCCAAACCAGCAAGCAGGAAGAGCCTGAGAACAGGATTTGCAAAGCGGAGATAAAAAAAGTTGCCACGGGACACGTTTCCAAACCTGAAGTCGCTCTGTGGTGAGGAAGGCTGAGCCTGTTTCTCTTCAGGACATCCGCATGGTGTGGCATCCCAGGCTGCTAAGAGGGGCGCTGGAAGCTGCTGGGCCTGTGTAGTCTAGGTAGGACGTCCAAGCCTGCTTCTTACGGGCTTCGTGTCTCCTGGCCGGACAGCAAGAAGGGCTTTCGGGAGCAGCTTCCCAGGGGCGCTGAGAACTGATTGAGGGACTGCAGGCTTTTCCTGGCAGTGGACAATTGCCAGGCTCGCTAGCTTACTCTGTTCTTTTTCCCTGTTTGTGTGGGCGGGATCACAGCAGAGACCCCCTCAGGATGTAACTCTTAAAAAATAGGTGAGGAGGATTTCTCTGTCAAAGGACAGATGAGATTTTTTTTTTCCTTGTGAAAAAGCTGTTTTGAGACCGTAAGGCCGAACTGCTCGGATGTCCACCAAGTGGTGCCTAAAAAATGCAAATTGGTTTTAAAAATGCGTATTGCTCGAGACTTGGCTTCTGAAACAAAGGGAGCAGTGCATTAGCTGCTCGCTGCACAGAGTTATCAAACTGGACCATAGAAGGAGAAGAGGAGAGTGCCATGGAAAATAAGTCTGTAGGCTGAGCCAGATTTCTTCCTGTTTTTGTGCACAAAAAGGTCTTGTTACAGCCATATCCTTTAAGCCCCAAGGAGACCAGATCCATGGCCAAGAATGGCTTTTGCATTTCTGATCGCATGCTGCCTCCTCCAGCAGCCTGTGTTTTTCTAAAAATAGTCCTGACTTCATACCTTAGCTGATGGACCTCCCAGCAGCCACAACAGGCACAGCCTCCCTGGAAAACACACAGTGATCTGTGAAAGCATTGGCTGCACTGTGCGCAGCTTCTGCAGGGGCATCCTTTGTAATGTGGCTTGTGCTAGAGCGCAGTAAGCCCACACGGAGCCCTTGCTGCTTCCCCCAGCACAAACACGTCGCTGCCGAATACCAGGTCCCTTATTCAGTGGAAGAACAAGAATTCATTCTGTCTTTTAAACAAAGAAAATAAGAAGTCACTTGGCAAGGGGAAAGAAAGGTTTTGTTTTCCTAGTCCACAGGGAAATCTGTCAGGCTGAACAGCCTGCGGCGGCTGCTCGGGGTGCGTGACGGTCGCCAGCAGCCGCGGGAGCATCCCGAGACAGATGTCAGTGTGAAAAGTGGGGAGAAAAGCTGCCCTGTGCCCTGTGAGGCACGTCCCTTCTCAGCACCGGCCCCGTTCCCTAGCTCATGCCAGGGGTTGCTGTCCTCACAGCTGCCCGGTCTGGCTCATTTATGTGTCTGGCTGCCAGGAAGCTCCTACGCCAGATCTGCTGCCCGAGGAGCAGCCACATAAGGGTGTGGGTACAAAAGGCAGGTGAAATATGCTGACGCTGATTCAAGGTGTATTCCCAGCACAGAGGCATCCACGGTTTGAGGACTTCCCTGAGGCAGTGAAGTCTCCACATTTATCAGCATTGCTGTGTGGTCAGAGGGTGCTGCACATGTCTCCCCCGGCTTGGTCTGGGTTGTGAGTGCCCCTTCGCAGGAGGAAGGTCTGCAACCCCAAATTCACAGCTGGAGGTGGGATCTCCTCCTACTTACGCTGCACCCGGGACTGCCCAGGCTTGGCTGAGTAAAGCCTAAAATGCACGCTGGATGTGTCCATACCCATAGTGTTCCCTGGCTGATGGCTAAAGGGAGGGACATAGCACCAGAGCAGGCTGCAGCCATACAAGCATTTGACATGGGAGTGAGTATCTCCATCATGGAGACTGACATTTCCAGCAACGCTGGAACAAGTGACAAAGCTTTTGGGCTCCCGGTGCCAACCCTAGGGCACCTGGGACCTACCACCATGGGCTCAGAGCTGGTCAAAAAGCACGGACAGGGGAACCTCCTGCAGTAGTCATGAAGGCAGCACAAACCCTGTGTTGTGTGCCGGGGCTAATCTGACATAATTGCGATTGTGTGGCGGTCCGGTCGCAGGTCAGGCCGGTATCAGTCACAGGCTGATGGTCTTGGCTCGGGAGTGGAATGGGTGGTTTTGGGCAATGTACACACAGCAGAAATATCACATGGATTTAAAAAAAAAAAAAAAAAAAAAAAAAAAAAAAAAGGCAGGCTTTCCCTTCATCTTTTCCTGGGTCATAAAACCGTAAAACCAGCAATGAAACATGTGACCTCCCATATAATTTTAAGACTTTGGGCCATAATATAAGCATTCTAATGTTTATGTGCCTAATCCTTCTGTGATTCTCTATTATTCTGTGATTCTAATCTTCGGCATTACACAGAAGCCAGTGTCTCAGCACTGTTGTGGTGAGGCACAAACTGGCAGTGTATAAGGGGTCGGTTTTGTCTCCCCATCCTTCATTTATAGAGGTTTACCCTAAGAAAGCTGTCACTCTAAGAAACACAGCTGGCTTTAGTCTGACTTACGCTGTCTTCAGAAAACCTGCCTTTGGAAATCAGCAGCCAGTTAGCTGGGTCCTGCTGTACAAAACACCCAGCAGCCAAATCAGTGAAATGCCTGTGTTTAGACTGGTGTGGGTAAAGAGCGGGGCCCGCTTGTGCTCAGTGTGCACGGACTCAGTGAGCGCTGCAGCCAAAGGCAGGGTGTTTTGGAGAAGAGTCAGAGCTTTGGTTTCATTGTAAAGTGGTTAAAGATCAGTATAATTCTGCAGCCTTGGTGTAAGTAACACGAACATAGCTACAGATCCCCAAACGGTATTTCTGCAGAGCCCAGGGGGCTGGGGCGGGGGGAAGCCTGGTCCCGAAAAGCATCCGCACGTGCTGCTTGCTGCAGGTTTGAAGTACTGAGGTAGTCAGTAGCATCTGAGGAGAAACAAATACAAACATTGTTGGTAAACAGGGATTTCCCCACAGGCTTTGCAGCTGCTTAGTTTAGAAGTGCAGTCTGAAGGGCTGTGGTGGGTGAAACGGCTCGGGCTGTTGGTTCACGTCTCACCATATTGGTGGTGGTGGGTGGGTTGGAAGTCACAGCAAGACCCTGTAAACCGCTACAAAACCCCATAGCTTAAAGGTCCCGTATAACAATTTCAGAGCTGTGTTTATCGTTCTAGTACATGATTTTTTTCAAGACGACAAAATTAACCAGAAAGCGTCCCCTCGCCCCCTGCCCCGTCCTGTATGTGTAACTAGCGGTCGTAGCGCGCACGTGGGTGAGTTGCTTGGAAAACCCGTGCCTTCCGCCAGGAGATCATGCCTCCGTGTCATCTGGGTGAGGGTTAAGCCCTATTAACCACGAGGATGAAAGCTGGCGCGGGTGCCTTAGGGAGCCGGAAGGATGTTTAGATTTTTGGCTCACTTGATTTATTGCTCAATTATTCAACTGCATCCCAACAATTGTGCATGAGAAGCAGTGAGACCTATGCATTTCCTCCTGATTTGTATTAACAGCCTCCAGAATAACAGCCTGTGTTAGCAGCTGCTTTTTCCTTTTCATGTCTTGGAAAGCGAGGTTTGAAAGCTTTTATCCTGTACAAGTGAGTTAGGGAGAGAAAGAAAGTGCCCTCGTCCCCAGCTCGGCCTTTACGTCCGGTTGCTTGGGCTTTCACAATGAGCAGTGAACTCCAAGGCATCTTGTAATACTGGTTGCTGTTTTCTTGCCTCCCTGGTTATGTGGCATTTTGGAGAGCTAACAGGCACGCTGATAAAGGATCAAGGGCTGGCTCTTCATGTCTTTCTGGTGTATCTGGGAGAAAGTCGACTGATAAGTCGGTTTCTCATGCTCTTCACAGCTGATATTTATTGTTGATGCTGGTGGAGGGGGTGATGGCTCCGGCTGAGAAGGAATGGTATTTGCCAGCACGGAGCAACCCTGTGGGGAGATGTACTTTTTGTGTTACAAGAGATAAGTTAATTGTCGTTTTGTGGGTTTGCGTGGTGTGAGAAATGTAAAGTCTCAGGCTGCTGGGAGCAGACGCTGCAGATGTTGTTATGTGACACAAGGAATACATGAACTGAAACTTTGGAGAAAACATGCATTAAAGCCTGAACTGACTCCAGCTGGGTTTCCTAAGCAGCTCCAGAAATGACTGATAGGTTCATACGAACATCAGTTAATGTCAGTCAGTCCTGCTATGATTCACAGGTGAGGCACACGTGCCTTGAGCAAAAAAGTTTCCTTTATAGCTCATACCTGTCCTCTCTCTATTTTCACCATCATTTGCCTCCACTGTCACCCACCTCTTCTGCTCTGAACCTATCTGTCATCATTTCTTTACCTGTTACTCTTCCCTCTTCTTTCTTTTCCTCCTACCTGGTATCTTCTGACTTTCCACCCCCTTCTCCTCCCCGGGAGCCTCCTGGCCACTGCCGTCCACTTTGGCTTGGCTTGCTCTCCTCCCAGGAGTCACGGGGCTCTGGGGAATGCCTAGTCCTTCCCTTAAATATCAGGGGGACTTCTCTTAAATATCAGGCTGGTGCTGTTTGATTTTAGTTCAAAGGGTGGTGGCAGGAGTGGTCTAGCAAATGTCTGTCTTGGATATTTCCAAGCTCCTTGCCTGTGTGATTGTCTTATCACATCAGGCTCATAAATGTTCATTTCTCCAGAAAAAAAACATTTATCTAGCATGTGCTGTTAATCCCATTTCTTAGGCAGGGGGCTGAGATCAGAACGAAGAGGGAATTTAGCCAGAGTTTCCCAAATTACAAATGTGTATGATAATGCCTTCTTTATGAATATGCTCTTTGTTTCAATTTGCCTGGGTAGTTTTTTTTAAGCATAATTGCAGAAGATTGTTAAAAGTGGAGTGAACCAGCAGTTATAAGGCTGTTCAGGTTTAGAGAGGGTGACTGTAAGAGGAGGAAGGAAGGCGTTAGGGAATTACAGAACAACCCCGTTATTAGAAATGTTAGTCTTGTCCTCTCAGTATGCAAATCTGTCGAAAATACTGTGATATTTTTCCATCTATCATTGGTTCAAAGCTAAGAGTAAATAACTCTTAACAACTCTTAACTCAAAATACCACACAGAGATGGATTCCTGCAAACATACATCATAAGAGCCCAGAAGTTAGGACAATTGCTTCTCCTGGTGGCATTCCAATTCTCCTAAGCTATGTTGGCAGAATAAGGGACCCATCATCTTCTCAGTCATCACTGGATGTCCTGACTACGGGGTGTGCGTGGACCTCTCCGTGGCCTTGAATAGAAATTCTACCACAGACCTGAGAAACCTGTCCAACAAAACTGTTATAAAAATAGGGTATGCAGGTGATGGGTGTTGTGTTTGATAAATCAGCGTTTTCTTATTACAAATTCCTGTTGGAAAAGGTCCCAGCCAGCTTGGCTTTTCACAGTGTAAGAAATGTTCTCATCTTTCGCGTGCAGGTTTTGAACTCTGTTAGCCATGCTTGCTGAGTGTCTAGGCAGATAAGCTGATTTCAATTACCTTTCATTTGATTGCTTTCTATTTGTTTTCAGCTCAATGTCAGTTTAAAAAAAAAAAAAAAAGACAACATTTACTTAAGATATCTGTACCGGATTTAGCTGTAGCAAAAAGTAAGTGAATTTAATCACTGCTGGAGAGAATACAGGTCCAACTCCAACCTCCCAGGAGAATAAATCATGGGGTAAACAAAGATTTTCAGATGTTCTCAAGGGACACAGAGGCTGCAGTACTCCAAATAGTGCCAGGAGTGGGCTGACTGCACAATGGAGAATAATTCCCTTCCCTCATTTGATTCATTCTCCTTCCTCCCAACTGTGTTAAGCAAGAAACATGGCCCAAACAGAGGAACTCCTAACAGAGTCCCCCATATGGAAAATCAGACCTACATGGCTTCCTGATGCACTCTTTAGGAACATTTAATCTCCAAGCTACATAAGGTATCCAAATGCCTAGCATATTCTCTGAAATTCGCCCTTACTATGTGTAGTGACAGTGTTTTTTCTGAAACCAATTTCCTTCTGTAAACCAAAAGTAATGTACCCTGTTATGAATTACATTGCTCTTTCCATATTCCTTCAGACGTTACGGCTTACCTCTCATCCCTCCCTGGAGCAGTTTTTAAAATAAATGTTGTCAGTGATATTAAAATATAAATAATAATTGGTTTTAATGTAGAAGTTACATTTCATTCTGAAGTATTTATGCAAAGTATCCGGTGTATTTTACTATTAAAATAATTTCCTTACTGAGACCAACCTCATTGCTGCTGAACTAAGGATGAACAGTGGTTTTGGTATGGGGCAAGTTCAGGATCGGAATGTTCAAAAGAGAATGTAAGAAAGAGAAATCCACTGCTTTCCTTGAACATGGCATAATAGAATGGTCGGAAGGGACCTCAAAGATTCCCTAATTCCAACCCCCTGCCATGGGCAGGGACACCTCCCACCAGACCAGGCTGCCCAAAGCCCCATCCAGCCTGGCCTTGAGCACCTCCAGGGATGGGGCATCCACAGCTTCTCTGGGCAGCCTGTGCCAGAGCCTCACCATGCTCTGTGTGAAGAATTTCCTCCTAACATCTAATCTGAATCTACTCTCTTCTATTTTAAAGCCATTATCCCTACACCCCCTGACAAAGAGTCCCTCCCCATCTTTCCTCTAGGTAAAGCCCCCTTTAGGTACCAGAAGGCTGCTGTGAGGTCTCCTCAGGGCCTTCTCTTCTCTGGGCTGAACAACCCCAACTCCCTCGGCCTTTCTTTGTAGGAGAGGTGCTCTAGCCCCTTCATCATCTTTGTGGCCCTCCTCTCGACTTGCTCCAACAGGTCCAGGCCTTTCTTATGCTGGGGGCCCCAGAGCTGAACACGTGGGGTCTCATGACAGCAGGGCAGAGGAGGAGAATCACCTTGCCCTGCTGGCCTCACTGCTTTTGATGCAGCCCGGGATCTGGTTGGCCTTCTGGGCTGCAAACGCACGTTGCCGTCTCATGCTGAGCTTCTCATAACCAACACACCCAGGTCCTTCTCCTCAGGGCTGCTCTCAATCCATTCTCCACTCATTTGTGCTTGGGATTACCCTGACCCAAGTGCAGGACCTTGCCCTTGGCCTTCTTGAACCTCGTGAGGTTCACACATGCCCACCTCTCCAGCCTGTCCAGGTCCCTCTGGATGGCATCCCTTCCCTGCAGCATGTTAACTGCACCACACAGCTTTACTAACTTCATTTTTAAAACTAAATGCATTAGGTGAATACAGTATTTTCAAAGTAAACATGAACTCTTCTGACACAGGTTCTTCGAAAACTAGTTTTAGATTGTTGTATCTCTGAAAATTTTGTCATAGTTTGTCATTATAAGACTTCACCATAGGTAAAATAAACTGGTCAGGCTGATGCTACTGACGACAACCACAATGGATGTAGGATGACATTACTTATGCTGTAGGTAAGAGCAACTTGATGCCCTTCATATTTGCCCCTCTTCCAACACAATGTAAGAGATAAATGTATTGCTCCATGTGGTCTGGATTTTGGGCGTTGCTTCCCCCACCCCAGAAAGCTTTCTTTTCAAAATACCGGCACCTTGCTCTGTTTCATTATGCATCCTTTTACCACAGTCGAATGATCTGTCGTACTGGTGCTGGCGTCATGACCTGCCTGTATTTCGGGAGGGCTGCGGTTTCCGCAATGCCTGCTGCCTTAGCTGCGCAGGCAGGATGGCCAGGAGTCCCGGCTGCCTGTCAGGCAGACGAGCAAACACTTCATTTGCATTCTTACTCCCGAGTGCTGGCTGACTCTCTCAGTGCTAGTTAAATTAAAACTCTTTTAATCAGCTGCAGCTGTCTTTAACTTGATTACTTTGAATACGATTTCCCATCTATCTTCACCCAACATTTATCTGTAGATATATTTATGATATCTGTAAAGATAGATAAGTACAATATCCATTTTATCCATATTTACACAAGTGCTTTTGTTTGGAGGTCAACGCTGTAATTCGTCAGTCATTTCTAATGCGTTCGAATCCCAAGAGGGCAGAATCACCTCCCCTGGCCACGATGCATTTATCTCATCAGGTCACCAGGTCCTGCAGTGCCCATCGTGGAGAATCATTCCCGAGGCCAGAGAGTTGTTGGTGACCTGGAAGGCTCCGTCCTTCCTGCTTGCAATTTGAAATACAACAGGGATTCTTGTGCATCATAACCATCCTCTCCCCCTGGCACAGACATCCAGTGACGTAGGCTTTCTTTTGTCCAGAGTCGCTGAAGAGGTGCTTTAGGGCAATGAATGAGGTGCAGCTTGACAGTGGGATGAGGACAGATGCTACTTTTAAGATGTTCAAAGCTGGCTAAGGAGAAACAGATCCCAAGAAGCTCGGATAAGTATGGGATTTGAGGGTATTATGAGGGGTACTTTAAGACTTTCATTGCAGTGAATAGTAGTAGAGAGAAATCCTCCTGTCATGCTTGATGTTTTGTTAGTTTACATCCAGAAGAAAGGAGAGATTAGGGGTTCTTGCATGAACAGGGGGAGGAATTCCCAGTGTAGCAATGCCCAGTGGGCAGAGATTCCACAGCACCTTTTAAATTCATGTGTCAGGTATGCAGCAGTCAAACTGCTGGGTTTCAGAGCACTAGCTGGGGGACAGGATGCTCTCCTGTCTTCAGAAAAGGCTGGGGAGAGAGGGATTGATTGATACGGTTTTGAACCTCATCTGTAACTTAAGCCAGAAATTAGTTTTCAACTCTTTTTGTTTTCAGGGGAAAATGGGGACCTAAGTATTGCCGTATGTGGGATTTTATAAATTATCTAACATTGTTATTAGAACTATTTTGATAACAATTCTCTGGGGTTCATAGCTAAAGGTACCTCCTTGCTATGGTGATTGTTTGGTGTAAATACCAAATGTTGCTGTTGAAAGAAAAGCAGCTGCAGTTAATTTTAGATTTTAAAAAACTAATAAAACATTGCCAAATCAAAGATTATAAACTGTTTAAGAGAATACCTTTCAACTTTCCAGCTGATATTAAAAGTAGAACTTAACCACAGTGCAATTGCTAAAAATGATTTGAGCACATAGTTTAAAGTTTAATGAAGAAATGCCTTTGTTCAGTGAAAATCAGTTAAAACTACTGTTTCACTTGTAGGAAGGTGGTCTGGAGTGATGCTGCATTTCTAAGTGATCAGGACCCCAACCCAAAGGGCTGTCACCTGAGAGTCCCGACTTGTATTTGAAGCGCCGTGCAGCTGCGACACGGTTATTGTAAGACTGGCGCAGGTTTCCTCAGGAAGGCAGGGACTGTTCTGCCTCTTCTGTAATCACCATTGCTTTTTTGCTTTCTGCGTGGGCCTCTCCAGAGCAAAAGGCTGCTTATCTTCTCAAATGGAGTGGGAACTTGTTTTTTTGTGGAAAAGCACTGGGAGATGATTGAATTTGTTTTCATTTGAGATACAAGAAGGAAATGGATCCAGCCTGTCAGAGCTGGAAACAGAATGTGTTAACTCTTACAGCCTTTCCTGTCAGAGCCCCTTATGCCAAAACCCATTGTGGGTTGTTTTTAGGGGAAGCAACGGGATAAATGTCAGGAGATGACAGACAAGATGGCTGGCTTCAGCCTTACAGTGTTCCCCAGAGCCTTGGCTCCACCTACACACGCAGGTGAATTCCCCAGTGACCCAGTTCAGGGGTGACACCTCTCCTTCATGTTTGACATCCTACTCTCTTAACCTCTCGCCTCCATTTTCCAGCTCCTGTTAGCTGGGGCTGACAGTCCTTCTGTGCACTGGCAGTGGGGGAGGCTGCTAAGTGGTGGGTCCTGCACGTGGGGTACAACCCCATGCAGCACTACAGGCTGGGGGAAGAGTGGCTGGAAAGCTGCCCAGTGGAAAGGGACCTCGGGGTGCTGATTGATGATCTCTTGAACACGAGCCGGCAGTGTGCCCAGGTGGTCAAGAAGGCCAACACCATCCTGGCTTGTGTCAGGAATAGTGTAGCCAGCCGGACCAGGGAGGTGATCATCCCCCTGTACTCTGCTCTGGTGAGGCCGCTCCTTGAGTGCTGTGTTCAGCTTTGGGCCCCTCACTACCAGAAGGACATCGAGGCCCTGGAGTGTGCCCAGAGAAGGGCTACAAAGCTGGTGAGGGGCCTGGAGCACAAGGCCTGTGAGGAGCGGCTGAGGGAACTGGGGTTGGTTAGTCTGGAGAAGAGGAGGCTCAGGGGAGCTGATTGCTCTCTACAGCTACCTGAAAGGAAAGTGTGGGGAGCTGGGGGTTGGCCTCTTCTCACATGTAACTAGTGATAGGACTAGAGGGATTGGCCTCAAGTTGCACCAGGGGAGGTTTGGTTGGAAATTATAAGACATTTCTTCTCAGAAAGATAGTCAGGCATTGAAACAGGTTACCCAGAGACATGGTAGAGTCAGCATCCCTAGAGGTCTTCAAGAAACAAGTAAACGTGGTGCTTGGGGACATGGCTTAATGGTGGGCTTGGCAGTGCTAGGCTAAAGGTTGGCCCAGATGATTTTAGAGGTCCTTTCCAACCTGAATGATTCTGTGATTCTGTGCTGCTGCCGCCTCTTGCAACCATGCAAGAAATTTCCATGAGGAAAGGGTCCTCCAGGTGTCTTGAACAGACAGATGTGAAACTTTTGGCCATTTTAGATGTGGGAATAGGGTTGCTGCAGTAATTCTGAAGTCTCTTGCAGGATTCGTGTCTGAAGCTTGCCACAGGCTGTGTCCCTGAGGAGGCTGGGAGCCCCCATTGGACCACATGAGCAAATCCTAGCCAGAAAGCACTGCTATGTCCCATGCAACTCTGCACACATAAACCCATCTAAGTGAAAAAAGTCATGGATATTATGGATGGGGCCCCAGCATGAAAACCTGGAGCTTTTCAGACATTGGTATGTGTAATAATTAATTGCACAGCCAGATGGAGAGGTTTATATGTCCATTTGCTCACTTCATGTAATCACATTTTCCTTAAAGGTTTCTCTAGAAAGGCTTTTTACATTTATGGCAACACTATTCCTCATATTTATTGTTCATCCTAATAGCAAACACAGTAATAATCACACATTATTGTAATTGGTGCTGATGCTGGCCTATTTAACATCACTTCTTTCTGAGCAGCATTAGATTTGCTGAATCCATCTGTTTTTACTTTTGTTAAATTAAAAAAAAAAAAAAAGACACATTAACATGATTTCAAAGAGACAGAGAAAGAGGGAAACCACTACATCCCAGTGCATTAATTTAAAAAAAAATGCAAATAGGCCTATAAATGAAAATGAAAAGTTTTTTTTTTTTTTTTGATAGTTGCATCTCTGTCAATGCAAGGTTTATTGGTTCCCAGTCCTCCCAAGGCTTTCTGAATATGCTTAATGGGGCCCACTGGACTCAAAAGTGGTGTTTCTTGTGCTATGAGGAGCAGGGGCTCAGGAGCTGGCTCCTGTGAGCCTTCACATCACCAGCTCCGGATTCCCCTGCGTGGGGCACCGTGACATCAGGCAACACGTTTCTTCGGGGATACCTTCTTTCCTAGATGTGGTGCAGGACGCTTTGAAGACAGAGTGTACATGCCATGTGCCTGCTTGAAGTCAGCCAGCTGATACGTCTGCACAATATGAGGGGTTAAATGACAGAAGCTTAAGGCTGGTACAGAGGGACGTAGATACACCAGGCTTGTCCACGATGCATGCAGAGACCAGAGTTCCTTGGCCAGCACTAACAACACGGTGGTGGGGCAGGTGACAATCTGTGCTCCAGGGTTTCTCTAAAGTCCATGCCTGAGTGTAGGTTTGTATCCATTCAATAGTGCTGGGAGGGATGAGATCCTTTGAGCTTAACTCTTCTCCCTGGAATAAATTCTTCCCTCAGAGGGTGGTGAGGCCATGGCACAGGCAGCCCAGAGAAGGTGTGGATGCCCCATCCCTGGAGGTGCTCAAGGCCAGGCTGGATGGGGCTTTGGGCAACCTGGTCTAGTGGGAGGTGTCCCTGCCCATGGCAGGGGGCTGGAACTGGGTGATCTTTGAGGTCCCTTCCAACCCAAACCATTTTGTGATTCTATGCTAAACACACAGGGAAATGGCTGGCTTCATGCAAGTAATGAAGAGACTGAAGTATCTCAGGTACCTTATTGCCTCCAACCGATCTTCCAAACATGTTAAGGCAAGGTGGTAAAAAACACAGAAGCCTATTGGCAAAGCACTATACGTGAAAGTGTTTGAGGTAAATATAGCAAAATATATGAAAAAATAATAGCAAAATATATAATAAAGCAATATATGAAATTGCAGCAAAATCTCCCTCATTTTTTCCCTTCAAAAATGTAGTTGGGCCATGAAGTGTAATCAAATATTAAAGTAAAAGTTAAAAATAGTTTCAGTTACTGCTGTTCCCTTAATCTCTTGTCCATATTTTTATTTCAATATTACCTTTATTCTATTCCAAGTTTCCCTTTCTTTTGCTATTATGTTGAAAAGCGACACAAACAGAAGTGCAAAGTGCTGCTCAAACCATACAGAAAACAACAAAATCAGAAATTATTTATTTATAGAATTGTTTTATTTGAAGTCATTTTAAGTATCACGTAATAATAGCACATTTGAAAGTCATAGAACTGTTCTTTTAAAAAAAGAAAGGTTGATTATATCTTTTAAGGGCTGTTCATAGAAATACTGCGGTTCTTTATAGTAAGGAGCGCAGTCAAACAGAGCCCCGTGCAGATTATTGTTGCTTGAGGGCAAAATAACTTTGATAGCGTTCTCAGAGGCATGCTGTTGCACCCCACAGCAGAAAGCACATGCTGCCTAGCAGCAGGGTAACGCTGCAGCAAGCTTGAGAGGACATACATAAGAGCAGATAGGTAGGAATTTGCTCTCGTTGCCATGGTGTTTGGACACTGTTTGCTTCACTTATCGGCCGAGTCTGAGTCTTTGCCTTTCTTCTGGAAACCTGCAGCCCTAACCCGCAGCCAGGTTCAGCCTAACATAGGCAGTCTGGCCCCAGTAGCCTATGGACAAAATATTTACTGATTTACTTATTTATAAGTTTTATGGCATTCACGGCTGAGGAGGAAAACCCCCAGACACGAAGCATGCGTTAGCTGTTCAGCAGTGCTCCAGGGAGCCAGGCACCCACCTTCACAGGGGCAGGCTCTGCCTCCAGGAGCCCTGCAGAGGTGGGTGCTGCAAGGAGGATGCTGCCACTGCTGCTCTCCTCTGTCTGACGTGTAGGGCACGCTTCCACCGATGTCCTTAACCTAACTCCAATGGCAAGTGCCAGACTTACGCATACCAGTTTTAGCTTTTCAGCTAGTAACATCATGGTGCTATTTTCAGTGACTTTAGCTCTGTTATGGTGGCATTACCACCAGCAAACTACTGTCGTTAAAAGGTTGTTGGCATACCCTTTGTATTTTGAAAATAAAATATCCTTGTTCCCCTCTGGCTGACAGGCTAAGTCACACTACAGTGCCCCTACTTGTTAATTTTCTCATGAAAGGCTCAAATCCTAGGGTTAATTAAAGCGTGGAATAAGTATCTAGGGAGGCATATATAAATGCTGACAGGATTCCTATCCATATCTACAGAGAAAAGCATCACCATGTACAGTTTATGCTAAGCTAAGGACAGAAAATCCTTAGATAGAGCCAGAATTTTACATATATTGTGGCAGCTGTAGCCTTAAAAAATAAATAACAAACCCACACAAGATTTGATAACGATGATACGTAAATGTATCCCTAATAATCGCAGGGATTAAGCATTGCAGAAGATTGCATAAAGCTTTGTATTTACAGGAATCTTAATACCCGTTCCTATCAGAGGAACCTGCATCAAGGGTCAGAAGGGAGGAAGGCTGCTGTGCCGGATTGCAGCTGCAGGGGAAATGGGAGCGATCAGAATTACTTACTGATAGCGTGATCTGGCCAGTGCCTCAGGTCAGGACATTGCGAGGAAGAACTTCATGACCCATTAGGGTGGGCAATCAGAAGTACTGTTTGGCCTCTTGCCTGCGAGCCCCCAGAGCATCGGCTGGCACTCACCATCAGCTCCGGCACCGGCACCAACAGGGCAGCAGAAGGAATGCTACCACATGCCAGTCTCCACCCTCCTCCTTGTCTGGCCTCGATTTCCCCCCAGGGGTGGTTTTTCTGTACTGACTTTGCCCTCTTCGGTTTATGGCAATTACCTGAGGGTTAATAAATGGGTGAAGTCATGCTAGAGCTTCTGAGGGGAGCCCTCATCGCTGGGCGCTTTGGACCACTCTGGAATACGGGGATTCTGCTGAGGGTCCCTCCAGCCCCCAGCTCACAGGAATTATGCTTTGTGCAGGATCCTGTAGCTGATCTTTTAACATTTCTAAAGAGGGTAGAGTTTGTCTGCTCGAAGCAGGGCCTTAGGAGATGCACTGATACCATCTGCTTTATGCACCCAACTTGGATGCGATTCAGAGGAGAGCGTTGGGAGCAGAAATCCCCTGCAACTTCATTGCAGAGAGGCAGATGTCCCTAAGTGGGCAATTCAGGTCATTCGTGTCAGATTCCTAAAATAGCAGATAGGCAAATTCAAATCGTCTGCTAGCTTCACCTAGTCCACTGCTTACATCTCTTTGTGTCTTGAAGGCGATTTATCATCTCCCTGCTGAAAGCTTCTGTCCTGTGCAGGGCCAGAAACATCCACGGGGCGCTCAGGTGGGTGGCAAGAGGCCAGTGGTTGGGCTGGCTGAGCCCAGAGGGGTTTCAGCTTTGGCCTTGGTGGGAACATGCTAAAAGCTAAACGAAGCAATGGGTTTTGAATAAAGCACTCTCTGCTGGAGTTGCACTGTTCTTCCAGCTGCTGCAGGCTGGGCTCCTCCAAAAAGAGCTGGTTCTTGTAGGAGCCAGGCTTTTTGTTTTGCATGGCCTGGGCATCGCAGAAGGAAGAGAGCCCTAGAAAGCTTTAAACAGATCGGCAGCATTTCTGATGAGCAAGTACTTTGATGGCAAAGTAGCCGTTCATCTTAGAAGCCCAAACGTGCCTGATGAGGTCCCTGTAAGGCAGCCCCTGGGCAGACGGCATTTAAAGGAAGGCAGGGTCACCTTCCTGTGAGAACATTTGACATCAGCGTGGTCTCACCCTGTGTTTCCCAGGGAGTGGGAACTGTTTCCCATTAACTGCCTGTTCCAGAACAATAAGCACAGCACCTCCAAGCCCCGCCGGCCCTTCCCATACAACAGAGAGCCCCCCTGGAAGCTGGTTCCCACCTTCCTGAGGAGCACGTTCCGGGTGCTTACCTTTCAGCCAGGAAAGGGTTCAGCCAGGAAAGGGTTCAGCGCCGTTCCCCAGGACTAACAAGCACAATTTCTAAAACTGGCTTGCTTTTCCTGCAGGTCCCCTGAAGTCTGCTGCAAACCCCCAAGGGTAAAGGAGAACTGGGCTTGGGGGGCAGCACAGCAGAAGAGATAAACCCTGTCAAGGCATTGAACTGTGAGCGCCACAGGAGTCGGCTTTTAGCCTTGGGGCACCAGAGCAGGCATGAATTATTGAAATTACGGCTCTGGTAATCTTTGTGTTGCCAGCCTGCTACCAGCAGCCATCGGGGGCTGCCTGCCCCACGTCCTGCCGAGTAGGAAAACCCTCTGGTCGGGTAAGGGGGAGCTGGGCTGGGCTTACTGCGCGGCTTCAGCTGTGATCTGGGTTATCTGTTGGTTCAGATTAGGATCCCTTGGTGGATATTTTTTCCCCTCCCTTTCCTTTATATCTATACAGATATACATATATGCATTTTGGTCTACACACAAGTAGAGCCAAGTCATTAAAAGCATAGGGGGAAAACAGTAACTTTAGTAGACGTGCACAGAAGGTTTGCTTGCCTCTTGGCTTTGGGGTTTTGTTTTTGTTTTCCAATTTGTTGTGCACAAAGTGCTTATCACAGAGTCTGCAAACAGCTATATAACAGCCGAGACTGGATCACAACACGCAGCTTTAGGAAGTGTTGTACGGCCAGTTCTCCTGATAGTGAGAATTCGGGGGAAGAAGATTCGTTGTATGCTAACAATTAAGAAGATACGAGTTGGGTAATTGTAGAAATTGTTCTGAGGAGAATCCTCTTGCGCCATGTGTTTTGTCCCTCAATCCAGAATGCCAGACAGAATTTTACAAATGAATAAATAAATACCTACTTCAAGGCAAAGTAAGACGACGACTCCAGAGCCTGCACTGCTGTTTTCCATCTTCAGAGGTCTCTTAGGACAGCCGTGATCTGAACATGTACAAAACTGGGGATCCGTAAACTCCGAACACAGCCCTTGCAGGCTTTTATGAAAACAGGATAAAAACATTGTGAAATAATCTGGACAGAGTTTGACTATAATCATAAAGCAGTAGGAGAATGAATTAGAAGGTATGATTTAATTTTTATCTTCATTTGGGGCTCTTAATGGGGTAGGACAAGATCCCTGACAGCAGCAGCTGATTTCTCTGCATTTTTTGTCCCATTCAGACAAGTGGAAATCTGAAGTTTTTACTTTTTACATTTTTACTTAGGACGTTTTTAGAGCAATTGTGTCTTTCACACCTTGACAAACGTTTTTATCTTGGAGACATTCTTAAGTTATTTTGACTCAAAATGCCCAGCAGGTTTTGGGGAAGGCTAGTTGCTGGGAAAACCCCATGAGAAGCACCTCTGAAAATACTGGCACAGTTACTGTGACGTGGATCGGGTCGCTGTCAGCTCAGTCACTGCTCTTGAAGAAGCTTCCTGCGGGGGAAAGGCCGGGCTCCTCTGCTCTCAGTCCTTTTCTACCTCCTTTTCAAAGGTGCGGTTGCAAGGGGATAATTCATGTATTCTGGTACACTTCCCAAGGCAGGCTTTTAGTGATAGTATTATACCATCTCAGCAGTGCAAGAATGCATTTGAAGCTGGAAAGCATCAATGTTTAACTCCAAAAACTCTGCTGTGGCTAGTGCTCACGTTTAATGCAGTAGGGCAGCGCTGATAATGGTTGTTTGGCATTTTCCAGATAAATACAATTCTGCTCCTCAAGCACACAACTGTGCAAAACTTTTCCAGGCCAAAGAGGTGGAAGTGCATGCCTGCTTTGTTTCTGAACGTGGGGTATGTCACCTGTACTGATCATGCAGCTATACCACTGTGTTTCTGTCTGCCGAGCGTGATCATCTGCTTGCATTTCCTATGGCTGTAGTGACCTGAATTTTGAAACCAGTCAATGGCAGGAGCAGAAAAATAATGATCAGCTGTTTAAGGGATCAGTGATGATTTCATTCCTATTAACTCTTAAAAATGAAACCCAGATCCCCTGAAGTAAAAGGCAGAGTTTAATTGTGTCTTTCTTTTTGGTCTCCTTCACTTCTTAGCTCCCACAGGTGGCATGCGTCTGTCCGGATTGGGTTTGCTGCACAACCCTAACTTTCTTTGGGTGAGTGGACAGAAAAAAATTTTAAAAAAAGAAAGAAAATAAAGAAAACACAACCCCTCCCCAAAACTTTTTGTCAGTCCTTTCTGTCGCAGCAGCTGGATTCATCGCTGCCAAGGCAACACACCACATGATGAGGTGCATTAGGTTGCTCCACGGAGCACGAGGGAAAAGAGCACAGCGCCCTGCTGAAGGCAGAGGTTGCTCGGGAGCTGCTGCTGCAGAGCCGGGCAAGGTCAAGGGCTCTGGTGTCCGGCACATGTTGTGCTCGGAGAAAGGAGCGAGGGCTTGTGGCTGCATGAAGCTGCAGAAGCAGGTAAGCATCGATTAACCTGCAGTCTTACCTTCCTCCCGGGGGCAGCGGAACTTCCCAGAGAGTTTTCTCGTAGTTCCTCTGAGTTCTGTAAAGTCACTTTGCTCATGTGGCAATGTGAATACGTTGTCAGGTTTTTAAACTCTTCAGGAGATTCTCTCACTGCAGAGAAGCAAACCTTACAGTTTAGGAAGCGGGTGCCTTCAAATCAATGCAGAAGTGTATGGAGATTTCTGCCGTTCTGTCAGCTTTGCTTTGAGATATCGGACAAATTTTGGTTTTGTTATTATCTGCACAATGGTTCGGAACATCTCTCATCAGTCAGGCATTTTTTATCAATATCTTCATCTACTTAGGCATTTTTTTTATCAATACTTTTTAAGATTCTGCTATTTTTAGTATTTATTAACATTTCTTCTTTCCTGATCAGTGACATCAGTGCCTCCGAGTCTTTGGAAACGAATTGCTGTGCAATTTCCTTCTTCAGATTTTATGCTGTCTCCTTAAGTCTGTTGTAGGAGCTTTTGTAGTGCCATTAACCGAACTTCAGTGCACTTGTAAGGACATGAAAGTGGAAACTGTGCCACAGTATATTCTATTTTTTTCCGTGTTAACCATTCATTTGCATACAGGTAAATACAAATAATTACCTTCAGCATTGTATTTATCTGTTTGTTCAGACCCATATCAAACTCAAACAATATTTATCCTCCCACGTTCTCTATTCCCCCCCCGTTTTTTTGGCTTTTTCACATAACCAGGTCAAATGGGACAGGCTTTCAAGTAGCATCCATTAGGTGAAGGAAGACGGCTGTACTGTGGAAAGGGAATAACTGAGGGACAAAAGCAGTACTAGAGAGGGTGGACAAATTGTCTGAAGTTCAAGTTAGACAGATCAGTTATTTTCCTGCTTCCTATGAGGGGTTTCCAACATCTTGAATGCTCTCTGTTACTTAAAAGCTGTTTCTTTCTAACCATTGGGCTCCTGTTTGCTTCACCAAATAGTTGCTTTTCTCTCCTGACAGATTAAGAGGTGGTGAAGAGCCTCAACCTTTGCTCCTTCGGTGGCTCTGCTTGTACAGATAACAAGAGTCTGAGGCACGGTGCCCTTGTAGTGCTGGTTTAGGGGCAGCGGTGAGGCTTAAGAGTCATTGACTCCCAGCTTCTGTCAGAAAGCGCAGGTTGCACACGTGTGCGTGAAGCTGCT
The DNA here is from genome assembly GCA_011075105.1 of Heteronetta atricapilla. Taxonomy (NCBI): domain Eukaryota; kingdom Metazoa; phylum Chordata; class Aves; order Anseriformes; family Anatidae; genus Heteronetta; species Heteronetta atricapilla. The sequence continues at coordinate 114,621,947 of CM021732.1, forward strand.
GCTTGTCAAAGGCTACAGTGTACTTCATGGTAGATGGATATAAAACAGAAGGAAAGAGTGGCCTGGCTCTCCATTTTTACACAAGGCAAAACAAGGGAGTGTGAACATGCAGTGTTTCTCCGCTGCTCTAAGTAAAAGCTTTCAAACAACCTTTCTGTTCCTCCAGATGTACTTACAGGCTGGTGTTTAACAACCCTCATTCTCACTGTAGGCAAACTGGAAGCATTCCTGTGGCAGCCAGTGAAGGTCAGCCTGCCCCTCCTGCTCGCCCCTGCTCACGGCAAGTAGTTATGGTATAACTAAAACGAGTCTGAGTGGCAGGCAACTTTGCCACAAGCAAAGGCAACGTGTACTTTGTGCCATGCTGTAGGGAGTAAGTGGTCAGAGCTCGGATTTTATGTAATTAGTTGATTTTATCAGAGGTGAAGAAAGAAGCAGCCAACCCTGCCTGTCAGCTTCTGGAAGAGAACTTGTGAAAGTGCAAGACTGAGCGGTCTGTTTATAAGCCCAGAATGAAACAGGTTTACAAAGAGTTGAATCAGGATTCTCAAAAATGAGAATTTTGAAAATGAGGATTTGATAGGGGTGGAAATCTTTGAAGAGGAAGACCAGCCATGTGGGGAAAAAGTCAAGCAAAGTAGAACTGTGATTTTGCTCTGATTCTACCAGTTCAAGCAGAGCAAGGAAGATTCTGATGTAATTATCCAAGCAGTCAAAGAAGCTTGATCTCTCTAGATTTAGGGACCTTGTTCAATTTGGTGAATGAGGAATCTAATTGAAACACCCAGGAGCTGATTATCACTAATACAGCACATCCATTGTGACCCAGAGCATAAAGCATCAGGGGAGCAGCTGCTTCATAGCATATATCACTAACACACTCGTCTAACTGACTGTCACAGAGATGCACTAGATGTGATTTTGTCCAGGGGATTCAAAAATTAGGGAATTCGGATGAAAGGAGATAAAGCACCCTCTAATAAGTACTTCCCTCGCCGTTTCATTTGTCTTTGAGCTTTTGTTGTGATAGCTTATCACAAGGGAGGGTGAAAAGGAAGCAAGACTTAGTCAGAGACATCATTATTAAACAACAGCAAACAAGATAGAAAAGTTTGTGTGTAGGTAGTCTCCTTTTCTAGAGTAGCAAAAAGGTGAGAGATTTCATAAATATGGGTATGGATGTGAACAGAAGGAGCATGAGCACTGCTAGAAAAAAGCTTCCTACACCAAATCAGGTGTTCCTTTGTGTGTTTTTCCTTGGACAATACTAGACTGCAGATGTTCCTAAAAATGGCCATCCTGGTTTTGAAAAGTGGTCATGGTTTGGTGAAGAAGACTATCTTCAAGTCACTTTTTGTCCATTTTTAGGAACTGTAATTACGTACCAACCTTTCCCCTTGCCTTTTTTTCAAGTTCCTTTCTACTGTCTCACTAATCCCACTGAATCTTGTATAAAATTTTCAATACAAGGGACAGTGTCTTATTTGTCTATAGACTATACAAGGTATTAATACCCATTGCTAACTGAAACCTCTCAAAGATGCAGTAAAACCATTAATAATTCTTTATAACATACGGGTGCCTCTTGTATATGGACCGATTGAAAAAGACTTGGAAGACTGCTAAAATGTACTCCTGTACCTACCATCAAAATAATTTCATTACATGGTTTTGCTGTTTCACAGAATCACAGAATTGTAGGGGTTGGAAGGGACCTTGAAAGATCATTGGGTCCAACCCCCCTGCCAAAGCAGGTTCCTCAGAGCAGGCTGCCCAGTAGGCATCCAGATGGGCCTTGAATATCTCCAGAGAAGGAGACTCCACAACCTCCCTGGGCAGCCTGTTCCAGTGCTCCGTCACCCTCACCGTGAATAAGTTCTTTCTCATGTTGGTGAGGAACATCCTGTGATCCATCTTGTGGCCATTGCCCCTTGTCCTGTCCCCACAAACCACTGAGAAGAGGTTGGCTACATCCTTCTGTCTCCCACACCTCAGGTATTTATACACATTGATGAGATCCCCTCTCAGTCTTCTCTTCTCCAGGCTGAACAGACCCAGGTCTCTCAGCCTTTCTTCAAAGGATTTTGGATTCTATTTGGATTTTACCCATAGAAAACTCATAACTCACTAATAATATCAACAAGGTTATTAGAGAGAGCTCATCTGCCCACTCCTATTGATTAAAACTTCTCAGAAAGAGCAGTCAGGCAGTGGGACGGGTTGCCCAGGGAGGTGGTGGTGTCACCATCCCTGGGGGTGTTCAAAGCAAGGCTGGACGTGGTACTGTGGGGACATGGTTTAGTGGGTGACATTGGTGGTAGGGGGATGGTTGGACCAGGTGGTCTTGGAGCTCTTTTCCAACCTTAATGATTCTATGATTTTATGAAAGACACGATTTACTAATGTAGTCAGCTTTTTGCTAGTCTTGAATTCATGGAAAACAGTGGAAATGCCAAACTGACTTCACTGGAAAGAAAAAAATCTAATCCATTGGACTGACACAACTGCATCAGCCTTTGAGAAGAAATCTGGAGTCTTGATTACCCAGAATCAAAACAGACACACAATTTTAAGGCTAGTTAATATGATGTGTATATGTGTTGTATGCAAATAATAATGCAGGCCAAATTCCAATAAAGAACAACTCGCAGTGACTAATTGATGCAGGAATATGTGTACCAGGAGGAGCAGGCCAGTCCCTCACTCAACTGTCAGATGGCTGAGATATTTTTCTAGGGATAAATATGTACAAGGAGGATTACAGCAACAGATGCTTACTTTAAGAGCTTGAGCTCCACATCCAAATGTTCATCTGGCTCAAATCAAAATGGGCAAAAGCATTTCCAAAAGGAGAGCAAATATCTCCTGAGCCACATCTCAGATCAGGAGTGGGTGGACTGACAGCCGTCCAGGGTATCTTCTTTGCATGCAGGACTTGTGCTTCTGGGACCAGTTATTTCCAGAAGATACGGCTACTTTAAAGCGTTCAACACGGAGAATTAAAGAAATCTATTCCCTGGAAAGAAATTCACTGTGAAATCATCACAGGAGCAGTTGATTCAGTTCCACATGGAGCACAAGAGCTTGTGGCATCAGGATATTTATCTTGGATGTCAGTACAGCTAGCTCCAACACCCATTTCAGTTTTAAGGGTGTGCTATAACAGAGCAAAACAAACACACCCAACAACTAGCAGAAAATGAGGCTTTCTGACTGCCGTGGCCACTGAGCCAGTAAGGCAGCGTTGTATACAAGTGCCTCAGGGAGAGGTGTAAAGCCACCAGCTGGCCATCAAGCTTTCTATAATTCTTCCTCCCAGGCACTTGACTTCAGTACTGCTGAAGTCCCACAGCTCATAGATCATGAGTCAATGCTACAGGCCAGTCATGAGACTTTGGACCTTCTCTTTGAGTCTTTCTGACTTGTTTCATGTTCTTTTCTGCAGCCACGAACCTTGGAGAACTATACTGTGGAGCATAGAGACTGGTTAGCCTCCTAGTTCCAGTCTCATGGTCTCTACAGAAAAAATGTCAAATGCTGTCAGAGTCAGAGATGAGAACTTCTTCTACTGATGGAGAATGTCAAACGCTAAAGCTCCTATCCAATGCTTCACTAAGGAAAAGCTCCTCTCTGTGATTCTACTACTCCTACTACTCCTCCATCAGCCTCAGGCTATTATAAGTTAGTAATTAATCTACAGCAAGACTCCTTCTTCCTTTCTGCCCGTCCCACATAATGCAACCCTCATACACATGCTTTTGTGTGTACATGTACGCACAGACACGTAAATCATGTATCCTTGCTGTATGCCATTAGACACAAATTATTGGATTTGGGATAAATTGCTTTGGTTTTCATGGCTGACAAAAACAAAAAAGACTGAAGAAAATATTAAATGCCACAAGCTACTTTATTAAAGACAAATGACGTGATAGCACATTAGGATAAGGTGAATGAAAGAGGACCAAACTGTAAGTCTCCCCTTCCTTTTAGTGCACCAGTAGCCTACTAATTGTGTCAAATTATGTGCTGATCGGAGATGATGAAGTGATTCTCCTGACTCTGATGCTGAACGTCCCAATCTTGTGAGTTACAACCTAACACCAGGTTGAAAGCAACTGGATTTACAGGGCTGAGAGGCACTACTAACTGTAATTAAGTATGTATTTCTTATGCATTTATGTCATGAGGTGAAAACTAAAAGCCTGCTAGCTCTCTTAAGCTATGGATATTTTTGTGTGGAACGCTGCTTAGAATTTAAAGTGGCAGATCAGACTTTCAAGCACCCTTTGACAACAACAGTGAAGCTGTGGGTGCACTGAGGAATGCTAATACTGGAAAAATAGGAACATCTTGATTGTTAATTCTGCTGAAGTTAGCAGAGCAAAGCAGAAAAAGAAGGGTTTTTTCCTTTCCATAACCCCTAGGCTTCATAAATGCATCACACTTCCTTATTGTCAATTTGCTTGGGAAATCACTGCTGACATCTCACCTACGAATCTATTACCATTCTAGTCAGGCCATCTTTCACATATATTGAAGATTTCTTGGATTTTTACCAGCTTTAAATTATATTGAAAGCAAGCAGATGAACATTAAATTAAAAGGTTAATTGAAACTGAAATACTGTGCTGGCACAGCTGATTTGTTTCAGTTAAAATGTTTATTAGCTTAATTGAATATTTACAGAACCAAGACAAAAAAAAAGTTGTGCATGTGTTTCCACACACAAAAGAATTAATGTACCTGTATTCCGAAGATAAATAGCCATTAATATTCCTGAAAACAATAGTCTATGAGAGGATATTACCAAAACAAGGAAAGTTTTTTCTGAACCCCAAAGACAAATTTTCTTTTGGTTTCCTATCAGTCACCACTGAGGACACTGAGGTTTTCAAAGGTGTCAAGATAAAGAGCTTACAAAATACAAAATGTGTTGAACATATGGTTGGTTCACCAAATATTCATAAGGTCTTTTGCCCGGCAGAAGACAACCAACTATGTGATTCTTCTGTCACCTTTTTTTGAGACTGACTAGCAAGATCCTCATAAGGAAGAGTTATTAGAGAAATATGCTGGCTTTTTCTTTTTTTCTTATTCAAGAATGGTCAGGCTGTACAGGTGGAAGGAGGAAAGGGAAACCAATTAATTCCTGCTTTCCTGGAAGAAACCAGTTTTCATGTTAGTTGGCTTGTCTAGGGTGCCTAATTTAACAGCACTGTGGTAATTATTAATCTTTAGCAAGTAACCAATGAGTTAGACCTCATTGGCTTTATAGCACTTAAAGCTCTGTTCAGATTTTACTAGGTATTTTTCCCACTATAACATCTGCCTCAGTTATGGGTATTCAGGGACAGTATCATACCAAAAGCACCAGCCTGTGATAAGCAGGAAGGGAGCTTTTAACCCCAGATGATTTTGTGAGTTTATTCATCCCGATGGCTGCACTGCAAGAGAGGAGACAGGAGGTAGACGGAGAGAAAGGTCTGGATGCCTCCTGTTTTGCTTGAAGTGTGACTATAGATGATATTGATCATCTTTTCTAAGCTTTTCTTTGTTTCCTTTGTGTAGGGCACACACAGCTCCCACATCAGCCGTCACCAAGCAGAGAATAGGTAGCCAAATGCTTCCCTGGCGCACTGCTTCGAACTGATGTGATTTACGAGTAGGCTGACCTCAAATACCTGCTATTCAGGTTTTATTCCATGAGTCTGGTGTGTTTATTCCATGTCGGAAATATGACTTTGAACCTGAAAACTGTGTGCAAAGGAATAATTCAGTGACTTCAGTGGGCTCTGAAGAAATTTCCACCACCTCAGTGTGAAGGGCATCAAGAGGAACCCGTGATGTCCACGCTGTATGTTCATTGCCTTTTCCTACACCTCCCGTATGTTTCCTGTCCTCTCTGTCTGCCTTGCTGCTCTTTTCTCTCACCCATCTGTCCCATTCCTCCTTCTTCACCCCTTCCTCCATCCTCATTACATGTATGCAGTTTTTTGCCTCCATTGCTCTATTCCTTGAAGCAAATTCACATTTCCAAATAGCCAGATGCTTTCTTCTCATCTGTCCTTTAACATCTATGCAAGGAATCTCTTCTCCTAATAGTAACAACCCCTGCTCCTTTTCATTCCCTTTACTGATTTCCATATGTCTTGTCTTCTTGTCATGTCTTCTTTGGTGGCAAGTTTCCCTGTGCTCCTAGAGTACTGGTTATGTGCATGATGAATGAATGCTGACTGTTTTCAGTGTTCTAGCTGCAATTAGTTTTACACTCTGTGGAGGGTCCATTGGTGATATTATTCAGAGATGTTAATTAGATTTCACCCACACTCCCTCATATCTTTGCGGTTTGTCTGATAAAGCAACCTATTTGATGTCCTACTTATCTTAGTGAAGTAAGGCTTTGCCAGAGCCCAGCAGTTACTTGTTGTCACTTAGGGGAAAGGCACTGAAACAGAGAAGCTTTCCCACTGTAGACCTTCTCCATAATGAAGCCCACATCCCTGCTGAAGAGAAGCTGCTCTCAGGAGAGGCTGTGAGCAAAGCGTGCTCCTTGACCCACCCTCTCCTGCCTCCAGTTCATGGGGTTACCTTGTGTGCACCACTGGGTTGCTTCAGGGTATCGTCTTCTCCAGGCCTGCCCACCGGGGTGCAAGCAAGTTTTGAGCTGTCAGCATCATGGGGCCTTCCACCCAGATCTGGAAGGTGACCTTTGGAGGTGCCAGGGGCTGTGGCACCAGGTCCAGGTTGTCTAGAGGGCAGCCTCAGGAAGGCTGCCCAAGGGCATACCACAGGGCAGAGGCGTACCCTAACAACGTCTGTAGGTAGGGAGCAGAATGAGATAATGTGAGAGAGGAAACAAATCCAGTTTCTGCACTTCGAACACTGAACAGTGAATGATCTTTGGGAAGGAAAATCAATGGGCAAGCGAGCAAAAGTGATGGTGGGGTATGACAGAGACATGGACTGCCTGCTTGTAAAAGGAGAAACCTTGTATAGCTACACCAGGCAGAAGGAGATGAAGCCAGCTTCTGTCGTGCCATCTTTTTCTTGTTGCTGCACCTCACCGCTGAGTCTCCTTTTCAGAGTGATTTTATTGCAGTGATATACTGAATGCAGGAAAATAGTGTAATGCTGAGCCATGATTAGAAGCTGAAGAAGAAGGACGTTTTAAGCTAGCCATTAGTAAGGAGTTCTCCCAGTTGGGAAAGTGAAAGTCTGTAAATCACATAAATAACCTAAATGACTAGAAGCAGAATGAAATAATTATTCATTTTGGGTCAGGTTTTGATTTTTAAGAGCCTGAATGTAATTATGCTGGTTTTAAAGCAGAGCTGGCTACGATAGGAAAGCTTGTGCCTTCAAACCAGAGCAAAGCAGCGAGGCACTGTCCCACGAGCCAGAGCTCCACCAGCTCACACCTGCTCTGGGGCCAGCAAGATGCAGGCTTGGGTAAGTGCGACTTCCTCCTGCCAGTCTTCCAGCAGTCACGAAACGATTTGTAATGGAGCTTTTCACCTCCATTTACACATAAGTGATTTAAAACTCTTGACGTTATAGGAGCCTTATTTTTTGTAAGGCAGAGAAAGCGTCAAGGTAAGTGCAGAAATAGATCCTGCAGGTCAGAAAGACGTTTTGAATTGCGGAATATCCTAGGCCCCTAAATTCTGGGCAAAGTTCAAAGAAATCATTCCAGAAAGTCAGTTCAGAATCTAGCCAGGCCATTCTGTTCCCATTTGTTTCTCTAAAACCTAGGCAATATCGAGTTTAATCAACAGTCCACCAGTACAATTAGTATTAGCTCAGAAAACGTTCCTCAGTTTACGGAGTGGCATGATGATGAAGAGAACAGCTACAGGTCTGGGAATAGTGAGACAAGGAGCAGAAAATGCTTTTGCTCCCTTTTGGTAGGCTCACATCTATGTATTTGAATTCTGACCAAAGCCCAGGCTAATACAAGGTTGTAAGTAGAGTAAGGACAAAGTTGTAATGAGTTCAGCTGTTCGTAAAAAAAGAAGTATTCCATCAGTATATTTACCTAAAATGTCCTGCAATTGTCTGTAATACTCATAAACCAAAGTCTTATGTGTAAATTATAATTTCTAATAGAAATAAAATAGTGCAGTGTATTTCAAAGTGAGTGCTATCACAAGTCTTCGTGATGACAATTCTCACCCTGAGTTAATTCTCAAGCCCAGACATAAGTATTGTGCAGTTGTATCTATTGGAAGGAGAAAACAAAAACCTGAAGTCCCAGCTCTGAAACTGCTGTCAGGATTTTTGGAGAAGTAGCACCGGTGCTGTAAGTGCATTCTACCTGTGAATACAGTGATCCATGCTCCTGTCTACTACGGCTGGTCGGACGCAGACAGAAAGGTCCCACTGGCATGCTGGAGACAGAACAGCACGTGGCCCTGCTGCCTGGAGCTCCTTCCATCTGCTTTTGAAGCTGGACGTAAGGGGCAGGGCTGCGTGAACTCTGGCTAATTAGAATCCTGGCCCTTTAAATTCTTTTTGTGTCAGATGAAAAATTGCTGTGTGAGAATACCTGCAGGCCAAGAGGAACGTTTTAAGTGGTTATGCCTGCATTTTAAAATAACTTCTCCTCCCCACCCCGTGATTTGTTGCATAAAAATAGCCAACATTTTAAGGCTGAATCCCTTCTGGGAGTATCCCAGCCAATCTCTGTACCTTTGCATCCTCTCTTTTATATATTCACTGTTTAGTAGATACACTTTTCCCATCAAAATTCTGGACAGCTAAGGGATAGATTATTTTCATTGGAATCAGTGACTGAAATTATTACATCAAGGTCATTCGGTTAATTTCCTATCTTTGTAAAACAACATATAATTTTAAATCCACAATTATCTGAAGTGGATAAAGGTGTGGAGCAATGATCTGATTTGCTGATGCATAACATCTCCCAGCAGTGGGTATTTCACATCTACCACTTAATGGGATACAAGATTTTGTCATTTATTAGAAATACCACCTTTTTCATGGAGAATCTTACAATAATTAAAGAGAAGAAGGGACTGCCAACCCACACATTGCAGTAACTCATTGTTTATCCGTTGTTATTTTTGATGTTACTGTTCTGTTGTCTTGACTCTCTCTTGATTGTGATCTGTTCATGCTACAATTTAACCTTGCAGCATTCTAATTTTAACACCACAGCACTACAAAAAAAAAACACAAACATGCTAGACTCTGATTTCAGAAGATGATGTTTATTTTCAGTGCCCAGCTTGGTTCTGGAGGGAGAACAAGCACTCTTCCTTCTGTGAAAGACAGACACCTAATGGACATCTTTAAATATTTCCAGTAAGAGAGATGTCCTAAATCACAGCTTGCTTTTGTAAACATAAGCCATTATAGCTAAAATTAAACATGGGTAAAATCCTGACAAAATTGAATTCATTGTCGTTGAACTCAATGAAAACCATTCTATTGGTTTAAGTGGAGCTGGGATTAAACCCCGTATTTATATAGGAGATGAAGAAAGTTGAAGAGCTCTTACTTTTTTTCACACACAGACACATGCGCACTTTCTGTTCTTTTTTCCGCTATAAATGTACTGTGCTGGGAAAGAGCCACTTAAAGTTCACAACCTTCACAAAAGATGTCATGCCAGCAGCAGAGAAGCATTAAGAAGTGAAGGACAAGCATGGCTGCATGCATCAGCCAGTGCTTTTTGTAGCAAACAGACGGGGCATTTCACCTGCCCGTGCTGCGGCAAAAAAGCACTCCACGTAGATTACAACAGGCTTCACCTGCCAGGTTTAAATGGAGAAGTTTTGATCATATTTACTGAGGCTTTCGGATTCAGAGCAAGATATTTTCCACAAAATGCTATGCAGGCTACATTTGTGAAAGTATATCGTTAGAGCAGCTTCAAACAATGTATTGGGTACCCCTTCTGCAGCGAGCTAAGCCGTAGCAATGTTCATTATAAATGCTATTCACTTTTAAACATGTTTGTGTGCACAGACAGATGTCAGCTCTGCCCTTTCTCCATGTGGCAGAGATCCGAAGAGCAGAGAGCTTTGCCAGGCCTGGCTTGTTCCAGGTGTTTAACCTGAGAAGGATTGCCTGTGGGCCTGCAAGCAACGAAACAAGTAATATTGCATTTTGCAATGGGCGTCCTTAAGTAAGAAGCAGGGGTTGTACCAGGGTGCCATGTTTTTGAAATAAAATTTGCGGGGTTTGTTCCAGCCAAGATAAATCTGCCACGATATTTTGCTCAAGCGCTCGTGGTAACTCTGGGCAGGAGCCCTCAAGCACAAGTCTCCCCAGGTGTGTGCTGTTTGCTGTTCTAGGCCAAACTTTGACCCAGCCCCTGAATAAAAAAAAACTAAAACTTTGATTTTAAAGAGCAAATGCCTACCTTCCCATGCAATTACCTTCCCAGAACAAACACAGTTTACTGAGAAAAAAAGACATAAGAGACAATTTTCTTTTTTAAAGCCACCGTCTGAAAAGGATGAGAAGTGTCAATTAGTTCCTCTCCTTACAGATCAGTATGTTTTCCCCCAGAAGCATCAGCATAAACAGATGCATGTGTTGAAGTTCAGATTTGTTGCAGATACATCCAGGCCTTCAAGAACAAGTGAAAAAGCTTTGTAGCTGGTCGGAAGCAGTCCAGATGCTGTGTGTTCCCAAGAAGGACAGGAAATCTGTATAGAAATCTTTTTCATAGATGGGGATATAGCAGAAAAGATTATTCTGAGTAGCTGTTGCCCACAGGAAGCCTAAGAGGCTTAATTTTAAAAGGTTTTCCATCCTGTATACGTTCAGGTGTTGCCATTTTGCAGTCAGTGTTTGCAGTACTAGGGAAACAAACAAGCTGGCTTTTATCCTGATATAATCAAATGTGTGCAGATGTGATCTCTGTTTGCTCAGTATGCATAAGGAGAATGGGAACAAGGGAAAGGAGGAAATAAAGAGTTGCTTTCTCTTTTTTTTTTCAAAAAAAAATATTTGTACAGAAGAAACACAGAGTTTGTGGGACACAATTATTTTTTTATAAGAAATGAGTGGCAGGATGGAGAGGGTTGCTGCTTACCTGAGAGAGCTGGTTGGTGTGGTTTGTCCTTCTGTCAAAGTAAGAAGCTGGGCAGGTGGCATGATAGTATTTGTTCTCTGAAACAAGGTTGTTAGAGGGAAGTATTGGCTTTAATCCAGATGTGAGTGGTTTTTCTCTGCCTACAAAAACTGTAAGGGGGGGGGGAATTCTGTTTTTGGACACTTGAGAGTACTACATTTGTTTTTTCCTAATCCTTTGCTCCATCAAAAACTGAATAGGCAAAACAAAGCTTGTAGGATGTGTATTTTTGATCCTAGCAAACATATTTTTCAAGCCTGATGAGCTGCTTTTTAAAATACGTTTGTGTATTAAAGGTGAAGGGAAAGCATATGAACATAGTGAGTGTTGGGTTTGGTGCTCAGTATTCTTCCTCCTCGGAGCAGCTCACATAAAACTGTTCCAGGGTCTGAGTTTTCAGCAATGTTGAAGAGTTTGGTTGATGTCATTAGCTATTGCTGGCAGCTGCAGCAACTTCCAGGTGTGTAAAATTGTTGATTCTCCAACTCTTTTTAAGTGCTTTAGTTCGTCATTTTAAAGGTTTTATAAATTAATAATCTTGCAAATTTTTTAGCAATTTCCAGTCTTTCCTTCTAAGACAGTGACACATTATAAGTCAGTAAAATTTCAGATCTTTCAAAAGAAAATGTAGCTGGTTTTGTCTCAACCTTGAGTATTTTTCTTATCTAGCTAACATTTTCAAAAGATGTATTGGTTTTCTTCCTTATATAAGATCTTAGATTAAAAAAAACAAACAAGAGATCCCATTCTGTGTGTGTGTGCCTTCGTCATTTTGACCTTATTAATGCCAGGGGTTATTTATAGCTCCGTGACTGCTATGTTTGAAACCTTTGCAGGCAGACTGACTCTATCAAAAACTGCATATTTCTAAGGCTTCCAGGGTCACTGCTGCTTTGGAGGAGGATCTGCTCCACCCTGGTCTCTTGTGGACCCTTTGGGACCTCTGCCCTGAGAAGACCTCCTCATGTAGGCATCTCATACAACTGGCAATGCTTACCTCCAAAAGTACTACCTCTGTAGTACTCTTCTACCCCACGTAAATCCACGTGATCTTGTGCAGAAAAAATGCAATTGTTGATAATACTTTAAATAGCCCCTTTCTGATACAGTGAAGAATGGCTGGCACTTGATACAAACGAATGGTCCTGGCATTGGGGATTGCCAGTGGAAATCTTCTCAGTGCATCTCAGCTGAAGAAAAATGAGGTGTACACAAGGAACACCATCAAAAAGCCTTTTTTTAACCAAATACTTCAACACCTTACAGCATCTAAGTCTGTTCCAGGCAAAGATATTTGTCTTGTCTGCCTGCTATATGAATACAATTGAGTGGTAAAATTGTAAATATTTTTTTAAAGTAAAATAAAATTGTAAATAACTGGAGGAAAAAGCCTCTCTGTCTTTTTAAATCCCATTTTCTAACTCATTTGTGTTGTAAAACCACACTTCCACGGGCTTGCTTAGAACCAGGCCTGCAGCTAAATATTTACCCAATAGATTTTGTTAAATCTGTTTCATTGCCTCTGGAAATGAATTCACACCTCTAATTCCTAAGTACCCTTTGCCTCTGGGCATGTGTAGTGAAAAGTGGGTATTAGAAGTGCTGAAATAGAGTTGAGATAACTGATAACCTGAGTCAATAAGTAATGGTTAGAGGAGACAGCACGATCCGTTGTTTCTCCAGGGTCTGGAAACTGAACTTCTTGAGGTGAAAAGCTGTGCTGGACTTGGGTGTTTCATGTCCTTCAGATGGTGCTTGAAGGGTTTTTTGAGCAGTGTAGTCAGGCTCCCTGTACCTCCCAGGTCCCCTTCAGCCCTTCCCAGGTTGGCTGTCTGGAGAGGAAGCAATGCCCATGGGGAGGTGCCACCACCCCTGCGGCTGTAGGAGAGGTGAGGAGGAAAAGCAAGCCCTTCAGTGGGAAATCAGCAGCAGCACACAGTGACAGCCCACATGCTGGGCATACATCCTGAGCATGAAGGACACTGTCTTTTTGGAAGTGTCTTGGTCAGGGGACAATAAAAGGCCCTGGTCAGCTCAGAGGTCAAGGCCCTCAGTCCTGCAACAGGCTGTATTCAATCTCCTTAGCAGAACAAGCCCCCGCAGCCAAGATGCAGGTCAGGTTGCCCACTTCCCTCACCACAAGGTGTATCAGGTAGCCCCACCTGTTTTTCTTCACTACTTCTTGTATTACTGTGTTAACTCATCTCACCTATTAGTTCTGGTGAGATGCATTTCTGCATTGTCCTGCTTCTCCTCTGCCAAATTGCCTTTGGTCCTTTTGCTGACTTTGATGAAGCTCAGTCTTGCTCTTGCCTGGGATCCTAATACACAGAACTCACCTGGTTTCATGATGTGGAGCCTCATCTCTAGCTGGCTACACCTAGACCTGTGACCCCTAGGCCCCTGCCCCTGATCCTAAATGTTTTTGACTTGGCTACCTGGCTTGAATTTGGTCCTTAGCTCCTCCAAGCTGAATGTCTCTTGATAATGCTTTGTGACGGCAGAGCAAGGCTCACCGTTGCTTCTCAAAGCAGTGGGGTAGAGACCCAACAGACAGGTTTGCTTTTCCCTTTTCTGCAGGAAGGAGCAGCTTCCAAACAACACTAGTTCATACTCTTAGTCACCTTGTGTGACCTTAATGCACTTTACTGATGTATAGTTTGTTGCATTGTTGTCTTCTTTCTCACAAGTTAAAAGGAAAGTTTGGTGATTCTTCAATCCTTTTAATGTTTCAGCCTCTGGAGTTTGTTCAGTACAAGGAAAAGATGAGCTCAGCATCCAAAATCCTGCTATGCCGTTCACTCCTGTCCTTTGCTCTCCATTTACACTGCTGGCTGAGGCAAGAACAAGTGCTTGGCTGCCACTGGGCAGTCTGCTGTCGGACAGCACAACTTCACGATACAACACATAGCAGGTGTGAGAGGCAGGAATCTGAAGAGGCAAAGTGAATGGTTTGGGAGAGGTGTGACAAAAGAAAAGTAATAGTGAAGGTAGAAAAAGCAATGAGGGAATACGATGTGACTGAAGAACTAGCCTTATTTTAAAGGCAGCATGTTTAAGAAACTAAAATATGAAATATGTAAGAGGAAATAATGTATATACACCTGGGGAATGGATGATGATCCTCTGCTAATGAAACTCTACTACATGCTATTTTATACCATCCAATGATCTGGCCCAGAAACACTTAGAGAGCCTCCATTGCACCTCATTGGAAAGGCAGGGTTTGGCCTACAACATATATGTGAAAGATTTATTGGGATAGTTTTAAAAGCCACAGACTATAGGGCATTCAGCACATCTCTTGAGAGACTGTCCACAGCATAACACATCTTTCACCTCAGAACTTCCCTGTTGAGATCCGACATTTTCTGTGTTTAAATATCACTTTTATTCCTAATCAGACCCTGTGTCACACCTAATTCATCTCTCTCCTCAACATTAGCAGCATACGGCTGTTTCTTTCACCAGCTCACCGTCGTTTAACAAAACTGTGTAAATTTGATGGTATTCTCTTCCCAGAAATCAGATCCTCCCATCTCCACCCTTTGATTACTTTCCCATGTCTCCTCCTTGCTCCTTCCACTCTGTCAATAGCTTTCAGACAACGTGGTGCCTAAACCAGAATGTAATATTTGAGTGTGGTTGAACCGGAGCCAAACAAAGGGAGAAAGTCTCTCGCTTCCTGCTCTGATGTGATGCATTTGATAACACACACTACTCCTGCTTTTTTGCCAGAATACATGGAAGAATACTAGACATGGTCTGAGAATTAAGCAAATAACACTTCAGGTGCAAATGCACTTATTCCTGTTTGCAAATATCATTAAGCAGCTTAGTTGAAATCCGCTTAAGCTACTTCAAGTTAGATGCCTCTGTACCAACATAAGTATCTGCTGCATCTTCCAGCAGGGTTCAGTTTGGACGTGGTTTTGTCAAGGCAGCTACGTGACACGTCTGACTAACGGAGAGTTCTCCTTTGTCTCAGTTTCTGTTGTTTTCTGAAGTAAACTGGTGGCTGCTTTGAAAGCAGCACGTTGGTCAGAGCATCACAGCCAGGAGCTGGCTGCTGGCTCAGCAGAGGGCGAAGAAGTGTGCTTCTGAGAGTGAAAGGGCTCCGTGCTACCTGCTGGGCCTCACTACCCAGCCAAGTGCGCCCCTCACCTGTCACAGCCGGTTCAGGTACATTTTTTGATCAGCATTCACGCCTGGAGAGGTTCCTGCTCTCCCAGAGGTCCGTGCAATACTCTCGCTCTTGGGGCCCAGTTTGCAGTCCCCTTGTGGACAAATAGCCCAGCAGCTCTCCTGGAGGTGGTACAGCTACAGGCAGTCAGTGCCTATTACTGAAAGTATTTGTGTACTGGTTTGCCTACTCAGAACCAAAGCATTTCACATCAAAAAAATTACATGCAACAGTTTGCATTGGTACCTCTCTCTCTAAAATGTATCATGCCTTGCAAGTTGCTGGAGGCCCTGGCAGTGCTGCAAGCTATCTTGGTTTTGCAACAACCATCCTTTCTCCTTCTTCCTCAGCTGTGAACCTATCTGATAGTTGATGGCCACTTGTTTTTGGTGACCAGTCTTTGCAAAATGCCTACATAAATGTGCTGGGTCTTGGAAATCACACTGTGGCAGCTAGAAGTGCAGTGGCTGGGATTGCTCCGCTAGGTGTTTTTTGAGACCATTCACCTAAAAATAGTGAAGTTTTTAAAA
This sequence comes from Heteronetta atricapilla, assembly GCA_011075105.1. Classification (NCBI taxonomy): domain Eukaryota; kingdom Metazoa; phylum Chordata; class Aves; order Anseriformes; family Anatidae; genus Heteronetta; species Heteronetta atricapilla. Next base: position 114,637,767 of record CM021732.1, read on the forward strand.
AACTGCTACTGAATGTGACCACAACAAAAAGACAGGGACAGGGAAGTCCAGTATGGCTGTGTAGTAACTTGCAGTCTTACTGATTCAATCTTGCAGAGTATCCCCCAAAACTTAGAGATTGGTGGTCTTGGATTGTTACAAACCATCTGTCACAGCCAGCCTAATTAAACCCTTCACAGCTGGTACCAGCCTGTGAGAAGGGAAGGGATGACATATGCCAGATTTCCACAGTCTCCAGGCACAAAGACCAGGATCAGCTGTGGTGGGACACAGCCATGTTTCACTCGTCTGTTGGGTTTTGGTCACCGCTCCAGCTGCGCTCCCAGGTTTGTGCTTTGCAGCGTTGCCTGTGTGTCCGCACATCTTGCAGCAGGCCTTTTGGGCCCTCTTTGGTTTTCTGGGGGAGGAAAGAAAGTTGTTCCTGCTGTCTGTTCTCTGGAGCAGAAATGCTGCGTCCTGTCTACGAGCTGCTGTGGAAGAGCTGCCGTATGGCTTAGCTCTTATCTGCTTAATTCACAAAACAAGAAGTAGTCATCTGTGGCCTCCAATATTAACTTGAAAAAGGACACCACAGTAACTGGTTTCCTAGAGCTGGATTTGGATCCTCTTCTCCATTCATTTGTATTGAATAGCCTCGCTGAAGTCCACAGCACTTCTCCCAGGGCTGTCCTGCTATCCTGCACCGGTGACAATGTGGGCTTCAGACCATTAATTCCTCCTGGCAATGGGAGACATACAGCATGTAAAACACTTAATTTCCTTCAAACCTCTAGGTGTGCATTTAAATACAAACTTGTTATTGTACTAAATCTAGGTAGAATAATAGAGCTGAGCAGAACCAGAAGGAATGAGATCCTTGTAAATGAAAGAGGTAATGAAATACTGGTCTGAGGAAGTCAGACTGTTGTGAAACATGACAGAACCACGTACAGACCTGAAGTGCTCTGTGACTGTACGTTGACTGTTCTGACACCTCTTGTAACCTGCAGTTAGGGTTGCAAAAGTATTTTTTTTTCGCAAAAGCAAGTGCTTTCTGAGCATCCTAGAGCAACGGTTGCGTAGGAGCATGTGTTTTGTCTTGGCTGCCCTTAGACTGATGTTTCTAAGAAACTAGAAACTACTGCATTTTCATGAACAAAAATCTCCTTAACAAGTGTTGCGGGATTTCAAAGCACACCAGGAATCCTTGCAAACATAGCTGCCAGCCTGATGAGCTGTTCTTCTTCTGCGGTTGTTGTTCTCCCCTTTGCTTTCTTCACATTCCCTCCTCACCATCTGAGAGGTAAATTCAGGACACCGGAATTTCTTCAGATGAATGTCTGCTCACCAGCATATTTCTACCAACTGAAATGTTTATGCTGCCCCGGAAGGATTTTTATAATCTAAACCTTCCTTCACAATATAATTAATAATGTTTTGTTAAAAATATTCGTCTTTCAGCATATTTCGTATATACAACCGTAACTTGAATTTAGCAGGGTCCAAGCAGTGTCAATGTGCATATCTGAGGAGAAAGAACAGGATCAGTAATGATATGAAACAAGATATTTCTGCTGTGTCCGCTTACAGGCATCACCAGCCATTAGCTTTGCCTTCAATATTTCAAGCATTAGATTTGTGTTCTGGCTTCGTGTATAAGACCATTTGCTACATAATTATATTGTATTTCATTTTCTTCTGTACACTATTGGAATAATGATATTGCCTAATAAAATAATGTCAGATTTTAATTAGGTTAAAAGTAATTTGGTGTATTAGGTATTTTATTTGAGAAAATAAACTAGCCAGTAGTGCATATCAAAATAGCCATTTTTTAGTTTGCACTGGCTTTCATTTCCTGCCATCCTTTACCTGTTGAAATAAGGGTTGTTGTGTGGTTGTGGGTTTTTTGTTGTTGTTAATTAAGTTATCGCAGCCCCTCAGCGCCTTACATCTAGCACTTTTATTTTGTAGTGAGGATGTAAGATGCCTGATTTACCATTTATTAAATGCATACTTTTGCAGGAATTCCCACTCCTAATAAATAGCCATACGTTGTTAATCACTGAAATGAGTTAACCAGGCTAATGTGAAAAAGTATGGTAATACTGCATGTGAGTAGTTCAGCAACTGCAGGCCTAAATTTGCTGGGGGGCAAAGACAGAATACATTTGCATCAGAGGCAGTTTTATAACATAAGAGCTTATGCCAGCCTTCTGTGGTGGGATACCTGAGGAGTAACCAGCAGTGTATGAACTGACAGAAAATGTAGGTCTCCTCTGCAGCTGACTTTATAAGTGTCCTGAACAGCATCTCTACCTACAGCCAAATAATGGAGAGATGATGAAAGATGGAAAGATTCCTGTGGTTTTTACCCTCTTAATTCTCTTAAATTTTTCAATTCCTTGTGTTTTCTAAGTGACCTCAGTACTCTGTAAACTTCTACATATACGTGTACACACATTCTTAGTTATGCAGAGGAGGTATGAGCGTTCACACACATCTCTATGTGACTAAAACCCATGCTGGAAGGAATTCTGCCTCCTCCAAGTGCCATTTCCAAGTGCATTCCTTTTTCGATTCATTGTTTGAGTTCTGTCTTTTTCTGTAAGGTGTTTATTAAGGACAAAATAGAAAAATCTTTGAGCCAGTTCAGCTAATACTCAGTCAGCACAATGGAGTTCAAGCATATCCTTTAAGTCTAATGTGTGTGTAAAGGCTTTGCTGAATAAGGATGTATTAAAGGCAGCTTTTGTTGAACTGGAGCCTATCTGAGTTTGCTTTTTCTTTGTGTTCATTGTTAGAAGACTCACAAATGTTTGTATTTGGCTGTAATTTCTGGTCACTTACATTTTTACTAATTTAGATGCCTCATTGCTTGTATTTTTTCCTGCTATTTCTTCTCTTACTACGTGGCACTGCCAACCTAGCTGTTACATCTCTATTGGATATAGCAATTGTATTGCTGTACGGCTGGTGTGATCATTCACGGGTGTGCAGGCAGATGCAGAATGAGAATATACAGACACTGATATCAATCATTATGACTTTGGACAGTTAGTATCTTAACTGAATATCTTGAGGACTGAGCTGTTGTAGCTAAGGCTGCCAAATGAAATCATTTGAACTATACATATGGCACTTATTTTCCCACCACAAACTTATAATAAGACTTAAGCAGGTGTCCTTAATTGTGATCTGATACTTGGAAACAGAATTAAAAGCTGAAAACAGAATTAAAAAGTTGGTGTCTGCTTTGAAGAGTCTTCAGCTGAATACAGCTACCAAAAGGATGAAGTTGTACTTTCACCCAAGGCATCAGGCTGCTCACAGAAGGGATATGGCTAAGTAAAAAGGAGAAAATCTCCTGTTTCCTTATTCCTTGACAGTAGCTAATTGCTAAAATGCCTTCTTCAGATATTGATTAGATCAACCTGTATGTTGCTGTTGCTTGCATCAAAGATCTGTTTTTTCTCTGCATGAGGGTCATAAAGACTCAGAAATCAAAGTGTTTTTTTTTTTTTTAAATCTCAGAATGTGTACTTATCCCAAATATGCTCCTAAGTTCAATAATTGCCATCTTAGTGCCATTCTTCTCTTCTAGTGCCCACTATCACCGAACTTAAGACAAATGAACAGCTACCACTGTGAAGGAATATATGTGAACGTTTTCATCAGTTCCTCATCATTCTTTCATTTGTATTTTGTTTTCCACCTTTCCCCAAATTAGATCTTGAGGGACTTGGATTTCCATGGGAATGGTTTTAAAAAAATCTTTTTTTTCTGGGCTATAATTCTTAGCTTTTTAGATAAAATTCAGAATATATTTTTATGAACCAATTTGTTACAATGTTTCAGAAAACTGAAAAGTAGAAAAAGTCCAAAGGGGCCTATTTCATGCATAAAGATGGAAAAGTTTAAATTCTTCTTGGATCTCAGTTGAATAATGGAAAGCTCTTAGCTGATAAGGTTGTTTCATCTTCTCTAAATCAATGGCTATTCAATTAGTAGTTTGGATGCTGAAACTATTGATCACATAAGGTGACAAAAGCCAGCAGCTCCCTTATTAACTAATTTGTTTGACTACTCAACGATACTTTGAGTGAAAGATTTTCCCAGTGCATGCAAAGGAGCTCAATAATTTCAACTGCCTAGGAATGTATCTTCTCCCACAGCTACCATTTGGTTTATTTAGATGTTTTTGTAATTCAAAGGAGATGAAAGTACCCACTGTCCTACAGCAAATAATCATCAAATCCCTATTTACGAAAACTGACAACTTGTATTATTAAAATTGGCAGAAGCCAGGAAATGCTTCCCAACACAATTGTATCACTGACAGCTTACTCAAATGAATTTGGGTTTAATTATGCCAGCACAAGAAGAACTGAAGGAAACCTTTGACTAAGTAGGAGTTTAATTATATGTGAAATCCTGTAACCTCCTTTGTGCCTCTACAACGGCAAATAAAAGACCTGAGAGAAGACCAGAGTACCAAAGTATCAGATATCAATTACATGCTTCCTGTGATAAAGTCCTTCCAACTTTTTATGCCCCGAGTTTCATTAAGGTTTTCCCTACAAATTATTCTTTACCTCAGCAACTGAAAGAAGTAGAATCGCAAGTTTGAGTGGTTAGAGGTAATCAATACTTTATTGATCCTGGTTTTTTTTTAGTAAAACAGTATAAAAACATATGTTGAATGAAAAACTGTGTTTTGGGTGAAATCCAGGTCCCTGGTGAGGGCATGGCGAAGCTCCCGTAACAGATTAACACATCAGACAAGCAGATTTATCATTGAATATTGTCAACTTTTGAGTCTGAGTTTTGGGGGGGTTGTTCTTTTTCTATAATGTTTTTAGTGTAACAAAAAAAGACATGCCTGTTAGCGGAAGTTATTTCTAACAAGTCCTCAGCTGTACAAAGGCTCAGAAACATCGTGGAGTATAAAGAAGATCAATACCTGCTTTATTTGTTCTAAAATATTTCACGGAACTCAGACTAAATATGATTTAAAGATAGCATTTCAATGGGGCTTTGAAGAGCTGTATTTAAATCTACACCGTTTAGCTAAAATCAATCGTTACTCTTTATCAGAACTATTTTATCAGAAGTGATGTCAATGAAGTACCGGAGAAAAAAATTTGGAGCTGACTAAAATTATTTTATTGGATCATTTTATACTCTCAGAGGGTCAAAACACATTTGAAGCATTGAATGCTGGTTTTCCTGCAGTGTTTCATCCAATGGAGCAGTTCCTTGTAGTGCCAAGAAGGCTGACTCTAAAAGCACATGGTTGGAAAAATGCATCTGAGCAACTCGTGCAAGGCAGTTTTATAAAGTTTCACATATTTGTTGTAAGGCTCAAGTGTTGTTTTTCTTACGTGTCTTTCATGTCTGGAGTGGTAAGATTCTCTGTTACGTGACAGAAGTCCTCCTCCTTAGTTTTGCAGAGAAAAACTGAAAGCTATACAAGAACACATAGCAGAAAAATAATGATTTTAGGATATATTTTGACCTAATTTATAACTATTTGAATTCTTAAACTTGACAATGCCTAGTATGCATGGAAGATGAATGACTGGTGGTTCAGTTGTTTCCTGAAGTAAATTGTCAGTCATGACATCCACTGTTAAGATTCTCAATCTGTACAGTATTAAATATGGAATTAGTATACTTTGACTCTCAAGTTTTTTATCTCGAAATTGTTCTTTTTTTTACCATAAAACTTCTTCACAATTTGTTTTTCAAACCTCCCAAATAAGATTTGCATAACACTCAAATTTCCTTGAGTACTGGGTGTTAAGAAAATGAGTAGCAGTGGGTGCCTTATAGGCCATTTTTGACAGTTTCCTATTAAGGATATATAGAGCTCCAAAAGGGGAACTGATGCAAAATTTTTGAACTTTTTTTCTTAAAAATGAAAGATTTTGCTGAAAGAATACATCAAGCGAGATTTTTTGGGGGGAGGTAATATTAAAATTGCAAAAATATGACAAAATTAAGAAGAGGCGGATTTGCTGAGACTCACGTTGAATATAAGCTTAGCAACAGCTTTTATTTTACTTCTTCACTGTAAAAGCTCATCTAGATAAAATACAAACAAGTACTGTAACTGCAATGCAATTATACCTAGCCTCAGGAAAAAAGCACTGAACGATTTTATTATAGTGCCAAAGATTAGTCCCGGAATGTAAAGCTGAGAGAGGCCTATTATGGGCCTGCTTCATTAAAAGATGTGAAACAAGACATTCATAAGGCACCAATAAATCCATTAAGGGGAAGAGGACTCAGAAATGGCCTTCCATGATTCTAGTTACTAACTTCAAAGATTGCTGAGGTTGGGGACTTGGCAAATACAGTTTTAGCTAGCACTCACAGTCCCTTTTAGCCCTCTATGCTCTGGTCCAAATTCACTTTGAAATTAGCAGCTATAACTCTGCTTTAGTTGGCTGAGCAGCACCCACCTACCAGGGCTGAATTTGGAGAAGATGGGAGAAGAGAGAAAAACTAAGGGGTTTGAAATCTTCTCTTTCATATTACTATGACTTCTGCATGAGCAGTGCTTCAAACCCAGCTATCAGCCAGGGCTTTTAAGGCCTCATCAAATCACTGAAAGCTAGACCCAAGCGGGCTCTTTCATTTCCAGGCATTGACATTTCCGGAGCTGATAATACCTGAAAAAGAAAGAGTGGCACCGTGATAAAACTGTCCCAAGCAATGGCAGACAAGAAGCCTGTGCTGCTGAAAAATGTTACTATTGTCTAGTCAAACCTGGCTTTAAATTTCGACCAGCTGCATAGGAAATAGCATCTGTTTTGCCAGTAGCATGAAGAACAGCCACAGAGAAACCTGCACATTTCTTTGCACCCTAATTCCTCCAACTCTCAAAGATACCAGAGCAAACATCTAAATGGAAGTCTTCTGACATTTCATGGTAGAAAAAGGAATAGTTGTTTAGATGGGGAGTTGAAGATTTCCACACCAGGGAAACACAGGCTGCTTAGATAAAGGATGCTCGAGCCTTATTGATACTGTCTACCAAATTCCAGAAGTGATCTTGGGATACTCACTGTTAATGTTACCAGTTCTTCTGGAGCAAAACTTCCATCGAGAATTTGCATCCCAGAACATTCCCAGGCGCTTCAGAGCCGCAGCGAGCACATTTGGACAAGACTCAGGCAGAAGGAAGTGTTTTTCTTTTTCCTCTGTGCCAGCTGCAATGGGAAGAGCAACTTTTATCCAGCCTGCAAGACGGGCAGGAATGTCGCTGGTCAGGATTCGGAGCCTCTTGTGTCAAAGATGTGAAAATGTGCAGCTGCGTCACAGCCATCACATGGGACTTTATAAATTTTCCATGCCACAATTAATCAATTTCAGCATACGATTTTCCTCGCTGGCACACTTCCTGACTCCCCGTGGCACTTCATCTGTCACAGACGAACAAGATGGGGAGTTGCCGAAGTGTTAATGGGGTGGCTTTTCTCAGAGTCGTCAAACTGAGCACGTCTGTGTGTGTCACATTAGTAATTTTTGACAGTTTCCTATTAGGTTTACAGAACTCCCAAGCAGGGAGCTCCTTTTCCAGGTAAACAGGCAGTTACCTCTTTTTGTGTTTTGGAGCTAATGATTTAGTGGTAGCAGGCATTGCTTTTACCAAGCATGGCAATAGCTCAAGAACTAGAAATACACTAATTACAAGAGGGATGACTTAAAACAGAGGTTAATAAAATAAGCTATTTATCCTAAATACATTAACACAAGAAAAAAACATGTGAGACGGAAGTTATTATATTATTCATAAATCAAAGCAGCACAAAGGAAAGAAAAATAAGGCATGTAGTTCTCACCTTATGTGTATAAACTATTCCCTCCCAGATTTTATAAACAAATAAAATATACTAAAAAATGAACCAGCTATGCTTCTGATACATGGCAAGCATGAAGATGGAATTTTACATGAAACAGCTCAAATCAGACTAAACTATTTGTTTATTGATTGTTTTCCCCCAAGCTCTGCTGATGTTATAAAAGAATTCAGCTCAAAGCACCAATGGACGTGAAACATTCACGGTATCTTTTTCAGATGCTGGAAACCTTACATTTGGAATGATTTCTGCTCTAGAATGTCTGTAATATATTGAAGCCTTAATACCTTGCTAATCAGTACATTACTAATTAGCCCATGACAAGAATTTTAATTAGATGCACAGTAGGTGTTCTCCGTACCTGCAGTGGAGGAGTTATTTCCCAGGAGAAAAGTGAAGGCAAACAGATAGTGGAAGGGATCAAGAGTAGACAAATATGTCTTTTCTACTCTGGGAAGAGTATACATGAATTAATATTTTTAAAATTATGTCTCTGATTAATTATTCTCTATTGTAAAGTATAATAAAGTTCACTTTGTGATTTGCTTTTTTTCCCCATAGAATAAAAAGTGCTTCTTTCTGTGAATTGACATCTGTTGTAAGCCAGATGAGAAATATCAGAACATGATTATAGTCAATTATGCTCATGGCCAGCCCCAAGGACTGAACTGAGAGCACTGCCACCTCAAAGTACCAGTCTTTGTAACCCGAGTTTAAGAGCTGAGCTGCATATCTGTGAGCTGGAACAAGGAAGTATTCAAGAGATGTGTAGAGGTGGTGCTTTGGGTAGGTAACATAGGTTAGTGGTAGACTTGGCAGTGCCAGGTTAATGGTTGGGCCAGGTGGTCTTGGAGGTCTTTTCCAACCTACGTGGTTCTATGATTCTGACATTCTAAAGTGAACAAGCTTAAAAAGGGAGAAGCACAACACAGAATCACAGAACGGTAGGGGTTGGAAGGGACCTGAAGAGATCATCAGGTCCAACCCCCCTGCCAAAACAGGTACCCAAGAGCAGGCTGCCCAGGTAGGCATCCATCCATGACCATTGTCATTAGCTGAGCCTTAGCTCGGGTGCAATCTAGAAGTAAAAATGTGTAAGAAAAGCTTGGAAGATTAAGATGAATAAATTCCTATCAATGGGGACTCAAAAATCATAACTATTGAGCAACATTGTCTTTCTTTTTTTTTCTATATGGAAAAGATGCAAAGAAGGGATAGAAGATGCTTCTGAAAATACTGCCACCACTGATGTTCTCATTAGCTTAATGGCATATATGCTGTTGCAGAGAACTTTAGGAATGTCATTTGGGATGAAGGTTTCAAAATCTGCAAAATATCTACTGCAGTGAGATCCTTTCAAAGTTATTTGTATTTATATGCACATAATTCAGGCTTCCATAGGGAGGCCATTGAGAACAACTCCACAAATAATAAAAGTTAATCTAAAATTGTATTTGCTGTGAAGTATTCACTCAACTGTCCTGCCTGATAAAAGATGCTGTCTTTTCAAGTGGCTTTATTAACCCACCTGTCGTAGCAGATCTGGTGGTTTTCCATAGCAAATTTGTCTACTGCTGTAAGTTCAGTTAGAAGGAGAAAGGGGTGGGAGGTTCGAGCTGGGGTTAGTGGGATTACGAATTTTTTCATCTTTTATGGGCAGAAATTTAAGGCTGATGCAGGGACAAACAACATTCCTATTTGGGGTGCAGGCTGGGGATCTCAAGGTATATCTCATTTTACAGCTAGATGTGAGCCTTCCCTGACACCACCAGCAAGACGTGAATGAGCTTCAGATCAGAGGCTGCGTGGCCACTTCAGAGAGCTCTGTATTGAAAGCCGTTATCTCTGCAGAAGAGCAGGATATATTAGCACCAGCTTAATGCCATGCTGCACACATCCGTATCACTCCCAGCCAAATTAGAGCATGAGTGAACTTGAATATACCTGCAAACACGATGCAGCCATAGCCTTTGTCCTCCTCCTAGTGGGGCTGCTGCTCACATCACAAAACGTCCACTGTAAATAGCACTTTAGTGGAGCCTTTATCAGTACTCTCAGAATTGAATGGACTATTTGGAAAAGACAGCTATAATGTAGCAGCACTTCATTTGAACGGCGCATTATGGAAGAAAAGAAAATCAAAAAACTCTTATGTGATTGCCTTCCTTTCTCCAAGAAGTAAAAGGAAACTGGCCTTCCATCCTGAGTCCTTTGGTGGTCAGATGGTAGCCTTCATCATCCAATACTTTCATCCTTCCTACTAAATACATTTGTGGGTTTGCTACTGAAGACAGCGGAATATTTCAGATTGTGTTTCTCTGCAGAGTATCTCTTTTTTAATCCCAGGTGGCCCACTGTTATCTCACACAATCTAGTTGAGATAAGGCTGTAGATTAAAATGCAGGTCAGCAGCCCTAAGCAGGCTTGGCAGGGAGGGAAAGATTTTGGATTGCTAGAGTAATTATCCATAGGAAGTGGTGAAGCTGACACTGGTTTCATTTTCTGAGTGCTGCTAAAGGTGTTTGTCTTTATTCCGGAGGTTTTAGTCCTTCCCTGTTTGAATGCTGGCTGTAGGAAGCCGTTGTTTATTCTCTCTCCAGCAGTAGCGCTCCTAGTAATATTCTGAAGTCTTGGATATCTGAGAACTGAAGGAAACAATATCCTTGCTTCTGAGCCTTTTACTGGGACTCATTTAATCAGAACCATGCTGTCTTGAATTTGAATGAATATTTGGAGTGTATTTGCTTGAGTGAATAGAGGTGTTATATATGGATTTAGTTGCTGTTGTGTTATTTTTTGTGTCTGTTTCTTCCACCCAGAACTGGCAAGAAAGGCATTTTCTAAACCATAAAATAATTTCTGAATCTTTTATGATTTCTTCACTCTTACATAACTTAAACTGAAGATTCCTTATTTAAGAAAACCTAAATTGAATTTCAGAGCTTGTGTTATGTAAGTTAGTCAGTTACATCAAGCGGAAAAACGAAACATTGCCTTTGGGAGGGAGAGAGAGGGAAAACAAATGCTTGAAAGCAGAGTCTAGGGAATGGAGGGCAATTTTGGGACCAGCTTCCCCCCAAACGATGCCACAGAGAGGCTGGCAAAAGGCACTGGCTACATTTGGAGCACCAGTCAACCTCAAAGGTTCACCAGGATCGATTCTGGAGGCTTAAATATGTACGTTCAGCCTGGGAATAATGCTCAATATTTTCACATGATTTTGTCTTCCAGAATGATTGAAGATTGCGGGAAAAGAGGAAATACCATGGCAGAAAGAAGGCAGCTGTTTGCAGAAATGCGTAAGTACTTCCTAGAAATTTCACTGTGGTAGACCATGCCAGTCGCAACGCAATGTCAGTGAAATTTATGTAAGCTTTCCGTCTCAAGTAACTGATGCATTTGTTTCACAGAAAGTTTAATATTGTGAGACCAAAACTACAGGAAAATGGGCTGATTTGACCAAGTAGCAGCGGAGAGGGATTTTCTACGCCAGCTTATGTATTTTTCTACACCATATTGAATTATTTTAATCAATGGCTTCTCGAGACAAAGATGCTGAAATAGACAGGTAGCAATGAAGAGGGAAAAAAGGTCTCCAAAAGACTATATCTGGGGGATTTCCGTTGTGGGTTGACCCCAGCCAGCTGTTAAGCACCCACCCAGGCACTTGCTCACTCCCCTCATATCCCTGAACAGGAAGAGCAAAAGCAAAAAAAATACTTGTGGGTTTAGATGAAGACAGTTAAATAAGTGGAGGAAAGAGAAAAAATAAATAAACCAAAAAAAGTGATGCAGAGGCAGTCACTCACCATCTCCCAAAGCCAGACCCATACTCAGGCAGTCTTCAAGCAATGTCTACCTTGGAAGACAAAACTCCTCATCCCCTTCTTCTAACTCTGGCTTTTATTGCTGAGCATGACCCTATGTGATGTGGCCTACTACCCCTTCGGCTAGTTCAGGTCAGCTGTCCTTGGTGTGTCCACTCTCAGCCTCCTGCCCACCCCAAGCCTACTCACTGTTGGAGCAGAGTGGGAAAAAGAGAGAACCTTGACAGTCTGCAAGCACTGCTCAGCGACAGATAAAACGTTGGTGTATTATCAACACTCTTTTAGCGACAAATCAAAAAGATGGCACCACGCAGGCTGCTGTGAAGAAAGATAGCTCCATCCCAGCCAGGCCCAGTGCAGGGTCTCGTATAGAACATAGCCCACTTCAGTTTATTTTTTACATTTTCTAGTGAAGCTTTGTGGTCCCCACGGAACAGTGTGTCATGGGTGTGCTATACTGACAATGCTCCTGCTATTCTCCTGGAAGTCGTCTCTTATTTCCCTTACAAACAAACCACCATTTCTCAGGGAAGTTGCGTTATGTATGAAGTTTGAGACTGTCACCTTTTTACTAGATTTACCTAAGTTCTATCTGTAATTAGTAAGCTTCCTATTATTTGTCCCTCGCAACATAGTAAAAAGGACAGAACAGTGATACTTTGATTTTTATGAATATTTAGTTTTCAAAGTATTTCACCTGGTTATCACTAGGAGCTGGTTGCCCATTCCGCTGTTTGTCAAGACTTTAGTTCTCTGAACTCAAAAGTAACAAGGCCGTAATGGAATGGGGCATTAATGGGACCAGAGCAACTGTGCACACCGAAAGGCCAGGTCTGTGCTGCTGAATCAAATGTGACAGGGACTGTTCGGTTCCCAGGGGCACCAAACAGCCTGCATCTGTCATCACGAGCTCTCAGAAATAAGGACTTCTCATTCAGCTGGCCTACTGAGAATGGTCCTGGCCCGTCCTGGGGTGTCCACTAGCTTTGTTGTGCTCTGTACTTTTTTCAATACCACACAAGGGTTACTGTTGTAATGCAGATGGATATTCCTCTTCTCCCTTTGGTACAACATCGTAGAGCAGTGGAAGGAAGGCATGGTTTTTAGCTAGAAGGAAAAAAAAAAAAAAAAGGATGATGCGTTTCTCCATTACCATAACATAGTATACTTTTAATTACAATTATATGGAGGACTTGAGCTTGTATCAGCTCAAGTCAATGGCAAAAATTCCATTAACTTCAGTCTGTTTGAAATGCTTCTGAACTCCTAAACCAGGAGATAATTCCTTAAGAATTTGCAATGGGGGTTTATGGTTTGCTCCCACAGGGCTGAAGGCTGCTTTGTTGCTCTCGGTTGTTTTGAGGGAATTAAGGCAGTGCTGGGAAAATTGACAATGAGTAGTTGGAGAATGAGGAGGGATTATTTTCCCATAGTCTACACAAATTGTTATTTTTCTTTCACATTTTAGCATTTTGACATATTTTCTTGTGTCTGGTTTATCTCATGTGTGCCTGCCTTTCCTGTTTGCCTGCTTTTGTTCCTACTCCTGCTACACATGCACACAGAGAACCAGGTTCCAACCAGGTAAAAAGATAGAGGGGAAAATGTGTTTCTTTTGTGTGTAATAAACTAAATATGTTTTAGGCAAAGAAACGTTCGCGTTCATAAAATGCTCAATTTTGCATGTTGAGATACTGTGGGTATAAAGGGTGTGTTGCACTGAAACAGCAACTCATCCTGTTGTCATTGCATTCAGGTCCCCTCAGCCGTGCGCAAGCCCACACAGTCCATGCTGAACAAAAATCATGCACTCAACATACCCTGCATACCCTGGGTCATGCAAAGTTTCCTAATGTTGTAAAAAAAACATAAGTTCCTGGTAGAAAGTTGAACTCCAAGCCTGCCCATGTTAGATAAAAAAAAATAAATGATGTAGAAGAGTTTGCCAGTGTTTTAGGTTCCTGTGGTAATATTTGCAAGTCTGTGATTAAAACCCCACTATGTTTTTAGAAAGTGGACCATGTTCCAGACTGCACCAGACAGAAAAAAAAAATCCAATTGTGCCTTTGTAGGAAGCTTGTTCTGAACAAAGAGTAGATGGATTTGACTCTCACTTCAGGTTTGACTGTCACTTCAGGTTTGGGGCAGTGTATGATTTCCCCTGTAATCAGAGACATTTAGTTTGACTTTTTTCTTTCTTTTTCTTCAGAAGAAGCAGCTTTCTAGTTCTAAATTACTAACCTTTGTGAATTAGTATCGTAACCAATATCATATTCTGTAGAGTTAAAGTTCAGACTGAGTCTTATCTCTCAAGGTGCCCCACTGGATGTCAAATCAGTAGGCTACCCTTAGTCGTACCTGACATGCTCATATACCCAGACTGCTCTGATGAAAAAAAAATCAAAATGTACGTTATGGTAGTGCTGCCAGCACATATTATCCAGCATGAAGACAGCAGCCAAGGGTTGCAATGTATCATTTTATTATTTTTGAGAACTGCCAACAGTATTACCTAGATGAGCATACTGAAAAGAAACAGTGAAACACTGCCCGTGGGCAAAGAGAATGAGAGGCCACTGGCAATCCTGTAGGCAAGTTACAAATTCCCAGTCTCATTTGCCATGCTCAGTCCCACACATCTTTCCACATATTTTTCAGCACACTCCATGTAAAATGAAGTCATGTTTCTACAGGAGTTATTTGACAAATGGATCTCAGACTGTGGTAAAATGTGAATCATGACAAAATTAAGTAGTGTGTTCCACAGTTTAATCAACAGAAACACCTCCTCCCAAAGTAACACAATTCAGTGTGTGCAAATAGTAGGGGGAAAAAAAGCAACGTTACTGCCTCCAGTTTTGTGTATATGGAATTAATACTACAACCTAGAAAGTACAATGGGCCAGTCTCACTTTGCTTTGAACCCGTTCATCTGACCAGAATGTTGAAGTTTTATAAAGGAGCATTGGGAACTTTTATTTGTGTCTCTCACTAAAGTTAAGAGGGAAAAAAAAGTTAAGCTTGTATTACTCGTTGGTCCTACTAGAAAAGGAAAGACTTTGCTGTTGCAAGTGTTATCATCTCTCCTTCACCAATAAAGGAGTTTTCCAAAAGCTGTCAATGGGGTACTAATACTGAAGAGAAAAACTGTAATTTAGCAATAAGCCTACGATGAAAAAAAACAAGACTTTGCAGACCTGATGTGAAGTAGTTAAAGATAGCTTCTTCCAGGAACAGATGGTGTTAAGACAACCAGCTGGCAGAAGGGAGTAGCTGAGAGCCCCGGGAAGATGGTGTGGGACAATGCGGTCAGGAAAAGAGCAGAGTCTGGGGAGAGGAAAGAGTATCGTTCTCATTTTCATCTCACAGGGTACAGCACATTTGAAATATTGGGGTCCAAAGGGTGCCAGATTGTTTAAGAAAGTGTGGGTGAACGATGCTGATGGGGCCATACGTGAAGCAGTGAAGCCGAGTGGCCAGTCTAATAACATGAAGAGGAATTTTAAAGAAAGCCTTTGGGAAATGGGTAAATGCAGAACAGGGCCATATTTCACTCCACTTCTCTTACAGCCTCATTGTTTCTTGTTTGGATGTGTCTCATTTGGACAGTTCCTTGAGAAGCCCTGGTGTTGTAGGTTGGTACCGTTCCTGCAGAGGAGGCCGCTCAACTGAACAGAACGGTTTTTACTTTTATTCTGGGGCCAACCACAAGGAGAAAACAACTATGCAAAAGCTCAATTGTACATCATTCCGTGAAATGTGTGGCACAATTAATAAGCAGTCTCGCATCTCGTAGGCCATATTGTAGCTATGCAGCAACACTCCTTGTGTAAGACATACCAGCCAAGAAGGAGAAACATTTAAATAACAACCTACTCATCAACTTTTTGAGACTTTTGGAAAGCGTAGCGAATGATACGCACCAGCAGGATGCCTGAAGACACCGTGCCAGATTCTGCTCCCCATCCCAGTCCCTTTCTGCTGCTCTTTCGTGTGGAGTGGCTACCAGTCAGCTCCTGCCCATATCTCCTGGACAGCTGCTCTGGAAATGCTGCCAGATCTTTAAGCTGGAGAGGCCAGGGCCAAGCTGTGCGTGAGCCAGAGAGCCGACTCGGAGATCTCTGTTGCAGAGAACATACCTCTGTGGCACGGAGGATGCCCCACGCTCCTCGCAGCATTTTTGCCCCCTTCTGCAGATCGCTATCAGCCCTTTAGTTACGGCATGATGTTGTTTCTAATTTGGTTTGCTGGCAATACCTTGTTCTGATCCGGCATGTCTGCCAAAGATATTTGTTATGAGCTTTGTTGTTATATATTAAAATTAGATGGAGGTTTTCCCTTCTGTTGGAGCCTGGCCAGTGTGTCTTTTAGCCTGCAGCTTGACCAGATTGTTCTTCAAAGTGACAGACACAGTGGGCTGACTGTTCCTTGCCTTCCTTCATAAAAGCCTTTTAACGCTGTAGTTCCCACCTTTCCCCATCTTTCTGCCCTCCCCTCACTCTCTCCCTGCAAAGGAGATAACCTTGAAAATAATTAAACAAGAGTCGGCTCTTGCGTCCTCTTTGTTCTCTCGCTTCCCTGTTGTCAAAGATACACACAGGTTATATTCCATACAAATTTTGCTGTTATTCTCTTCCACTAGGGGCTCAAGATCTGGATCGCATTCGTTTGTCCACCTACCGAACAGCCTGTAAGCTCAGATTTGTTCAGAAGAAATGCAACTGTAAGTATGTCAGCACTTCTTTCATATACTATTGCAATTAGCTGTCCATTGCACTCCACGGTCTGTGCCTCAGATCCATCACAAAAAAAAAAAAAGAACTGTTGGATCTGTCATGGAAAAAAAGCCACTAACCAGAGTACCTGGGCAGATTTTAAATACTGACTTGTTTAGGTAAGGATTTTGCCTCACATATGCCCATGATTCCGTTGCAGAAGTGTGGGTCTTCATGCAGGCCCCAGCTTTAATTAATATGCATGCTAACTACATTCTCCAGTTTTCTTGTAAATCATATTTGAGAGTATTTCCAGCAATCCTGCAAATTAAGTGCTTTTCTAGCAACCCTGTGAAGGAGAAATGGTGATTCTAGGCTTCATTCCTGAGAAGTTTCCCACTTAATTAGTGATCTTTTCAGCATTTCTTCTGAGCTTCTGTCTGTCTTCCTTTACAGCTCCAACTTCTATGAACACATTCATGAGAAAAGCTATAAACTTTAATGGAAAAATGCATATAAAATCTGTAATGGATTGTATCATTCGTTCTCCATCTGAAATATTGGGCAGTTATGTAGAATGGTGGGTTTGGGTATATGTGCTTTGCTGGACATTTCCACACTAAGTTTAATTTTTAAAAAGTCCTACGCATGGGAACTCTTGTCAGCAGTAACAGGAGGGAGAGGACTAATGCAGAGAAAACAAGTTTTTTAGTTTTCTCATTTAAACTAGATCGGTAGCTTGGCTACGCTTTGTGTTGTGTGCAGTGGTAAACACATTAAGAAATTCTCAGTGTAGATAGGGATTACCCGCCTGGGACAGAGTTCCTAGTTCTGAGGCTACGTCTATCTGTGTTACAGAAATATTTAATTTATGCTGTCCAAACATACTAGAGTAGCCAAGCTGTGGCGGAAGACTTTGGAGAGTATTTATTAGATAATTAGCTGCAGAGTAGGTCTTTCAGTCACCTCTCCAGCACACTTACAATATTTTAAATTTGTGTTTAGCTGAAGTAAGATTCGTATCACATTATAAGCAGGCTGCCAGACACAACATTTAGGAGGGTTTTAGTACCTGTCCAGCAGCTGTCTTCTGCCATTCAGAAGAAACGTGTGGAAAGACACATTTATGCTGTGTTCTGATGTTAATTTTATTTTATATATATATGTTTTGCTTAATAGGATGAAATTTCCACTTCATTTTCATCGTGGTCATAGTTCAATAACGTGAAGTGACAGAGATATCTAATGAAGTTGATACTGATAGCAAAAGTTATAGCACTGCTTGCTTTGATAACTGTGTATGAAGCAAATGAAAAAAAAAAAAAAACATAAAAGTGCAATAGCCTCATTGTTGGGAGTGGCTGGCTAATTAAAAATATTGATTGTTAATCTTAACTTTGTTCCTCATGTTTATCAAGTGGGATCTACTTATGTGGAACTTTTCCTTCTGTTCATCATATAGTGAACAAATGCACGTGCCCTTCAGTTTGCCAGTTTGTGCCAAGTCACTCATGGACACTGCTTGCCTTCTGGTTACCACTGATGAGCTAGGAGAAGCAATTTTCTGGTCGTAGATCAAGAGTTGCACTGTAACAACCTCTTCCAAAAAAAAAAGAAAAAAAGAGAGTGACAAAAATACTGTCCTAAGAATTAGGCTCTGTGCAACTTAAGAAATGATTTCCATTGCTCTGGAATGGGATGAGTTGCACACATCTTTTCACCATGATGTACAGTTTTCTTCTCATTGCTTCTGTCCGACCACTTGTCTCCCAGATGGGTTACTCTTATTAGTAGGAAGAGAAGTCATTCATTTACCCATTGTGATTTCAAGCAACGGCTGCCCAATGCAAAGCTTCTAAACAGAGAGCTACTGAACCAAGCGCTGCCCTGAAATGGTTAATATCAGACCTTCTGCTCATGTCAGTGACTCTTTTTTATTTCCTACAGAAATTGCCATTAAGCAGCACCCAATAATATGTTCAAGAGAAAAAACAATATGACATTGGGGAAAAAAAAAAAACCTTCTGCTGCATGTGAGATGTTTCATTTAGGGGAGGATATAAAAAGAAAAAGCTCACAGGCAGTCCCACTCCACTCCCCGTGGATAGCACCTCCTGTCACTCAAGCAATGCTTTCAGCTGTGCTCTCCTGCCCTGCCTCGACCAGCTTTTCACTCGCTTGTACCGGACCAGGCTCACTGGGAAAAAAATTGCTCGGAAAAAATGTATTTAAGGGGTTCTTTAAAAGAACTAATTTAATAAATTGCAGGAGCTGCTCTTGGCTGCAGGCTGGAGGTGTATGAGGATGGAAGCAAAGAGCTGCTTTGAGTGCCAGAAGTGGCTCTTCCAAGAAAAGCAGAGCAGAGGTTTTATTAAAACCAGCTTTTTTACCCAAAGGTGCCCATTAGCATAGAACAGTGTGTGACAGCCCTGGGATATCAGGCAGCTACACTTACCGCAAACAACGCAAGGTTTGTTTCTGCTCTCTTCAATGCAGACAGACACAGGCTCATCTCCTTCCCTCCCTTTGTGAATTCTTCTCTCACTACAAGAGTGTTTTGCTGAAACCTTCATCAGAAGAGTGGGTTTTACTGGTGAAGTAAGCACTGTGTAATGGGCGAAGATGCACTGACAGTCTAAGGGCTGTTCTCTCTTGCAGTATCCCTCCTTAAACTAGTTAAACTATGTGGCCAAAAATTGCAGGGGAGGTGACAATGTACCACCGGCTACCTGAATACCACTACACATGTTGTGCCCTGAATACTAACACTTGTTGATCAACGTAATTGCACTACTGAATTATTTCATTTTCACAATAGGAAGATCACTAAAGATATGTAGCAAACATTCCTCAAAACTGCAAATATATGTCTTTGTGATAATTCTATAAAACTTCAGGAGAACTACTGTGCATGTGAAAAGTGTTTCCTTTATAGAAATCTCTCTGAGCATTTAAACCAACAGCCAGTTTAAATAAAATCAGCAGAGTGAGAAAAATCAATATCAGTCATTGCAGTTATTTGTCAAGCAGGATGGAATTGAAATCAGTCCAGCTTAATTCTTCAGAGAAGCAAGAAATTCTTCATAAGGAGTCAGAAAATATGTACATAAATTAAGAAAAAAATAATTTAAAAAAGCAATGCTATCTTTTAAAGGAAGCTTCCTTCAGATTTAAGCATTCTCCTTTTCCTATGTTGATGCTACCAATGAATAACAAATAACGTTTACAAATTATTGGTGGCAGACCTCTGACTCTGCTAGTGCCCAAGTGTGGAATGCAATCTATGACATCCCAAAAGTAAGAGGTCAACCAAATTCTGCATGCAGGAATTCCAAAACCTGGGAAGCTTTACTAGTGCAGCATGAATATGAACTCACTTCATGCTTCGCTATTTCTGCTTACAGTTTCCAAGCATAGAAGTAATGAACAGACAAACTCTGTCGGTAGTGCAGGTACCTTTGAGGATATGTGGGGTGCAGAAAGAGATGATCACATGCTACTTGATTATTAGTTTGCACAACAACTGTAGCAATACAGCTATTGCAATAGCAGTAGTCTTCTCTTAATCATAAAGACTAGCACAAGATGTAGATACCTCTTCTATTAAAAAGAAAAAAAAAATCAAAGAAAATTTGATGCTAAAAAGTAAAAATTTTGAGAAAATCTTGAGACTGGGTCATGAATAATTTCGGATGAATTCCAATAGTCATGGGGAGACAGACCTCAAACAAAACCGTATTGGTGGTTGCATCATCTTTAGATCTAAGAATGTAAAGCAGGAGCATGTGAGCTGACCACAGATGCTCTAGGGGGTCTTTGTGTTGGATGTAGCCTCAGAAATAACAGCACCCTAATCATCTGAGGTCAAATTTCATTATCTGGGATAATCAAAACAGACAGGAAGCAGGTGCAGAAACCTGATCAAAAGTGCTACATGTTTATTGCAGTCCGTACTGTGCAAAATGTACAAAATGCAGCTAGCTGACTTCCTCATCACCTAGATTTCCTGGTGTGCTTTAAAGGAGGCCCTAAATAGTGCCCACTGTCAAGGGGGGAGATGGAAAAACTACAGATGAGCACTATGAGGTCTGCAACAGGCACAGAACTCGAAAATCCTACAAACCCACCATTGCTCAAAGTCAAGCATTAGGGTGTTGTACTTTGCTTGACCTCCTGTGTGTTGAAATAGGTTTTGAAAACATCCAGTGTGCATTCTCACCATGCAAGGAGGATTCCATCTTGACTTACAGCTCTCTATCTATAGCTCTCAGACACAGACGAGTAATAAGGCTTTCCTAAAAGATGGCATGAGTGACCAATGGCAGCAGCTGCATGTATCTTTCAACATTCACATATTCAGGAAACATGAAAAAGTATGATTTGTAGCAGTCCCCAGTCATCACTGTTCTGTTGGTTTATTTTAATATTTGATTTCCAGTGAATTTATTAAAACCCATTTGTTTATACAGAAAAACAATCTGAGATGAAATACCATGCTCCCATGCAAATTCCCTCTGGGCGATGGTGGCAGCAGGAGTGGAACATAGCAACATATCATAATCAAAGCCATTACACAATTAAACATAGCTCGCTAATACAGAGCTGTACAGCTGGAAAACTACTGTTGTCCTTAATGAACTTTTCTGAACATGTTGTGGGATTATTCTATGACTCTGGCTGCAAAAAGCAACTTTCGCTGATTTCCCTAGATCAGAATAAATCATTGGCAGTTGAAAGCTTGACTCTACACCCATGATGGTGATTGTAATATGGGGCTTAATTAATACAGAAAGAAAGGAAGCTTTTTTCTCGGACAGTTTAATCCCAACACCTTGGGGTTTCAGTGTCTTTGTTTCTCCCTTCAATATTCTTCTTCACGAGTGATTTTTGTTTTATTTTGTCCTATCCAAGTCATAATGCAGCTGTTTGCACATAGGAAGCAGAGCTGCCACCGCTGTGATGGAGACCTTGTACATGTCCAGGGCAGCCTCCTCCACCTCCACCCTGCCCTTCCTCCTACCTCCTCTGGGCTTAAGTAATCACAGCCAGGCATGTAGGCATGTCAGCTTCATCTCCATATGTGCTCTTAGGTGCCTCTCTGATCTGATCTGCCTTTTTACATTTGTTTTAAATTAGAATAATTTCTCACCCTCCTGAAATATAATAATTTCCCACTGAAAATGAATGACAGTTATTGTAAACACACTATTTTTAGATACTTAGAGCTTTTTTCCTTCTGTGCTCTTATACCTCCTGTAATGCTACAGCAAGCTGCTGAAACTGGTTTGTCCTAGAAACTGGCAATTTTAGTATAAAATGATGAGATCAACCTGTGTGAGCTACTGGCCCTGCTCAGGATGGCAAACACTTCTTTAAAAAATGATTTTATTAAACTGAAATAAAATTACTGGTAGGTTATGGTTTGTTTTGTTTTCTGTACCGGGTTGATGCTTAAAATACTGTCTTAACACAACCCATTCAATCTGCCATTCACCACAAAATGAAAAGTCATGTTATCTGGTACTTTGGGTAAAAGGAAAGGATATGAAAGCCATGATTCCACACTGGAAATGGTGCTGTGACCTTCTTCTTGTCCAATGCCTAGGAAGTCGATAGTAGATACAGTTTCAACTTTCTCTTCTTCACGAGAAAATATGCTCTGATTTTATGTATCCAAAAAGTTGCCTTTTGGGGACCTTATTGAGCAAACGTAGAAGATATTTAAAGGTGTTCGGAGCTGGCCTGTTGGTACTTAACCCACAAAGTCTTTCATATTTATATGTTCATTGATTCAGGCACTCACAACAGCTTCTTTTTACTTAAATGAAACGACTTACTACCATACCATACAGCCGTTCTTTCTTTGACTCAGTATCAACTTTCTCTAAAGTGAAACGGAGTCCAGAGTCCACCAGAAATCCTTGATGGTGTGTGTAGGAATCCCATGAAAATCTTTTCTGTGGAAAGAGGCCATTATTCCCAGTATGCTGCCTTTTAGTTCTCAGGGACCCAGTATAGCCTGTGCAATTTGTGCTTGTCCCTCATTCTCTTTTTTTTCTTAGGATGACCATAAGAAATGGAGGCACCAAATTATCCTATTTGTAGAGTTAAGTTAAATAACTTAATCCTTCCTCATTGTGGGGTTCTGTGATTAGTGCTCTTTTTCTTGTTGTTGGTTTTTATCATGTTTTTCATTTCATCCTGGAAGCAGTAAAGCACAAGATAGATTCAGGCTGGGTCACAATCAGATTGAATGACAAGCAATGCTGCATATTCAAGAAGTGTAAAAGGTCTGCTTGCCTGCAATTTGAAACATTCTTTCCTGTGAAAACAATCTGCCTCTAGAATTTCTGATCATGGTATCTTCATATTCTTCTAGACCCTCAGTGATAGTCTTCTGGGAGATTTGCTTAGAAGTTCTATAACTGTTTCTAAAAAGTTGATTTCTTATTTTTATTCTCTGTTGATCCTCTTGGATATTCTGTGATCTGCTTATTACCATTACTGTAATAATAATATTAGTTTTTTCTTTGTTTTTTATCAGTATCTGAGACTTACAGTCATTCATATGACTCCAAAAGATAAAGCTTTTTTTTTTAAAAAAAAAAAAAAAAAAGAAAAAGAAAAATCCCTCTATATTACAAGACCCACAATACCATTGTGTAAGTTACTAATTCTGGTATCCTGCAGTACTTGAATAATGGAAAGAAAGATGAGCTAATGATTTAAAAAAACTTTTTTGTTCCTTTGTCTTTACCAGCGACTTGGAGACTAAATGCTCCTGGAACTGCTAGTACTATTCCATATGGGTTTCCAGGCAACTATGGGAAAAGGATGCATATATTATACATTCTGCATTATGCATCAATTATTTAATCAAAAGTTCAAAAGGGCTTGATTTAGCATATTCCCTGCAGACAAATCCTTCATAAGGATTTTAGTCTATAAGTGTTCAGTCACAGAACAATATCCCAAAAATGGGTTCAGATTTTCTTTTCTTCTCCTTTTAACTGTAAAAGTATATTAATATGCTTTACAGATCTTAATAGCTGTTACAGAGCAGGCGTATAACCTGTGTATTTGGCACGTTCATAGAGGGACTACTATCACAAATTCAGCCCTATTTCAGTGGGGGCACAAAGTGGACTGGGTTTGTGGTCTCTCAGATGTCCCTGATTATTTGCTTTTAAAGGCTACCACCACAATTCTCTCTTGTACGGGATTAATACAAGACCTATCAGTGGACATTTGGAATTCATTTCCATGTCAAAAAAATAAAAATAAAAATAAAAGCAAGGCTGTGTATCTTAAACTCCCAAGTCTTCATGTGCTTAGAGACTGATTTTTCA
The DNA here is from genome assembly GCA_011075105.1 of Heteronetta atricapilla. Classification (NCBI taxonomy): domain Eukaryota; kingdom Metazoa; phylum Chordata; class Aves; order Anseriformes; family Anatidae; genus Heteronetta; species Heteronetta atricapilla. The sequence continues at coordinate 114,661,505 of CM021732.1, forward strand.
ACCATACCATTATTCCAAGCAGTTCCTGTTCAGAACTGAGTTGGAAAAAAATGTCAGATAATATTATTTTGTCCTTTACAGTGGGAGATGACTGAGCTGGCATCCTTTGAGTCAGTAGCTGACAGACACGTAGACTAGGCCATGTCCCAGGTACGCCGATAGACTGCCCTCCACTACACAGGTGGCTCAGCCCCGGCTCGATGCAGACAGCTTTGTAATTGGATCCTAGCTGAAAACCTTGTCTGACTGACTTCCTGAACAATGCTGAAACTGCCATTCACTGTGCTATTTCTGATGGCTCTTCTGATACAGGCTTAAGGTTGGGCAGTCCGCTCAATTCACCAGATGATGACTGAACATGTGCTTCAGGCACCAGGGATCAGTCACCTGTGACCTGGCATGCTTTGGGTTAGTCACCCCAAACCAGAAAGCTTGTGCATATTATTTCTGTATTTCATTAGGAAGACCAATGTCCTTAATGACTTAAAACAAAAGACAGTAAAAACAAACAAAACAAAACAAAACAAAAAGTTATTAGCTTAGTACTCTTTTAGACATTGTGAAAATTGCAAGATATATGCAGACATACAATCTCATGAAAACAAATTGATATCTTGATGATGATAACAGGATCGCTGTATCTTCTGAGAGCTGCTGCTTCTTCATGTGAGAGCTTTTTCTTCTGTGACCTTCTTGTTTTTTTTTCCTTCAACCTGAGGCTGTATTTCTAAGTCTCCCCCTTCATCATTTCACTCCCCCTTCCTTCTTCAGCTTCATCTTACTACCTGTGGCACGCATTTTATCTCTGACTTCTTTTCAGCCCTTGGTCTCTTGGTTGCTCTCTCCTTCATGTTACCCTCATGGCTGCCAGAACTTTCTTCAGGCTAACTCTCTCTTACACTTGAGCCTTTGTTTCATTCCTGTGTTTTCACAACCTGTGGTAGTTTTACTCGGATGATCAGCCGAGCTCTACCACAGCCAGTCTCTCACTCCCCCTCCTCAAAGGGAAAGGGGGAGAAAATGCGATGCAAAGGGCTCAACAGTTGATATAAGGATGGGGAGATATCGCTCAACAATTATTGTGACTGGCAAAACAGACTCAGAGTAGGGAGACAGTAAGATTTATTGCCTATTGCTAACAAGCTAGAGAAGTGAGAAACAAAGGAAAGAAACCAAAAACACCTTCCCTCTACCCACCTTCTTCCACCTCCTCCCCCTGAGCAGGGCAGGGGAATGGGCAATGGGGGCTGCGGTCAGTCCCTGATGCTTCACCTCTGCCGCTCCTTCACGGTCCCTCTCTGCCCCTGCTCCCCGTGGGGTCCCTCCCATGGATGCCGTCCTTCCCAAACTGAGCCTGCTGGGGCTGCGCACAGGCAGCAGTTCTTCAAGCACTGCACCCACATGGCGCCATACCACGGGGTCCATCCATCCCCCAGGAGCAAACTGCTCCAGCACGGGTCCCCCACGGGCGGCAGCTCACCCCAGACCCCTGCTCCTGCGTGGGCTCCTCTCCAGGGGCTGCAGCTCCGGCCCGGGTCCTTCCCCTGCGGGGGCTCTCCATGGGCCGCAGCCTCCTCCAGGCCACATCCACCTGCTCCACCGGGGGCTCCTCCACGGGCTGCAGCGTGGAGATCTGCTCCATGTGGGACCCATGGGCTGCAGGGGGACAGCCTGCTCCTCCAGGGGCCTCTCCACAGCCCGCAGGGGAACTGCTGCTCTGGTGCTTGGAGCACCTCCTGCCCTCCTTCTGCACTGATCTTGGGGGCTGCAGGGCTGGTTCTCACTCCTCTCTCTCCCAGCTGCTGTTCTCCAGTAGTATTTTTCCTTCTTAAATCTGCTCTCACTGAGGCAAAAACAGCATCACTTATTGCCTTGGCCAGCAGTGGGGCCCTTATCTAACGTGCAGCAGCTTCTGGCTTCTTCTTGCAGAAGCCATCCCTATGCTCCCCCCTACCAAAACCTTGCCACGTAAATCCACTACACTGTCCTGTTATGGGCTGTCTACTTCAGGTACTTTGCTGGGAAGGTGCCAGAGTGAATTAAGCAGTGTGATTTCATGCCTGTCACATGTTGGTCATTCGCTATTTTGTTTCTTTTTTTGTTGGTGTTGCTTTTGTTTGGTTTGTTGTTTGTTTGTTTTTTTTGCCATATGACATCATATTTATGTGAGAAAGGGAAAAAATAAGTTTTCCTTGGAGCAGGTATCAGTGAGATTGTGGTCCTTTGTTCCTAGGGAGCTTCAGTCCATCATCTCAAGCTAGACCTGCCTCTCTTCTGAACTCAAAGCAGAAAACTCTTAAGGAGTAATGCATGGGCTCTGTCCATACCTGCTTTCTGCAGAGAGTAGAGGACAGTTTTGATGCCTTTGCAAAACACTTCCTGAGAAGATAAGCTGCAGCATTTTGCCTCATCCATATGTGGTAACATTGCATTCAAAGTGTCCTTCTCCAAATCTGCTGAGTTGAGAATTTTGTTGAGGTGATTTTTGTTGTGGTGGTGGTTTGGTTTGTGATCCCTTCCCTTCTCTTCTCTCCTCTTTTTTCTAGTTTGGATGCCATCACATAGCTCTGGAGAATGACTAGGCACTGTGCAGCTTTCCTCCACCTTAACTGAACCGTCTGCACCACCTTCCTGCCTAAACAGCTACCTTCTCTGCAGAATGTCTGATCTGTCTTCTGCCCTTCCTCATTCCCTGCTTCATTCCCTTTCAGCCTCTGTCTCCAGTAACTCTTACAAATAAAACTGCTGTGGAGCCAGCAGACATGCTGTCTGTCTGTGGTGAATGTTCTCAGTAATTATGGGCTTCTTTAGGGTGAACAGAGCAAATAGTCCAAAGAAGAAAACTCAAAGTGTAGGGCCTGACATAATTTTCACTATAAATCACTTCTTCTGTAATTCCCAAAGAGTGTTTTTTCCTTCTAAAACCATGTTAATTTGTTTCCAGAGTCACATCAGAAGTCAGTTTGTTTATCTCTAATGCTGTAGGTCAACTTCATAACCCTCAGAATATTCAAGGGCAGGCTTTAGCTTAATGGTTCTCTCTTATTTTTACCCACCAACTAGGATCATTTTCTGTAAGTCTTAGTGGAGGATTTCTTACAGCATGTATCTGGTATGTTAGGACAAATTGTGAGAACAGAAGATGTTGGCCATAAAAATAATTTCCCAGTTTTGTAAGTGTGAAGAGACTGCACAGCATAATGTCCTCAGTGTGTGTTGTTCTCAGTATGGCTCTGGGACTCCACACAATGAACATCCAGCTTCCCAGCACTGACTTGTTTATGATGTACAGCGGCTTTACACAGACCGTTTTCCTTGTGCTGAATTAAGCCATTTCTAGGCCAAATTCAAACTGAATTGTATCTGTGATACTGTTGTTGGCTGCAGGAGGCTTGTAGCAGTGGAGCTGCCTGGGGGTCTCTGGTACATCTCTGTGCAAAGTGTGGCAAATTCTAGTGCAAGTTCTGTGCATGCTCAGCCCTTACTTCAGTTCATGTAGGTGTCTTCTTTCCCAACAAAAAGTAAATTGAAAGTAAGCCTGTTGAACTCACTGACATCACTATGACATGAGGAAAGAAGTGAATCAGTCTCTCGGTATATATTGTTTGAGGAGGTTGAATGCCATTTCTAACAAATAAAGTCGACACTAGTATCACACTGCATCTCTTGTGAAGGTGCTGATCTTCCCCAAGTTTAATTTTCCACATTTCATTCATCTACATTTTGCCTGGAAACCCTTATTTTGTCTCAGATTTGTAGGATATCTTTAAGAATTGCATGTGTAAAATAAAGGATGACAGATAAGTGGCCATGCACATCGAGACTCTTACTCCATCTAGGGGCGCTGACAACATAATTAAACACAGAGGAGAAAGGATATAGATGTGTGGTACGTCACTTAAATCCAATTTCTCTGTCATTCTACATTCTGCATTTTTGTTTCCTTTCTTATTGTTGCTGATTGTTGAGTTATGTTTGTGTCAGCTGGAGCTTTTCTCCTTTTCTTGGCCTATTCCTCACACCGGTTTCCTTGATAAATGTGATGTTTTAGAACTTGAAACCACAAATTGCCAAAATGGGAGTCGCCACAATTGCCACCTGGTTCTGGAGTTCTCTTTGCTGAATGATTCATCCAGGGACTGGAGCACTGGTTCTTGGAGAAGACACTGCTTGGAATACGAGTAATGGCTGGGGAGCAAGTGCAGAAACATTATGTGAACACAAGGGCAGATTTTACTCAAATGGTCTCCACAGTTTGCCTGAATGAGACGTTGTCTATTCAAACAAATTCAATATGAAAAAATGGATCTTCAGGATACCAGGATACTTCCCTCCTTATCTCAAGGCTGATTATAACTCAGATCCCCAAAGACTTTTAGGCAAATAAATCCTCACTTTCAAATGTAATAGGTGTTTAAATATGAAAGCCTGAATCGATGGCAATAAGTAGCACCTCCATTGCCAATCTCAACAAAAGGTTAAATCAGATTGAAGTCTGAGCTGTCCCTATGACTTCAGACGTAAGATGGTTTTCTGCCTAAGTCCAGTGTGCCACATGAACGTCCTACTGCAAATCAAGTCTCTCACTCTCCACCGCTGAAGTAGGTTTTGAGGTTTTGTCCTAAAATAAATCAGTCAGTCTCAGAAACCCTCTGCATTGACCCAAAATCTTCAGAAAAGAAGAGAGAAGTGTATGCCATCTCTCTTTTGTGCGTCTCTTCTGTTTTGAGGATGAAAAATACAGTTCTGATATCAGGAAGTTTACTCAAGCATTAAGTTCAGCTTTAGTTTTCTCTGTTTTTAATTGATGAAAATATTATGGGACAAATTCAGTCCAGATCACATAAGAAATTGTTTAAATTAATGTTAAAAGGATAAGCTTAATTATACATTTATATTTAAAATACTACATCTTTCACATTCACGGAAATGCACAGTTCCTAATTCATTAGTATTCTGTACCTTGTGTTGCTGTTTACAGTCTTGCCAACCCTAAATGATTAAAAAAATTAAAAAAGAAAATATAACCATGAGTCAAACTCTGAAAAACAGGCGATAGGCCAAGGAAAGGTTTTGTCTTCAAGCAGTTCTGAATGCATAATAAGTGCTCATTCTTTTTCACTGACCTTTGTGATATGACTGAATATTAAAGGTTGAGAATGTAATCTCAACATTTTTTCTGTGGCCATGAGGGAAGAAATTGTTATAAAGAACTGTTAAACTGAATATTCTCTTGTCAACACAAGCTTTCAGTGTCAGGGATTTTAGAGAAAACAGCAGTTCATGTGAGACTGGGGATAATACCTTGCATCTTTAGAACTGGTAACACACACTACTTCAAAATTAATGAACAATATAAGCAGTAACTCATGTTTTCAACATTTGCATTCACTTTGCAATTGATTTTTTGCAAGTAACGGAGCCAGAGCAAGCTGAAGGCCTCCTGTGGTACGGAGAGGTTTTGTGGGTTAGAGGGCAGCTGGGAGCAGTTGCATCAGAGAAAATAAATATATAAAAAAAGTTATTCAAGAGAGAAAGATGTGGTGTTAGTCAGACTTGGCACATGAAGGACCATACTTCTGGAGGAGGTTTTATCACCATAATAAGGACATTCAACATGATTATTCTGCCCTTCCCGCCTCTGAGGCTGGGCACTATTTGCCTATCAGACGCCATGGCCCTTATAGGCCGTTCACGCAGCCAAATCTCCGCGCACACAGTCCTTATTCAGCTAACTGCACGGACAAGGCGGTTTTCTGGAGGCAGCTGGTGGGATTACACCGCCTTTGCTTCGCGTTTAGTTTGCTTGACGCCGCGCCAACGGGGAGTTAAATCCCGGCAGCCAGCGTGTGCCGCGCTTACCAAGACGCGCCCCGTGGTGCCATCCTGCGGCCGGGACCGCGGCGAGCACAAGGCTTGTGCACAGCCCCCTGCCCGCTTCCTCGCAGCTATTTTGCCTTGGGCTGCTGCGCGGAATCTGCGTTGTGCCAGGCTGTAAAATTACGGCTTTCCTCTCGTACAATCAGTCATTTCTGAACTTCTAGTTTAATCTCATAAATAGCAATGCAGAACCTTTTTTTTTTTTTTTTCTGGAAACATTTTTTTTGAAAGTCTCCATAATTCAGTTTCTGTCACCAGATACATATAGCAGAGATGGTACTTTGAAAATCAGCTGCAGATGCAGCATCACCCAACCCTGGAGACTTTTTTTGCCTCCTTTTGGGAGTACAGAATACCTATACCTATACCTATAATACCTATTTTTGCTGCAGTATAGTAAAAAGGCATTGCATCTAATCAAAAATTTGAAATGGTGTAATTTTACTAATCAAATCATGAACTCAGATGTAAGGCAAATTGCCTTTATTTTAAGAGAAATGAGTAATCTGTTGTGTACCATCTGTATTTACTGACCAACATTTGTTACCTCATGTCCCTGTGAATTCTTTGGCTATTTTAAGGCTGGCACTTGCAAAACCCATTTGAAGGAACCGTTTAATCAGGTTGAGGCCTGATTGCGTGGTGCATCAAGTGAAGCATATCTTATTAGAATGCTGTTAAGGTGGGATATGAAAATAATGGAGATTTATAATAAAGGAATACCATTTATCTGTTTTGGATGAAGTTTACAAACTTCCTGGGAATGGGATATAGGTATTAACAGGTCTGCTATTGAGACATCGGTCTTTAACTCGTAAAGGTGTTCAACTTTTAAAACAGGTGAATTGTATATAATCAAAGGATCTAAGCTTTGTGAATTCTTAGCAATGGCACAGCATTTTAACTGTGTTCTCTCCTGTTTGTCATAAAAATATTAAGGGGCTTAGAGTTATATTTTTGTTATTTTATTTTATATATGCCATACTTCATTCAGCATTTGAATAAATTATTTCCAAGTGCGTTTAAAAAAATAAAATAAAAGAACCACTTTCCCAGCAGCTGGGTGACAAGCACATGATGACCATTTCCCCTGCCCAGCCCTGCAGGGTGCATCACCCCCGTTCCCCTTTGCAGGATCGACTGTCATTCGCCGTGCTCACTGGGGGGACTGATGGCCTCTTCTGCCACCCACAGACCCCTTCAGTCTTCAGTTAATCTAGGCGAGACAAACTAGGGCAGGAAATGAAAGCATGGGGAGAAGGGGCTTTCATTGTAAATGAAATTAAAGTAGAAGAGAAGAATTTTCCCGGAGATCTTCAAATAATCTTACTCATCGGTGGCTTTTTCAGGTGCCATATTAAAGATGAAAAGGCCACATTTCAGTGTACAGTTATCCTGGCAGTTCTTTCTCATTAATAGCTCTTGGCCAAGTTGATAGACATTTCCAACAGACCACATTTGTTTAATGTGCTGTAGTGATCAGAGTCTCAAAAGGTTTTGGAATAGCTCACTTTTCATTGTGGGCAAAACAGCAGGGGAGGATACAAGGATGCAAGCCTAGATATGTGGACAGGAGAACACTTAAAACTTTCCCCCAAAAAAGTCAGTGCCTCAGCTCTATGCATCATGTTCTACAGATTTCTGGGTACCCAGCAGCCAGCTTTAGCAGCCATTCAGAAATATCTCCTGTGCATGCAGTTAGCTTGCACGTGCACAGACAACCACAGTCCTTCCAGGCAGTACATTGCTCGGGCAGACTGACTCAAAGCACCACTCTGCATAAAGTCCAGGTTGTCCTGTGGGACATGTGCCATGTGGACAGGTGAGCTGCATGATTTCAGGGAGGCCAAGAACGTCTGAATTGCTCCATACGCAAAGTGCTTTGGAAGAAGGATGTTTCCACTGGCTGGTTGGAGCGTTTAGTTGCTTACTGCACACTCCTCCTCACTCTGGGTATCCATCAGTGGGTGCGCAGAAGTGGATTGCCTTACTCCAGCTTTCTGCTGAGGTAGTGTACACCACACACCTGCTCTCTGCACGCCTGACACAAAAAACCTTGAGGATGCAGAGGACTCTTTCTCAAGCGTTCAAGGTGCCTCAGGGCAGGCTCTGGTGTTTTGGTTTTTTTTTGTTGTTTTGTTTGTTTGTTTGTTTGCTTGCTTGCTTGCTTGCTTGCTTGCTTTTGTTTGGTTTTGTTTGTGTATTTTTTGTTTCAGTTTGCCTACATGTATCAGAAAAGGGACTTGGAGCACAGCTTACTTGATCGATGGCTTTAGAGAAAATCAGTGGTTCAACAGATGGCAGGGTCACCCTAGAGCAGGTTGCTCAGGTCTATGTCCAGTTGGGTTATCCTTAAGGATGGAGACTCCACAGCTGTTCTGGACAACCTATCACAGTGTTTGGTGGCCTTCACATTGAAGTTTTTTTCCATATGCTTAAATGGACTTTGCTGTGTTTTAAATAGTGCCCCATTGCCTTCTGTCCTTTCACTATCCTTTCCCTGAGAAGAGTCTAGCTCCATCGTCTTTACTCCCTTGTATCAAATATTTATAAACACTGATAAGATCTCCTTGAGCATCCTCTCCTCGAGGCTGAACAGTCCCACCTCACTCAGCCTGTCCAGATCCCTCTGAACGGCAGAACGACCATCAGGCATATTAGCCACCTTTTCCTTGTTTTTCATCAGCTGCAAACTTGCTGTGGGTGCACTCTGTCTCATCATCCAGGCCATTAACGAAGGTATTCAACACCTTCAGCCCCAGTATTAGGATACACCGTTAGTGACTGGCCTCCAGCTGGACTCGGTGCCACTGATAACAAAATTTTCAGCCTGGAAGTTTAGTAGGTTTTCAGTCCACCTCACTTTCCACTTGTCTAGCCTGTACTTACTGTTTTTTTCAATAAGACTATAGGAGACAGTGCCAAAAGCCTTGCTAAAGTCAGAGTGAAGAACATCCATAGCTCTGCCTTGTCCAGTGAGGTAGTCAGTTCATTGTGGAAGGCAAACAGGTGGGTTGACCATGACTTTCCCTTCATAGCCCCATGATGACTGCCTCCAGTCACCTTCTTGTCCTTTGTATGCTTGGAAATAACTTCAGAAGGATTCACTTCATCCTCCTCCCACAGACTGAGGTGAGGATTTAGTTTGCTGGACCCTTTTTTTGTTGTTCTTCTTGGACAGAGAATGACACCGGCACTCTTGCAGCCCTCGAGGAACTTGCCCTATTGCCATTGCCTTTCAAAGGTAGTCGAGTGGCCTTGCAGTGAATCAGCCAGCTCCCTCAGCACTCAGGGGTGCATGCCTCATAAGGTACTGTGGACCTGTGTATGTCCAAGCTGATTAAATGTCCTCTAACCAAGTCCTCTTCCACTGAGGTCGTCTTCCTTACTGCAGACTGTCCCACTTGCCACAGGTGACTTTGTCCTGAAGATGAAGCTTACCAGTAAAGACCAAAGTAGAGAAGTACCTTAGCCTTCTCCATATTTTTGGCATCAGGTCCCGCACCCCATTTGGCAGTGGCCTACATTTTCCCAAATCTTTCTTATGCTGCTGATGTACTTGTGGAAGCCTTTCTTGCTGCCCTTTACATCCCCTGCCAAATTCAGCTCCAGATGGTCTGTCTTTGACAAGACTTTGATTTGGCAAAGAAATAAGCAAATACTGTCTCTGGTTACTCTAGGTTATCAATTTATCAGTGAATCATCCTCTTTCAAGCTATTATATGGAGCCACAACACAAATATCTAAACTCTTTAGGTTTGTTTTTATGTAGAACCCTGAATTTTCCATAGAAATTAAAGCATTTGGGGATCGGAATAGCATGGCAGTAAGCATTCTGATTATTTTGTTAATTACTTCTTTAAGCTTGTAGTATTTACTCTGCAATCACCACATCTACAAAACCTAGGAAGTGGCAGGAAGATGAAATGAAACACATTTTGATAATAACAAATTCATATATGCACTGACAACTACTCTCACTTTTTGGAAAGCAGTGGTGACCAGCCCAAGAGCTTTTAACAGCTTTCAGAGCATTCAGAAGAAGCCCTGGGCACACCAAGCTTGTTAGGTTAGTTGCCTAATGGGTGCCCAGCTGTGCTAGAAATCCCTGTGCTGTATAAACTGTGTCTGGCAGCAGAGAGGTAGATCAGAGAGGTAGAGAAGGAGCCCAAGAGATGTGGGAGCAGAAGTAGGAGCATAGAGCAGGCTTCCAAGTGTAGGCAGAGCGCAGGTTCGGATACTGGGACAATGAGCATAGACTGGGTGTGCCAGGTCACGTAGGGTGGCATCTGTCACCAGACATACCCAGCCAAAGAGCTGGATACCTCATTTATAGCCCTGAGCAGCAGCAACACCCTGGTATATTATCTTTTTCATGTAATTTGGCACCAGAAAACGTGAAACATTGCAAACCACTGTAGCTGGCACGCTGGCCTGCATAGTGGTGGGACACGTGGATAAAGCTTTCACTGAGCATGCTGCGGCTGCTGGATTTGAGGGGCAACTTGGCCACAAACAGGTGTCATTCAGTGGGAAAACACACCTTGATCAATGCTCTGCTACCCCCCTGGCAGCAGGAAAGAGGAGAGGAGCAAGAGGAGTGAGCAACTTTCCAGGGCTTCGTAACAACAATGATGACAGATGGCTCCAGCACCCTGATTTGCGATGGGTTTGTAGATTCTAATCTGAAAACGAACAGTCATCTAATATATTTTATAGTATTTGGGGGATTGTTAGGGCAAGGAAGCATAAATCTGTCACTTTTAATGAAATCTGCATGAAATAGCTGTCATACACATACCACCGATTTCAAGTGACAGTGCTAGTATGTTTAAACTCAGGCATATCTGCATTGCTGAACTAAATTTTTTAATGAAATGTAACCTTAGATTTTAGAAATAATTTAAATTCATACTTTCTTAAAAGTCTTTCCTCTGTTCACCAACAAACAAAAATCTGTCAAGGCAGAATTCTGTCATAGCTATCTATCAGGCATGTTTAACTTAGATTTAGTCAGACCTACCGTAGGTTAAATAAATTTGAATTGATTATTAAAGCCCTAATTTAGTCGCTTCCCTTGTTTGATTAAATGTTATCTTCTCTTCCATGTTCATTTAGTAATAAATGGAAAGATAGCATAGTAGAGTTCGTGGTTCAGGTGGAACACCAAAAATACAGTGGAAGAGTTGAGGATTTTTGCATTAGTCGATCCGTTTAATGTTAAGAAAGCTTAAGAACACAGACTGTTTTTTCGTTTATTTTTTTTTATTCCTTAGATGATAAACTTACACTACAGTTTTCTTTTTTATGTTTCACAGAATCACAGAATCACAGAATTTCTAGGTTGGAAGAGATCTCAAGATCATCGAGTCCAACCTCTAACCTAACCCTAACAGTCCCCACTAAACCATATCCCTAAGCTCTACATGTAAACGTCTTTTAAAGACTTCCAGGGATGGTGACTCCACCACCTCCCTGGGCAGCCTGTTCCTGTGCCTAACAACCCTTTCAGTAAAGAAGTTCTTCCTAACATCTAACCTAAAAATCCCCTGGCGCAACTTAAGCCCATTCCCCCTCGTCCTGCCACCAGGCACGTGGGAGAACAGACCAACCCCCACCTCGCTACAGCCTCCTTTGAGGTATCTGTAGAGAGCGATGTTTGCTTAGGGCAACATCATTTCTTGACAACCGATGTTTGAAGTAATCTGCCACCTTTGAGATTAGTGATATATCCAAGATTATCTATATCTCACAGCCTCTGTATATCACAGTGATTGTAAATAAACCGCATGATGGAAACAAGACTTCATTTTTCACTTTACAAATAAATTTTAATTTCTTTGCTTTAAGCTGAAAAATAAATTGGAATAGTCCATCTCTTCTCTCACATTTTGGCTATCAATATATCTTTATCTACCAAACAGAAAACACCTACTTGGAAGTGGCCATTGAATTAAAAAATACATTGATTTCCTCCTAATTAAGAAGCTAAAGAACTCTCGGAAAAAAAAAGATCAAAATCAGTAAAATTGCCATGTACGTTTGTAGTAAACAACATAGCTTTGTCCAAAACTCTCCTCTCTCCCAATGTATTGAGTACACCTCCTCCACAAATCAGCCTGCTGACAGAGTCGTAGGATGGAGGAATTCTGCACTGTGGCTTCTAATTACTGTTTTTCACTGTAATGAAGTAATAAAAGGTGATAGGAAAGGATGTTCTGAACACAGGTAAAGACAAGAGGGCAGGATGTAGAACTTCAGGCGTGTCTCTAAAAGCTTTTCAGTTAGAGGAAAATGCAAAACTCCTTTCAAACTGAATCAGACGTCTTCCAGCCACACTTAGATGCTGCAGAAGAGACAGACTAATTCATTTACAACGTGCTGGCAACAGTCACTCTCCAAGTATTGTTTTAACAGGTGAAGGAGTTCACTGAAGGAAATAACATTTGTTATTTGGAGTGTATTTTCGTGCATTAAACTTAATTCTCTGCAATTTGGGCCGTGTCTCCTCCAAGTGTGCATTTGTTGCTAACAATTACTGTGGAGAAGAAGTGAAGGGCAGCCATCTGCAGTGCTGTTCATCTGCCTCATCCCACTTCTGTCTGAACAGATACTGAATTTTATTTACATTCACTAATCACTGTCTGTTGCTGAACGTGCTCAAATACGGAAACAGCTTCGACAGTCTTTAAATATTACTTAATCTCATATAAAAGTTAAATTAGCAGACAGCGTTTGCTGTAAAAGATCTAATAATGCACATGTTTAGCATAGCCGTGACTTTAGAAATCACAACAAAAAATGTGAGGGGAGACAGCAGTTGAGCTTGTGGAAATCAGCTACATTTTTTTCAGGCAGCAGGCAGATGAGGGAGATTTGCTATACCTGGGTAGCTCTGCAGTATACAGAGTGGACAGCATTCCTGAAGGCTCCTTGTAGGTTGGCTGGGCTGTATGGTTTTGAATTGCTTTATACTACGTAGTTGCGATACACCAGCAGCTTTTTCTCCTAATGTCCAATGATAGCCTTGTGGCACTGTAAAAACAATCACCAGATTTCTGCAGTTTAGGAGATTCATTTCAGAGAGGGCATATTCCTCATGCTGAGGGGTAATCCCCTTCTCCAGGGGAAACCCAGGCAAGGCAGCAAAAGCAGCAACAGTAGCCATGAAAAAAAAAAATATATCTGGGAATTACCTTGCAGAGTTTGACTTTGTTGAAGGAATTAGGGCAGATTTTAGGAGAAAGCATGCTCTCTTGCATCCTTAAGATAGTTATGCAGCAAACTCCTATCACCACAGTACTTAGAAATCAGATTCAGGTTTTATTGCACTATGTGTAATATTGTACAAAGTAAGGAGAAATGTCTTCTTCAGTGAGGTTAAGACAATCGCAGAGATGGACGAATAAATACGAATAAATATTATAGGAAATGGGTAGCAGAGAGGACGAAAATTAAAATGAGAGGACAGTAAGCTAATACAAAGTTTGCAGGATTAACATTCTGTTTTTATATTAAAAAGGGTGTGACCCAACAGATGCCTTATTAGCTGTAGATTGATACTGTCATAAATTTCTAATAGTACAAATGGATAAAGAGGAGCTTGCAGAGGCCTGTGTTTTTCTCTGCTTTTTCCCAGCATTGATAGGTTGACTTGGCAACATGGTATAATACTTAAGCCTGCTTACTACGTGAGTAAATTTTTTAAAAATAGTATTCTGTAGGGTACTAGACCCAGATGCAATCCGTGCTAGGTCAAGAGATGCGGAGGCTGTGGCTATGACAGGATCTGGTAGCTATTTATACAGATCACAATATTTATTATTCATATTTTCTGTAAAAACTAATTATTCTAGGCCATGTACTAGTCAGAACAGAAAAGACATCTTGACGTTTAAAGAACAAGGCGTGGGATTCGTCTCAGTTAACCTTGCTAGCCTCGAGGTCACAGCTCACATATACTTTGTAGTCAATGAAGGAACAGAGGCACCCTCAAAGCACTGCTCATCCCACTTGTCTCCAAACAGCCGTTTTGGAAGCTTTTTTCTTTCACCAGTTGTAGAGGGAGCCTTGATCACCAGCTGACTCTTGACATCTGATTTTTGACATTTAAACTCAGGTGGGCAAAATCCTGCCCATCTCAACTGACCTGAGTAAAGGCCAGGGTCTTCAGTCCTCCGTATAGCAGTCTAACAAGCTCTACTTGTGGTTTTGAGCGAGGCATTTAAACAGATATTTTTTAAAATTAGCAGATCTTGTTAAAAAGTCTGGATCTTGTCCATCTTTCATTTCCTCCTCCAGGAAGTGTTGCTTTCTAGCCTCTGTAAAGAGATTTGAAATTCATGAGTAAAATGAAAAATAAAATGGTGCAGTAGGATTGTTGTTTATTTGGCTTCAAGTGGAACCAAAGTGCTTCTGGAAAAAAAAAGCCCAAGTGAAATTATTTACAGTAGAAACGCACAGCAGTTCCTTGAGACTAATACTTTATGGTGGGTGGGGGACAGTTACTGCTACGTAATTTCCACTAAATCACTTTCTTAGACGCGTGCCCTACCTTTGTGGCATACCAATGAATATCAGGATAGCCTCTGAGTCTTTCAAGTTAAAATTAGTGCTAAAAACAGTATTTTTCTCTCCAATGTGCTAGTGTACTGTTATTATTAGTCCCACCTCTGCTAGCCTCTGGGTATTTCCATTCTGAGGACCATCACCAAAACTAACTCTGGATATGATTATCTTAAGGGAAATACAGGATCAGTGGGAAAAGAAGAAACTCATGAAAATTAGACAGCCACATAATGTCAGTACAGGATCATGTGAAGAATAAAGACACCAAGCCCCATTTCCACTTCATTTCTTATGCTAGGTGTTTTTTTCTATGCTCTCTCATTCAAGTGTTTTCTGCTGGTAGGATGTGACAATTTAAGTTAAAATGCTGTGTTCAGTTCTCACTGTTAGGGAGCCTGGATTTCTGGTTCATCCTGCCTGGATGGCCTTTTAGCAATGCTAGGGAAACCATTGCAATTCCCTGCAACTGCAGAAGTAAACCAGGTATGCAAATGGCCAGGACAAGGGGCTTATCTCTGTGTTTGTTCGTTTGCACTGATCAAGTTTGGAGCTGCTTGAGAG
This sequence comes from Heteronetta atricapilla, assembly GCA_011075105.1. Lineage (NCBI taxonomy): Eukaryota > Metazoa > Chordata > Aves > Anseriformes > Anatidae > Heteronetta > Heteronetta atricapilla. The sequence goes on from CM021732.1 coordinate 114,676,514, forward strand.
TACACCAAAGCAGCCCTGATGACATGATTTATTAACCTTTATATTCCCTTTTTCCACTGACATGTTTTCTTTTTTTATTATTATTTTTTTATTTACCATTCTCATCCACTCCCAAATAAACAGGCTGTCCCTGTTTATTCCTTTCCCACTGGCCACACTGGTGCTGATTTTACATCCTGACTCAGTATTTATGATAGGGTTGCCCTCGTAATTTCTGCCTCTGTCAGCAGTGCTGCTCGGCTACTAACCCTGTTTATGCTCTTTCCAGGGTTGCTGTCTTGTTAGTGTAGCTTCAAGTCAAGGTTAGCCATCTGCATATGTATTTCTCCCTTTCTGCTGTTCGTTATGCCTTGTAGTTTCTTGTACTCTTACCTTTCCCCTGTAGCTGCAGCCCAGGTTTGACAGGTTGCATGCATACCCTAGCACCCAGAAGCCTGCCTGGTGACACTGCTGGTGGAAGCACCTTCTCCTTATCTACTCCTCTGAACTACCACAGACCATCCTCATGGACAGCGGCAGATAGATCTTGGGGGAAACATCACACTTAACCTTCTGCTTTCTGCTTGCCCTTCCCTTCTTAGTAAGGCCACAGAATACAGGCAGATGGTTTGGCTATTTGCGTATTGTTCTGTGTTTCTTCCCTGGCTGCTTTATTCTGGTGGCCCAGAATAGGAAACTCTTCTCTTCTGGACCATACAACGGCCTGGCTTTTGGTGACTTCTTCCATCCCTTGAGCCATGTGGAGAAGCTTCCCAAAAAGGGGCAGTTATTATGTGCTACCTGTCTTCCTTGGGATTGTTCATCTGCCATTTAATCAGATTATTTTAGTGGCAATTTAACAGTAAAAACTGGTTGAATGGGAATGGGCATGGCTGTATTAAAAGGATCTGAAGAGAAATTGTGTGCTCACCTACCTGGCTTAATTCAGAATGAGTCTCTCAAAACAATCCTGACAGCATACAAGGTCAGCCGTAGAAGTTTCCTTCTAGTACAACAGCCAAATCAACAATTAAGTGTAACAATGGAACTACATCTTGCAGTTTTTCCCAATTGTTTGTTAGGGAGCAGCAAGAAGACGTGGAAAAGTGCTTTGTATAATGCGTGAAGTAGTTGCTGCTGCTATTGCCACTCACCTGTATGCTCTGTTTTCCTCCTTGGGTGTTGAAGCTTACATGAGCAGTAGCAGATATTTTTTCCCCCTAAAGCAGAAGTAAAGAAATCCAATCACTGGGGAAAATTCTAGACTAAGTAAAAAGACAGTATATCTGGTTTCGTTTATCTAGCTAGTGACAGTTTACATTTCTCTGCCACCAGACTATCATGTCACATTGCAGTCTGAGATACTGCCTTCAAACCACGCAAGTAAAAATATAATGATGAGGATTAGAATTAAATTTCTCTATCCACAATAAAATGGTCGATTCCAGATATGGATGGCTCTTGAAATGAAGACATATCACCGTGCTAAGTAATAAGAACTATACAGTACTTTATCTAGTAAAAAGAGAGAATTTGCACCCTGAGCCTCATGGTTTGTTTCCTATTGAAAATTTAGTAGGGAAGAAGGTAATAATTAAGACTTAGAGAGAGAGAGAAAGAGAGAGATGATTCTTTGAGTTCAGGTTTGAACAAAATCCAGATTTTGAATGAGTGTGGGTTTTTTAAATTTTTGGCATGGTCCACTATTTCAAGAAATGCCAATCTGCAGCAAGCTGATCATTCTGTCACAATAACAGTGCTATGCAGACAAGATTTTTGTTCAGATACAATGTGAGGGTTGAGCAGAGATTGTCCTTTAAGCTGTCCTTGCAGGCAAAACCAGCCCCCATGAAATTCAGCTTAGGCCACGACTTTATCAAAGAGAGGGATTTAACAAATCATTTGGCAAATATATTTAGAAGACCAAAATATGACTTTGGGATCGCTTGTTACGTGTACTTTATTTAAATGTAGCTTGTCTACCCTGACTAAATTGCAATTCTGTTTCTGTAAAATATTTTGCCTTCAGTACAAATTGCTGAAAAGAATTTTCAAAATGTCACTGTGTGTTAAGCACTTAGTATTCGTAGGATCTTCCGAAAAGCCCATCTGCTATGCAAATTAATATCTAAGGGTAATTTCTGAATGGGTATTCATAGAGACATGGTTCAGAAAAACAATTAGCATATGTTTACCTTCCAGTGATTTCAGTAAAATATAGATTTTTACTTGAACACTTTATACAATGAGGAGTGATTTCCTGAGCTGAAGTTGTACTTATTGCAACTAATTATATCAATATATTGTTCGCATATTAACGGATTTGATTTTTATTTGCTCCTCCCGCTGCCAAGTTTAATTCTCAATGATGGAAAACGCATTCATTCATTTCATTATTCACAGATCATGTCCTGCATGACTGTGTTATCCCCACGGTGCGGCGTGCTCAGGAGTGTGTCCCCTGACTGTCTGTGTGCTGTCCCCTAGTGCACCTGGTGGACATCTGGAACGTGATAGAAGCGTTGCGGGAAAATGCCCTCAACAACCTGGACCCCAACATCGAACTGAACGTGGCTCGCCTTGAAGCTGTGATTTCGACGATTTTCTACCAGCTCAACAAACGGATGCCGACGACCCACCAGATCAACGTGGAGCAATCCATCAGCTTACTGCTGAACTTCTTGCTAGCGGCCTTTGATCCGTAAGTCTGCCTGCCGCACCCACACGGGCTTCCCTCCTTTCCTGACTGGCGAAAGGATGTTGCTTGCTCTGGAAATATCTCTGGAAAACAATTCAACAAGCTATATTCTGACCCAAATAATGAGCATGTGAATAGTGCTAACTAGGGAGAGAACCTAAAATTAAGGACCTCTACTTTCCTTTCTGCTGAGCCAAATTCAGCACAACTGTGTTTTCATCCAGTTACTCAGATTTGTTCCAGTTTATATCAAAGAGGAATTATCTACAGAAACGAATTTACATCCACTTCTAATTTGCGTAGTTATTTATTGACATAGCAGTGGCTGACACCACTGCAATGACTCTGCAGCAGTGACAGGGGTTAATAGCTCATTATTTGGAAAGAGCTCATTTTCCTGCAAGTTCTTGCAGCTGTAAGCAATTTTTTTTTTTTCTGGCTCCTGCCAGTGCAGCATGATTTTGAGACCATGACAGAAATAGGATAAAGACCAGGAGGTGAAATTGAAATTCATGTTGTTTATTACTGCATGGGACCCATATTAAAAAAGGAAAAGTTCAAGACAGAGCGAGCCACTTGCTTTAACAAGTGTATTGTGTATATGTGTTATAGTTAGGGAGTATGTAGACATCAACCTGCATTGCCGTGTTCAAAATCCTCAGAAACAAATTACTGTAGAACAGCGGTTAAATCTGCAAATTATCTCTTTATGGCTTATATTTTGAAAATTCACCAGCTGAAAACGCTGTCGTGACACCTTAAAATGAGGATGCTACCCCTCTCCCCCCCCTCTTTTTCCATCCTCCAGCTTGACGGCCTGGTGCTGGGTTGCACCTCTCCGAGCCAGATCAGCCGGGCGGCTCAGTCGCCATGGCAACGGGGAGAAAAAGTACTTGTTCCACACGACAGGGCTGCACCCAGCCTCCCCTCCGGCCACTCCGAGGGAAAAACAAGAAGTCAATCAGTTGAGAAACCAGAGCCTTCAGGAATATTTTTCCCCTCTCAAGGGCAGTAAAACAGGGAACAGGCGCTTTAATTTATGCTGTTGTGGCTGTGACAAGAGCGCTAAAGGACGGCGGAAATGGCCGGACACATGCATCGGTGCATGCTGCAAGCAAAACGCTTCCCGGCTGATAAACACAAGGCCCAGGGCCGTGGAAGCAAGAGCTGCGATAACGTGCTTGTTGTGTAGCTCTCTGCAGCGGGGGGTAAAGACGTCAGCTCCATGTCAGGGCTTCTCGCAGCAAAATGGAGGGAAGGGTTTTACTCCTCTGTGGGGAAACAGAAAATCTGAAGGGCACGGTTTTGCTTTCCCGGAGCACAACATCGCACGTGCTGCGTGTTGTGACCTGTCTGGGGCTCCCGTGAGGACCTGCAGGTGAGGAGGCTGTGACCCTGATGCAGTCCTCCTCACGCAGCTGCCTCCAAGGCACAGGATGCATTTCCCAGGAGGACAGAGACAGCCAGAGGGCCCTGAGGAAGACACACTCTGCTTTGGGGCCCAGGAAGGGGACCGGCTGCATACGACCTTGTTTGAAATGCACCAAATATCTGGCGTTTGGTTCATTTGACTTAGTAGATAAGAGAAGGAGGAGCAAGGCCTTTTCTGGTGGTCTCATGCTCATACAGAAGCCATATATTGGATGTAGGAAGAAACAGGCGTGGTGGGACTGTGAGTCTGGGTGAAGTCTTTCTTGGCATGTCCTTCCCTCACATAAAGAAACTGGACAGTCAAATTAAATTAACCTAGAGCCTTCTTGGATGGAAAAAAGGGTTTTATTAGGTGCATGAATCTTGCTGAAATCACAAGTCACCCCTAAAATAGTCCTGTTGTCTTCAACCTGGGTTTACTCCTTAGTTTTTTAGCTTTGTGTTTTCAGAAAATGGGCAGCCTTTCTAAAATGTCATCCTAAATTCCAGATTGTGAGGAATTATTCCTTCTCTTTACTGAATGTTAATAGGATCAGATTTGATTCTGTGAACACAGACAACAGCAACAACAACAACAAAAAACATAAGAAAACAGATCAGCTTTCTAAGACCAAATCAGCATAATAGCTCTTCAGTGTAAATGCTAACGCTGTTCAGAGCTATCAGACCTTTGTGGTGTCTGTGGCTATGCAGAGCAAAGGCTGCTCCTGCTGCGCTCTGGGCAGTTCCAGAAGAGATTGCTGGATTCCTCGTGTCCCATTTGAAATGCAAAGAAAGGGAGTGGAGAAGTGGAGTCTGTCACTTAGCACGTATGAAAGGACAACAAGGGACAAGTGAATATGTGATTTGAAATCCAATATGCCTAACCACTCTCTCATTTATTCTGCTCTAGTCAATATATACTGCCCCATGTGTACTGTGCTGGGAATCTGTCAGGAACAGGCTGAAGATCCTCTGAGCTTTAAAGAGAGCTTCTTCTTTCATTTATAGCCCACTGAAAACCTGGCAGGTTTCTCTGCCCTCAGGCAGGGGGCATTTTCCTAGGTCTGCAATACCATTTTCTTCCCAGGAGCTAGAGCCTGGCCAGCAAAACTCAGAGGAACTGTGGTGCAATGCCATGGCATGTTGGCCAGCTTGCCTACTGCCAGTGCCGAGCATTCATCCCTATTCTATGAAATGCAGACTTTTTCAAGTTTCTGGGGATTCCTTAGGCCTACAGATAATTATATCTCCCTGCTGCTCTATCCTGAAGGGAGGAAAAAGTGGGGAGAAATTACAGTGTGTAAGATTTCACATTACACTGACAGCCATGCTCCATCATGCTAAGCCAAAATCAAAGTGCAACCTCATAAAACTGCAAGTCAACAAAATCAAAGTTCATAGACACAAGTGCCATTCCAATTAGTTTGCCCCTAGTATATGAAATTCACTATCATGTCATAGAGGACACTGACAGACAACAGTGAGCAGGTCTGACTTTAAAGATTCTGGACAAAAATGTGCCTGATCTGCAGGTTTAACTGCACATGAAAATTGGGCAATAGCTTTTGCTTTGAGGCCTCAGGTGATAAACTGGCTGTATAGAATAATAGCATACTTCCTTCACTGGCACAAAAGTGCTATGTAACAAGATGACAAGTTCAAACCTCTCAGAAAAATTCATCCCAAGACATGTCAAAGCCTGGACAGCCGACTAGGTGGAATGTCAGCCTCATCCAATAAAGCAGTTCCTAAAAAGACTCTTATTATACAGACTGTAAGATATTCTGTGCTAGGTCATCTTCAGCACTTACTCAGTATTGCGATACAGCTGTTCTTGCTGCTTGTCAGCTTGACTGACAAGATCACAGCAGATTTTTCTGTTCCTTGACACATTTGTGTAATGATCGGAGCTGTGAGCTCTGAGCGATGAAACAAACTAAATCTAGTTGTAGGGGCTAGGCTTCTGCAGAGAAAAGAGGAAATATATGCCCTTTTTAATCAAATGTACATTAGAGCCATACTGAGTTCAACACGTAAAGATGTTCAGTATTTGTTTTGGAAATATAACGTCTTGCTTGGCCATCCATTTGGAGCTGTGAAGTGTTTCATTGCCTCTCTTCTCTACCTTTGCTAATCTTTGGAAGTGATACAGTCTGGCTGGCTTTTAGGAATGAAGTCCTGCAAAGCAGTGTATTTAAGAGAGTTGGCTGCTACAAATTTTGCTTTCCTAATTGAAATAATTTTGCTTGATTCCAATATTTTCATCCTGAAACCTATTTGTGAAAAAGGGAATTTCTTATTACAGCCTCTGACTTTACAGCTGTCATTGCCCTAATTAATGTGGGTAGTAGGAGGTCCACAAGTAACTGAAGAAAGTTTCCAACTTTTGGAAAAGGTAACTCAAAGAGTTGATGGAGCTCACCAGGGGAAAGTTTATCAGGCAGTATGGGGGGGTTCCTTGCTCTGGAGAGAGTCCATTTCTCTCTGCAGTCAGGCATTTAAAGAAGAAACCTGCTCTGCTCTGGTGTCTAAAAGCATGTATTATTTTTTGCCCTTTTTCCCCCAAGCAACAGGAGATAACCTTAGTGCCCTGGCCATCATTCCCTTCTCTAAGTACTCTGTCCTGTGCTGCTGCTAAGTGCACATCAGCTCTAGCAGTTGCCTGTGCCATCATTAACACTTCTAGTCCTTTTCTGTAGGGAACTGAAGAGTAACTGCTGGAAGAGGGGTGCTTTACAAAATCAAAATATTTTCTGTCCTGTCCAATTTCCACTAGTAGAATTTATATCTCTTTGCATTAGCCAGCCTAAAGCTTCATTCAGGGAGCGCCAACTTGAGCAGAGGACTTCATGCTGCTGTGAGCCGCTGCTTCGGCATTTGCTTGTGTGCTGCAAACAGCGCGATGCCCCACTGCTGCCAGTCAAGGGCATCTGTAGCGCTCAGCAATAGCTCAGGGCACTCCTGGATCCAAGTGATACTGGAAAGTCTTAGGCCCTATTATCCTGTCTGTTCATCAGTCGCATATATTTATGCATGCATGCATGTATATGTATGCACGCACACATGCGCACACATACATTTTTGGAGGGCAAATTGAATTTATACGGGCTCTAGTGATGCTTTTATGAATACAAATGACCAATACAAAATACAGTGTCAAAACTAATCAACTCAAACTGAGAGATTGAAGAGATAACTGAAATCTTATTTTTTTTCCTTTTCCTCTGTTCCATAACTGTTTGAGTACAGGAAATGCCAGTGGCTCTGGGGTGGAAAGCTGAAGGCGAGTTGATGAGCCTGCCACTCAAGAATATAATCCTGTTAGTAAATGTAACTAAACCTACAGGGAAAAGTATCTGAATCTGAAACAGTTCCACATGGGCTTTATTTTTTCCTCAAGTTCTTCCACTACTTAATAACGCTATTGCTTCCGCTTAGCATTTATTTTCCTTTAGTATAACAATTCTTTTAAAGTCAGGTAAAAACCTCATGATAAAACAGTGCGGAAAGACTCCCAGAGGTCTAAAGGGTAACATGCCCCAAAAGAACGCCAAACGACCAAATTCTCAGCTGTGCCTACAATTTGTTGGCACAGATTAGAGCCTAACCAACAAAGGATGGAAATGCAGAAGGCTGGAATAAATTCTGGAATTCCTGTACTGGGATTTTAATCTTATGAAGCCAGTCAAAGAGAACATAGTGTAATGAAAAAGTAAATGTGCACCAAAGCCAGCTTTATAGAATGTAGTAAAGATTTATATCTTTAATACTCACGTAGTGATTTTATTTCATTTTTTCTGCATCTCTAGCTGATTTTCTGACAAAAAGCAGAGTTGTAAATGTGTAAAGAGTATTTAGAATTAATATTTAAATTTATGTATTACATTGAACTAGGACCAAATCTAGTTCACTGAACCCTAAAGATTAGCTAACCAAGCTTAGGGAACTGATTCATTTTGTAAAGTCAGATTGACTTAAGAACAAACATAGTCGTGAAGCATGCAGCATGCTTTAATGTACTAAAATGAGTATACCATTCACGTCTGCAACATATGTATATATTACTGTGTTAGTCTGCTTTGCTTAGCAGAGGGATACACAACCACAGGCCCTTTGTCTTTCCGGAATCAGTTAATCTTTTAGTTCTGATCAGACACAAGTTTATTCATTAAAATTATGAGTGACAATCAACAGAGTAATTTCATAAGCACTGATGGAGAGCTACATTTCCATGTATTGCTATTGCCAGCGCAGTTAATCTTATTTAAGATGTAAATACATATATTAACAGTAAATCCCCTATAAGCATAATGTTCCCTGTTAAAGACTGAATATTACAGAACCTCCACTTCAAAATGACACAAAACTGTATTATCTGTCCCCGTCATTAGCCCCATCAGTAGAGTTTGGAAGGAAACATAGGTGTCATTTTGTTAAGCTCACAAACAGTGGCTGAGAATGTCTCTTTATTTTTTTTTAACATGATGACAATGTGTTTTTACTGATGTCATTAAACAGATATATGCAAAGCTACTAAGTAATGCTGAGGAGTTTGGATGATAGATAAATGTTGTGCCAGTGAGACTGTGGACTTAGACTGCCTTATAACAAGACTCCGAGGATTCAAGGAAAAAACGCACATTTCAACATTTGAATGGAAAGGGAAAAAAATAAAAAATAAAAAGCAGATGAGCTTAAAAGAGTCTGCTCATTCTCATCTCAGGGACTGAGCATTGTAACTTTTTTGTTCTGCGATTCCTGTGAACACTTAGTTTTGCCTGAATTTAGGGGATAGGTCTTTTAGGAGCTGAGCGCCTTGCAGTGTGTCAACTAATATATTACTCACACAACTGGAATATACCAAGGTTTCTGTAATGGTAGATAACTCTTGGGTGCCATCAGGACTATGGGGGAAGAATGAGAGAATACAGCAAGAGGAGCAATAAGGTTAAGCCATCAAACACTTCAGGACAGTTAAATGAAGAGGTAGAAGTGTGTAAAAGGTAAACATTGTATCCTGAGAGTACCCTGTATGTTCAAAGGAGGAAAAAAAAAACTTTTATTTCTACCTGAACATGACTAAATTTACAGAAAAAAAATGCCTTTTTGTCTATATGGCATATTCTTGTGCATATTTGGACTTTAATAGCATTATTCATTTTAAGGTGAAAATGAGGAGAGCCAGGCATAGCCTCAACCTGAACTAATCAGGGACAAGACTCTTGTACAGACCACCGCAAATGTCCTTTGCTGATTCTGGATGCAAGTTCTTTCAACATTTTTCAGCAAAGTCCTTATAAGTTCATGGGGGCCAGGTGTATCATTTAAAGTTGCTAGGACCGAATAATGGGTACAATACCCAGCTTGTGTAATCATGTAATCCTTTTCTGATTTTTTCACTTTTGCTTCCAGAGTGTTGTTTTTTTCATTTATTTGCAGTCCTTCAGTGACAGAAAACACACAGGGCACTTCAGATAGGGAGGCCTTGAGTGTGATAGGTGTCCTTCAGCGCTGCTGTGGCACAAACAGCAGTAATAATCATTATCTTAATGCATAATGAGATAAACAGTTTAATATTGAGATACAGATACATGTTCATATACATAATAAATCACTTCTGGGATCTTTACAGAACGATGTACTGATGTGTGCTCCTAAAAAACAAACTTTTGATTTTAAAGGTCTGTCTTCTTTGTACATGAATCCACATATAGTGTGCATTACAATATGTCATCTCAATGCTAAACATATGAAATGGAAAGAGGTTCATATTACAAAATATGTCTACTTTCTACCTTTGAACAGGGAAGGACATGGCAAAATTTCCGTTTTTGCAGTCAAAATGGCCTTGGCAACTCTTTGTGGAGGAAAGATCATGGACAAATTAAGATGTAAGTATTTGGGGTGATATTTTTGTCTGTTAATCATTGTTGCGCTTGGAGATGCAAAAGTACAGGTAAGAGAAGATGGAATTATGATAAGCTATAGTTTTGTGCTTGGGTATAGGATTTGCACTGTGTACATCTGCAAGTAAAACCCACTAAAAGTTTGACTGAATGTGACATCAAACTTCTTATTTTGAAGCTAAATTGCATATATTCAGCCTCTGATTGGTGAGTGCTTCAAATATTAAACATCATGAGGCATCATTTAGCAATTTCTCAGGCTTTTTTTTAATAACATCTCTCTCCTTTCGCACATAGAAGTACAATATATTTATTCACTATTTATATTTCTTCCATAGGGCACATATTAATTCCATCTATTTTGCAGAATGGGTTCTCATTTCACAGGATTTATTCCCAGTTCCCAAACAGCCAAGGCATAGTTTACGGGCAGCAGCAATGAAAGACTTCCTATTTAGTGCTATGATGTCTGAAGTTCAGGTCCAGAGCACCATTTTCCAGACTTTTTGACCAAAGGATTAATGTCAACCTTTAGTTTCCTCTAAGCCTTCTACCACAGCCAAAGAAAATTAAATTTATGTTTTATTTAAATGATTAGAATAGGCAAGTAGAAATCACAGATGCTAACTTAGTCTTCCAGATTCAGTGCCATTTTTTTAATACATGATTTCTATGTAGAGATTCAAATATAGACAGACTGTAATTTGGGAACACTGACTGTAAAATAGGGAACAATGTTCCCTAAGCTACTTTAAGAATAAGGAGCAGGGTCCATCCAGTGGAAGGCTGGAGAATAATGCTGATTTTTCCCATAGCAGTCCCCAGATCCTGTCACGAGAATTTCTACTCCAGCTTCCTAGAAATGAAGCAGTTGACATCACAGCCTGAAAAATGATGCATGTTCCTTAGTCTGTGATCCCCTGATAAGCTTAGGATCCTTTTAAAAAGGGGAAAAAGTACAGGCTGACAAAGGACCAACATGCATCTCTGGAGTTATAAAACTTTGCAATATTATTGTACATGAAAAAATAAAAAAACAGGGAGAAGAATAAAAAGTAATGCATTTGAAAGAGCTTCAGTGCTTTGTGTGTCCAAAACAATAATAACTAAATTAATGAGCTCATTGTGAAGATTTAGATTTGACAGGGTATGCTGGCAGTAGGCAAAAAGCTGATGTTGTATATCTTGTCAAATTAAATTCTTGTTATCTGATTAAATTGCTGCCTCATGTCATGCATCAGACTTCACTTTAAAATGACCCCACGCAGTGAAAAAAGCAGGAATATTTTCATATAAAAATCAGCTTCTTTTTTATATGTAAATCATTCTCTGTGTATTTTATTGAGTAGGGTTATAATTAAAATGCGATAATAGTGCCTGTTTCCATAAGCAGAACGTGTTATTTAGCACTTCTGGTTCAGATCAGATGATACTGAATTAAGAGCAAACCTGCAGCTCGCTGAAGTTACTCTGTCTTTTTCTTGTCTTTTCTCCCCTCAGATATTTTCTCAATGATTTCAGACTCCAGTGGAGTGATGGTTTATGGCAGATACGACATGTTTCTGCGGGAGGTTCTCAAGCTGCCCACGGCTGTTTTTGAAGGGCCTTCATTTGGTTATACTGAGCAATCAGCAAAATCCTGTTTCTCTCAACAGGTAAACAAAGACACAGGTTTTCAGCCACACCTCAGAGCAAACCGAAGCTTTCTTCATTTCTTACACGTGTGTGCATATTCATCCAGGGAACACATGGCTGGGTGCAGGTTCACTTTGCTAACTTCTGGCATGCAGGTTAGGTACCTATGGTAGGCAGCTAATCTCTATTTCCCTATATTGAAGAAGGAGAGTCTTAGACAAAAAGTGATTCAGAGCAGGATCCTAATTTACATGTTTCTAAATCAGGGAGCCTGGGGAGAATGACTTCCTAATTGAAGCACTGAAGTTAGATGTTTACTTTTAGGTTACCTAAATGCCCCAAGACATGCAGTCCTCCACTGCAGTTAGTTGTTGCTACAAGCACAAATGAGACTTCAACTTCACCATACGAAGCCCAACTGTCACCAAAAAATGAAACTACATATTTTTTCAAGTGATGCTGTACACACATGAGAAGTTTACAAGCGAGTAGAAAATTATGTCTTATACCTTTATTGAAAATGGGAGTCATTAGGTATTAGAAAATCCCTAGTCCCATACAGTTACTGTCAATGAGACAGAGTCAGGAAAACAATGAAATTTCTGGGATGAAAGTACAAGATTTTCCACAATTCACCAGGCTGTGTAAGCACACTGAATATGGCAGTTTGGCTGCAGCTAAGATCTAGCACTCCTTAAGCTCCCCTAATTGGGTCTGATTATCCACTTCTCCAATGCAGTGGAAGGAAAGAGATCCTCTGGCTCTTGCCATGCAGCATACTGCATAAATTATAAGGGAAGATGCTGAAACTGGGAAAATGTTAGAAATAAAGTGATATTTTCCCTCTCTTTATCGTTACATTCACTACCAAAATATAACTGAATGGTGTTGAACGAGTGGAGCAGGAATAGCATCATTTTCATGCAAAATAGTCTCATTTCTTATTTTCCTTCAGTTTCATCACTAATCAATAGTCACTCCAGTCAACTGAAAGGCATTGTTGAAATTCATTTGTTAAATCATCTCCCAAGTGATTTTAAATGGTAATGCTTGCATATGTGAAAATAGTCTTGTTTCACAGTGGGGGATTTAAAATAGCATTTCATATTATGTTGAAGAATTTACATAGTGAAGTGACTTTTGGTAATTTTGTGTTGAGATAATAAAAAGTCCTCCTGTATGGCAACAGAACATTCAACATTGGACATGATACTGTCAAAATCAAAATGCAATTTCTTTTTTTCTTTTTTTAAAAGTTGTTCAGGACTCATTTTCTATCTAAGCAGTCATCAGAAATGGTGCTTTCATCGGCACTGCATCCAAGAGTGGACCAGATACGTTAAGCTACCTTAAGAAGGAAATAGTCTCCAAACAGCCATTAGGTGTTTTAATTCAATATCTCTTTAAACAAGCTACTGAGAGTTAGGTCTCCGACTGATGTAGGTACACAGTGGATTTACAAAGCTGCTGGTTTGCATCTGTGGGCAGCCAAGTGTTCCTGTAAATCTGGTCTAATAATTCAGTTAAATTTACTTATGTAATTCTCATTAAATACTCATTAGGAATGAACCAGAGTCTCGAAATGAGACTCTAAACAGTTTATTGACATTCTGATGCATGACATTGTGATACATGATACCCACAGTCCTAGTCTCCCCAAAGGTCATTCTTTCCCTCTCTCATATTGCACTTAGTATACCTTGGGATAAGTTTTGCACTCACCCTGTTGTTTTAAGCATTCATGAACTTCAAATATTTCTTCCTCTGGAGTTAATGGGTTATATCAAGTAGAAACAATTACCACAGATTTCTGAGCACAGGAGTTTTTACATATTAGTACCATGTTATTTCTCCAGTCCTGTTTTTGAAGTTTCCAGTGGGGGGCAGGAGGGTTGTTTCAGTTCCCATTAGGCTGTACATCAGAAAAGGTCTAAGTATTAACATGTTCATCCTGATATTCCAATACATTTTTGTACTATTTATTTTTTCCATTTCCTCAGAGCTGTATGTCTCAAAATAACACTTTCCTGGGCAAACATGATCATTTCACTGTAGCACAGTATCTAAAAAACATGAATAGGTTGATCAATTTGAAATAAAATTGTTAGCGTGTTAGTGGAGAAACAACACTCCTATTTTTAAGTGCTTTCCAAAAAAGTTTGGAAGTTTTTCATTGCATTGCCTAGAAGACTGCAAAAAAAAAAAAACAGTCGTCCGTCATGTCCTACCATCTAAAAAGCTGAGGTGGCAGATTCCGAGCAATATGGACACGTACTTTTTACCCACAGCTAGGAAGTTACTTTGGTAGCATTATGGCCACTTTTGAGCTCTTTTGTGTGAAAAATAATCAGTACTGTGCTTTTCTATGGAAACACACATCTGCTGCTCAGCCTAGACCTTGCCTTCACTGGAACAGAACATTCAGGCGTGTTTCTGACTCAGTGCACGTATTCTGCTGTAGAAGAGAGACCTCTCACACATGCACATGAGTCATCTTTTTCTTTAGTACTTCAAATGCATTTTGTGTCTGTTTAGATCTAGCCAGTATCCACCCTGGAGTGCTAAGGGAAGTGACTGGGTTGCTCATTTTTCCCTTTTTTGCTCTTGGTGTGGATCACTTTTGGTTACCAGAAGAGCTCAGCCCCATGATATATAGATTCCTCAGTTTCATGGGAAGAAAAAATTCTGGAAATGATCTTCTGCTCATGGCGCCAAATCTGTTTCAGTCTGCAACTAAAAGGAATTCTCCTATTGCAGGGATGTTTGATTCTTCCCCATTGCACTCATTCATTTGATTAAACCATGTATTTTCCTCTGTCTGTGAACCACTGCTAGAGGAAATGGCTGTTCAAAATAGAAGCAACAGCATTTCCCCATAAGCAAATTTATGGAACAGAAATGCCAGACAGAGCAAGTGATTTAAAGTTTCAGAATATAGATCTGTGGCTCAAAAAGAAATTTTATAGCTACCACTTTCCCCCATGGGTAGAATTAATGTGATATGATATTGTATTCATATTAAAAAGTGCTATTATGCTAAAAAAGCACACTTTTTATTTCCCATTTTTATCCCAAAATAAAAAAATATATAGATACTAACTTCATTTTCTTATCACTTGGCTAAGTGTTATTCCACAAACCCAGACTCCATCTGCATGTAGCATATATTTAGAAAACAGCTTTCAGTTTCAACTTTCCCAGCAACTGATAGAAACTGCAAGAGGAAAATATGCCTTTTAAAATGTATGGAAATTGCTCTGCTGGTGCCTTTTTAAGCGACATCGTTCTCTCTAATCCATAAAATCAGTGACCACCAGAGGAGTTCAGCCGTAAAGCTGTCAGTGAAGCTAAGTTGCTTTATTTGGTGCAAGTCACATTTTGAATTACAGCTGCTTTCAGAGGCTTATTGCATTGTGGAAGAGCTGGTCTTGTCTCCCCATCTATTTGCCTGTTCAGACCACTTGTGGGTGCGCTGCCAACATACCTCCCTTCAAGAGCAGAGAGGAGACTTAGGGCTACTTGGCTCTGCAGCTGGGGCACTGGAGTACCCTTTTTCCCCTAGGTTTGGTTATCCACTCTTCAAGGGTGGGAATATCATCCATACAACAAGCAGGTGCAAGCTCTTCCGATAGCACATGGACACAAGCTGATTTGGGGGACTGGCACCGCTTTGATTACTCTTATAAGACTGTATGTTAGGACTTTCATGCTACAAGTACTGTGGGAAAAGTCCATTTTTCAATGAGATTTAAAGCTCATATTCCAGCTATTTATGGTCTTTAAAGAATCAATCTTTTTCACAAATAGCCTGAAGTACTTTCTTTTGTCTTAGGGACAGAAACCTTTATACATTTCCCAATATCTTGCAATATATCAACCCTAAAGCTGTTACAGAGTGAGATGTTTCCCGTTGATCACTCAGAGTATAAGAGAAATATTGATTTTCTTTACATCTGGCAGCAGTTGTATATAAATGCGGCTCAGACATTCCATCTGGAAATCTCAGCTCTGAGAAGCACTCCACAACACATGGAGATGATACATGTCACTGCATAGCTGCTGTTTTCCTTTCTCATGGGGTAACCGCAGTTCTTCAGCGAGCTAAGGCAGCAGCTTATGCAATCAGATATGAAAATTTAGCAATCTCTTTGGATGTGGGGATGCCACTTAAATATGTATGTCTAAATTACACCTGCACACATTCTCAAACAGGCTTAATATTTTCATGTCTTAATTTTACTTTGAAGGAAGTCTCATTTTCTGATTTCTTAAGGACTCCCTGTCCTTGACCAACTAGTAGCTGTGTACTTTAGTACACATTATGTAGCCAGTGTACTACGTCAGAAAGAGCAAGGGTTTTTTGAAATTATGCTCCCTTGTCATTGATTTCATCATCAGTCATTCCTTGCTGTAGCTTTTCATTTGAATATTAGTAATGCACACTGATACCCTATGTGCACTTGTACCTGTTAGAGAGTGCTCAAAACATGAGGACAAAAATGTGAACTTTATTCACAAAGGATCTTCAGGTAATGACTTTAGAAGAGAGTCTGCAAGCGAGCGCAAACCCAGCCTCGTGAAAGGGACAGCTAGTCATCGGTACTATAAGTATATATAGTATATATAGCAAATCCATTGTAACTTCTAGAAATAGCCTATAAGTTATTTGCTAGTATCAGTTGTTCTTTTCAGTAAACCAAGGCTACAAGTAAACAGTGTTTGAAGCCTGTTCCCACGTGTTTCTGTAAGTACAAGATAAATTCATTTTGGTGTCTCTGATTACTGATTCTTTGTGCATGTTTGTTTTCTTATTTGTTTTCTTATTGTTTTCTTATTGTTTTCTTATTTGAGCAGAAAAAAGTCACACTAAACACTTTCTTGGATACTCTCATGTCTGATCCCCCACCACAGTGTCTCGTGTGGTTACCACTTCTACATCGGCTGGCAAACGTTGAAAATGGTAAGTAAGAGCTGTTGCCACACACAAACAAAACAAAAAACTAGCAGGAGTAACCTTGTGTGTGTGATGATTCTCTCACTCTATGGGTGGTTTTGTAGGAGCTCCTGAACTGGATTCATTGATTCCATGTGCTATTTTTACAGTCACTGGTAAAATATTTAAAGAATCCCGTTGGTCTTTCAGCCAGGAACGTGGCATAATTTTTGCTATGTTTGGGAAATTATCTTGATCATGTCCGCTCCTCCTGTGCTCTGGATAAGCAAAGAGTGACAGGACTTGATCCATTCACATACTCCAAGACCATAGCTTTTATTAGCCATGACATATGGCAGTAGTGAAGGAACAGCTTGGCAGTTTCCGTTCATGTAATATTCTTGGCAGGGGAAGGCCAGTGCAGCAGGAAACACCAACCAAAAGGTTGAAGGATCTCCTCCTAAGCCTACACAGTTGGACAATATACTCTGAAAAGGAGCGAGGACGATCCAGGTTCATACTTAGCTTTTGCTTGTGTGGAGTATGAGGATTTAACTTTGAGGTGTCTCTTTCTTCTCAAGGGTTTTCTTTCCCCAAAATGAGTAGGTTGCAGACATAAAAACAGGAAGGAAGGGACTGTGAAGATCAACAAATTTGATTATTGTGTGGTGCACTTTGTATGTCTCTGGATAATAACATTTTTTGGACTTGCAACTCCTTGGCCACCTTGGGAGAGGTTCACAGGCACATAATTGTGGAGTCCTCCAGCCAAACCCTTCGTACACAATTTACGTAGGACACAGGCAGTGTTGTCACACTGCAGGTACAAGGGCAGAGCTAGAAAACCTGTACATCTCATTTCAGTGTGTGAGCAAATTGCACCCTACAAACTCTGTACTTCTGGAGAGTGTCTCAGCTCCAAAAAAACCTGCTTCTGCTGTCCAGAAAGACCAACACTGCCAATATTAATTAGGAAAATAAAAAAAAGAAGTCAAGACAAGAGACAAGAAATGCCTGTCTTGTTTAGCTGTACCTGTTCTTAATGTGGCATTTCTTGCTCATGATCATCAGGAGGCAATGATGCTGACAAGCATTATTCCAGGACCGTAAATCTAAAACAAGGAAGATTTAGAAGCAGAGGAAGGTTATAAAAAATGAAACAAAATGAAATGACATAAAGTAAAATAAAACAAAATAATATAAAACAAAATAAAATAAAATATTGATTTTGGACTATAAATAGATTTTTTTAATATACTTTTCCAGCCCAATATTTTACCTCTGGGGCTGCTGTGTAAGGGGCTTGTTGAATATTCCTTTGTTGTTGCTTCTTTTAAGGTTTACTCCAGCATAACTGAAGCTTTGGCACGATGCAGGGAAAAGAAGCGGGGCGCAGGAGGCAGAACATATCATACATACTCACATATTTGTAGTGTATTTCCTACAAATAAATGAGTCTGGAGAAAGTGGGGGCGGCTAGCCATTTTTTATGATAACAGGAGAAAGAGGATTTTTTATGTGTTTTTATACTAAATTCCCGTTCCACTTAAAGGCACAAGGAGGGTGAGTTGACATCCCCAAGTACTCCTTGGCCACAGAGCCAGCTGTCCAACCCACCTTCCTCCAGTTTTTGTCCCCCAGCATTTTCCTCAAGCCCTTGCCATCCATCCCTGCTCCTCAACAGCTTTGCACTTTTTCCCAGCCTAGAGCACAAAGCCTTCCTACTGTGAAATTCTGGCAAGGAATTAAAATTCCGACACACTCAGACTGATCCAAATCCTCCCAGACTGAACCTAACGAGAGAAGAGCAGAAGGTGTCTGGGAAGAAGGAGATGTGCAGTACCCTGTGGTAAATGTGACACATGGTACAGTAAGGGGAGAGGAACAGAGATAGCAGCAGTGCAAGGAAGGAGGTTCAAAATGTCATGGCTGGTGCCTTAGCATGCTCAGTGCCTTGAATCCTCATCGCTGCCTGCTTCTGAGAGGAACAGAGAACAGGGGAAGGAACCGAGCTGGTCCCTTCAATGGCCAGATTTCCAAAGTAGGGCATCCAATGCTAAATGTATAACTCCCTATATAGGTACCTAAAAGCCATCAGCTGTACGGATGAGACAGAGGTAATTAAGGACAACTTTATGCCCAAAGACATTTTATGCCCAAGGACAGCAAGTTTGACTTTTTCTCTGGGGCACGTTGCTTTAGCTCCTAACAGCACAGCAAAACTTTTGGCTTCCCCCAGCAATACAGCTTAAGGATGCAGGGGATTTTCTCATTTTCTCCCATTTCCTCTATGGAGTATTCTCTTAGATGTCATTTGAATGCCTTTTCTGCTGCTGTGAGCTGGAGGTGCATGCATCTGCCCAGAAGTGATCAAGGGTCTGGGGCTCGATGTGTCAGGTGTTGTCTGTGGCTCAGGACAGATTCATGGAGGGCTACACAAGTTTCCAGGGGTAGCTCTCCATGGGTCAAAGCTACAGACAGCATCTTATGCTGCAGATAGCTGGAAATGAAGAGAGGATTTGCCCTTCTGCTCAGGGCTTTGTCCGTCAGCTTTTCCTTGAGGTTTCTTTGCTTGGGGTTAAAGCTCGGCGTCTCTCTCCTGCACAGTCTTCCACCCCGTCGAGTGTTCCTACTGCCACAGCGAGAGCATGATGGGGTTTCGCTACCGCTGCCAGCAGTGTCACAATTACCAGCTCTGTCAGGACTGCTTCTGGAGAGGCCATGCCAGCGGTTCCCACAGCAACCAGCACCAAATGAAAGAGTACACGTCATGGGTAAGGGGAGGCTCGCGCCTCGCGCCTCGCCGCGGGCAGCTTTGCCCCTCTGGTGGGAGCTCCCGGCAAGGGGTGGCTGCCGGCTGGGCTGTCAGCGGGGATCGGCCACCCTGTCTGGGAAGCTGCACCCTTGGGAGCTGGTGGGAGAGCGCGGAGGTGGGAATGGTCTTTTCGGAGCGTGGATTTGGGGTGCCCGTGACGGTCCGTGCCGCGGGGCAGCGCAGCGCCAGAGGGCTCGGAGCAGAGCGCCAGCCGCACAGTAAGTCCTCCCCTTCCCAAGGGACTCGTCCTTGGCTGTTTCTGTTTGACATGCTGTTGGCTGCCTGTAAGTGATGAGCACTTAGCGCTCATTCATCAATATTTTCAATCAAGTGGCTGCAGCATATGCATAGCATTTGGGATGATCCCGGCACAGTAGATTTGAGTGTGGTCTCAGGCTTAGATCCATGGTCGTGCTTGCTTACTGTGCAGAAAAACACACTTCAACCTTTTCGTTGCTAAACAAAATAATTCAGCACTTTTACTATGCTGGTAGAGAAGTATCAGGAGCTACATTAACTTTCTCAAAAGGACATCAGGTCCCGGGGCTATGCTGTCCGTGGCTGGAGCAAAGTCCTAAAAGAAGCCCTTGGGCACTGAGCACCCCCATCCTTCGGGGTGAAAATCCAGAGACCAGCAGAGAAATCCTAACTGTTATCTAGTACCAAAAAAAATGTATAGTTGTTATAAAAAAGAAAAATATGTGCATAGCAACAACTCACATACATACAGTGCTTCCTGTGTATTTTTTTACAAAGCTCTGAAACTTGACGCTTTTAAAATAGCTGTCTTTCTGCTGGTGGAGCAGGCAAGGGTTAAATTTGATGTGATTTGCTCTGTATGCCAGTCACATGGCCCTGCGCTGCCTCAGAGCAGATCTGGGTCTGTAAATGTTTTTGTGGGACCTAATTGCTGCTTGTTGCATAGACACAATGACTTGAGCTTAGTCTCTGAATAGGAGAGTGCCTGCTACCTAGCTCTGACTCCACTAATAGCAATCTGTGCTATAAAATCATTCTTGGCTGTAGGGAGAGAGCTGTAATTATAGGCAGGAAATCATTTTAAAACTTGAGATTTCTGCTCAACTGAAGACAAAACGTGACTACGTGCCTAGTGGCTTCAAATGTCTCATTGTCAGAAACAAATGTTTTCCTTCAAGTTTGAAATTGCCTTTCTATAGCGTTCATTAGCATTCATTCAAAACAGGTTAGCATTATCCATAATGCATCTATACTGAGCTCCACATGCAGATTAAAGGTGTTCGCATACACAGTGGAGTTCAAATGATCTGAATTCAGTGTGAAATTGCGTTTATAATACAAGAGAAAAAGCCTGAACTTTACCTATTCAGGTGGGAATTCTGTAATTGAAATATTTCATTATTATCTTGATTACAGTGATAACTTTATGTGGGATGCATGTGCACATGTACAATACCACTCCTGCTAAGTTCTAAAAGCATTTTTGAATTTCGGCATACAGAGCTGTGTTTTGGGGGGAGGAGACAGTGTAAGGGATCATCAGCCCCTGGTCTGAATGGCAGAGAAGCTGAAGCACAGAGACGCAAATTGGATTCCCTGAGAATCTCTCACAAAGCCTAAAAGAGATTCTAGATCTCCAAGCCCATCCTTAGAAGAGTGTTCAACTGCAAAGATTGCCCAAACAAAACTGGAAAGCAGAAGATTATTTTTGTAGACTCGTGTTGTTTGAACACTGGTGGGATTTGGGGCTGAAAAGCATGCTTTTCCTGCAAAGCGCCTCGGTGTTTCAGTGACAATGGCAGTAGGTCAGCTTCCTCTCACACAGTTTTGCCATATTGGTGTAATTCTGGCCATGCTTGTGTCTGAAATTTCCTGGGCCCCAGTGCAACAGGGGCTGCAGCAGCCACAGGAGCAGAAGAGGAGCTTTATAGCAGCAGGGTGCGGAGCTGAGGAGGAAAGCGTTGCAAGGAGAAAGAGAAAGAACCTAGCAGCTCTGTGTCTGCCCCCCAGCTAGGAAGTGAATGGGGTCTTGTAGAGTATCTCTATATGGACAGGCATAAACAGATCTGTTCTGCTCACACCCCCAGCTGGTGAGGCACACGCCAGCTCCAGCCTGGGGCAGCCACCTTGGTACTGCCCTACCTTCAGCATTACCTGAGCAGAGCACTGTAGGAACCCATGGGGATTGCACCTGTCCATATAGAGAAAACCCCAAAAAGCCTACTGAAGGTAAGAGCAATCTGTCCTCTGATCTGGATGGTCCTTGAACTTGCCATACTCTCTGGGTGGGAAGGGCCGGGGGGATGTCAGCCACACCAACGGAAGCAGTAGAGCTTCCTGTTGTTTTGTGCGTCCTACAGCAGAAACAGTATGCACCTTACTCGTCCACATTACCTCTACCTTCCTTGTTCCTCCCAGAAATCACCTGCTAAGAAGCTAACTAATGCACTTAGCAAGTCTTTAAGCTGTGCTTCCAGCCGTGAACCTTTGCACCCAATGTTCCCTGACCAGCCTGAAAAACCTCTAAACCTGGCTCATATTGTGTAAGTATCTGTGTGCTGTAGAGAAAGTAAGCTTTGTTGTGGGAGTTGCATACACCTAGCGTAGATGCTATAGCTCTGAACAAAACAGGAGGCAGCTGTGGCATTACCAAACTCAGTGCACTGCCAGTGCGTCTGCTGATAGAGATGTTTAATATAAAAATGTGTTTCTGGTGTGACCTCACTTGAAAGTCAGTGAAATATGTACATAACATGGGACACAATGTTGATATGTCCTTGTTCTCCTCAGAAGCAGGGAAGAGATATCCATGCAATTTCATATAGTTTCATCACTTTGGGATGTGTTTATGATTAGAACATTAGTTTTGTCCTCTACAGACACCAAACATCAGTGTGTCGCAGGTATTCACACGAGGCACTAGAGAAAAGTAGAGTCTGGCCAATTTTGTTGCAATCAGTGTCATACTTATCACTGACCTCAGGGGAGCTGTGACTTCACCTGACCCTAAAGACTAGCTGTGTGAGTCTGCATAAGTTGTGTCTTTAATTGCCAAGCCACTTGAAAGGGGCCTATTATCTTTACCTTTTTGTACCTTGAGAAATCATTTTTGGTGTAGTAGTTTGTGTCATTACTTCTTCTCTGCAGGAATCAAGAAACTTGAAACAGAGAGAAAATGTATTTGTTCAGGGTGGGAATTCATCACTTTGGACTTTTTTTTCTCAAGGATATCCACTGTCCATATTGGCAGTCGCTCAGATTTTCTCATTCATGAGTTTGTTTTACCTTTGCTTCTGGGGTCCTAAAAAAAAAAAAAAAAAAAAAAAAAAAAAGTTATATTTTCTAAATAATTCAAGAAACCAAAACATTGACTAGAAGAAAGACAAGAAAGCCACAAGAAATTAACTTGGAAGCACTATTCCAAAAATATTGTCTTTAAAGTGTTTCTCTTTAGAATGTTCTGCTGTATTTATTAAGAAAGGATCTCTCTTAACCACCTTCCTAGGGGCCCTGAGTGAAGCACTTCAGGCAGCAGCCATTATGACTGTATTTGCATGCTGCATATCTGTGTTAATGGCTACTGAAACTATTCCAATCTGTAATTATTACGTACATTTGCATTAGTCACTACTGACTGCTTTTTATGTAGGATCTGTAAGGGTAAGCGCGTGCTGGCCGTTGTGGGCTGTGTGGCACACTGAAAGTTCATCTAACCTACCTGACATTCGAAGGATAAATCACGCTGATGGTCTTCCTCGAGTGGTTGTAGCAGCTTTCCAAGGCATAAAAGCGCACTCTGCTTTTCAGACTGGAGGCTCCCCCGGCGGATATGTTGTGCCAAGCTGCTGTTGCGTTCAGCTGTCGCTTAAAACCTGCACACCTCCTTACAGGGGAGCTTTGTTCTTGGGAGTGCATCAGCCAGGGGTGGATTTGGTGATTTGCTGCCACGCTGCCCTGCGTGGTGTAACACCCAGCTCCGCTGGCAAGTCGGTGGTAATTTCACAAGGTGGATTTTGGCCACGCTTAATGGAAGGACAGGGACATGGAAATGAAGGAGAAGCCTCTGCTCCCAGGTGGCTGGAGGCCCTCCGAGGCCTTGGGGTCCGTCAGAAGCGAGCCGGTGGTAAAAGCTGGGCTTCTGTGAGGGGACCGAGTGCATTTGGGCAAGGCAAGAAAAAGAGAAGGTACCGTAACTGAGTAGGATCCGTTCCAAATCTTTGCTGTGAAATTAATGCCTTCCTTCTTCCTAGCTGTATAGGCATAATTTAGAGTGATTGGATGTGAGAATGAGCCACCATCCATTTTGTTTTATGATAGGGTTTCTCTTTATCCGTAGATTGGCAATATAACTATATTGGCTATAATGGGACGTGAGTGAAAAACCTGTAAGTTGTGGAGGCAGCATGATCTACAGAATAATTCACATAAATTAACTGAGGGGAGAGAGATGCCACCGTACCTCATTGAGTACTTCTATCTTCTTGCCCATGTGATTTTTATTTTTAAATGTAATGGAAGTTGAGAGAAACATTTCTGGGCGAGAATCCAGGCAAAAAGGTTTTTATACATGCATTTAATGGAAGAATTCTGGCAGCAAAACCCAATTCTTTTTTTAGTAGTTTCTTCCTTAAATGAGGACAAATACTCTCTGCATTACTATACTGCCTTTGCTTTTCATTGTTCTTACACTTTTGAGCGGTACCAGACACAAAGATCAGAGGATTTTTCTATTTTACTGGTGCCACACAAAATTTTAAATTAAATTAAAAACACATCCAAGGCTTATCTAGAGAAGTAGTCTTCAATGTGTAGTTAACCTGACGGAGGAACTTCTCAGGGGTCAATAAGATTGGCAACAACAAAGACACACCAGACTGCAGAGACATGGCATGGCCAGCGCATCACAGAGGGGTTTTCAAAGGCGTTCTGCTCTGGCCTGACTTCATTTCCATCCACGTCAGTGGGAGCATTATTTTTTGACACTGTCACGAAGATTTTAGGCCAGCATGGAACACTTGGGAAAATTCCTGTTATTTGGTTTATTACTGTGGGTATGTGTTATGCTATAGCATGCATTTATTACACAGCATATTTAGGTAGTATTGTTTTAAGTGTTTTCTTCCTCCTTGAGGACAGTTGATCAGGGTATCAACAGTTCATGTTTATCAGAAAGCTTAATGACTCACTTTCAGAAGTTTAGAAATAACCTCTGAAAGACAGACATTCACAGTCAATAGATAAGAGTTTGCTTTGCTTTGTCATAAAGTCTGCTGTTTATTTTTTTACATCACACAACTGTATAGGTGTGTTTGAACATCCATTTAATATTCAAGTTGAACCTGAGGAATGTGACGGTAGGCATCAACCTTAAAAAAAAACGACTTGGGAAAGTTCAAATTAGTTTTAATTAGTTTAAATGGTTTCTTGATACAAGAATTGACAAAAAAAAAATGCTAATCACAAAACTTTAGCCAAGCCTTGGAGTTTGTAGACATTTGTACGCAAGAGTAACTGTGCACATATAAACATCATCAGTAACCTGTCATGTGTTGAGACTCTCACAATTTTTGCAGAATCAGGGACATAAGGGTAAAGTTTGTCCAATGCTATACTCAGACCACATACGTTGCATACTGACAATTTAATTAATTATGTCTTTTCCATTTCATTTTGGCTGCAAAAGAGATACTTGGTGAGTATTTTTCTTCTTTAGTACACTTGTTGGAGGAAAATAGTTTGAAAAATGTCTATTATCTAATATCTACCAATTCCTGACGTTTTATCAGTAACCAAATCCAGAATTGTCTGTGTACACGGAGACATACTAAAAGGAAAGAGCTCTTCAGGGGTGTTAGAAACTTTCCCTTCTATTCAACTTTTGATATAGAACTTAGGAAAGACATGAACATGAAGCACGTTAAGTGGTGATTTGCTGAAATTCATAGGTGCAGCATATCCACTGGGCAAAGCAGAGTTGCTTACTGGTTAAATCACCGGTTGCTTACTCATTAAATAAGATTAGCTTCCAAGTATTCTCTCAAAGTTTTTTTTCAAATCTCTATTTCAAGACTCGTACTACAATGACCTTTCCGTTATCGTAAAAGTGGTTTGGCTCCAGTTATGGCCTCATCCCAGCTCTTTCTAGCTTTGATGAAGCAGTCCACAAAAAAATAATATTAAGCACTTTTCCATCCAGCAATAAGTACATAGAGCACAAAGGGATGTTTCTCAAATTCATGACCGACCAGATCTGCAGTCTTTCATGTGGGTCTGCAGACACAGGCTAAAAAGATGTTTTCATAGAAATATGGAAAATTCTGCATCTTTCTATACCTTGATTTTAACTTCTTTAAAATCAGTGTGGTGGTTTCATACTGAGAAATCCATTTAGACTTGCTAAAGAAGACATTTATGCTTGTTTCCTAACAGCAACAGAGTAAGAAAGAAAATATATACTAATCAGTCAATTCTAATTCTGTTCTAAGATGGCTTTCCTCATTTCTTACAAAGAGTTTGAATGACCAATTGTCTTGTGCAATTAGAGCAGAGTGAATTTTTTGCAGATGGCTACTATATTTTGATTTGCACATTTGCAAAGCTGAGAAGACAAGACAGAACTTCCACAGAGCTTGAAGGGGACATTAAATACCTTAAATCTAGGCAGTTTGCAGTCTGTATTATATATGGCTTCAGGTTCTGCTCAGATGTAAAAATCCTGTGATTTTAGTATCATATTTTTCATTTTTTTCCAAAGCATCTATTTCTTTCGCCCAACGTTGCATAAGAAGTCAATTAAGAAGGGAAACTTTTGCTTTGATGGATACGGAAGCAAATATTATGCACAAAATGTTTTTTAAGATTAGACAATAAAAGAAAGGAGAGGAAATAATCCTTCTCATTTCATTTTTAGTCAGAGCAGGAAATAAAAAATGTAATAATAAAAAGATCATTATTAATGGGTCCTTTTAAACTGCATACTTATTTTAAATTTTGATTTGGGGGGTGATAGCCCAGCTGAAAAGCTTTGCAGTTAAAGCAGCTTTGTACTGCACATATTTTATGGGACACTGAGGGGTACTGGGGACACTTTGGTCACTGTGTGGATATGGTAGTATGGAGCTCATCACCAGGGATAAATTTGTGAAAAGCTGTGCAATTTATTGGCAACAGAGACCTCCATGCTGCCACAGCAAACCTGCTACCAGTGCTCAACCTGCTAGTTGAACACAACTGCACCATAGACTACCAGCCTC
Source organism: Heteronetta atricapilla (assembly GCA_011075105.1). Lineage (NCBI taxonomy): Eukaryota > Metazoa > Chordata > Aves > Anseriformes > Anatidae > Heteronetta > Heteronetta atricapilla. Next base: position 114,703,125 of record CM021732.1, read on the forward strand.
TGGAAAGAAAAAAAAATGCAGAGTAATTATTTTGCCAAAGCAGGAAAAAAATCAAGTGAGTTCCTTAAAATTCATCTCAGAGCACACAAAAGCATTATTTCCTTTCAGACCTAAGCAAGCAGCAATTTCTGGTTAAAAACACAGCATCTTTAATTTGGAGCCATGTCTACTTAAAGCAGAAGACGCCAGCAGTAATGTTACTTTAAACAAAAAAATTGCTTAATTCTCTGCAAATACTGTTGCTGATGGGTGGTGTGGTGGTATCTTTTTGTTGTTTGTTTTGTTTTGTTTTCTTTTTGTACCACATTAATACAGCTGGATATTTTGCCTTCTTCTAGGCCCCCCCGACCTGTAACCAGCATGAATGACACACTCTTCTCCCACTCTGTTCCCTCAGGAAGTCCTTTTGCAAACAGAAGGTGAGTTGTTATCCTAATTTATGTTAAATGACTGTATGAGGGTGGTAGAGATTTTTAGAGATTTTAACTCCTCCTCCCAGAAAAAAAAATAAAAGAAAAGAAATGCCTTGGTTACTTTGGACTGATAGCCTGATATCCAGATGGAAAGTTTGAGTAAGGGCACCCCAAACTCCTAAGAAAAGAGCACAGAGCTTCAGATCTTATTTGTACCCCTAAGTCCTACTAAATGTACTCAAATGCTACCTAGGCATCCACTGACAGGGGCTGAAAATGATCTATATAAGCCATTTTGTAGACGTTGCAGCACTGTGGGAATAGAAACTGGGACATACCATTGCCAGTAGAGAATGCCTGCTTCATATTGCAAGGTATGATATGAACCAAGGGAAAATGTGTTCATACTCACAAGGTAGCAAGGCACCCTTCCTCCTGTTAGGCCATTCAGATTTTCTTTGAAGTTTACAAGTCTTGGAATATGGTGACCCATCAACAAACAAAACAGAAGAGAGTGGTCAGAAACATTAATCCCAAAGAAAAGGTGCTTGCAGCTGAGCATGTACATTTGAGCTCAGTATTTTGGCTCACATGGCCAAAATATGTGTGTAACACTTGCTGGCTGTTTCACCCAATCTATGTAAGCCCACCAACGTACATAGATGAGAAAGTGGCAGGAAAATAACTTCTTGCTATACTGGGGAAGAGTGATATGTCTTCCTTGGGTGCATTTTATTGCTTGGTCCTTGCTGTATTTGTCAGTGTTTCACTGTTCCCAAATAACCAAGCACAACCTCTGGGTATGCATGGCTACCTTTTTTAACACTGAAAGCAAATCCTCAAAGTACAACACTGAAATGTCAGAGTAAAGATGTTTTGCTACTGCTTTGATTTATGAACTTTGGTACTAGGAGCTATAAACTGTAAACTCCCCTTGTTGTCTTGGTGCAACTGCTGCTGGGTACCTCTGAAATGCTTTTTGAGAGCCAGCCCCAGGGCAGCCCCCAAGACAAGATCTGCTGCCTGTACAGACAGTGAAACTGCCAATGCAAATTCATTTCTACAGCTGGAGTGTGTGGGATTTTATGTGCCGGGACAAGGCATAACAATCTATTTGTGGCCTCTCCAAGACAGGTCTTTAAGAGCATTGGTCTTTCAGAGTATAGCCGTTGCTTCCCTTTGTGCCCAAGGAGTCCCTGTGCCCATTCAACAGCAGTGTGCTTTGCCATGTAGGTTAGGAACCTGCAGGAATAATTGCAGCCCTATTTACTGTGCAACTTGGATTTTTTGGAGTACAAATAATTCCTGATCATTTTACTTTTGTCCCCATTGGTAATTCAGTCTAACTATCAGGACTAAATGTAGATAATCCCTGGGCCATTAGAATTCCTGTCCTCCTAGAGGGTGAACTGATTGATGGAGAATCCTCTGAAGGCATGAGACAAAACTCTACAACCATGGGTACCCAAAGTGCATAGTACAACATCCTTTGACAACAAAAGTTTCCATGACACAGAACTAACCAGTTCTGGCTCTTAGAGCTAACAGTACCCTGATATGTAAAACGATTCTGTATAATAAAAGCTATTGTAACTTTAGTTTCATTGCACTAACAGGATTTAAAGAGCTTCACAGCTAATTCTCATCTTTATTTTCAACTCTTACAAATTTAAATTGCATCTTGTTATTAAAAACAACAACAAAAAAAACAACCTACAAGCCGTAAAGTCATTGTTCTTTCTAAGTGGTTGTAAATCATATTTATTGTAATGAATCCACTCTGAACACGATACTCTCTGTGCATACTTTTTGGGGTATTAACAAGGTTTCATTGTTTGAATCATTCAGGTTACTTGGGGGTATAAATGTAGCCAGTCCTGTGGCTGATGAGCATTCTCTTATAAAGCTGTATGTAAATCAGCTTCACAACAACTCACGGTCAGTATGAGAGCACTAACCCACTAATTGCCATAGTTCTGTAGCTCAAGCACTAAATCATTAGCACTTCTGCTAAATTACTAAAGATACTCTTTAAGGAAAGCTCTGGCGGGCTAGAGGATTTGTGTGGCTCTAATTAGTCTTTTGATTAGACTTCCTGCTGGCTGTGGGCTTTGCCAACTTTTCTTGCTTGTGCACAGCACAAATCTTTCATTTTACCTTTTCACATAGGATTAATATTACGCATCTGGAGGAAGTTGGAAAACATTGTGTTTGAAAACCAAAAAATGGCACCTCTATGTTTTCATCTTCAGCGCATGGCTTCCCGGTTGCGTTTTTGACAGAGGCATGAAAGAGGCTCGCACAGGAGTCTGGAAACGATTCCCACTCTCACGGCCAGCCTGCCCTCCCTTTTCCGTGACTCTTGCTGCTGGTGGTTGCCAGTCTGCAGTTAGCGTCACTTGCCAATAACCTTCCCGAAACCACTTTGCTTTGCTTCTCAAAATGGCCACAGAAAAGGCAGATTTAAACCCTTCTGTAGCTAGCGAGGACCCAGCATTTACTTAGAGAGCTCCAGGTGTGACCAGTGCCTCTGGCTGATGCACTCTTCTCCCAGCACTCTCTTTCATCTTAGCGACCTGCAGGAGGAGATGAATTCATTCTACATAAAATATACACTGCTGGATAAGAGCAGTTCCACTCTTTTTTTTTTTTCCTTCCTTTTTTACCGTGGAATGTAATGACCTTTCTTTTTTTCGTCTTTGATTAGTCCATGAGCATTAGCTATAATTCAGTAAGGAAGTACTGAGACCAAGGTACTTCTCTCCTAAATGCCAAGTTCTTCGATCTGTATTAGACTAATAACAATATCTTCATTCATTTTTGTAGGTTTTACTATTATTGTTGCCCTGGGAAAATCAGGCCTCATTAGTGGAAGCCCATCCTCTCATACATCAGAGAAACAGACTTTGACAGCCTTGTTTGCAATTCTGCTGATTTTATATTAAATGCTCGGTGATTCCCATTATGCTAAGAATTGTATAAACTCAGGGTAAAATTTCTAGCTGAATGTAATCAAGAGTAAAAGCTCTGCTGGCTGTGTTTTCACTGCAGACCACTTATTAAAGGTTACTTTAATGTGTGTTGCAATCTAGTTCAGAGGTTTCAGATAGTTTTACAAAAAGTTTTTTTTTATGTGTTTAGAATGTTTATGCAGAAGAGAATTGGCAAAGACTGTCATTTGTAGCATTCCCACGGTACTTATTTAAGATAGTTTTGTTCACATAGGGGCCTTACCATTCATGACCAGTTTCTTCCTGTAGCAGGAAATGCTGAATTCAGCACATCGAGTCCTCCTGGTGCTGGAAATGAACATGGTGTCATTAGTACAGCAAAGCACTGTCTTCATTTCTGGATTCATGGGTGAAACAGGGAAATGAACTAGGAAGAGGAAGAATCTAATTAAGGAAAAGATCTTTGATAACTAGTAAATATAATGAGTTGTGGGGAACAGCTGAAAGGAGATTGAACATGATATGTTATTTGCAGTTTAATTGAGCCTGAAGCACCAATTTTGGGTGGATATGCAATTATTACAGAGCTCAAAGGAAGTCAGATTTAGGCTTTCCTCAAGATGCTTCTTAGTTTTTTCAAGCCACTGCAGCATCACAGTCCCTCTAAAATTAATGCTTACTTAGTTTGAGCCATCATGTCCATAAATGAGCTTTAATGAGAAGCTTGGCATAACAATTAAAAACACCTCTCTTTAAAATATACATAGCGTGCAAATTGATATCAACAATATACTGTGCTCAGCTGGCTCCTTTATTCCTCTCAGTACAGCTCAAGAACAAATTAAAAATACTCATATTAGAAAAGAAGAAACGAAAAATCACCGATCTTTTCCCAAATACCAAATCACAGCCATTTGTTGTGATGACAGCTAATATGCAATTAAAACCATAAGTCCTGATTTGTTTTTACTGGAGCTAATATTCAGTTTTTAATCTCACATTTATTTTTCTGATCTCTGATTACCTAGAGGGCAGCAGAACAAGGGAATGTTGCTGTAGAGTAGGCATTGCCCTCATAAACCCAATGAACTGGATGTGTTATGCCAAAACAAGTTAAATTAACATTGTAGAAACTCCTATCTAGTCAAGAAGAATAACTCTATCCAGCTAAATTAACATTTTCTTCCCTATTGGGATTCTTTTGTTCACCAGCTACAATCTATCACTATCACAGGAATGGATACAATCTCTTTCTCTCTCTCTTAATAACTGTCTCCTCTAAACGACGGAATTACAGGTTTTAAGGTGGGATGAGATGAAACAGAATGACCTTTCTTGCATTTTTTCAGTGTCCCCTCACAGGTTTAGTTTCTCTAAAGGCGTTATCAACTAGAATAAATGGAGTGACACGGCACATTCTGATGAACCTGAAATAACTCAGTAATTCTGTAGTAGATGGAAAGAATACACTGTGGTATCAAATGCCCATAGCCAATGAGAAATTGAGTCTTATTTAATGATGAGTCAGAAAAGATTTGGGTATTCTGCCTGGGCATACAGCGCTGAGCAGTTAGGCAAAATTCCTGGGCAATAACTAACTCTGGAGGAAAATGTTCTGGTTCCTGCTGCTGTCCACGTTTCTTTGGCTAAGGAGTGTTGTAGACTTGAACTGTGCATTGCCTTTGCATGTTGTTTTCACAAAAAGATGAGAATCCTCCGTGGATTTCACTGGCCAGTATTCTGCCTGCTAAAGGAAGGGTTAATATCTGGTTGTTTCGGTAGTCAGGTAGGCTCTAAAAGAGGGTGTGTATAACATTTGCAGCAAAGTTGTTGAGTCTGCATCTTTGTAGACATCAGCTCCGAGCTGGAGGCTTTCTCTCAGGCTGGATGGGAAAGCATTCTTCGGCAGTTCACTTTAACAGGAATGTGACTTAAAACGATACGCTCCAGTCTGTAGGATCCAGAGAAGTTCACTGTAGCCAGAACAATCTCTGTACTATTGGCTGTATTTTGGGGAATTTATGGACAACAAATATGGAGATAAATGTTGGCTCTTCCAAAGGAAGTAACATTGAAGGTGGAAACAGGGACAAAGATTGAAGGGATTATGCAAGTGACAGCTTAAACTTGGTATCCAAAGATACTAAAATTATGAAAGAATTGGTAAGCACCTGCAGAATAATAAACAGATGAGAAATAGCCATCATGGATTTGTCAAGAACAAATTATGTCAGACCAAACTAATGTACTTCTTTGATGGATAACTGGTCCAGTGGGTAGAAAAGATGCAGTAGATACACAGCTTGACCTTAAAAAGGCTTTTGACATAGTCCCAGATGACACAGAAGTACCCGAAGGAAAAAAGGGCTAGGGAAAATTGGTATAAGGTCAATGCACAAGTGGTTGAAAATCAGTAATTAAATTTTCAAAAGTTTCCTGTCATTCTAGAAAGACATATCAGCTGGGATTCTTAAGTCTATCTTAAGTCAGACACTAAGCACTATTTCTTGTAATGACCTCGTCAGAGCAGTAGAGTGAGTGTATGCAATTTGTAGATGGCACAAAGGTTGAAACAGTTATGGGAAGGAGTGCTTGGAGAGCAGTTTCTAAATTAAAAAATGAGCTCAATTTCCATGGTAGTAATTGATGTCCAAATGATCTGAAATCAGTTAGAGGAAACACACTAATTATAAGTGCTATAGCAAGGAAGCAAATAATCAAATAAAAGGTGGAGCGTAATTGGATGGACAGAAATATTTTAACAGAGGACCAAGCAGTTGCAGTGAACCACAAACTAATTGGAGTCAGCATTATGACTGTTAGAGTGCGTCTGACTCTGGGACACCATGTGGAAATCCATTAAAACTCATTACCCAGAGGAGAAGGCATCTGCCTGGAGGTTTGCACCCAGTGCAGGGCATGGTATTGGAACAAATATGCTCGTCAGCTTGGCAGAGTCCAGAGGAGACACTCAAATATCAAAAAAGTTTAGAAAACCTGATGCATAAGAAAAGGTTGAAAGACGCTAGTATGTTTAATCTACTAAGGAGGAAATGGAGGTGAGAAACAATAGCAATTGTGAAGTTTGCTTGACAGTCCCTCCACCCTATTATGTGACTTCTGGAGCATAGGAGAGCTTACACCTAGTAGTGGGGGCATTACACCACAATGTTAGAAAGCAGAACGTGAAATCTACCATGTGGTCTTCAGTCTCCAATTATGGCAACTAATTTATCTTTACTTAAGAACGGAATGCTGCTTTTTTTTTTGGCTGGTATGGCACATCTTGTACCCCTTTAGTGCATTTTCTTTCTATAAGTGGGAAGAAAACACAGTGAGAGACATATCCTTCTAGATGGCTTGAGGCATGCTTATCTGCATGGATGTTGCTTCTGTAGAAGCACGGCACATGTAAATAGCATGCTGATGGACATAGAAATGTGAAGCAAGCTTTTTTTTCTCTGTGTTGTATTGCATTTCATTGAGCTATCTTTCAGATTTATTACAAAACAATAGGGCTTGGGTTCTTAGAACATTGTGGTGCCATCCTTTTTCAGAACCCTCAGTAAGGTTGACAGCTCCAACGAGGTTAATAGCCTCAACATTATTGATGCCTCAATAAGGCTGATAACCTCAACCTTACTGAACGCTCAAACGTTATCGAACCTCCTGAAGTAGGGAGAGAATGGCACACCCCCAGTCCCAGTGAATTCTTTGTTTGTCCTAATATAAAAGTTTTTGCTCTTCAGTCCATCAGAGCCATATCTGCCCAGATTTATCGTGCATCACATTTATACAGCATCATCTGCCTATACACACACACCACACTCATCTGGATGCACAGATGCATGCGTGCTCACACACAGGTCTTTTGATCAAAGGTGTTTACAGTATCGGTAGCCAAACCAAAAAATAAATAATTTTAAAAAGCAAGAAAGTAAAATATATTTCTGTTTTGCTTTGTTGTTTTTTTAAACCAGAAACTCTGCACCATGAAATAAAAGCTAACATTTAAATTTCTCTGCTTTTAGCCAGTATTATCTTAAGAAATTATTAACATGGATATTTTTCTATTGGGAAAGATGCAGTTACTGAAATCCACTAAATACTGTAGTTAGGGGAAAAAAAGTGGCATTATGCAATTGGACAAATGGGATTTGATGAATTACAAATTCTTTAAATCAACAGAAGAACAATACTTTGGAAAACAAAATTGGTGTATCCTATCATTGGATGTAAATAAGAAGACTTCCATAATTTTTTGAAACTACTTCATGGCAGATTCAGAGAAAAGCAATTTAGCTGTTATTGGGAAGTTGAAGGCTGCATTTCAGGTGATGTGTGCATCAGACTCCTCCTGGAAATGATACAAGCCTTCAGCTCTCCATTTGTGAGAGAAGCACGTTTTATTTGTCTTTTCTTTAGTGAAGGCTTTATAGTCTGCTTTTGGAGAACATGAGGGAAAACTAATTCTTGACATCACATTTCCAAAGTTTTCTAACATTTCTTTAAAGGTTCTATTTTTTATTTTTATTAAGTCCAGACCTCTTGAATGAGTTTCTCCAAACTCTGTTCTGTAATGAATTTCAGACATCAGTCTTTACCTTCTTCTTAGTTTTCCTGTCTTATTAACTAGCTCTCCTTACAAGAATACTGAAGTAGAGCAGAGCAAACTGCTGGCTAGGGCTGCTCCAGCTTTCTTGAAAGGCAAAGGGTAAGTTAAACAGAGAGTATGTTCATAGCTTGCACTAACACAACTAAAACAAAACTTTCCCTCTGCTTTTAATATATTACATAAATATCTTTCCTGAGACAATTCTAATAACCAATTAACCCTGCGAGCTAAGTAGGGCATGTTTAAATATATATATGTACACCTGGATGTGAGGTCTTGATCAGACATTTCCAAGCAAATCCAGCTTGTGATTTCACTACGTTAATTGTGTGTAACATAGATGTATTTGATGGGTATGCACTATACATAGTATACTGAAGCAACTAGAGCTGACCTCACAATCTGCTTTATTTTAAAATAAATGGTACTGTATAGCCCCAGCCCCTGGCCTGATCTGGCATCTCACCGATTTCCATGACCGGCTCTGTAACTGAGTTGTATTCAGCCATCCTAAGCCATTAAATACTTAATATGTAAATGACAACAATAACAAAATAATTTTTGCACTTTTTTCTAAGAGCATTTAATCATTCGTTCCTAAATTCCCGTTTCACAATCTTACTTGCTCCTGCTTTCTCTGTTTATTTCCCTCTGTCTGTCCGGACCGCACCCTCTCTCCCCCCGACCCCGTTCCAGGTTACAGTACAGCCTCGATGTTGCAGACAGGCTGGCCGATGAACATGTACTCATCGGGTTGTATGTCAACATGCTGCAGAGCAACCCCGCACGGTTAGTGCAGGTTTGGCACCTTTGGGGGACCCAGGAAAGGGACGTTGGTCGGCCACGAGCTCTTCCCGCTTCCTTGTGGCTTCACATCACAGCTCTCTATGAGCACTAACCTAAAGGGAATGCGTATGCGTGTGGGGTATGTCCTCCCAGAGCTGGCAATCGCTGTTATTCCCTCTAGTGATAACAAATTGCAAGGTATTGCAAAGAAGCGCTTAGTTAAAGAGTGACTACACAAATTGGTTTGGGATGCCACACACCAGTCAGTGCAGGTCTTGTCGACAGCACGGAGATGTTCACGCAGTGATGACTGACAGGTCTGTATTTTCAAGGAAATAATTGCTGAGGTGGTATGTAATTTGTAGCTTCATCGTACCTTGAAAGTAAGAAATGATAATAGTATGTAAAAAATGATAATAATAGGAATTTGCTTACTAGCCTAGTGAAGAAAGGAGTTCATTTCAGTTTTTCCTTACATCAGGCATTGTTTTTACATCTACCTAACTTCTGCACTGCTTACATCTTGTATACATATTTTCCCTTATCTTTCAGGTATGACAGGTTTTAAAATGGGTATCTTGACATAGTTCATTATTTCTGCTGGAGGGAATATGGAGCTTTGCCTACTGAATTTATGTGGTGTCCTAACACTGGTGGAAGGTGGCATCGCAGCCGGCCATCCTGTGGAGGGGGTGTGCTGGCTCGCTTCCCCAATAGCACAAAAACTAGCCCTGACAGCCCTGTGCCAGAGAGAAGGCCAGCAGTGCAGAAAACATGGCACTGAATGGAAAACTGCAGGATGCTTCTGATGAAACTAGATTCATGCTTTTTTTTTTTTTTTTTTTTTTTTTTTACTAATAATGAGCCCTTCAGTTTCCCCTACTGCTACTGCAGAGTATTTCCCAGGTTAGGAGAAACTCTGCGTATACTCTTACATGTAGAGAAGGCAACAAGCCAGCTTCTTTAGGGAGGGTGAATGCAGTGGTTCTCTGCAGTCTTACAAAACTCACTTCTGTGCGTAGCTGCAGTTGGAAATGATGGTAATTTGCCATGTAGCTATGCGCAGTGGAGAAAAGATTCTGCTTTTATTGTTCTGGATCTGCTTCTCTACTCTGCATCCCACTGGAATGTGCCACTGGGGGGAAAAAAAAATAAAGCAATCTGGTTGTTAAAGAGAAAAATAAAAAACACTTCTACAAAACAAAAACATTTTGAAGGGGAATTTCATTCTTGGAGCAGTGCTTCCAGAAAGCAGGCTTTAGTAATATTTACAGAGTGCCTGTGGAAACAAGCTACTGGGGGCACGTGTTTAGATCAGTCCTTGCCCAGTCGTGATTGAAGAGGACAGAAGGACAGTACCATTAGGTCTAATTGACATGAGGAAGAAAATCTGGCCCTGCCATGAGTGACCTACTCAAAATGGGCATTCATGAGGCTAGCATAGACTGGACCTGGTTTACAGTCATTTTTGGTGGTGGGCTACTAGTGCTATAGCTGTGACTGATTTAGCCTCAGTGAGGACCACCAGTTAGACCCCTCTGTGAATGCTAAGACTCATCTTCACCGTCTCCATCCTCTAAATTTTATCCAATATACTCCACGTTCCTTCAAGCACTTAGGCCAACCTCACCAAGTCACAGGACATTTGTATTCAAATATGCACATAAAATTTATGTGCCATAACACCCTTCAGATGTCGTGTTTTTGAGGGATGAATGAAGAGTGACTGATAATGGCCTTAATTGTTTAAATAACCGATGCAAAGTAAAGTACATAACATCTGATTACTGACTTTAAATCACTGCAGCCACAGCTTCCTCAGCTAGAAACAATCTCAATCATTTATATGAGATACCAATTAGATTTTGACACAAGCATAACCGAGAGGGGCAGCAATCTTAGTCACGCATCAAACCATGTTGCATTGCCACTTCCTGCTCAGCTGCAGCGGGACTAGTAAAAGGGGTGGTTATGTTTGGGTAAAGACAGGAGGAACAAACAAAACGTTGTCATCCTGGAGCTCCTTTGTGAAGCTGTTTTCCAGGAGGGGTAGGTGGAGTCTCAGCTGCAGCATCTTCGGGAAAACATGCGTTCTTCCTGCCCATGCCCCAACATGGCTGGATGCAGTTGGCTCAAAACCCACACAGCTGTGTTAGGACAGTGCTGAGCTCAAGCTCATTTGCCCTGCAGCTCAACAAGATTTGATCACTAGAGTAAAGCATGTAGCAAACCATAACCAGGTAGCTTCTGATTTCAGGGGAGGCAGCAGCTAGCCAGCTCAGCTTTTGTGTCTCCCTGCAAAACTGTGTGTATACAAACCCATAAGTCCCATAGCATATTTTCAAGTGCTACTGGCATCTGAAGATGAAAAGAGGAATGGCTGTAGATGGGCCTCCGTCTTCAAGAAAAATACAAATATACTTTCTGAGCATAATGTACAGAAGTATCTTGACAGGTATAAAGTAGTATTTCAAAACAGAAGAAATTGTGTTTTTAGATACTGAGTCTGGCTAATGATCAACCCAATATACCCCAGTTAGTATTACTGTTGTGTATGTGTGCTTTTTTAAGTTTATCTAGTATTCGTATTTGATCTTTTAAAGTAATTAATTTCCAATTAATTAATTTTCACTGCTTATCTTTGCCTTTCATCTGCACTTACTTGATACTGGAATTAGAAGTACAAGTTTTCCTTTCCATATTTCACAGGCTAATAAGCTACTTCAGGGTTTTTTAGAGTCCAATACTCCAGGGCAAATTAATGAACAAGAGAAGGACTGATTTATTATTTATAGTAGCTGTATCGGTAAAAATAACACCCCTTAAACAGATGTTTTGATTGTTTTAATCTTAAAGTGTAAAACCAATACTTGATATTCAATTTAGTTCCTTTTTAGGGTCTGATTCTAGAAAAAAAAAAAAAAAGCTTTTAACTGCAAATTGTTTTCCTTTTTGTTCACACAAGTAAGAGGATCTACTTAGTCTTGAATATTAATTCCACGTATTTCAGTCTTTCTTTTCAGTTGCAGAAAAAGATAAAATAGGAGTAGGAGAGTATTTTGGTTTCATAGAAAGTTACTTTCTGATTTTTTATGTTATACCATGTAGCAGTTTGGTGAGTCATACTTCTGTACTATAAAAGCACTGTGGTATTCCATGTTATATTCGAAGATGTTTATTACGGGAGTGTGCAAAACAGCTAACTGGCTAGGAAGGCGGCTCTCTGTCTTTGAGACAACAGTGGAGAAAGTAAAGCAAGTCTACAGGGCAGCTCAGAGCTTTGTGTGCTTCAGAATACTTAAGCTGGATTTCTACTATGAGTCTTCCTTTCAAAGAGGAAAAAAACCAAAACAGACGCACTGGTTACAGAGGAAATGTATAGACCGTGGGCTCTCTTGAGTGGAATTAATTTCTCTGATTATATCTGCATACCTGAGTAATACCAACATTTCAATGGTAAAATCTAGGTGATTCTGAAGTAAATTGCAATTTAACAACAGTAGAGAGCTCAGATGATATGTCGCAGCTTAAAATGCCTTAAAAACAGAACAGTTTTGAACGTGTCACATGTAAATACATTTCCTGGGTTGCTAGGATGTTGTTCTTGTAGCCCGAATGTTTAGAAACCTACCCTTTATTTTGGCAGTGCTTTTCATAGTAAATAATTAATTCATTTATTTACTGAGTGAAAGTTTAAATTCTGTAGAACAAGAGCACACCGTGCAGCCCATGGTGATTCCCCTATTGCAAAACTTTAACGAGAGAGTGGCATTTCTGAGACTTTTCAAACCGGTGTTGACAAAGTTTTTTCAGAAACCATCCATATCACCTAGTGCAGGGCTTGTACTGCAGAACCAGCTAATATCTAAATATCTCATAATATCTCATCTAAAGCATAAGAAATAGCTAAGGTCCTTAGGTGTCACTCCTCTTTTCACACACTATCACTTTCTTGATCCTTTGCTTGGAGCTTTGAGATCCTTTTTCATGGACCTCCTTTAGACTGTAAAATATTATACGGATCAGCAAAAGCTTAAAAAAGAACTCCTATTGTAAAGGAAATATTGGATACCCACTCTACATTTGAATGCTAATAATTCTGCCAGACCAATATTGCTAATAATTATAAAGTCTTTAAAGAAATGGTAACTAATTGAGAAGCAGTGTTAAAAGAGCTGTTTAACTTTTTTAGAAAAGAAGGGTCATTAGCAGATTATTTTCATGTAAAAAAGATGAATTTATTTCAAAAGGATGCCTGAAAGATTCTCCATGGGATCCCACATTCTACACATGTATTCATAATATTTTAAAGCTTGTGTGTATTTCACTGTATCATTGTCCCTGAAGTTGCTGAAGTAAAACAGAAGTGAATTATGGCAAACCAGAAATCAGAGACATAAAAGGCATGGCATCTGAGGCTAATGCTGCTGTACATACCTCTGTGCTTGATGATCACACAGAATAGGAATATTTCAGAATTAAATTTATCTCAGACATTGAAATTTAATTTACAAAGCTTTGGGGCCTGTGATTTCTGGCATTCATAAACCAAATTTTATGCACTGCTACATCTATTTTATGACATCCACCTACACATAAGTGTATATCAAAGACATAATAGCAAGTAAAAAAAAAAAAAAAAAACTGCCGAGGCTTGATTCTTTCAGTAAAGTCATTGTTTCAGGGGTTAGCTCACATCCCAGAACTATGTTGTAGATTGCGTTACGCCAGCAAGTGGAACCATAATCCATTATTTTTCCAGGGTGGGTAATATAGTTGCACATTGCTGTAAAAAGGAGAATTGATGCTCAGTGCTTGCTGTTTGCACAGCCATCTGGTAGGACAGCTTTCGTCATTATGGAAAAATTAAAAATGAATTGTATTGTGAGGAAATTAATCCTTATTACCTGGTTTGCATGATTTTGTGTGGCTGTAAGAGCTGCTTCCCCCTTTCTTTCTCTGGATGACAGATCAGTACAGTAGGCACGAGTATGTAAGAAGCACGGCTGTGCATACATTTAGAAAGTTTAGAAAAACACCTTTAGCTTGTTTTTTTTTCAGAAAGTAAATCAGTTGTACGTTGTCATCCTACATGAATCTGAGTAAGAATAGAATTAAGCCATTTATGTAATAAAATGTTAAACAGCCAAAAAGGCTGTGTTTGTCTACCACCAGAAGTACTCTGTGCAGCCTGTGGCACAAGCTTCGGGCACACAGAACATCTCTGTGTCTGACTTTTCACAGCTTTATTGTTTTTTGAAACTTCACGTTTGTAGTCTCACAGGTTGTTGTCAGAATGAGAGAAGAATGATGTTTGTCTCTTTTCCCTTACCTCAGCAAGTCATAACAAATCCACACAGCTCTCAGCTTTAGTTTAATGATCAATGAATATCAACCACTACTCATCTTTCAAACATAACTTCTAAATCCCAGTGGACTTAATCAAGCCAACCCAAAGATGCACACTGTATTTCTTTGAGGCAGCTGGGGATATGAACTCACTGAGAATTTTTGGAGAAGTATTTCCTTTTCCTTTCACAGATGCTGATTCTTCAGAAGCAGAACTTTTTGCTGAAAAATATCTCTCAGTGCTATTTTCATCTGGCAAGCTTTTCAGGTTCAAAGAATAATTTCTAGGAAAAAAAGAAAGAGGCACATGCCTGAACTAACCCTTGTTTTGTGCACTCCTTTGAGATGTGAAGCTTGTTCTCAAGCAACCAGCTGCATGCCCTAATTGGCACGTGGGTGGGGAGACATGTGCCTGTCTCCCTTCAACCAAATCATCACACAGTTTCCAAGGCATAAGAAGAGAGGGCAGGCTTGCCTCTGTCTGGGGTCATCTGTGGGGCTGTCATATATTCCACACAGCAAAAACATTCTTCTCCCTTCTCCTGTGGGCTTTGTCTTTCCTCTTGTATACACCAGGCTTAATGCAAGGCAGGATTCTAAATCCCAGGATTGTCTGGGAGCAGCTAAGCCCTCCTCATGCTTTTGGTTTTGTCCTTTTTATTTGTTTTGGTGCTTCTCTGCAATCTTCTAAATATTTAGAAATAGTAAAGGTTCTCAGTGAATTACCTTTTTCCTGCTCATCTGACTTAATAGTAAACTCCATTTAAAATAAGGACAGCTGGCAAGGGATTAACCTATGAGGAGTATTTGTCTTTGATATTGTTAGAAAACAAACTCTAGTAAGTTGCAATATTTTAAAGGAATTCAGCGTACTTGCTGTAAGTTCCTACACTTTCTTAGCAAGTTTATGGTGATTCTCCCTGTGACCAAGGCAGTGTCTTTGCAGTGGGTGTTAGTAAACTCTTGCATCCTGGCAGCGTGAGTAGGCTCTGTGTTAAAGTCAGCCCATGTCTGGGATCTGTGGTGCACCATTATGTGATTCTCTGAGATCTTACTCCTAAATATCAAGAATATGAGAATAAAAGAAAAAGTCTGATAATAAGTTCCTAGATCAGTGGTTTTAAAGGTGTGGTCTGTCAGACCTTGGTAAGTGCTGTGCAAAAAACGTCCTAGGTAGTGTTTTCTGTTGTCATCTTGGCAAAGCTTCTGAAGTTGTCTGCAGGAAACACTGGGGTTCCTGCTAATCCATTGTCCAAAAAGCAATCCCTCTTCTAGGTGATGAAAAGCTGAGAATAAAACCAGACACTGGCTGGTGTTCTGGACCACCTCCCACCCCTCTGTGGACATGGTCTGGGAGATGCACCTTGCATGGCCATGCAGACCGTGCTGTTTCCCCCAGAGGGCCCTAGAGCTGACCCCTCCAGGGCATTTACCCTCCCACTTCACTTCGCTCAATTAACTCCTGCTGTTTTAAACACGTTAGTGACGTTTTGCTTCTAAATTCTGTGATGAGGGTGTGTGAGTGGTCAGAGTGACAGAGCGATGGCCCTGTGTAGTGTGCATTAACCTGTCTTCCCTCCCTCCCCTCCTCACCCCGAGCAGCGTGCTCGACAGCGCAAGTCGCCTGGATGAAGAGCACAAGCTGATCGCCAGGTATGCAGCAAGGCTGGCAGCAGAAACTTCTTCATCAGTAAGTGTTTTAATTAAAGGAAGGTGCTTTCCTTATGTCATGTTCCAGGGGCTTGGCAAGATCAGGGAAATTACATCTGACAATCTCAGTAATTAATGGATTATTTTTGCCTATCCTTTTCATCGCATGCTGTTACACTTCTGGAATAACACTTTTATGCAGGCCATTTAAACCAAAGAATCCAGGTACTAAAGCGTATAATCTATATACTAATGTACTGGTATTTAAACAATTACAGCAAAGAGAATCTGACATCTTGAACTCAAGCAAGACTGGAAAATACTGTCTGGACAAGCTTTGGCTAAAGGTTAATGGTTTACTGCAGTGGAAAAACAGGGTGATGAATCCATTTTACTCTTTAGTTCAAATATCACAGCCACTGGGGCCCTAAGTGCTGAGGATTTTAAAGAGCGATCTTCAGCAGGATGACTGTAATGACCCACTGCATTAGCCCCAGCTCCCATTTTCATTTCGGAGCAATGATTATTCTGCTCTCTGTACCTCAAGACAGAAGGTGATGACAGGCTAAAACCTCGCTAACTATGTTCAGGAATAAGAGAGAGGAAAGCAGGAACCCAATCGAAGTATATAAAATCTTAAATGGTATAAATAAGGTCAGCCTGAGTTACTTTTTCCCATCTCAGCACATTCGATAGAACAAGGAACCATAAATGATAGCTAAGTGAAAAGCAGCCGGTCCAAGATGTCAGGAAGCATACTTTCACACCGAGATTTACACTGCAGGGTCAATTGAAAGGGTGAAGGCAGCACTCGTCACGTGAAAGCGCTGAGTCCCAGCCATCCCAAGTGAAGGCGGCGAAGCTGAACCCATGGCCCCGTGCCGCTGTCTGTCACGCATGATTTCTCACTGCCCGCAGCTGCAGGGGAAGAGGAATGCATGCACCAGCTCTCATGGGCTGCCAGCCCAGCCCAAAAGACCCCCTTCCAGAGGCGTGACCCGCAGAGTTTGGGCTTGCAGGCAACCTGCAGGTGACTGTCCTGTTACTAAAGGACAGTAATTCTGTATAGGAACAAATTTACCCATTGCTAATGTCCCTGGGTAGGAGCTGGTAGAAATCAGGTGTGTATAACGTGTCCCATGGTAGGTGGGAAAACTTAGGAATCGATACTTAAGTAGCTTTTAAATAGGGATTGTTTAAAGAAAAATAATGAGTTTCTTTTTACGAGCCAGGTGCCCATTTCTTTGTGGTCTTTGAAGAGGAGAGACAAAAAAATGAAGGTTTCTGTATACAGAAATCTTTCAGAGCATGCATAGCACCACATTAGGAGCAGAGTGGAAATGTTTAAAGCTTTGCTGATGGCCTGTTCTGTTTTTTAAGGAACGAAATGTATTAATATTAGTGTTCCTTCAGACAAAGACTTGTTCCTTCAGTATCAGACATCCATCAGCACATATCAGTCCTTTATGCTCTGCCCTCCTTGATGGTTGGAGCGTTAATGGGAAAACGTATGCACAGCAGAAAAAATAGCATAAGCAGTTACAGCCACACATCATTTCCCCACAGATAGTGCTAACAAAGGTTAGCACTGAGATGTATCTTCATTATCACATAAAGTTGGGCTCTGGACTTCCACTGCACAGGGCTCTTACAGCAAGAAACACTCAGATGGCAGCAGTAGCTCAGCAGAGCAATCTTCCGCGTCTGATTCTTTCACATCAGAGTCAGAAATAAATGGATATCTTTGAAAGTTACAAAACTTCAGACATCTTTGTGAATTCTTGTGCTGCATTGTCATTTATCCAATGCTGAAATACTGGAGTGTGAGCAAAGAAACTGGTATTTGGCTGAAAATACTGAAAAAAATAGCAGAGTTCAATAAAGCTGAAGTGAGCACTGCCTAGTTCAGCAAGAAACAATTTGATTCCCACTTCATTTTAGTATGAAAAAAAAAAAAAAAATTAAATGTCCTGTTGTATTTGCAGGACTGGAGGATGAGCTTTTTGGAAGTATCACCAGAACATACGGGAAGACTTGGCCGAATGGGCCAAATAGCCAGACTGACACCAGGGTACAAATCTTTCAAGCTGAAAGAAAAACCCTGCTTTCGAGGGATGGAAGCATCACTGAAATGGAAAACTTATCCTCTTTTTATTGGAGAGAGAAGCTGATTTTTCCTTCAGTGCCTTCCTCTAGTCTGCAGTATAGAACGAAGCAGTGCCGTTCCCTTGGTTTTCAGACGGGTGGGGTTAAGCACTTCTACAACTGGTTCAGAGAAAGCTCCTTGAAGGAGTGATGAATGACAGGATGGTAAACACCAAGTCTTACTTATGGTAGTGCTTACGCTGCTTTTACTAGGATTAGAGCCGTACTGGTGTGAGCCAGAACGTGGATGCTCTCTTGGCAGCGTAGGCAAGGCTGATGCTGCATGACCTGTGAGCAGGTCTCACCGCCTGGCCCTGCACTGGGCTCGTGGGTGCGTGCCGGCCATGCCCTCCTCAGCACAGCCTCTCTTTTTCAGCAGCAGCAGCAGGGGCAGCAGAGAGGGGCAGCAGACATCTCCTTCACCATCGATGCAAACAAGCAGCAGAGGCAGCTGATTGCCGAGCTGGAAAATAAAAACCGGTAAGCATCCACAAAGTACCTGGTTTGGTTCAGTCCCATATATCCCGTATGTTTGCTCCCTGCCATTTTTTACCACCTATTTCAGTGCAATGTACATACACACACATACCCATCCCCTCCCCAAAAAGCTCAGGGCACAAAAAAGTCCACAGAACATGACAAAGGCTTTGAGATCCCCAGCCACCCTGTGTTTTAATGAATGTAGTATTAAATGATGTGATATAATCATTGATACTTTATTGTTTGCTTGTTTATTTATTGTTGTAAGAGTTTAAAAAAAAAAAAGAAGAAAAGCCTGTCCTGTTTCTAAACCAGATTAATTTTGAGTTGGATCCTCTGTAGAACTATAACATGAAATGATAAAAGGATTCAGTCATCCTGGTAATGATATGCTCCCCTGCTTTTATTTGTGAAGAAGATGATTAAAGCTCCCCAGAACACAGACTGCCTGAGAAAGGTCTGCAGAAAGGTTAGCAGCACGTGAGGGTGCTGAAGAAATGAGTCACTCGGTACAGATGTAACTGGGACTGAGGGAGGGTGCCCAGGAGAAACGGTCTAGCAGCCCCAAAAAAAGGAGTGACACCCCTGTGTTATCAGCAGAGGATCTGGCCCGAGGTATCAGACTGCCTGATGTCATGAAATGTATGACAGCACAGCTCTGCTTTTACTGCTGGACTGTAAAAAAGAGGACAGCCCAAACCAGATGGTTTCCTATTGCAAACCCTGCACTGCCTTCTGTCACAGCGTAATGAGCCACCAGCTCCAGTCTTGATTTGTCTTTCGTAGTTTGAGTCCGCCTCCTGACCGTCTGGTACCCAGCACGCTGCGAAGGAGAGAAAAAAATCACAAAGGTTTCAACCTTCTGCTGTGAAGCTTTGTGTTATCATTTTGACAGTCTTCCAGGGCTGGCATGCCAGTCCTAACAAGTCCTATTAAAGTGCTTCTCCATGCGCTGATGACCGCTCTCAGATCTGTACTTACTCCACAAGTATTTTTTAAGTGTGAAATATTTTGACGGATATTACTTTAGTTTTTGGGTTTTTTTAGTTTTTGTTTTAGTATTACTTTAGTTTTAGTTTTTTTAGTTTACTAAGTTCATGGGGTGCTTGAAATATTCCTGGGGAATAAATAGAAGTGGACAATTTAATTAAGGATATAGCTATTTCCTATCTACCTCTGGGTTTGGGGGTCTGGAAGAAGTGTTTCCCTTTTGTGGTGAAGCCCTAAAAGTTTGTTGAAAAAATATCCCAGTGCTGAGGGCTTCTTCTGCTGGTTAGAGCTCAGTCGCTAAATCCATACTGGTGAAGAGCTACACGCAGTCACACTTTTTCTCCTCTAGCGATTTTCAGTGAGCAGGTTTTGTGGTCAGTGACTGACTTGCCGTATTCTCCTTGTTCCCGTCCCCAAGAGAAATCCTACAGGAGATCCAGAGGCTGCGACTTGAGCACGAGCAGGCATCTCAGCCCACACCAGAGAAGGCACAGCAAAATCCTACTCTCCTGGCAGAGCTCCGGCTCCTGAGGTAAGTGCACAGCAGCAAAACCTCCAGCAGTTCCCGAGGCCATTCCTGAGGCCAGGCTTATAACAATAAGGGAAGAAATACGAGATAAACCTTGCTTACCCTTCTGGGGGCTTTTTTAAGTAAATAGCACACTGTGTGTTTTTTCCTCCCATTTCAGTGCAGGCTGTAGTCCTAAAAGTAATTAAGCTTATGCTTTAAGCAGCATGCATGAGGAATCTCACATATTACTCATCTACATTAAATTAAGCCTGTGCATTAGTGTTTGCAGAGTTAGGCCCTTAGGTCATTTGGAATAGGTCCCCACAGCCTTGTCCAAATGCCATTAATCATATGGGGAAAAATGTTCTGTCAGAAGAAATGTTTCTACAAAGACTTCTCATTTATACTGAAGTAAATACAGAGTTACATGAGAATACAGCCAGAATTAGATGTCAATTTTTGGAAAATTCCCCCATGCACTGAACTGAAAGGAGAGGTCAGTTTTCTTCACTGTGCGTAACCAGGCTGCAGCAGTATGGTCTGTGCCATGTGAGGAGGGAGGAATAACATCATCTGCAGCAGCAGCAGCCTTAGAGAACCATTCCTCCCATTACCCCACCAAGCTAAAAACATTGATATAGATGTATTTGCATGTTAATTAGGATTCTCTACATGGGTATACTAATTGCCATATCACATTGGAGAACAATTGTCATTGGCACAGATCTGTAGGCTCCCTCTAAGTCCTGATTCATGTTGTGAGAGCCCGTCTGAGAGACAAGGAAGAACTATGCAGAGCGCTTCATGCATATAGAGAACAGAGTGGAAATAATTTCTTTCCAGGGACACAATACTAGAAAAATTTTATCCCCTCCTTCCCAAACAGCAGTTCTCTTATGAGAAGACTAGAGAAAAATTCTGGCCACTTAGTTTCTTCCCCCTCAAGCTAGTAATATTTTTGTATCCTAATTCGTAACTGAAGAAAGTGACTGTAAGAAATTGTGCCAAATTCTTTCTTTAGAAATACTGTATAGTTTTATTACTGTTTTTTCACGCTAAAATATTTTTCTGTTTCATAAATAATTACATTTGCTTTCCAATCTAAAAACAAATTGGCTTCTTAATTTCTATGTGGATTTTAGTAAGTAATTAATTACTCCTAGATATCTACAGCTAAGTGACATTCTGTGAGAGTTTAAGATAGAAAACTGAATGTGATGAAGATGCATGCACTGCACAAAATATACTAATGATGTAGTTCCTTCTGTGCATCAAGTTTCAAGTCTATTTCAAACAGGTTTAGAAGATCAGCTTTCTATGTAGTTGACAAATAAAATTCATTATCCTTAAAAAGGAAACATCAAATGATTGTGCAGTGTTAGCAGATTGACTACTTAATTTTACATCTTTTCAATTTTGCTACACATATTAAAACCATAATAACCTTATTTAAATTTCCTGACATGGGATGTCCCTAGGGCAGTGATGCTGAGTTCCTCAATTATGGTATCATTTCTGATTTAATATGCAGTGTCAGAGTCAGCAAATAACTTTTAATGGGTCTGTCCTGCTTTGCATATCTTCCAACACGTTCACCAGTTGAAAGGTAAATGATTGGCTTTTGATGTACTGTTGAATTTTGGCAAAACCTCAAATTCCTATACACTTAGCCTGGCATGAGGCTTCTCATATGTAAAACAGCAGGACTCAGAGGAGCAGCATTGATCTACATCTGTTAACCCACAGACCTGGGGGCTTGAATCAGTACTTGCTGTCAGAGGAGTGGCCTGTGCATTGTACATTGCTTAGGTCCTCTCTCCACACTGAGTGAATCTAATACCCAACAAATGTATGCGTTAGGCCATATCACATTGAATTGCATCAACACTGTATTTTGATTAGCAATTTCCACATTTGTGGTGTTTATATCAGCAATTGCTCACACAACGTACATAGAAGGCTCAAAATCAGGGTTTCATATTTCCTTAAATATACTATACATATTTAGTTTTGTTGATTCTGGTCCTCCTTCAAATAGAGTAGAGTAGAGTAAAGTAGACTAGAATAGAGTAGGCTAGATTAGAGTAGGTTTGTTTCTATTGGAAGGGATCTTCAAAGATCATCTGGTCCACTGCCTGACCACTATGGGGCTAACCAAAGGTTAAAACATATTAATGAGGGCATTATGCAAATGCCTCTTGAACACTGACAGGCATAGGGCACCAACCACTTCACTAGGAAGCCTGTTCCAGTGTCTGACCATCCTCACGGTAAAGTAATTTTCCCTGATGCCCAGCCTGACCCTCCCCTGGCGCAGCTCTGTGCCGTTCCCAAGCATCCTGTCATCGGTCCCCAGGGAACAGAGGCCGGCACCTCCCTCTGCTTCCCCTCCTCAGGGAGCAGTGGGGTCACCTCTCAGCCTCCTCCAAACTGAACAATCCAAGCACCCTCAGCCTCTCCTCGTAGACCATGTCTTCCAGCCCTTTTACCAGCTTTGTTGCCCTCCTCCGGACACTTTCAAAGACTCTAACATCCTTTTTATATTGCGGAGAGCAGAACTGCACACAATATTCAAGATGAGGCCTTTCAGAAAAAGAACATGCTTTACGGGTAGTACAAGGTTAATGACATGGTGTTTTTATTTTATTTGCAACACGGTAGGGCATAAAACACGCCCAATATACATTTTTTCAACAGTAGTATTTTTAATTACAGCATGGCTTCCAAGAAGCAACAATTCCATTCTGTATTCATCTGGGGACCTCTCACACAATGCTGAGATGTTGGAACACGTGCAAGTGCTGCACATCCCTCTGGTGCACTGGAGCTGTGCAGAATCAAAGCTGTTGCCATTAAGAGGACACAGACTGGCTGCCACACATGGAGTGGCTCAGTGTTCGCACTGTCACAGGACCAGCACTGGACTTAGAGACTTAAGAGCTATTTTCAAGCCATTATAGCTCCATTATGTGATAGTTTTATGCTTGCCTTATGAAAAAAAAAATAGAAACAAACACAGTTCACTGTGTTTTTCTGGCTGAATTTCTGAACTCTCTTAGATTCTCTTGTATCTTGCCCTGTGCAGTGCCCCTGCTGCAATTTCCTGTCCTTCAGGGCATGGCTTTAATTTCTCCTGATATTTAGTGAGGTTATTGACTTGAGAGATTCAAGGACAAAAGATGAAATCACTGCCAGGCATTCTCACAAGGGAAAATATACACAAATGTGAACCTCTTTTGCTCTTTGGAGAAGGGTCTGTGTCAGTGTTTCACTGTACATGGTCCCATGAATACTCCCAGTGAAAGGGAACTCCATAGTTTCCACATAGCCCTGCTTTCTAGACTCTGAGCTCTTACAGCATGTTTGCTTTCCTACAGTCTATAGACAGACTTACACCTCATGGTCGTGCTGGGGAAATGAGGCAGTTAAAAGCAGCTGAGGCTGAGGGATAAGCTCTGATCGTATCTGCTTGTTTCGCAGACAGCGGAAAGACGAGCTGGAACAGAGGATGTCTGCTCTCCAGGAAAGCCGAAGGGAGCTTATGGCTCAGTTAGAAGGCCTCATGAAACTGCTAAAGGTAAGGAACTACACTTGGTACTACCAAGGAAGAAGGGCAGAGCAAAGCTAGAGAGGAAAAGGGAGGAGAGATGAGTGCAAAATTCTGCAGAATTTGCCTATTTCCACCCATTAAACTTGGCTTTGTGATCTTCCGTTTCTATTTATTTTGCTTTGGTCTTTAAATTCAGGGCTTTTGGATGATGCTTAGATGATGTTGTTCTTACAATAACACCACATTTTCAGCGTCATCTCCTGCTAAGTGGATGGAACAGTTGAGACAAGTTCCGTACTGTGGAGTAAATAATACAGGCCTTTGAATAGTATCACAGCATGATGCGATACTGTCCTATTTTGCTCATTTGTAGAAGGATTTGACAGCATCTCTGGACTTTAGGCTATCAGTCTCTGGATTGGCCATTCAACAATGTCTGAACACAAAATATTTTGTGGCCCAGTTTCGGGTGTTTTCACAATTTTCTCTGCTGAGGACATCAAATACAGAAAGAAAGCAACCAGAAAAGAAACAAAATGACATATAAAGTGGGATAACTAATATCCATGAGAAAAACAGCTCAGCACTGCACACTACTACTTACTGCAACTGACAGTATGGATTTGTTTTTACAAGTTCCTTTAATTTGCCCATTCCATGGCCAGTTTGGTCAGACGTGCCATTTGACAACTACATTTAATTATGTGGTTTTAAAGATGCTTCCCCAAAAACACTTGATCATTTTCACAAATACAAAAACAAGCCCATGTTAGAAAGATGAAACACGCCTCAAGAAAGGATCTCACTTAAAAACAGAGATATCAAAACACATGTGCACTTTTAAGAGAGGCTAGGGTGATATGGAAAATGTCTCTTTATTTGAGTCCAGCTCCGTTTTACCTGATGTGCCTCAGGACAGACAATGCCAGAAATTCACATTGTAAGAAGGAACTCTGAATGGCATGAGAGCCTGTTTCCTTTTCAGCCATGCCAGATAAAATAAGCACATGGAAATTCAGTGCAGCTTGGTTCAAACATGACTGGGACAAAAGAAGAGAGACTTTAGTGGAAATCATTAAGCAACGCGTATTTGCATCAAATGATTTTGGACCCCTTAAGTCATTTGCATCTCCTCAGACAGTCTTCTGCAGCCACAGTGCAGGATTTGGTGGCACCTGAGCAGCACAGCCACCCAACTCTGCTAGGAGCTAGGAGTAGACGAGGTGCTTTTCCCTCTATCCATCATATACTGCACAGCTACACCTAACAGTCTGGGCATCTTGCTGTCATTGCACGGTCTGGGCAAAGAGAATTTAAGACAGGAGGTTATAGTAGCATTCTGCACACTTTGCACTGTTCTGGTGTTTCAAAGTCATCAGAAACGGGACCATAACCTGGACACATATTTTCAACTGTCTCAGTTTCAGCTTTAACCCTGTACTCCAGATTTCTTCTTCTATTATTCACTTACATCCTGTCTAATCTAATCTGCTGATCCTCTTTTCCTTTAGGAAGAAGAAATGAAACAGGTATAAGTTGCCTACTTATTGGAGGCCTCACTAACTCCTAAACATGATTACGTTCCTGTGATTTATTTTACTTCCTTTGCTTGAAATGTGTGCATATTCTTTTGAATAAAATTAATACCTCGCACTTCTTTCACACATTATTTTCAAGTATCTTGAAGTAACTTTCATAATTAACCATCTTATCCCCCTAGAAATGGAGCCATGGCTACAAGGGGTCTTGATCTTTTTCTCACCTTTCTATATACGGACATTTAAGATACAAAATCAAAGCATATGTAGTGAAACCAACCTAGAATGTGAATTAAAGAACACTTCCACTATAGTTAAAATTTTTTAAATGGAATAAAAATTTTGGATTTCTAATTAAAATGTAACTGACTTTAAATTAGAACAGGACATTGAGTTTTAAAATCCCACCTTGTCAAAAAAAGTCGGGGTATTGTGTGTACATCTTTTACGGCCACCACTGATAGTAACAGTCCTGCCAGTTTTCAGGACAGTAATGTAGTTCCTAAATGACTCCTATAACTTAAATTAAAAAGAGCAAGTATTTGTGTTATTAATGTTAAATTTTAAAAGATTTAGTTGGTTTGGTGCTTTTTATTGCTGAAATGGGTCTTGGAGATATTAGGCTAAAAAAAAAAAAGCAAAAAAAAAAAAAGCCCTTTTCAGACAGTAAGCTGATTTATGATTCCAATAAAAATGTTGCATTTTAACAAAACACATTTCTTCCTGGTCTCATCAGCAGAAATACTGTTAGAAGTCTGAAGTATTCTGTCTATGGAAGAACATGCAGTGTTTGTAGGTAATGCTTACCTTCATAAAGCTAGCATTTTGGCTAATTTTTGTAGAGCATCAGTCTGTTGCACCAAAAATAAAAAATAAAATCTGACCAAATAGCATTTCCGTGTAAGAGCCATCTTTTTTTCATTCTGTGTAACAGCATTGAAAGTTCTGTGATCTCCCCTTCAGAAAAGAAAACTTCCCAACATGATCAGAGTTTCCCTATCATATGAAATGTTCACTGGACAGTATAAGGAAAGCTCATTTTCAGGCAATTACAGGATAGGAGTTTTTCTTCACAGAGCGATAGCCTTGCTGAATGCCAGGTGATGACGCCCTGGAATTGCTCGCTCCCGTGCAGTGATCCCCATTACACTCTGCCATTTCGCGATCTGCTGAGAGAAACAGGATTAAATTCGTTTCTGGAGGAACTCAGTTGGAACAAACCATCTGGCAAATCACCTAATGCTTATGAACTCTATTTGTCTGCTGCCCTTCCTTGAGAAAGGGTAATGAGTTCTTCACGTCTGCGTGGCTTCCCCTCCAGCTGACGAGGCTGTGGGGCGTGCTATCGATCTGTGATCGCTGCTCAGCCCCGGCAGAGGGAGCAATGCACCAAAGCTCCGTTCGCACTCCAAGCCTTTTCCCCTGACGCTTAATAATGGGAAGCCTCCTGCCTAGCAAGGGTTAATTTAAGATCCTTAGCATGTTAACTAGGAATGGCGAATTAAATGAAATACGGGTTTTCCTAGAAGGCACCAGAGCCCTGACAGCTGCAACCAATTGCAGCGTAAAAGCTGAAGTCACCTACATTTCGGTGCTAGCTGCCCGAGCTCCTTTCTCGGCGAGCCCCAGCCGGTGGGGCCGACTCGTTTGGGTGCAGTTTGGTGCCATTGGTGCCCCATTTCTCTGCTGAGATAACCAAGTCCCCGCTGATGGTGTCCGCGGGCTGCAGGCAGTTAGCTCCAGTGGAAAACGCGTTTCTGCTGGTAGCACTAAGCAGAAATCCAATCCTAATAACACTCCTGTCCCACGAACTTGGGCTGAGCTGGAACTAAGCAAAATATAAGGAAAGCATTCACTTATTTTAAATCAGGCATCCCCTAATATCCTCATATTTGAACTTAGCTCTGCGCAGTGTTGCACAAATAATACAAAAAGCTGGGAGTTTTTAGCTGGACAGGGGAATCAAAGTGCTTCATTTCTCTGTGCTTCCCAAATAGCTTGTTCACAAACTGAGTGCTACAGATAAGAGAGCGCTGTTTATCGTAAACACTCAGATTATGTGTTTACCATAAACACATAAGATCTCAGCCCTAGCTGTAAAGCAAATGCAAGACCAAGTACTGGTGTGCAGCTTTCGCATTTCTCTTGTGGGAAAATTCCAGCGAAGAAGTACTGGCAAGCATCTGTTATTTTTAGTAAATAAAATGCCTATTATAAAGTTCATTCCTTAAATGTGACTTGGCTATAGGAAACAAATTTTGTCCCTTTTTTCTCATATTCTCTCAATGTTCCCACTGTTGTTGGTGTTCCCCAGAACTGTGATCAAAGGCAAAGGGGAGCTGAGGAAAAAGGGCAGGTGAAGGAGGGAGCTGGGAACAAGACATTCTTTAGCGTATCTGTTTCATAGAGGCATGGGGGCATAAAAGCAAAGGAAAAAGTTGTAGATCCCCTGCCTGATATTCAGGGAGTGCGACCTCTAAGGACCTTGGAGCATCCTGAGGTTGCTTTGTGCTCAGCCTCTGGTGGACCAGAGCTCTGCCTTTCTGCTGCTGTGGGTTCA
Organism: Heteronetta atricapilla; assembly: GCA_011075105.1. Classification (NCBI taxonomy): domain Eukaryota; kingdom Metazoa; phylum Chordata; class Aves; order Anseriformes; family Anatidae; genus Heteronetta; species Heteronetta atricapilla. The sequence goes on from CM021732.1 coordinate 114,730,663, forward strand.
GATGATTCCAGAAACAGGGGAGCATCTGGCCCTTATATATTCAACTTCCCTTCCATCCATCATTTAAATGTTCTAAAGCTGGTCATTAGAGAAATTTCAAGTATTAAATCCCCCCATTCTCCCATCAGTAATGTGCTTATTCCTCATAAAACTAATTTGCCCTTGATGTCTCTTTGGTGATAATGTCTCTTAGAAAGGGGTGATAGAAATGAACCAATAGCTTAGTATTCTGATACGTTATTTATGGTTAGGGGCAGGAATTTATAAAAATCTCAAGGGCAGTGCTGCTCTCCTTCCATTGTGGGCTGCTGTTGGCTTCTTTAGAACACATTTGCCAAACCTTATCCGGGCTGCAGTGGCAGCCACTGCAGGAGTCGAAAGAAATGGCATCAAAGAGTTAAGAAATACTTCTAAATTCTCAGAATAGATAGGGGCTGAGGGAAACACAGCCCTCACGTTACTTTTCGCTGTGAACAAACAGGCGCACGTGTTGTAGTTGCTGCTTAAAAGCACTCGAGCCACCTCCATCCTTGTCCTCCACAGAGGACAGGTTTTCAGTCATGAAAAGCCGTCTGTAGCTTGGCGTGGGCTTGGGCATTTGTTTTTCCTTACGTGGACCTGCATTCCCGGGGGCTTTGGAGCAGTCAGGGAAACGTGCACCGTGTCTCTTGGTATCGCTCACCCAGCTGCAGTTGTAAAACTTATCGTTGGTTTGTAAAGTCTGCTTGGATTTCAACTAAATGATACTGACCGTGAGGTGCTAACAGCATGACATTTTATATGGCTGGTGTTAAAATATTTTAGCTTCCAGCAGCTGAACCCATCGCAGGATTTAAAGTTGCCCTGTCCCCACTGTGGTTTGGGAGTGCCTGAGTATATCCCGTAGAGCAAACAACTGAACAGCGTATGATTTAGGAGTGGCTTAAAGCAGTTCTCTAGATCCTAATAAAACGCACGAAGCTATATTGTTTACTGAGTGTGTCAGCCTGGATGTGACCGCGAGGTTGCATGTGCCATGCATGTCCCCTGCGAGGAGGCGGAGGGCATGGATGTGACCTCCTGGCATGGCAGCGTTCTGGTTAACAGCCCTGCTGCAGGTCCTTCCCAGCCTGGGAGATGTTTCAGTGCCAGCATCTTTCCCCTTCTCACAGTCCGAATGAGTTATGTTTTACCAAACATGCATGCGAACTGGGGGAGTGAGAGAGGGAAGAGGGCAGAGAGCAAGCCTATACTTCGGTGTTTATTAACTTGGATTATTTCTTTCTAATTTAGCTGCCTGACATTTTCCCATGCTTCAAGGGAGTCAGATCTTGACTTGTGTTTTCCTACTTACTATTTTTCTATCCCGGAGCATTGCTGCCTGCTAACAAACAACTGACTCCAGTACATTTCTTTTAGCAAAATTAGCATTACACAACTGATCTACAAACAGCATGATGCCTTTAAGCTGAGGGTGAGGGCTCTTGCAGTGACCTGTTTAACTGTTTGTTTGTTTTGTAGACCCAAGGGGCAGGGTCCCCTCGTTCCTCACCCAGCCACACCATCAGTCGACCGATCCCGATGCCCATCAGGTCTGCCTCCGCCTGCTCCACCCCAACCCACACACCTCAGGACTCTCTGACCGGGGTGGGAGGAGATGTGCAGGAAGCCTTTGCACAAAGTAAGTCTCATTATTCACTTGTGTGAGGTACTCGGAAACTATTTTAAGAATTGTTATTTCACGTGGTTAATGACTAAATGAACTTGAGTTTCTGAGTTGCATGCAGTGAAACATCACAAAAATACCCACAAGAGCTGTGTCTCACTGTGGAACATCAACTTTGTCAGCTGTCAGGCCTTGCTCTCAGGGCAGGCAGGTAAGCACAACGTGGACAATGATGCCAGCTAATGGATTCTGCAGTAAGAGGGAATTTTAATGAAGATGGTTGGCCCATTATCAGTACCCTGTTAACCAGAATAAGAAGAGTTATTGACCTCCGCAAAGCATTGTCGGTGCATTTGTTTTTTAATGAAGACTTTGTGAAAGACTAGATAATACAACCATAGACCTAGGTTAGGTAGGAAGAGCTCTGTAAGCCACCATGTCCTTCTGCCCCAAGAAAGCCACCTTCAGAGAGAGATGCAATTGTTCAGAACTTCAGCCAGTTGAGTTGTGGATGGCTCCCAGTGTGCATCTTTTACTGACTCTGCTCCAGTGGTTGACCATGGCCATTACGTAATTTTTTTGTTCTTATATCAGAGTGTCTCTTGATGCAACTTGTGGATGTTGTCCCTTGTTGTTTTGCTTTGGGGCTCTAAGAACACTCCGGCTAGACTAGGCAAGAACCGAGTTCTGGAAAAATCAATGAGCCCTTTGCTTTTTTAGAAAACTGATGTAGAATGCACAAGGTTTCTTATTCCTCTTTCCACTGTCTTGTCAAGCAGCAATAAATTTTGAACAGGTTTGAATTTCTAAGGCCACAGGTTAAACTATGATTTTGAATGCTAAAGAAAGCAGATAGCTCATGTGACCCAAATGAAATATTCCTTCTTTTTCTAATCTGATTTCTTCTAAAATACATACATCACTGCAGATCTTTTACTTGAATATTTTGTGTCCTGCTTCACTAGTACAGAGTGAAATGTAAGTGGGGCTCTGAAGTACCCCTACTAGAGTGGATGTGTATTTGTTCCTAAGAGCCCAGTTCAGCCTCTCTTGCAGCCTGCCCTTAGACTTCCCTGGGCACTGTGTGTCTCCATCTTACAACAAGGTCGAATCTATAATGCAATCAAGAACTTTCTACTAAAGTGCTAGTCGATTTATGTATTGAACATGTTTTACTAGGGTGTAATTCCTAATCCCAACATACCAGGCTGCTGGATACCTTATTTTCTGTGAGAAAAGAAACAGTCAAGACATAATTTTCTTCTTTCTGCTGTGAAAAAATTGAGAGAGGCAAGAAATGTGGACCACTAACCTCTGTGATATTGTAGAACAGTTTCTCCCAGAGCTAAGACTAACGGAAATAAGATAGTGGCTACAATAAAATTTCCATAAATAATACTAAGGCTGCCTCAGGCAAATGCTTTTAAAGTATATCAATGTGTTTTGTTCAAGAGAAAAAGCAATATAAAAAGGTAAGTGATCACATTTCAAAAGTGCAGCACTTGATGAATATCTAGCTTTATGTCATTATTTACCGTATTCCCTAGATGGGGAGGTCAGAACCAAAGAACTCGAAACCAGCCATTCTGTCACATCTTGACATATGATGCTCCGCTCTGCACTGCACCGGCGGAGACCTGTCTCTGTACACATAAGGCAGACAAGCGCTGGTTAAAGCACTGCTCCTCTTGTGTTTGTTTGTTTGTTTTTCTCTATGGAGTTTGCAATAGTTCAGAGATACAAATCTGAGAAGGCTTTATAGAGGGAGTGGCTGTCTGAGTGTCTGTGTGTGTGTGAGAGAGAGATTAACTACTTTGATTTGCATTCCAGGAATGCTAACAGTGGTATATTAAAAAATAAAATAAAAAACACACCATAGCGTTCGGGAAATTTTTTTAATGCATTGTTTTGCATTCAGCCTGTTTTAAAGAATCTACAGCGTTTGGATCCTGCCAGTTCCTGTGAATAATCCAGTCTGGAAGATTAGAGATTCTGTGGGATATATTGATTGATATTCAGCCGCAATAGGAGCTATGTTTGGGATCTGAGGGAGTGAAGCATGAATTACCCACAGCCTCCTAGGGAAGGAGTATTTCATGCAGTTCACAAGAATCTTTCATGATTGATGGTTAAGGGAATATTGCCAGGTTCAGCAGGGAAGCACTTCTAGATCCATTATTAGAAAGAATTTAACAGCAGCCTGGGGCTGTTAAGAAAGGCAATAGTGCTTCCTTTATTAAAAAAAAAAAAAAGGTAAATTATGGAATATACAAGAAAATCCTTCAGCTATAGGAGAGGCTGGGAGGGAGTAGAGAACAAAAATCCTTATCAGTCTTGATGAGGTCAAGTATGTTTCTTCAACATCTGCCATAATTAGCTGGCAAATATGTAGCAATAATGGTGTCATTAAACAGAACAGTGAGAATTTAGAGAAAACACTTCATTTCTTCCCGCCTCCCCCACAGACATTTTAAATGAGTTCATGCTGGATTTAATCTTCCAGGCCTGGTCTGCTGGTGTCACTACACAAATGCAAGCTTGATGGCAATGAATAATCTGCACGTATCTGGCATTGTGATTAAATGAAGCATGAGGGCAGGCTTCTGCTCTTGCATAGAGCATAAGTAAATGAGGACATTCTGCAGAGAACTTTTCTGCACGTGTCCCTCGTAAAGACTTTGATACCCTGAATCATCACAATGGCAGCTTTCAGCAGGGTTAAAACCGCTTTGAACAGGAAAACATACATCTTGTGAAGAATACTAACACTGTTTTGTCTGTCTCCTGCTTCAGGTGCAAGGCGGAACTTGAGAAATGATTTGCTGGTGGCAGCAGATTCAATCACCAACACCATGTCTTCTTTGGTAAAAGAACTAAATTCTGGTGAGTGAGGCTGAAGGGGGTGGACGGTCAACACATTGACATTTCATAAATGCTTAGAAAAATGGGAGCTAGGAGCATATAGACCAACAAGGAAAGCAGCGTAATGTAGTTTCGAAGCTTTTTATACTTACAGAAAAAAAAAATCCCCAAATAATGGTTTCATAATAGAGGAGACTTGAAAGCAATGGATGTAAATGGATACGTTGGATACAACGGAAACCCCTTGAGAAGTTTGCTTCTGTTTTTATATGGAAATGTCCTTTTCAGGGAATTGTAGTACCTGAGAGAGAACTTGGTCAGTGGCTGTCAAAGCACCATAATCGCATGGCTCATTCCTGTTCCATAAAAAGAAGTTTCCATTTAGAAAGATGGCTTAAATGGCATGGAGGAGGGATTTCCATCTTTAGAAACTGTGTTCAATATAGAACATACAGGATCTGTTGTAAAATGCTGTGTAAAGTATACTCATAAAAATATCCTACCTAATAAGCCAAATAAGCAAAAGCTTCAGAATTCTGTCCCACCTGAGAAGAAGACCATTAAGTCTGCAGATGTATGTAGAATGGCATTTTACTAAATTGTACTGCATTTGCTATGAGGATGTGATCATTGTAAGCAGGAGAGACAGAGAAAGGCTTCAAGAAATAGACAAGTGTACTTATTCTTGTGGAAGTTAGATGAAAACGCCTGTCACTTTTTTGTTTCACAGAGGTGGGCAGTGAGACAGAAAGCAACGTGGATTCCGAATTTGGACGGACCCATTTTGACGACCTCGTTCCATCCCCAACATCCGAGAAGGCTTTCCTGGCGCAGATCCACGCGCGGAAGCCAGGCTACATCCACAGCGCTGCCGCCACGGGATCCATGCGCAGTGACATGTGGGTAACTGCTCGGCTCCCCTTTGTACTATCACTCGTCTTTCTTCTGAAGGCAGTTTCTCTCCTTCTCCACTATTTGAATACCAAACCAAAAGCCTAAATTCGAGTGAGGATAGCTTTATGGACGTGGGGAGCGAGCTGTCTCACACCCAACCTGGGACACTCGGGCAGTGTGCAGGCCATGGGACAGCTGTGCTCCTCAATGTGTTCTGCAGTCCCAGTCCCTGCATATCCAGAATGAGGGGCCTGTTGGAGCACGCTGAAAAAAGGGTAGTTGTTTTGGGAAAAGACGGAATGCTTTTTGTTGACCAACTCAACTGATCAACAAACCAGTTTATTTTTAGAATCTGAAACTTGTCAAAGACAATAGACATCTTTCCAGTTATTTTCGGTTCAACCTCTTACTCTTTGTTTACTCTCAAAGCAGTTATTGAGGACTTTTGTTACTCATTTCCATAATGTTGTACACCAAAAATGCCTTCAGCAGGATATGCCCTTTGGTCTACTTCATCAGCACTAGACCACTGGAGAGGAGAAATAGCAGTAGTGTCTTCCACTGCCAGGAAATTATTAACTGGTGGTGCATGTGGCTGGAGTAAAAGTATCTTGCTCTCCTTGGACCTTGGAATAAAGGGAAGTTTTATTCATTCTGAATGTCATTCATCTCAGGAGGCTATTTATGAATAATTGTCTTTAGGGTTACAGAAGATGGAGACCCCTTTGTCAGAGCAGACGATGAAAATTATGAGAATGATTCTGTCCGCCAGCTGGAGAATGAACTGAAGATGGAGGAGTACCTGAAGCAGAAGCTGCAGGATGAGGCATACCAGGTGGGAAAAGGCCCATACATAGCCATAAATGTGAAACAAATGCTGCCCAGAGCCCTTCTTATCCCTCCTGGGCCCTGGGGCGTGATCTCTTCTCAGTTACTAAAGCAGACACATTCCAAAACCTGTTTCTGTTCTCTTCCATAGCCATGCATGCATCTGGCCTTTGTGCATGTCCAGGCTACCTGAGAAACATGACAGTAGTCCTTAACGTTACCAGGGCCATCAGGTGGGCCAGAATTGCCCCTGAGCTTGTTCTCTGCCAGTTCCCTCCAAGTCACTTAGACCTTAGTGCTCCGTACCACATAGGCTGGCTCATGATGTTAAGCCGAGTTCTTGCTATATTTAGATTTTGTTTTCCTCCAGTAATGGAAAACATTCACAATGGTTCGTCACTGTGAACTGAAGCTCACATACAGTCTGTGTGTCATTGTCATTGTCAGAATCGGTAAGGGGAGGAGAGGGTCTGGAAAGAATTATATCCTAGAGGAGTGAGTATTCAACAAGCTTAGTATTCAACTAGTATAGTGGAGCCTGGGGATTTGTCATTAAGCACCCCCTGAGGAAGTTTTCAAAGGGCATTTGTTCGAGAGTCCAAGAAAAGCTAATTTGCCAGAGGGGGCTGGAATTCTGTAGATATCCTGTCCTGTCTGCGCAGCAGTCTCTGCTTCTGCCTGGTGTAATGAACTATCACCAGTTTTTAAGTTATTCTGACTGGGAACATCCTAATATAAAATTCATATCTTCTTATAATGTTGGTAGCAGTGTCAGTAGTAGGGCATACCCAATTCAGTTACTAGGGAACAGGCTTAAAGCAAGCAAAGATAAGTATTTACCCACGTGGTGATCAATTAAAATTTGAATCTCACCAACCTAGAGTGTAGCAGAGACCAAAAGTGTAAATGAGTTTTAAAATAGGATTTAGCAGACACTAAGAGATCAGGTGTACAGAAATCAGATTGAAAGCACCTTCTGAGCAGAAATTTTGACGGTAGTTTTCCTGTAGTGTCCATTGCTGATCACTGTGGAGACAAGATTCTGGGACTGACAGGCACTTCATCTAATAAAAATGGCAGCTCTTGTGACTATCTCTTCTGTACAGCTGCTAGGATGAATTAGTCTTGGAAAAGTTCATTGAAACTCATCAAAATTGCAGGTAGTTTTGAGGTTGATTAGAATCTTTCCTTTGGTTTTTGTTTACCTACGTCTGCTACAGGCTCATGGGTAGCCTGCCAGAACTCATTTTGTTGTATGAACTGGACATGATGACAGCAGCAGCAGCACTGTTGTGTAATATATACTAAGGCAACAACGGGTGACATGGTTTTTTTTTGTCACTTTTTTTTAAATCCAAGCTAGGAAGTGACAAAAATGACAGCCTTTAAACTTACGAATAAGATAAGCTGCCACTGCTGATGTAATAGAAAATAACTGTCATTTGCTAAGAAGGAGCACCTCAACACTGACAGCTATCGTGCACCAAATAATAAATGTCATTATTGCTGGTAAAAATTTCATTTTTTCTGGAAGGAATGATAGACCAATTTGATTGTACTTTGATTACAGGATGGAAGGGCAATGTACAGTGACAGTGTTACATGAGTTTCACAAGTCACAACAGGATTGTGTACATGCACAAAACTGAGTACACGTGTGCACTGCAAAATAAGGGTATTCCCTGCATAGTCAAAATTGAAAATGTTGCTCAACAGAACTGGGTGTTACTCCTGCTTCAGTCAAAAATAGAGCTTTTCTACTGTCTTCCAACAGCATTCACAGAAGACGGGGAGGAAATATCTCTTCTGGTGTCAGAATAAAACTCCTGTTAAATTTAGGTCAGCCAAGACTACACTCAGGTGAACAAAAATGTGTTCACTGAGGCAGTCGAAAGTCCTCATTCTATACAATTTCCATTTAGTAGAATTTTTCCAAAAGAAATTTCATGATGTACTTCACTGTCCATCAGATTGTCAGCTCTTATCAGGCAATAATTTGATAGCAGTGACCTAAAAGTAGAAGCTACTTTTTGTTGATAACCTCAGACCCAAAGAATGCAACATGTATGAGAAGTCCTTCCTGGTATGGCTGATACCCTTTTGATTAAGGAACAGGTTTAAAGCAAGCAAAAATAGGTGCTAAGCTAGAAGGTACCACTAGGATGATTAGGATGTCTTTGGATAGTATCATATATTGCTCTTGAGACACACATGCTTCATTCAGCTTTGGCTTGTTCTCTGCACTTTGCAGTTATTTTGTGTTTTTTGTTATTCCATGCCTTTTTCCACTAATGTCACTGATAGTTTCTAAAGATAAAGCCGTGACTTGTTTTCCACTTGAAAAAATGGTAGAAAACTGGGAAATTACAATTTAGGGTAAGCTATTGGACAGTAGCCAGGTGAAATATTCTCATTTTGCATCCAACCATTGGAATTTATTACGGGCTGTTTTTCTGTTTGTACTCGTATGTACAATGCATTCATCTGGATAGCACAAAAAAAAAAAACCTGGTGGCTGTAGCTGTCGTAATGCAATTGTCAGCTGAAATAATCTGCGAGGAAGAACTCCTACGGGGGTTACAGAATGGTACCCTCAGTAACAATATGGTAACCATTTTTATGTTATTTAATATCTCACTTTGCGTAAAAGCAGCACATTTTTTAAAATGTGTAGATGTAGTGTAGCATGGAAGATGGTTGGTCAAAACCCACTCTTGTTATTTCGTGTCACCTTGTCTCCAAGCAAGACTTTCAAGCAAAACTCTAAATTAGTAAAGTATGAGCAAAACGCACAGGACGCACAAGGGAATCTGGGGCAGGAAACCTCAAAGGAGACTTCTTTCTCTCTCGTTTTTTGAAGCATGTTGTACATAACAAGTATTTGTACCAGAAATAAATAAATAAACAACCACATTCAGTGCACAAGTGTAAATGCTAACAGTGCTTATCCTCCCACATCTGCTATCAGTTGTGTTCTTGTTACAGGCTTTTGCCGGATGTGTTGTGTAAGACACTTTTCATTGGGTTTGTTTTCTGGATTTTTTAATTGCTGTCTTTATTTCTAGGCTTGTGCATGGCTTTCTTCAGAATAATACACTGCCTGGCTGCTCACTGGCTTAATTTGTCATGTTCTTGTTTTCTATCCTCTGTTTATCTACAGGTCAGTTTGCAAAGTTGAGTGCAATATCCTTCTCTCTCTCCTCTCAAGTAAGTATCACTATAATTTAGAAGAGTATTTGGAGTGAATCCTCAAAATGTGTATGTCACTTTGTACTGCCTGAGTGTATGTGATGATGCTCTTTCTTTCTTCTCCTAACTTGTATTAGTATGCCTACGAATGTCTCTAAATAATTGCTAATAATCCATTTGAAATGTGGTCCTGGCCCTGAGGATTCCTGTTAAGCCACCACCCTTTTCATCTTCATTTGTTACCCATAAGGGTGAGAATGTGGGACTTTGCCCCTGGGGATGATGACAAGTATCTTAGCCAGTACAGAGGAAGTAAATTCAGTAGATCAGAAATCAGATTATACTTCAGGAGATCTGAGTTCAGTTCCATGCAATGGTTGGGTCTTCCTAGGATAACTGAAATAAATCAGTTCTGGTGGGACCAAAACTTCAGAGGAAGCAATCCACCAGCTGCCTAATCGTAGAGCTATTCTCCAATGTGTTGTGGAAGTTTAAAATGTCCCGATCCAAAGTGCAAGGTACCCAACTACTTAATACCTAGGGTCCAGCAATTCAGAGATAAAGCAAGAAAGTCTCTAAATTCCCTGCTGATCCATATTCAGGTCATGTTCTTTACATGTGCCAACCGCACAGTTGCAGCACTGAGTTTAATGCCAAGTTCAACAATTGTATTTTTATTCAGAAATGCAGGCAAAAGCTATTTTTACAAAGTAGCCTGTTATTCCAAACATTTGCCCAGGGAATGGGAAACCACAGGCCTCCTTCTTGCTGCGGACTTTGCATTTCTGACCTCTGAGGAGAGCGCGGTGCCCTGCTGTGGAGCCAGCAGTGAGAGGATGCCATCCATCCTACCGTGACACTGAACCCCGGGCTAACAGTGCCAGAAAGGGGGGAGAAATCAAAGGAGGGGTCTGACTCCAGACCGCAAACTGAGTCCGTTCCTCAAAGCCAGAACTAAAGGCAACTGAAGGCCCACTGTCAATGAGCTCTCGGAGCTAGGAGCAGGGTCATACTACGACAAGCAAAACCAGCGAGCCAAGCTGTGCCACCTGTAGCAGGGATTTGTGTTGCTAGATTTTGTATGCCGTGCTTCATGCTAGGGGTGCCAGCATTTCAGGAAAGGCTGAAACCCTCCTTATTTATATGACAGTTTTGATAGAAAAATTTGACCCTAATTCAAATTTTTTACAAGTTCTGAAGATATTAGGATGTTAAAGGGTGGGCCTTGGGAAAGGAGCTGCCTGTCTTGAATGTTAAAATTTGTTTAGGTATTTCTGAAGCATCTGTCTCAGTGTCTACTAAAGAAGAATAAATGGATGTGAAAAGCAAATAGCAATACCCAGAGTACTATAAACACCAAACAACTGCTCGTAAAAATTCTCCTAACATTGCCCCACAGGTTACAGTCATTTTCTCAGTAGCCTTGTTAAAAATATGAGCTATGTGGAGTTTCCTAAACATAGACAGCCAGAAAAGCAAATTGTCGTCTTCATTTTGTTGCAGTTGACAGTTGCAGATCAGGTCACACGGAAAGGAAAATAGATCTTTCAACAATAATGTATGTGACTGTGTATATAGGGGAAATACTGTGTCTAGCTGTTTTTAATTGCAACTAGGAATGACTGACTTTAAAGGATAGCAACATTCAGGCAAATCATTTGCAGCATTAAGCAAAAAAATAAAATACAATCAAATACACAATAAATTAAAAAAAATCCTATTAATTGAAAACCCAGGCTTTAAATCTTTTTTAAGGTTTCAGTTTTTATGAAAAAGCAATACTAACCGAGAAACATAGGAAAATACATGCTTCTGTACCACATAATGCTTTCTTGAAAATATGTATCCTGGCTCAAATTAGCAGAGATCTGATACTGAGTTACTGTCTCATCTCCTGGATGTTCTTGAATCCTATCAGTTTATTATAGCTTCATATGAGTGATATGTACTGATGGCCAGCCACAGAGTTGTGTTCACTTCCTCATTTATCAATCATGGATAACCAATGTTGGCATCATTTGATTAAGGCTTTTTGTATTCTATTTTCATTTGCTTTTTTAAAAGTGCTATGTTCAATTCTCCAGAACTGATTTGAAATAACATCTGGTGTAACAAGTTCCCAAGAGATCAAGTGGTTCAAGTAATACATGTAATATAATTTAACCATGTTTTGAGTTTATATGTTAAATGTACTTTAATACCACTAGGTTTATTCTTAATAAAGTAACAGAGTGAATTTGAGGTTGTTTTCAGCAAGCACTAGGCAGATCTCAAAACTATCTGAACACGTGAACACGCAGCTTCAACATTATTCTGCCTTTATCCCCCTGATAGCAGCTGCATTTCTTGCCAAGGATGGCCAGTGGAAACAGAAAGCCTCCACCTCTGAAAGCGGTTAAGAAGTTGTCACTTTCCATTACGAGTTGTCAACCTGAGCAGTGGACATGCTCCCACAAGCCTTACAATTCCCTAGATTTTCTAAAGCAATGCTTTCTTAGTGCTGCCACAGCAACATCTTAGTTGGTCTCATCTAGTTCATTTTTTTTTTCATTCTGAACATAAAAAACAGCATTATGTGGACCATCCCAATTGAATGTAACAGAAGGCTGGCAGCACAGCAATTTTTAAAAATGTGTGCTACTTTGTAAGCTATTTTTTGTTTTTCCTCTTCGTTTTTCTCCTTAAGCCCTTCTCTTCTTAGCACGTAGGTGTAAAAAAGCTGTAAGAGAACTGTGACCAGGTTAACTGCGAAGAAGCAGCTTTAGGTCTCTTTTAATTTAATTTTAAAATTAAATTAAAGTGATAGGGGAACTTTTTGAAAATCACTGAATGATAGTAAAAGAAAAGAATTTGTGGATTAAGTTACAACAAAGGCTGAGAAGCAGTTTCATAATATGACAAGTCATATGAGTCTTAACTTGGAATTAATTCTGGCATTTCCAAAATGCCTCAATGAATTTAGCGTCCTAAGGTTCATTACTGCTTCTTATTTCTTGTATGGAAACCTCACTCCCAATGCTGGATGTGAAACTGAGAGAAGCCTTGAGAGAATTTAGAATAGCCATCTTCCCACTCAACTGGGATAAGTAATTTATCCAGAAAATTAGAAACAAAACCAAATACTTATCAGTACTGTCGATGCATCTTAATGCATCCAACATTTCACAAGCCACTCTGGCTTTGCTCTTGTGGTTTATAATGATGCCATCAAGAAATATGAGACGTACCTATATTTACCCTAAAACTGATTCAATAAAAATTAGTCTCACACAGCTGAGATCTGACCTCTGCTGTGCCTTTAATTTTCTTCTTTTGGCTGAACTGTGAAGAGAAAAATGTTCTCTTATAAGATTACCAAATTAGTTTCCACACTTAAGTGGTGTAAATGCATGCCTGATTTTTTGAAAAACACTTCCTTAAAATTCACTTCAGGAATTTTTTGCAAACCTCTCATTATACTTGTAATGCAGGTTTCCTTTTCATACATCAACAAAATTTTAATGTTAGGTCTTTTGTAACTGCCTGACACAAGGAGATACTAAATTCAGATCATCATACCATTTGACGTGCTTAGGTATTAAGGAATCAGATGGAAGCATTTGTGCTTGAATAATTAATACAATCAAATGGTGTCAGGAAGGAGAAGAAGCAAGATAATCTACCTGACCTTTCTTGATTTATCAGATTTCATTTAATTCTTTTTTGCTAAAGCCATTTGCATTTCCTCTCTCATCTTGTAGATGAGAAATGAAATGAGTGGGAAAGAATTCATGTTGATAGGGTTTGGTCTTTTATGCTGTTACTATCAGATCTCTGTCTGAGGTAGTTGAAAAGAAAAAGGATGGGCTCCTCGTCTTTGAAAGTGTGTAAACAGGATGAGAAAACAGTGCCTTTAGGATAAATACGCCAAAAGAAAAAGTTCACAGGTCCTGACGTAGTTCTGAGGGAGAGCAGCGGTCATCTATTAAGCATTTTCCATTACCAAATAAAACTTTGATGCCTCCAATATTAAGATATTTATTCATTCCTCAAGACACACATACACACACACAAAAAAACCTGCACCAGCAGACTGGGCCGTTTATGAGCTGTAACATCCTGAGTCATCCTTTTAAGTAACTGCATTTCTTCATAGCCATAACAAAACATATCCAAGCCTGTAAAGGAAGGGTAAGGCATTTTCACGTGAGGGGAAACTCACAGCAGATGGCGAGTGACTGGTAACTGGGTGGCTGGACACCCTGTACACGAGGGCAAAAATCCATGCTTTGACTACCAATAATCTGTTTAGAGATTTTACCTGTAAGGGTAAAATGGAAGGGAAAATGGAAAAATCTGCAAATCTGTGTTAATGCAGACCCAGTTATTCCAGTGTCCTACATGGAGAGCAGAGAACAGTCTTCTCACCATGGTTAGAAGAGTTTTTTCCTTACCAAGCGCCCTGTAAGTTGTTGTTTATAGCTCAGATACCTGTGGCTCACCTGCGTAGAATGGGTTTTTCAATTTTGGGGGGATTTTTTTCAGGTATAGCCAAAGGAATTCGCCCGGTCCTCCTTTTTTATCTCTGCAAAGCAGCATGCTTTTGCTATGCTCGTGGCTGTGCCTGTGTGGGTATGTGCACACACATGCAGCATCTTAAACTGGCACTTTGTACATAAAAGCTTCCCTAAACATTTCTCAACAGGCAAGCTGCAGTCAGACAGACAACGAGAGCTATGTAAGAACTGATGATGAGGAGAGCTGCTTTCGGACAGACGATGAGGAAAGCTTAGCTGCAAACTTCACAGAAGAGTGGAACCAAGAGGTGCAGCGTCTCTTGACAAAAAATTCACATAACTAAGTTCTGAGGACTGTAGCACAGTACTTTTGTTCTAAGAGTTGTAGTTTGTAGATGTGTGTTTTGACAAAAAGACTTTTGTTTAAAGCTAACTTATATTAGCTACATCTTCTGTAACATGGCTCATTACCAGTGAAGAATACAGACTGAAGTACGTACTGCTGTTACAAAGGATGGCAGTATTAATAACTCACATAAACCCTTTGCACATGATATTGAACCTGTTCAGTTTACAATGACAATACTGTTTATAGATAGAAATTTGATTTCTGAATACTTTGAGATTTTAGTAGATCAGTTTACTATACACTGTACATTTTTTCCACGGAAGAAATAAAAAGCTGCAATTATGCATTTAACACTGAATGATTATACTCCTGAGTGTATATAACTAGTAGCCCGAAAATTGAAGTACCAGACTGTATTTGCAATTTGTTTGCAAGTCTTTAAATTGACTTATACAAAATGTACTAAAATAATATAATTATTAATAATAACTAAAAAATCTCTAATCTAGGGCTAATGTGTAACTTAGGAATGTTTCTTTCAAAATAATCTAACAAATCAGCCATAGAAGTTAGTGTAAATATTTTTTTTCCAAATAGCTATCATATACAAAAGGTGACATTCAAATGATATAGAATCTAGTTTTTAAATCAGCACAGATCTTCTTAAAACTGTGAACTATGTTTTGAAATACTCGTTGCTAAAGCTGTTTATAAACCACAGGTGCCATAAGATCCCTGAACTGACTGATGTTATGTATAATCTTCCATGGTATCGTTTCACTGATGTTTTAGCTTTAGTAAGCATGTGTTCAACAAATCGTCTCTTTCCATTTCTCGGCCCTTCCAACTCACCCACTCCATTAACGTTATTTTTGAGGCCTTCAGCTTTAAATGTACAGGCTTAAAGTGCGCTTGCAACTGTTTTTTTTTATTTCCGAATGTGTATTGCCTTAGCCAGCCACCAGATGTTCTGCATGCACTCTTGGAAATGTGTAGTGAGACTCTTTCAGAGCTGGATGGAGAATTAGCTATCAGTGAAAAGCACAAGAAAAGCAGTGGATTTTTTGGAAAGGACAGGCATACGGTTACAGGATTGGAGTTTTGTCCATTCTCGTAGCTCTCAAGGATAAAGGCATTTCAGGAGAAAGGGGATTTATCTGGCCATTTTGGATTAGGAAGTGAGACTGCTAGCTAAGATGTGTTTGCTCAGCTGCTGCTACAAACCTATGGGTAGTTCTGAGCAGGGACAGACACAAAATAGCTGGAATATCCCCCACGCCGTGTATTGCTTGGAAATGAAGATTATGCCTGTACGGCTTAATACGTAGCCAATAGTAGCCCACACGGAGAACTTGGAGCCAGTCCAGGACCAGCCAGACCAGAAGCAGGGCAGGAACATCAATGCATAGCCCAGCAGAGAAGCTCGGTGTGTTAGCTTGGGACAGCCTCTGTGCTAACATCATTTTGCTGCACTAATACAACATCGCCGCTCCCAGCGTCTGGCTGACCTGAAGTGACATTGCCTCACAGCCCTGAAAACAGCAACATTTCATACAGATATTTCACACCAGCACAGTTTGCCTACAGCAAGTGATCAGATACCGATCTGAACCAGGTTAATACAGTTTGTCTGTCCTCTCTTTCATGGTTATGTGGATGTGTGCTGCCGTATTTATGTGAGATTGCTGTGTAGCTCAGCCCAGTAAGTTCACTTGTTGCTTGCATGCACTCTCTAGGCTCGTGGCTGTTTCCCTGGGCACTATGTGTTAGGGGATGAGTATCTGTATGAAAGAGCTGCTGCCATTTTTCACTTTCATATCGTATTATTGCTTATGCAGAACTCTTGTCCACATCTCCTTGCATATCTGGGCTTGGTCTCAGACATCCAAATGGATACTAAGGCATCCAGATAACTTCATGTAAGCTTTTCATTTCTGCAGTCACTGGTCTTTGCTCCTGGGATGTGTGCCGACCTGGCAAGGCAGGCACCATATCCTCTGATGCCCCCTCCTCCAACCTCCTCTCAGGAATGGGTGAGCCTCCACTAGTGCCTAGCACTCCACATTTAAAGCTAATCCAATGAAGCTGTAGATGTTGCTGTCAGCTCAGGATTCCAGTCAAGCATTTCCTGAATAGTGATAAAACAAGCTAAAACGCAGCTATGTGCAATGGCTGACTAATTCAACCCCTGTCATGTTTAACTGTACCCGGAGTAACAGCTCCCTCCCATCACCATCATGTCTGTGTGACCATTATCTCTATGCTTAAAATAGATGCAATAGAATAAATCCATTGCAAGGGCTTCCGGACTAGGAGTAATGAAGAAAGTTGATGCATCAAGCATCTTTCTCTCAGCAACATGGTCCCCAGCAGGGCTCTAGGTCCCTCATGCCCTGGAGCTCTGAGATGAAGCACCTCTTATTCGGCTCTCCAAATATCTATTTTAAGCATTTTCCAACTGTCAAGCTGGCTACATTTTCACCCAGCTGGTCTTTGTCTGCTTGTTGAATATTATTTTGATTGTGGTTTGCGGTCATTAAAACAAACAGAGTTACAGAAGAGGTCCTTGGCATGGGCCTTTTCTTAACTACCAATGGCCCACCACAGCAGTCAAATCTCTGGGTGGTTTTACTGTCACTGGAGGGAAACCAGTGGTTTGGATTCAGGAGACAGGGATGTGAAGATGTATATGGTCCTCGAATGTCCAAAGCAAAGGTGGAGAATGGGTTGTCTGTAAGTAGTACTGTTAACTAAACTGCATTAAAAGGTGTGTGGCCTTTGTTGTGATATAATATGTATTTTCTTATATGCATGAGCCAAATTGTTGCATCATAATTTATCACGTGTGTCTGCCTTTACTTTCAGTCATCTTCTCCCATCTTTATTGGTTCTTGGCAATTACTGTAGATAGACTTTGTAAATATTGCAACCTCGGGTTGCTGTAATCACATTGGTTCAATTCAGCAGACGGAGCTGTGAACAACGAGCACTCCACTGTGTCCTGAAGGCAAAGGGCATTTTTACCTTTGAACCAAAAAAAAAAATGTATGAAGAGTTACATCTTGAGGCTACTAACTATAAGACATTTTTAAAACTACTGTACTTGACACCACTTGAGACAGATACAGAGACACTAAAGATGTCACAATATTCATTGGTATTGTAACAGAACTGCTATTGTATGGGTTTTTTGTATTGCTGTTAAGTATTGTTTTGTGTGTGTGTGTTGGAACCTACTGGGGACATGTTATATTTTGAAGTGATTAAACTATTTAATTGTGTGTCTATATTTTGGAATGGAATTATTTCTTCATTAAAAAGATTTTTAAAAGTAATTTATGGAGCATCATGTCTGTGGCTTATTTTGGTTTCGTAAGTCCATGGAGCCCAAGGACAGTTTGTTTCTGTAGAAAAGCAAGAAGTTTCCCTGCGGTGCAGCAAGCAGCCTTTGCTTTGCCATGTTTTCTCCTCCACCTTTGCACAAGAGAACTGCTTCCACCACTTTTCCCAGCGCTTTAAGCACAGCACTGATCAACCCCTGCTTTCCGGCAGCCCAGGCAGTTTCTTCTTTCTTAAGAGAGCACCAAGTTGCAAAGCAAGATGAAGAGCTCTTACTTAACGCAGTAAGTTTGTGTTGTGGTGAAGTACACCCAGGCAAAGGCAGCAGGGAGGCAAACCCAGCTGTGCTTTTTGCGCCTGCAGTACCGGTGGTTCTCCATGAGATGGTTTATTGAAGGTATGCTGCTCTCCTGCGATGGCAGCAGCCCTTGCCAGCGGATGCATTACAGCCAGCCACCACAACGCGTGTCCCTGGCAGCTCAGCACAGCCAAGACATCCTTGTGTACAGACAACGTTGCTAACCATCCAGTTAATTACACCAGGGTGGGGTCACTTAGAAGGAAAGCAGTACCAGCACATTAAAAATAATCCTGTAAATCATACCATGCAGTGAAATATCCCAGTATCTGGGAAGCAGATAAAACCCAGTACACTCATTCCTCCTTCCAAGCTTCCTGCTGTGGTAACCTATAAATCACCAAGGTTTATTTGCCCTAATTCCCTTGTCTACGTGGTGACATTCTTCAATAAAGGCGATCGTTTTACACTGTAAATTATTTGCCATATACTCTGAACTTTGCCTCCAGAACCCCAATCCAAATTCACATCCACAGCACTGTAATATATGATGACATATCATCAGCTCATGAGGATAACTCTCTTTTATCCATGCATAATCCCAAATTGCTGTATTTCTTCCTAACTCACAGTCAGACCATGGCCTTTGGGGAACAAAGGAACAAATGGAAACTAATTTATAGGCACAGGCTGTTTTCCTCTTTACCTCTTAGTTACTCTAGCTACCTTCTGTTCCCCATGAGGAAAATAGACTCATACAGGAAGGAATAAAGTGGTTTCATTTGCAAAAGAAATAAAATAAAAAGAATAGAAAAATATAAGTAAGCTGTCTTTAGGTCTGGGAAGGTAGCATCTTGGCTGCCTCATTTCTGAGCTGGGTGACTGAAATCATCTGCAGTTCCCTAAGACCATCCGGGGGGTTCATTCAGCAGCACACGGATCTGTAGCCGCTCTTCCAAAGCGTGCACTGGAACTGCCTGTTGCTCAGCAGCTGAGGTGCAAGCAGACCCTTGAGCCAGGTGAAAACTTTGATGTTCTGCCACAGAACATTGCAAGGACTATGCGGCTGCGCCTATCACAGAAATAGATTCGGTGGCTGGGGGAGGAGAAATCACATCTCCAGCCAATTTGGAGAGATGGAACTGGATGTCGAGGACAATTTCATTAACGAGGAAGGAGTGGGAGGATGTCATTAATTTGGTTATGGGAAGGGAAGGAACACAAGGCAGGGCTGCCGGCCTGCCTGAGGGAGGGACAGGAGTGGGGAAAGGATGGGGCTCCCAGATGGGCATGTTGGCAGGCAGAAAGTGCAACAGGCAAACTGGCAGGGGAGCCTGCAAGCCACATCATTCAGGTTTTGAGATAAGGTGATTACTGCTAAAGACTACGAGGATAGGAAATGTGAAAAAGTATGTGCCTTGGAAGGAACTGGAGGAGACCACAGCATATTTTGTCATTGGCACATGGCCTTACGGAGTGTGGTTTGCTGTTTTCATACAACACAATTTACCACCAGCAAATTAGCTTCCTCCTGACTTACTTTTTTTACAAGACACTTAGCAGTGGGCAGATGGCAGATGTGCTAGGCCTGCTGCTCATTATACTAATTGCCAGCCACAAAGGCCTCCCATTAATGCTCCTGCTCCCCTGCCTGCTATAGCCCAACCCTGCTTGCAGCCTGCCTAGTCTGTGAGGAGAGTGGCCTCCTGCGAGTATGTGTTTTCTGTGGTTTTCTTATCACTGCTTGGTTTGGCTTCAGGCCCTCTTGGTACATCCCCTTCTGAAAATATCACATACGGTTTCCAGCCTGGGGACGTGAGCATGTACACCCACGTTTCCCAGCCTTCTG
Source organism: Heteronetta atricapilla (assembly GCA_011075105.1). Classification (NCBI taxonomy): domain Eukaryota; kingdom Metazoa; phylum Chordata; class Aves; order Anseriformes; family Anatidae; genus Heteronetta; species Heteronetta atricapilla. The sequence continues at coordinate 114,750,412 of CM021732.1, forward strand.
CCTGTGCTCCACCAGGCCTTCGCTTGAGACAAGTGCTGTGTCAGCCCAGGAAAATGGCTGCCCAAGGAGGCCTCCTCGGGCTGGTGCTTTGCCCGCCGGGCTCCGTTCCTTGGGCCTGAAAGACCTCAGTTCTGCTGGGACCTGAAAAATAATACCTTATTGCACTTCTACAAAGTAGAAAAGTAGGATGTTTAAGTGGCATTACCCTCTCCCTGAGTTGTTTTTACATTTGATACCAAAAATGTGCTCTCCCCCTCAACGCATTTGCCCCAAGCCCCCCTGAGCATGAAGCCCACCAGCAAACTGCTTGTTTCGGTGAGAGGCTGATCCCAGAGCGGGTGCAGGCAGTAATTAGTACTCCAGGGGACTCCCGTCACTGCACACTTATCAGAGGACACTTCAGCAGAAGCACATTTTATGCTATGTTTTGGATCTAAGCTTTCACAAGTTAGCTGAGTTCATATATAAATGCAAGAAGAAGGGAAGGGGAACAATATTCTGGGGCCTTGATTGTGAGAAATGTATTCAGAAAATCATCTGTTCACCAGTTAAAAGCTGTTTTATAAAGGCTATACAAAGTCTGCACGGTTCTAGCATGGGTTGTTTGCCTGGCCAACTGATAATGCAAAAATTAACTTGTTTTGGCTGCAGGTTGGGGTTACCAAGGCTGATAGTGCCTGCAGGACTGGTGGCAGAAAAGTTAAACCATCTTATGTGCAGGTTCACCTGGGGATCCTCCCCTTAACCTAAAGAGAGCAAAACTGGAAAAGAGTGGCAGACACAGAGCAGAGGGCCCACAGCTTTCTCAGGATCCTGCCAGCCCTCATCATTTTCCCTCTCCAGCCATGATATGGATTATAAAACTGATCCATTTTAGTCATCTGGGCTTTGAGATAAAATCTTTCCAGTCAAATCAGAAAAAAATAACAATATTTATTCTCTCACCTCTGAATATAGAACTTGGCCAACATCACTTAAAGCCAACACATTCAAAAAAAAAATCTGGGAAATGCAAGGCTTGAATTGTGTTGAGTGTCTTTCTCATCCACTGTTGCCTAGGTATCCGTATTTAAAATTCAAAGGCTTGTTTCTAGAACTTATAAACTGTAGAAATAAGCAGATTCTTTAAAGAGAAGAGGACTCAGCTTTGCTTTGATACATTTACTTTGTTGTGCTGATTTGGACATTCACGGTCTAGTGATGACATAGGAACGCAGATACCCTGCAGGAGCGTTTCCCTTGCTTGCTTCAACCAGTTTTGTATGCCTCGCTCTGCATGATCACTGGCACACGTACGCTGATGGGTTTGTTCTTGCCATGTTGAATGAGAAACGGCATTCCAGACTGCATGGGATGAGTCAGAGAGCAAGCGGCTCTCCTACCCAGTTTAGATGAGTTGGGTTGTTCTCATTTCCACTGCAAGGGAGGGTGCGTGCGCCATCCTTACCCAGGCAAGGGAGAGCTACGCTGCACATGCCCTCATGCCAGCCTCCCAGAACAAGGCTGGCCGTACCTTGCCAGGAGCAGTACCACTTTGCACCTCAGGAACTGCCATTCCCTGGGGTGGGAGCTCTGATTTTACTGCACAGCAGCCTACAAAACCCCTGCCCTTGGTTTTATATCTTCAGAGCAAGCAGCTGGTGCAGAGGGTGTCAGAGCCCCACCACACCAACCACAGGCACATGTCTCACCTCCTCTGGAGGGGGCATGCTCCAGGCTAAGAAAAAACATGAGGGAAATATTAAAAGAAGGATGTTCAGCTGTTAACACAACATATCAGGAGGCATACCTTGTGGGCTTCGGGCCAATTTAATGTTAAGATCCAAATAGACAGTAGCTGTCTACAGTATCAGCCATATGTGCTTGCCCCTTAGCCTCATTTGACTGAAGCAGCCATAGTGCAGCATTTCTGATCAAGAAAGCACTTTTCTTGAAGGACATAGTAGTAATGGAAATATTTATTCCTTATGGCCTATGGATGCATTTCATTACCATTTAGTGACACCACAGCTGTAACTTCAGAGAAAAATATTTTTGATGTGCTGTATGTCTACAGAAATCTTTAAGCTTACTCTAAAATTTCTGGACTGAATTTTGTGAAATTTATCCAAATCCATCACTTCCCTTCATCTAATTTGCCACAGAAGCATGTGGACGTGTCTTTAGCTACATAAACCTAATTATGCTCATGCCGCCCCAAAACTGACAACTAAATTACCGTCCCAGAACAAAGCTTAAACAGAAGTGTTGCAGCTTGGTTTGTTGGACCAGCAGTTTGAAAAGAAAGATTGTTATGCAAATTCCATTTGGAAATTATTAACATGAGCAATGCCGGAGAACACAATCCTTTCATTTTATTAAAGGGACTCCACCTTATTATAAACATGTTCTGTTTCTGGTTACATTATCATAAATAATTGCAGGTATAGGAAGTATTTTTGGTAGAGTAGACAGGTTTTTGAAGAAGAGTCTTTCTCGTATAGTGCAGTTGTAAAAGAAGTTTCAAGTATTCCTTAAAATCCAACATTGATTGTGTGATTTCTTTCCCCTGTAAAGCTGCAAGATTGTTCCTCTGGAAGCACTTGTTTTCAACAGAAATTTGGCACTGTTCATAAATGAAATCACACTGAAAATTAAAGACACCTCGCTCCCTCCAATGCCGTTCACTTCATATTAGCTGCCTGAAGCCACACGGTCAGGTAAGGTCTGAAATCTCATAAAACCTACAACCCATGAAGAACAGTTGCTAAACAGGGGTGGTGCAACATATCATGCAAGAGGTAATCTCTCTCATGGTTGTGACTTTATTTGATTGGAAATCTTTCACAGCTGCAAGAACAGATATACCTTCAGACTAAAGAAGGGTAAGTAAGTGTTTTGGAAACCAAGGTAATTGAAGAAAACCACGGTATCAAAGATGGAATTCTTCTTTATATTAGTTGTTGTGTTTATAACAGGGGTTAAACTGTCTATCCCAGCTGAAATTAACATTACTTACATGCTGTTTACATTATTTATACTTGTTTATCTGTAGCATAGTAACACTTTGAAAAATTAATCAATATAAATCCAGTCCTCATAGAAGAACACTGGCACGAACCTACGGGCAACACTGATACATCATCCACTCATCTGAAAAACAAAGCTCAAATTTTTGGAAACGTGGATAAAGGCCACTATAATAATTTGTTAAGTGGTAGAATATGGAGAAAGTTCCGGCTTTTCCCTTCATTTCTAAAGAATCTGCAAATTAACATCCAACAGATGTGAAATTGTAGAAAGCATGAGTTGCTTAAAAAAATAAATAATAAAAAATATACATAAGTTAGAGGGAGTGCATGGAAAAAAATGAAATAACTACAGCAAATGCAGAGACGTGAATGTGCATTTCTTAACAGGAGTCACTGGCACATCTGCCTTCTAAAAAAGCATGCAGTGTTCCCACTGACAGCTGTGTCCTGGCTTTTCCTACCAGTAAAGCAGAAACGAAGTAGTGAAGTTGTAAAACTAGAAGAATTCAAGAAAAGTAAATATGCAATAAACTCAAAAGGCTGGGGTTTACTTATTGCAGATAAGGGTTTTCCCATAGGAATTAATAGAAGAAATGGGAGAATGCTGTCACATTTTTCATGACAAACAAAAAAGCCGACAAGCACAGATTTTTGGCATGACATTAGGCTTCAGATTTTGAACAGCCCTTTTCACTGCGTGTAGAGACAATAATCCTAGTGCGATGTGAGCCAAGTCCCTGGCATGCTGCATGATTTTCAGCCATCGTCTCATTCCACCCCACAGTCCCAGCTACTGTATGACTTGGTATGAAACCTCGGCCCCTCGATTCGCCCTGTGTTCCTACAGGGAAGCTAAAAAGCAGTGGTGAGTGAAAGCAGGAAAAAAATAAAAATCATTTTGGAACTATTTTGAAGCATTTCTCTGAGTTTTTATGGGTAGACAGTAAATTCACGACTAAGGGATAGTTAAAACATTGTCCTTGGCCATAGTCATATCTAAACCTCTACTGCTGAGTTTCAGTTTATGGCCAAAAAGTATCCTTCTTGCTGCCATTGTTGTATTTCCTCTCCTCCTTCGTGCTCCTCATCTAAAGAGCTGGTTTTTTTACCAATATCCAAGCAGTGGTCCGTCCCCGCTGCGTTGTGTCCTCCTCCAGGCCATGGCCAATGCACGTTCTGCATTTCATCCTGCTCTTCCCACCGATGGGACGCCGGTGGGGTAGGAGCAGGAGGCCCTGCACGCTCATGCCTGCGTAGTGCCTTGGACCTGAGGTGCAATACCTGTCTGCAGTGCACCCCGATGAGCTCTGCGGGAGGACAGGCTCCTCCCTGGCTTTGGGAAACTTGGCACTGAGTCACGACTTTCCACCCCCAGCAGGCTCTGTGGCCTTCCCCATCCTGCAGTGCTGTGCTGTGCCAATGGCTATAATCAAGACCAACACTTCAGGGCTTCAGACCATTACCCGAGGGCCTGCGAGGGACCCTCTTCTTCCCATCCCACCACCTGGCTTTTGAACGGGAGGAGGGAATCACCCTCGTGTGGGACAAGTCCTTCCCAGAGAGGTGGCATTTAGCTGAAGGTCAGCGAGGCTCACAAAACACGAACCGCCAAAAAAGAAAAGATGAATTGTTTTACTCCATGCTTTTTGATATTTATGTGGTGCAGCGAAGGCCTTGACTTTGATGGCTTTGAAGTTTTTCTCCTTCAAGAGCGTCTTTGTTTTCTGCATGAGACATTTACCTCTTGTCTAGCCTTGAAAATGCTGGTGTCTGGCAAGTTGGAAAAATTACAGCTTCACAAGAGCATCAAGATTAAGCAATTAGGAAGGAGAGGAGCTTTAGAAAGCCTTCAAATTCCTGCAGCTGGCTGCAGCCATGAGAATATAAACTTGTCCAAGCATAGAGTCACTTACAGCACAAAACTGGTACAAAAGAGCATAGGTGCAAATGTGAAAAAGCCCTTTGTTCACTAATTTCTTGTCTCAAATGCCTGCTCTAATGCTGTGATGAATTAACATTTAGTGGGGTGCCTCTGTGTAGGTTTATAAACCACGGCACTTCTCAGCACATGGCAGCTGGGGTTCCCAGCCAACCAGCACCTGCAGATGCAAAAAAAACCTGCCTGGCTTCACCACTGTTATGACATTACAGGGAAAAAAAAAAAAAAAAAAAATAGAGGTTTTTTTCTCTTTCAAGTACTTGAAAGAGAAAGTAAATGCAAGTACTTGCATTTGAACTTTTAAAATGCACCAAACCAGAGGATTACAAAGAGCCACAGCACCACTTTAAAATATTTGTCACGGTATGTAACCATGGAAAACCATTTGAATGCCCCATACACTTACTCTGTTTTTCCAAATTCATACGCAGTTTTAACATTTAAAAAAGTGTATTTTTTATTATTTTATGGATTAATTTTTTTTCAGCTGAAAAAAAAATGGTTGTAAGAAAGAAAATTGCCTTTTCAGAGAAATATTTTGAGAGCTGAAGGGAAAAAAGATCCACAGGAACACGCGTGCAATGTTAACACAGCATTAACTCATTCTAAAACAAGAAACTTCATAATTACTCGCTCTCTACTCATTAATAAATGGCATTTGGATAAGTGCAATCAGTCCAGCACTTCACTGGCATCAGAACTGGGCAGGAAAAGGGGAGAGGTGTGTGTGCCCGTGCGGGGGCAGCAGGGCCACTTGCTCGCCTCCTGCGTCCCAGGTTCGTTTTGGCCTTAAGGAGAAACTCCAGGTAACCAAACTGAGCTGGCGTCAGCTGTGGTCTTTTCTGCTGGCTTCTATTTATAATTACCACAGGACAGAAATTGAAGCAGAGGGACAATATGCAGAGCACAACAGTGAGAATGCACTAATTTTGGTTGTTTTGAATGAATTGAAGTTTGGGTTGATTCGCTGCAGAAGCGGTGTTAGGAAGCAGGGCAGGTGCACGCAGGCTGCTAAGCCCATCTGCCTCCTCTCCTGCCCCAGCCTTACAGAGAACAAACGATCCCGTAGTCCGGAGAAATGTTGCTGGGGAGATTTCCTAACTCCCAGGGTGTTCAACACAAGCAATGTCGGGCTTTCCAGTGTGCCTCCACAAATGCACCGCTGCTGGAGCGAGACGGGGATTTCAGGAGGCTGGACGGAGCTGGAGATGCTAACAGACAAGAGGGAACATGCTGACGGCGTTATTCCTCTCTGCTAGCGGCAGCGTTAGTACTGGCTAAGCTGTCACAGTACGCTTGCTAAAGCTGCCTATTTTTCTCCGGCACCCATCAGGACTTTTAACATGACTTTATCCACCCTGGTGGATAGCAACTGGTGAGTAAGTGAGGCCAGCTAAGCCGTGGGTAAGTCAGCAGGCTCGTTTCTGCCGTGACTCCTCCGCACAGGAGGCCACGTGCTGCTGCTGCTGCGCTTAAAGCTCAGCCAGAGGCCCCAGTGCAGCTCCTGGCCAGCCCCGTTAGACATCTGCCCTGCTGACATCCCTCCCCTCCTAGCTCAGAGAGAAACCCCAATGAATCTCCCTTGAATTCAAATTCACGGCTTGCAGAAACTGGCTCAGTCAGCAATGCCTGTGCATGCCCGATTTACCCACATGCCTCCTGGCTCTGCCCGTGCACCCAGAAGCTTCACCGCCCCGAGAGCTACATCCCATCGCAGCCTTCTCTTAGCCCTTTGCCACAGACGTTCCTCATCCCTCCCGCTGTGCCATACCCTTGCGTGATGCTTCCTAGCAGAAATAGCCATAAAACCTGTTGATGAATTAGGGACTGTGCCCCCAGTGCCTCGTGGAAGCAATAAAGAAGCTTTTTGTAATTAGTAACAACAAGCAAAGTTTGATTAATAGGATGGGAAGGCAATATTAAGGAAATTTCTGGTTCATTAGTGGGGTAAGAGCGCCAAGAAATGTAGATCCTACTGCTCTCACCTAGGCCTAGTCAAAGAATGAGACAAAAAAGGTGAAATCACTACTAAAATTAATTGATTTCAGTATTACTAATAAAAAACTTTTAAACTGCTTAGCAATATGTGTGAGTGGATTTTCCTGTGTTGCCAAAATTAATCAACATCATAGCACCACGATGTATGTGCCCCACGGTGTATGCTTGGCGTGACCCTTTGCTGGTGGTATCACAATAAGCTTTCATGATACACAAAATTAAGTGAGTGGTGCTCGTTCATCCTTCCTTTAACACAAAGATTAAGAGATTTTCAGTTGTCTGTGGGGTCAAATATTGCTGCCTTATGATGTCCATAGCCAGGCACGGGCACGCAGTAGCCCTGCTGCAGACCTGGGGCTGTCTGTGGGTAAGGTGAGCAGAAAAGCCACATTTTTCCCCTTCAAACACCACATGAGATTGAATTTAGCCAAACAGCTCGAAGCCTGATGTTTCTGTCCTCTCTACAGCCACTTGAGACATGCTTCCAGTGTATTTCTAGTAAGAGTGATGCGGTCGCCCTGCACCGACCAGTATTTTGTCACGTCAGACCCCGTGTCCCCAGAATGAGGATAACAGAAAAAGCTGCTAATAACTGGCCAAGCCACGGTAACAAAGGGCAGCCGTTTGCTTTTGACTACTTGAAGGGTTAGTCATTTTCTCCGCCAGCCTGCAATCCCAACCACACAACGCAAAGATTTCCGTGCTTCTTGCAGCCCTACAGTAGGAATGCTTTTGGCCACTTGTGTGATTTAAAGGGTGATTTTTATTGAAGGAGAGCTTGCTGTATCAGCTGCTCTTCTGACTAGTTTAAGGTCTCATTCCCCCAAGCACTCCCCGGGGAGCCTGGTCGCCACCTGCACCCCATCATTACTGGTCCCAGAGGATGCACTCAGCCCAAATCCCAGGCTCGGTGTGTACTCACAGCCCTGCTCCCCTGGCACAGCTCTATTTATTTTGTCCTCTGCCCTCCGCCAGATCTCTGCTGTGGTGTCTTGGAGGCAGAAGGGTCGGGTTTGTACAGCCAAAAGCTAATTAATTAGATCAATCTCTTGAGGCCTATTTGTAAGGGGAAAACACTTTCTAGTATTAATTTGCTTCAGTAATGTAAATGGTGTGTTTCTGGCTCTGAGTTCTCGGTCGCAGTTTCCATTACTTTCCCATGTCCAGGAGAACAGACCAGTAGTACACCCGACAGCCAGGTTGAGCTCCTACTGCCTCATTAATCTCGGTGCTATGGCTCAGATCTAAACTCTTATCTGTTCCTATCTGCACTAGATACTATTTTAATTTGTAGCGTAGAAGTCCACTGACGCCAAGTACCGCTGTACATTGTGCAGCTGTTCAGGCTAATATATCATAAAAACCCAGCCGTATCCACGCATCTAGTTAACTCCTCCTTCTCCATGGATCTTTCCGCTGTTACTTGTGCTGCGGCCGGATAGCGAGGGCAGTGACTGCCCCTCTGTTGCACACCCGCCCCCAGGGCACTTCTGCCTTCGGATCTCCAGCAGAGGAGCTTTGGCTGCTGGCCCCATCCCGCACCAGCACCCCAGAAGGAGCTCCACCACGCCACCAGCAGCAGAAGGACCTCCCAGGCAGAGGGAGCATTGGCAGCTTGGCCAAGGACATCTGGGCAAAGACATTTCTGGAGGCAGCACCCAAACAAATGCTGCCCTGGTCTTATCATGGCTCTGCTGCCTACCAGGCAAATTAATTCTAAGTATCTCACCTTGTGCAAACTTACTTCAGGACAAGACTCCTGTAATAAAACTGTACCGGCAAGGAGATAAACATGAAGAAATCAGACTTTTATGTTCTGGTCTTTGCTCTTCTGCTTTTATTTTGGTCAGTGAACATATTTAGTTTTGAAAAGCCAGTTGTCAAACTAAAATGAAACATGGGATGGAATAGGACAAGAAGTTTTTTTTTCTAGCCACTGACTTGTACCTAGCACATGTTCTGGACTGTTCTTAATGACATGAGTAGCACATAAATGTAAAGAGTTGGTAACTGTAAAGATTAATACAGTAAACCATAAGGACTAAGTAACTGTGAAGATTAATAGAGTTGATTACAGCGAAGATGAATTTCACTTAGAGACAATAATTAGGTTCTGGGAAAGGCGTTACCTTTCTGCCACTTGCTGTCTGCTCCGAGCGATCAGAATTCAGCGCCTGCTAAGAGCACTGCCTGGCGAGCCCTCACCCGGGATCTGCTGCTTGTAAAGTCCAAACTCCTGCAGAGGAGGGACATGAAATACAAGGTGGTGCTTGTGCCGTGCAGAGCTTTGGTGTCTGACAGTTACCAGCCTGCCAAAAACGTCAGATGTAGTTCTATGGACACGTAAGTTAATGGTTAAACAGCCATGCTGTCTCATATGCCCTGGTCTGTGGCTGAATGAAGCTCACAGAAGGCCTGTCTCCTGCATGGATGGACACGGAAGAGGTGGGAACCGGTACCTCAAACAACTGTCGATGTACAGTAGGAGACATCCGTCAGATAAAATGATTAAGAGATCAGCTTTCCAAACCATGACCCCGATCGGCCGGCAAAGATGCAGAGTGTGGGCACTAGTATGACTGCATCTGTCAGGACGTATTAGCTCTGAGAAACCATTACCCACCCTAGGGAGGAAAATTAGCAAGAAAACCATCCCTCCCCTCCCCCCGTTCTAGTCTGAACCACGTAAATGGGATTTCCAACAAGCAGCAGGAGGAAACAGAGCAAAGCTTTTCCTTACTGCTGGGCAGCCATTCACTTTCCAGACCTGTTCCAACAGAAACAAAGGGCAGTGAGAATAAAGTTTGGCAAGAGTGACTTTTTTTTTTTAATTATTTTTTTTTAAGAGAGCTTATCCTGGCCTCCCCAGCCTGCCTTTTGTAAGAAGTGGGTTTGAAAGACCTGCGAGCTACTCCTTCCCTTTGGTTTTGAGGACACTTTCCCTGAGCAGTGATAGCTTTCAGTTCAAATGATGCAACAAAACACAACTAATAAACTAAGAAGGATTTTCCCTTTTCTGTTTTATTGTTGGTGTTTCCTTGCTAGTTCAGATTCCTGGTAAAAGCACTTCTCATACCAGAGGCTGCCTCTGGAAAGGCTGGTGTCCTTGAATGAAAGCACAGAGTAATCTTTAAGGGGTGGTATATCTGAACCAATACTATTTCACAGGTAAAGAGGTAAGAGTGGAAAACTTCCACTAATTCTAGATACGCAGTTCAAGGAAAAAAGGGGCCTGATTTTAAGAGAAGATACTTTCTCTCTGAACATCAGCTTCCTATTTTTACCCATTTCATATTTTGTTCAGGTTATTGTCTCAGACCTTGGTGTGCAGCCCTGGCTGTTGTCTATGATCAAAGTCTTCTGTGGTGGGGAGGGTGGCTTCATTGCTCATTTCTGGGTCTGGTAACATCCTGAGCTCGTAGGAGGTGTAAAGTTTTTGGTAAAAGGATGGATTTTTGGCACATGATGTTGACAGACAGATTATATCTTCTTTTGAAAGATCTTGTTAATGTAATTTTCTTTTCTGTATATTTTTAATAGTGTGATGCTTTTGGAATGCTTCTCTTTTCACGTACTACATTGGAGTATACATAGTAAGGAAAAATATATACGTGACTTCTACATGAAGGTAGAAGGAACAAGTGTGTGTGAAAGCACAGCACTCAGGAAAATCTTTGACAAACATCCTGGGAATGACTTTTGCTACCAATTTCTACTAGGTGAGTGGTTTGCCAGCTTGTCCCACAGTTCCTGCTGGTCACCACAGGGCACCCTGGGGGGTTATTTTTAAATAAATCCCCATCTGCATACATGCAAAGGTCCCTTTAACAGTGGGAATGAAAAGTGGGATGCAAGCACAACATGGGTCTGGGGGATTTTGTAGAGAAAGCCAGACTGTCCCCAGATGCCATCTGCATCCCACTGGTGGTAGCAAAGCTGAGCATCTCACCGCACTGTGAATACGGCTCTGTGCTGGGAAAGCCTGCTTACCTCGAGCATCTTTTCTTTAGAAACTGGGGGTGGTTCTGCTGCTTTTATTTTTAGTTCATGCAAAATTCTCAGACGATAGTTTTTCAAGTGGAAACGAATCAATTCTTTGAATAAAAGCAAAACAGAAAATAGGCCTGGCCTTGCTTCTTTTGGCCTCTGAGCTCTCTTCTAGTCATTCTTCAGAGAACGAGTAATGCTGGGTGTGGAAGCTCACATTTGTCAATGAGACTGTCTTGACTGTGAAAAAAACAGAACTGTAGGTTAATCCGAGGCACACAGCAAACCAGATAAACAGAGCAGTGGTGGTAGATGCTGTGAGAACAGAAAATGAAGTTTCAAGGCAAGAGACAAAAGTTCAAACTGAGGTGACGCAGTTGCTGAGTGTTTACCTTGGCCCAGCATGCAAGGCTGTAAATAATACAGTGTATTAATACACTGGCATGCTTTCAACCATCACTGTTTCAGCAAGAGGCAATTACAACCTGCCATGTGTTTCAGAAAGTGAGATGCTGCAAGGTAACATCAGCCCCAGTGTCCCTCCAAGCCTGGTTCACGGATGACTGAGGATAAAGGAAGGTCCTCCACCGGCTTCCACAAAGGTTAGCTCAAGACCTATGGATGTATGAAACACGAAACAGCAAGCATCTGTCACCTCAGCAGCATGGAGATGACAGAGTTCATCCAGATTTCATTATCTGTGTTCAGCCAGGTGTTGCATTAATGCAAGTCTGTGCTTTTGTTCAAAAGATACTCCTTTGGATTCTCCTTCAATGTCCAGGAATGGAAAACAGACACGGTTTTACACCTACAGGAGTGGAGGCCACTTGGAAAGTACCCCTTCCTCCGCAGCACTTTTAGCTCTTTACTCTCTCTCACCAAATTATGTATCAGGAAGGACTTCCATCTCCCTGCCAAAAGCTGTAAATCACGGGGTGCCTGATCTTATCCTTGCAGAGCGGCTGTGAGACCACATGCTGGGACATCCACAGCTACTGATGGGTCCAGTCGCTGCATGTCGTTGGCAGACATTCCTCTTCTTCTGAGAGAGGGGAGAAAAAACTCAACATGAAAGAGAAGAGGTTGAGGCTGCCTTTTAATCCTTTGGCTGATAGCTGATTTTTGTTGGACAGGAACACAAAAACAAAGGAAAGCCTCAGCCCAAGGCTGAGATCTCTGGACCAAATTCACCCTGGCACAAAGCAAGAGCAGCTCCCTTTGAGAGCTGTACCTGCTTGCACACTGTGTGAAGTATTTCCTGGAGGTTTTGCTCACATGCTCGATTGAAGCAAGCTTGTTGCTTGTCTCCTCTTTAGGCATCAGTCTGGGGATAGGAGAAGATAAAATCTTCCAGTCTTTGGTATGAAGGAGCAAAAGGAGCAAACGCCTGCAGATCTCAGAAAGGGGTGAAGATGGTGTCCCCATTGCTGCATGCCCCCTGACCTTCTGGGTCTGTCCCATGGCCATCCTGTGGAGGAGCAGCCCTGGTGTCCAACGCTCCTCCTCTGCAGCCCTCACTTCCCACTCCGACCTCCATGCAGGGCACGGTTGTGTCCCAGGGGCAGCACGAGCATGGGCCGGGACGACAGGACGGCTTTCTGCAGCAGTGAGGGCGGACCTAGGGAGACAGGGCAGGGACCTCCTGCGTTTTGTCGTGCTGCTTTCCCTTAGAAGTCTGTCGGAAAAATACAGTCACAGAAAAGAAATGTGGTGAAAATCTGTAAGCGCGTTTAGGTGCTGAAGTAGAGGGTTGCATGGAAAGGGGAAATCCCTGGAGATGGCTTAGCAGACTCAAAGGGAACAGCAAACGCTTGCAGCATTTCCTTGCAAAATAATGCAGAAGAATTGCTTGAGCTACTGGCAATGAAAAAATTATTTTAAACATTTAACCTCTTTCCTCTCGGTCATTTTTCTACAAATATACTCAATTGTTTATGATTTCCTTTTTAAAGTTAGCCCATAAATGTTTTATACGAACACATTTCAGCCTGTGCACGCTTGTGAATGCTGTGTGGCTTTAGCCTTGGGTGTTTGCTTACACTGATTTGCTCCGTGTTCTCTCATTGCTCATCTAAACAACAGAAGTTATTTTTCTTCTGTGCCATAAGAGTGATCCTGCACAGATGGAAAGATCATTTGTTACTATTTTGCTGAGAACATACAAGTGACCACGTAAGAGATCCACATTTCAGATAAGAGGGAATGCATTTATTTCCCCAACATATTTTTAGGCTGTTGCAAACCTGTTGCCCAAGGAAATCGAAGCACTCCCTGCATTATAGTAATTCTCACAGAACTCTAGTGTGTTCTACCCACCTTTTGCAAACAAAAACATACAGGGATCAGGAGGACATCCATGATTTGCCTTGGCTTACACAGAGAGAAGCTGAAGAAAAGCAAAGAACTGGAGGCATATCTTGCTGCAATGGAATATTCTTTAGCAGCAAAGACATTCTCTACTTTTCCAAAATGCTGTCTTCTCCTAGCTGATGAAAGAACACAATAAAAATTGTTTGTTTGTTTGTTTTTAATTTTTCCTCTTCTATTTCTATAGTTGAATGGTGTGAGATTTAGATGTAGGTCAAGCAGTAAACTCTGCTTGGTGAATTCATCCAGTACTTACCCCATCTGCTTTTCCAGATGAATAAAAACAATGCCTATCTGTCCGTCTGCTTGTGCTGGTATACCCTCTTAATTTTCACTTTCTTCAGAAGTAATTCTTTTGCTTGTATTCCACTAATCGAATATGTTCTATAGATCAATTTTCATTACATTGCATTTCTGCCTCGCTGGTTATGAGGAATGAGCCATGAACTGTAGACCATATCTCATCCTGGCCAGGGGAGATAATCAAAGGGCTGGTTACATCTGCTTCCTATACAGTCTGATAATTTTAAGCAATAATCTCTTCTTTTTCTCTCTCCCTTCTGACCCCTGTGAATATGACTTATTTATCAGGGCTTCAAATGAAGGAGGAGGAGGGAAAAATGAAGCTACGTACAGCACCATTCTGCAGCTCGCACTAACAACTTCATTCGTCGATTCTCCCTTGGATTCAGAGCTGCAGTAGAGAAAATGACATTCCTAATCTTTTAATTAGCATTTTTTATTTTGACTCATGGGAAGTTACACCTGGTAATAGAGACACAAGTGGGACACTTAGCAGAGGGAGGTCCTCTACAATTTATAAAACCTGTCAAGGAGCCTCTGTTGGTTCTTGGTATCTTTTAAGAAAAAAAACAAATGTGTGGAGGAAGAAGCACTGTTTCATAATGCTGCCAGAGACTTATCTGCAAATTTGAATGGTGCAATCTATTGTACCTCAAGATTATCAGAAAACAGCTGTGAATATGTTTATTATCTACCATCTATTCTGGACTCTTTTGGCATATCAGTGTACTTGCTTACCATGCAATATTCAGGAATCCCAAATCCCTCAGAAATCATGATCTTGATTTAAAAACCGTAAGATTAAAGGTGTGAGGGTTTTTTTCTTTTTGGTTGGTTTTGTTTCTTTTTGTTGTTGTTGTTTTGTTTTGTTTCATTTTGTTTTACTTAATTCTGGGAACTGCACCTACAGGCTTCAAAGTCCTGAGCACAGGAATGTCCCCCTTTTTCTCCTACTGAAGGTTAATGTAAGATCACAAGAACAGATACACTGGACCAGATTCAAGGTCCAGCTAGCCCAGGATCCTGTCTCTGTCACTAACAAATATTGCACACTTTGGGAAGAATATAAAAATAGGCAGTAATGTAGCAGCATTCTCCTAATATAGTTAGCAGCCTTCTGTGACTGCAGCTCAGGGAACGCCCGGACCAGCAATGGCATCTCTGTGCTCAGTGGCCTCAGAGGCTTTTTTTTCCATTAATGTATGTAGTCAGTTTTAACCCTTTTTAGCCTTTTGTGTCCATAACATCCTTTGGTAATGAAGATCCACAATCTAGATATTTGTCGGATGAAAAACACATTTGTTCTTGCATCTGTTCTGTCTGACACCTAGAACCTGCATATTTTACCCCATTTTTTATTTTTCTTAGAAGAGAGCAAACAATCACTCTCAAATTACTTTTTCAGTGTCACTCAGGACTTAATTTGCCCTTCCTCCTGGCTACAGAGCGCATCTATTTGTCACTCCTTGGGCAGAAGTTGTGCCACATCCTTGACCTTCCTTGCTGCCTTTCTGTGTAGCTCTTCCTCTGATGTTATATTCTTTTAGAAGCAAGTGCACGGAGAAAAAAACAGATCCAGATGCACCATAGACTTATGTATGGGATAGTAATAAATAGCTTAATAGTGGGAAATGCAACAAAACTGGCAAGACTTTGCAACAATGAAAGTGGAAGCAGCACTGCTGGCTCATTTGCAATAGAGGACAACACACAAAATCTAGTTTAGATGGTGCTGTGCAGTCATTTTAACTGCATTTTGAACTTCGTTTCCATGAATTAAAAACATGCCCTTGTTAGAGAATCACTGCCTCATTGAATCATTGAAATTTCAGGTCTTATGGAAATGATGAAAATATTAGAAACTCCACTCTGACATGTCAATTTTAAGATCAACCTGTACTGATCACCCATCTAGGATTTCAGTCTCAATTTCTGCTTTCAATTCCTCAAACTTTGGTAAAAATCCCAATCTTCTATATTGAATGCTTCCAGTTCAGCCTTGGCCTTTCAATACAAATGTAAGAACTAAGAAAATGGAAAAATACAGGTTCTTTTTCAGAATGTTGCCAGTAACTTTTCAGTATATCTGTACAGCTGATGCTCTTCCATGCCAAAAGCTGAAATTTGTGGTGGCATAGCTCCAGTTACCGAGGAGGGCTTTGAATGTTTTGATTGTGTGACCGATTTAAATCAACCTAGGGAGGTATCACCACCACACCGAGCATTGGTGCCATACAGGTGCTCGGACAGACAATGTCAATGTCAATGTCAATGCCAATGCCAATGCCAATGTCAATGTCAATGTCAATGTCAATGTCAATGTCATTGTCTTCAGACAATGAAAGCCCTGCAGTCAATATCCACGATCTGAACGTGGCCCACAGGGGCAGCAAGCCAGGGGACCGGCAGGGCTGGCAAGAGACTGTCCTTGGGATGTGAGGCCATCTGTAGAGGGAAGACCCCAGCCCAGCAGTGCAATTCCCGTCACTTTTGCCTTCAGGGTCTTGCTGCTGTGTCAGCCCCAGTTCCTAACCTCGAGGTGCATTGAACACCCCAAGGATGACAGACGGATTCGTGACCTATACCTCTCTCTTGGGTCATTGTCTGTTGGAAACATGAGGAGAGCTGCAGGACAAACAGAGCGCGAATGTGTGCGTGCAAAGCACAGATAGCCTGCTCCGGCTCCAGCACAGTGAGCCAGGCCACGACAAATCTTATCTTCCTTACAATACTCAGTATTTCGTGACGCTCAAGGAAGCTTGCTTTTGTGGACAGATAATTTTTAAAAGGTAATGGGGTCAGATGTAGAGGGGGATTTGAGAGTTTTCTTTTTTATTATTATTATTTTTATGTTTACTTCTTGCAAAGCCATGGAACAGTAAAAAGCAATAGCTAC
Source organism: Heteronetta atricapilla (assembly GCA_011075105.1). Taxonomy (NCBI): domain Eukaryota; kingdom Metazoa; phylum Chordata; class Aves; order Anseriformes; family Anatidae; genus Heteronetta; species Heteronetta atricapilla. The sequence goes on from CM021732.1 coordinate 114,766,913, forward strand.
TGTTATTGTGTATCTTTCTATGAAGCCTCATTAGTATCAGGGCATCTGTGGTGCAAAGAGCTGTGAGTACTATTTGTTTAACTTAATCATTAAAATCAGCCTCTTTCTGGACAATTTGTAACAAACATATCTCTGCAGTTCTCCTCTTCCTACCTCCTACCACTGCTACTACTGGCTTTGCTCCCAGGCAATTCTCTTCAATGCAGAAGATGTCCTTTATTGCACGGCAAAAGCAACACATCCCAATAACTAAAAAAAAAAAAATATTGTTATGGTAATTTTGTTTTGTTGTTGTTCCTGCCTAGTTTGTTTACAATGTATATTCTGTCTCCACTATAGCTATACTCATATTCAAACCTCCAGCCCAACAGGCAATGAATGCCACAAAAGAATTATATTTCCTTGCCCGCAAATAAATAATTAAAAACAGGATGATGGTTCCAGGAGATGAGAATTATCTGACTTTCCCTATTATCATCATCAGAAATTGGAGGCTGTTTGAGCATACGGGCCAATGTATTTATATGTGCCAAATCCCAACAAAAAATTTGAGTTATTTAGGTGTCTCCTTTGATTTCAGGATGTTAGACAACTAATTGCTTTTGAAGCAAGTTTAAATAAGACTTGGGGAATTAAGTTCTTATTTCTGGGAACTCGGTTCTTAGTGAAACTCCGCAGGCAAGGGGCATGGTGATTATCCTCGGCTCGTTTGGAAAGCTCTGTTCATTTTTTTCTATCACTAGAAGCTAGGGATGCCGGCCCATCAGTAGAGGACGTGCTCAGATGGAGGTTTCAGTTCAGATCAGTAATGTGGCCGTCAGGTTCACCAGGACTTTCCTCTGTGTAGCCACTGCCTGCTTCTGCAAGGAGAGCCAAACCTGTTCCAAGGATAATTCCCCCTGCTAAACTACTGACAAAACATTCAGCTCGTTGCAGAACACAGTCCGTGACAATTTAAATATGTTGTTGCCAGAGTTTCTGAAGTGCTGTGCTACCCATTTACTCAAAATGAAGCAAGACTGCTGTGCAGAGGAGAAAGGAGGCAGTGAGGCAGGACAAGAATACAGGCTATATTTTCTTATCTGACTAATAGGGGAAGCTGCTCTTTTGACATTTACTGCAAGGCCAGAGCTGCTGCAATCTGCCCTTTGTAGTTCTCCAGACTCATGCTTTCCTGCATTTGTGTCAGCATTTCAAAATAAATTGGAAATATATATTATATTCCATATATACTGAATTACATTTATCACCTCATGTTAATACATCGTTCTCCAGAGATCTCTAGTATCTTTTTAAATGTGATCACTTCCTTACTAAAATCTCTCTGCTACACCTATACGTGAGTTGTCATTACTTCACAAGTTTCCTTCTCATAAAAACAGCAAGTCTGGGTTTTCAATCAAACTTTGAAGTCATAACTTTGATCAGCAGTCATGATATAGACCTCCATTTCTTGTGTTACTGAGATGGCATGAATATTTATAGTTTTATATAAATAAGAACCAGAGAGCTTTTTAAGATCAGCAATGATTCTATTTGCTCAGGAGTCTGGTATTTCTTCCTTGTTTTCTTTTATGACTGTTCCTTGCATAGGACATTTAACTTAAAAATTCACTGTCTTTGTGGGAGAGAAAGTTGTTTGTGGAGGTAGGCATTGCTTATGCAAATTGTTAAGCCCTCTGGGAAATGATTTAGTCACTTGTCATTAGTTTCTTTATTACCCACTGTAATGGATGAACAGTTACTTGTTTGAGCACACATTTTCAAATGTAGTATTTGATAAAAACTTACCTTTTATACAGAAAATCATTTGTGAACCACTCATAGAAAATCTACAGCCTGACAGGAAAATGTGTTTTTGTTCTCTCACTGTTAGTCACTATTATGAGACAAAGCCAAATATGCATACATGGATAGTGCACAGAATTAATTTCAGAGAGAACAAAGAAACACATGGTGGCAGGGTGAACAGTGGTAGGGTTTTTCAATGCTTTGCTGAGTAGGAAATTCAGCCCCCTAGACTCTTCTGCTGTTAGTTTTAGTCGTTACAAATTCACTAAGACCTGATTCAGCTCTGTAAACACAGTTCATTTACTTCTTACATGGCTTGTTTCTATGGTAATACTAAAACAGGAGATTTCTAATTACTTGTCATTCCTTATTTAGAAATATCAATGTCATATGTCATAAACTGAACCATTTTGACCCATGATGCTAGTTAAGGGTATTACTTTACATATGGGTATCACAACGCTTCTTGCTGCTATGATTACCCTAAGCGACCTCAGCCTAGGAGGAAAAAATGTTCTTTTCAGATTAGGTGTTTCCCCACTTCGCTCCTTATTTCATTACTTTGGTTCCTGAAGGCAATGGGAAGAACAGTGGAGCTCTCTCCAGCATCTGTTACAATGAGATGTGCACAATGTTTTCAATAAGAAATAATAACTAAAAAAAAAAAAAAAAAAAATCAACCTTCAAGTCAGACGGCCTGGTGCAAAGGGAAACCACTGTAAAGGCAAAGTGTGCTCAAAATGAGTTTCAGCTCAGCTCCCTAATTATTCCCTCGGGGAGCAGAATTTCTTCCAGTTCTAATAAGGACAAGTCTGGTCCTTCGAAGTGGGAGGTTTCCTGGCTTTACATGGTTTGGGGGACACCTGTAGAGGGTGAGGAGACCTTGCACAATGGCACATGGCCATTAACAACCATTTTGTCAGACATTTACTGCATTTCCTGAGGCACTTTGGCAACTGCAGTTCCCACGGTGTGTTAGAGATACGGGGGCATGATTCACACTCTGTTAGGTACTGTGTCTGCTCCACGAGGTGCCACAGACAGTGTCTGCTCAGCCATCTGTTTCTGTCCCACATACATCACCACGATCCCACCTCCACATAGGTGAAGCTTCCAAGGAAAGGAGGTCTTCAGCTTCACGATGCTGCTCCTCGCTTTTGCAGTGTATTTCCCCTAATTCGCATCTGTCAGGAGGTCCCAGCAGCTGGGAGCTGTCACCATCTGCAGTGGGACTGTAGTCTGCTTTCACTAAAAAAAATAATAAAAAATAAAAAATAAAAAAAAGAGGAAGAACTATCTCGTTTTTACACTACAACCACCTTCAAAACATAGTCTGCTGACAGTCTGTTTGGGCTGCTGCAAATGCCTCTCTGCTCTTTGATAACAAAGCTTGTATTAATCTAGAGGGGTTTGGCTCTCTCCTGACTTGTGCAATGACCATCCAATACAAAAATCACCTGGCACAGGGAAAGCAGCCACAGGCCTCACAAAAAGCTTTCACACTTGACAGACCCTGAAAGATTTAACTGTCCCAAATTCAGCAAAAACGGCAACTTAAGTGGACAGGCTTTCACTGATGAAAACTTCTGCATAATGAATGAGAATATTACCAAATCCTGAAAGTTTAAGGTCAAAGGTGAATCAGAAGAGAATCCCCAAAATGGACTTGGGCATCCCTCTGGAAATGAGGTATTTGGCACACATTCAAGAGAGCATCCTAATCAGGAAAGCATTTAGGTGTGGGCCTAATAGGAAGTGCATGCTTAAGAGCTCTCCCATAAAGGACCTTGTTTGGCAGGTGCTATTGCATAACCCCTAGTAAAGAACTTGCCTGTAGCATCTATTTCTTCAAATACTGCCTATTCACTTGGCATTAATACATTTCTCACCACTACCTGAGTATGTGAGTGCTAGAAAATCTCCCTCCTGGAGAGAACCATTTTAAAAGACCATACATGGGCCTGACCTCACGATAGTACCCCTTAAATTAAATGTGCTCTTAAAACTCATCCATTCATTCCTCTAACATGGTACATCAGGGCCACAGGAAGGTTAGATAAGAGGGATTGCTCTCCAGGGATAGTGATAGAGTGGTCAAATATGTAGATACAGCTAAGAACCTAATTTTTAATGTTGAGACTGGGCTGAGGTAATTACCACTTAATGCTGTCCTCCAAGCCAAGCATGTTAGCTACAATGCGTGACGGGAGAACTGCGCCAAAACATCTTGCTTTGGACCTACTAGAAATAACATATTAGGACAGCAACAGAAGCAATTGATTATATCCTGCATGACCCAGGAATTGCTCTATTCAAGCCTACCTTTGAGCAATACCACATAAAAGGTGATGAAATCTGTATGCCCTTGAGTCAGGCTTGTCAGACTTACCCCCCTGCTGATTTATGCTTCACTATAAAATATTAAGAATGACAGTTGATACATCATATCACTTCTGTTCCACACACGCCATGTAAAATGGGCTGTGTGAATCCAATTGAACAATTTAATAACCAAGCTTACCACTAATGAATTTGTACTCTTTTTTTTTTTTTTTTCCTTTGTCAAGGCTTCAGCAAGAAGAACTTCCACAAAAGTACCGTACAATGTACTGACTGGAATACCATGTTGACACAATACAAGGCAAAGCTTTCTGAGCTTTCTCCCCTCCTGAAGGTCTGGTCTGCTCACCACAGCTATTGTAAAAGAGAGGTAATAGAGACACTATATTTAATGAGGCCATGCGTTCTTTAAAGTGCTGTATGCCCTGTGGGGCACACTGCTGTGTGGCTCATACTATGAGCGTGTAGCCATAGTAAGGCTACACGCTCATAGTATGAGTGCTGGACAGATAGAACCATAGAACATCCTGAGGTGGAAGGGACCCACAAGGACCATCAAGTCCAACTCCAGGACCACCCAAAAATCAGACCATGTGTCTGAGAGTGTTGTGCAATTGCTCCTCAAACTCTGTCAGGCTCAGTGCCGTGACCACTGCTCTGGGGAGCCTGTCCCAGTGCCCGACCACCCTCTGGGTGCAGATCCTTTCCCTAACCCCCAGCCTGACCCTCCCCTGTCCCAGCTCCATGCCGTTCCCTCGGGTCCTGTCGCTGTCCCCAGAGAGCAGAGCTCAGCGCCTGCCCCCCCGCTCCCGTCATGAGGGAGCTGCAGGCCGCCATGAGGCCTCCCCTCGGCCTGCTCTGCTCGGGGCTGAGCAAACCAAGGGACCTCAACTGCTCCTCATACAGTTTGCTCTCCAGACCCTTCACCATCTTTGTAGCCCCTTTTGGACACTCTCTGATAGTCTTATATCCTTCTAGGGTGAGCTGGTGTTGTGGGCTGACCTTAGCAGGGGTTGCCAGACCAACTTTTTCAGGCGTGGGGCATTCAGGCCTCCTGCTGACTGCACAGTGCCTCCTGGGGAGGAAAGGGTGTCTGACTGGAGCTCTATGGGGGCACTTGGTTTAAAAGGTAATATAAATAAGTATATCAGCAAGACCAGTAGAGAAAGGAATAATAGCAAGAGATTACTGTTTTCTGAGGATTGCCCCCAGAGGTTTCCAGATAATAAGTTGTAAATTTTGACCAAATACAAAATTTTGTGGGACTTGGAGGACAATGGGCCAGGGGAAAAAAAAAATAAAAAGAGAGAGAGACTGAAAAGCTTTGAAAAGCTTTGTTCCAGCTAAGATGGAAAATCTGTATGAGAGGGGAAAAGCCCGTCTTTCAACAGGTTCTGCAAACTGACAGGATAACCAGACTAATTGTGGCATTTAGGAAGTGCTACTACTTACCCTGAGATAATTTTCTCTTTTTTTTATGTGTTCCAGAAAGAAAAACTGCAGCCCTGTATTATAATAGGGTCTGTTAATTTGAAGTCTTCCCATTTGTTTTAATGGGAAATATATTGCACATGTTGGCTACTGTAAAAAGAAATTACTGTTCGGGAATCCCTTCCTGTAGTTAATGAAGTAGCAAATGAAGAAACAGAGAAGCAACTACAAGAGGAAATGCTAAGTTTTTATTCAGATAGATGGCTTTTGTGCATGAATTTGCTACAATCAGCTCCACACTTTGCTTTTCCTCTGTTTTGTATGTATAATAGGTAAGAGCCAAATGCTCGTGGAAGAGTATCTAAATCAGTTATGCATTAGAGAGACTGACATCCCTTTTGTCCCTCCTTTTTTAACTGCACTCACTGATGAAGATGATGAAGATAATTAATTACAGCTATGAAGAATGAAAGTGAAAAGGCTATATTCCCTCCACAGCCGTGACCCTGCACTGGATTAACATCAGGGAGGCTGCAGGGTCAAAGGAGTTCAGGAAAAAAAGCCTTTGCTAATAAATCACACTGAGATTATGTCCCGTAACTGCAACTCTTCCATCAGTGATTAAAGATCAAGTGTAAAGAGCTCTTAAAAAAACTAAAAGTCATCATTTCTCCCTGCAAAAAAAAGTGTGGCTGAAGATGGATGTGTTTCCCTAACGCTCTGCAGGGACAGATAATTCACCGACCCCTGCAAGTGCAGTGGCCTTTTCTAGGTCAGGGCAGCTCTGACCAGGTCACAGCTGTATCTTTAGGTGCTCCTTCTGTGTTTTAAGGAAAGTTAAGATGCCAGTACGTTGCTTTGCCCTTTCCCTTGTCAATTTGGAGCCATCTTCTGGAGTCTTTGCTTGCTAAACAGGAATCTATAAGTGAGCCACAGAGCGAGTTTTCTTAAGAAATAACTAACAAGCATCCAGTTTTAGAGATGAGGCAAATGTTTACTTTTAAAACAGTGTTGGTAGGCAAAGCCAGATTGCTTAGCCCACCCCACCACTGGCTGCTACACCCAGCATCATTGGTAGAACATGGCAAATAAGTTACACAAAACCAAATGGTTTAGTTTGACTGCCCACAAACAGATTTTTAACCTGGTCCAGGCACTGCTTGGTGTTGCATGCCTGTGTGGCCCAAATCCTGACAGAAGTTCCCCAGAGAGGCTGTGGATCTCCCTCCTTGGAGGTCTGCAAAAGCCACCTGTGCATGGTCCTGGGCAACCTGCTCTGGGTGGCCCTGCTTGAGCAGGGGTTGGACCAGATGGCCTCCAGAGGTCCCTTCCAACCTCAATCCTTCTGTGATTCTGCGAAATCACAGCCATGGTGCACTGTGGTGTGCAGGCACAGGGTGACCCACACTGCTCGCAGTCAGAGGCACTGGCAGACGTGAGAGCACAGGGCCATAGCCGAGCCCCAGCACACCACTGCACTTCCCAGGGTGCTGGGATCCTCGAGCAGGAGAGAGGGCCCACCAAGAGGTGACCTGTCGCTAAACCTGCAGATGACAGGTCTCCTGGGATGGCGGGTCTCCTCGTGGGCATTGAGACTGGGCACGCTCAAAAGTGAAGGGACATTTTTAAGCTTAACTTTCTCTCTTTGCTCTGCAGCCTCCCTTCCTGCACAGAGAAGATAACTGAATTCCTGCACTGCTCAGGCACAGGCTGATGATAAAATCATCCACCAGCAGCGCAGACAGTGCTGTGCAAAGTTCCAGAGACGACCATACAAAAATAGCATATCTTTTGATCTTAAAACTCTGCTAAGCATAGTCTGCAGATGCAGTAAAATCCTCTAATTGTTCCATGGACACAAAAATAGGTTTCATATCATTATGACACAAAGTGACAGGACTAGGAAGAAGTTTGGCAGTTTTCAGACACTACCAAAAAAGCTGGGAAATTCTTTTGACTTTGAATGGCAGGTTTTTGAAACGTTGGCCGCTCTGCAATACCTGCGAGCGCTCATATTTGGGACATTTCAGACATCTGTGAGGTGTCTGAACTGTGAAAAGCAGCAGGGCTGACGGGCACGCTTGGCCTCCCGGCCTGTTTTGACAGCTGGATGTTTTAGCGTCATTTCATCAGCGGTGCGGGGCGGTGCCGGCGGCGTGGCCCTGTCCCTGCCCTTCTACCAGGAGAGATTTGGCTGCTGTGAGGGCAGCTTCAAGCCCTGGTCTGCACCCCTTGGAGGAGGTGGCCCTGACCCACGCGGTGGTGGCGGTGCACATCTGCACCTTGACTTTGACCCAAGCCATGGGAAGGGTTGGCGACCCAGTGGGATTCCCCCATCTCCTTTCCCTCAGTTCAGTGGGGCAGCAGGGCTGCTGTGCCAGGTCCGTATGGGATTTGTGCATCCTTGGGACCTTGGGATGGTGCAGAGCAGCAGAGGGAGGAACCTGGGTCTCGGTCCTGCTCACCCACACGGAGCCGCTCCGGAAGGAATGGCACCATCTCCTCTGATGGACACGATGCCTTTCCTTGCAGAGAACAAGAGCCTACAGCAAAGTCAGGCTATTTATTTCAGAGCTTTGGAGCTTATCTCCCCTCTTTTTATTTTTTTTCCCCTTCCTCTAAACCTGTCCTAAGTTAACATCCGGAGGGAAGGATCGGTGAGGTTGCGGTGAGAGGGAGGTAACAATCCCCGCCGCTTCTTTTTCTCCGAGCCGATGTTTGGAGAAAAACCGTCCCAAAACCAGGGAAATCGCCCAGCACAGAGCTCGCCTCCCCCCAGCGCTCAGGGCTGCGTGACACCGAGCCGAAAGCCCCACAGCCCGGAGCTCCACGCGGGCAGGGCAGGACCACGGGGGAGGGCCCCGACGGCTCCCCCCGGGCTGCTGGGGCGAGCGGGGGGCTTCGGGGGGGCAGGGGGGCGGCGGGGCCGGGGGAGGGCGGCTGGGGGCTCGGAGCCGAGCCGTGCCGAGCCGAGCCGTGCCGCTGGGAGCGGTGCCCGCACGGTTCACGTGGCGAATCCCGGGCGGGGCGGGCGGACAAAGCCGGGCTGCAGGGACGAGGGAAAAGCGGCGGTGGCGAGGAGCGGAGCGGAGCAGGTGAGGCTGAGCCCGGCCCCTCCTGGGCTGGGGTCGCCCCTCGCCCTGTCCCCCCCGGGGCAGCCGGGCCAGGCTGGCACCGGGAGAGGGGCGGTGGGAGCCGAGCCGAGCCGTGCCGGGCGGGGAGGGAGCGGCTTTGTCCGTGTGTCCGGGTGTCTTTCTTGTCCGGAGCTGAGGGTCTGCAGGAGGTGCTGGGTGCATGCCGAGGGTCCCGCCGGGCCCGGAGCGAGGGGCTGCAGCCGCTGCCGGGGCCGGGTAAAGCCCCTCGCAGAGGGGGCACCTTGCGGCGCGGTGACACAGCGCGGGCCGGCCGAGCATCCTGCGGCAGCACGGCCGGCTGCCCGCACCACCTGCAGCTGCGCGCTGCCCGTGCGGAGCCGCTGCACGTGAGGTTATGAAAACAAACACTGGTATTTTTTTATTTTATTTTATTATTTTTTTTTTCCCCCATTCCGAACAGCTCCTTCTGCTAACAGCCCTCTGGTGCTTTCCGGAGTGAGTTACGGTCCTTGTCGTACTTTACTCGCCTCCCCAAGGGGTATTTGCTTTTTATCTCTGCCCGCGAGGTGTGCAGCGAATGAAATGACACCGATGGTAAAAGCCCACGGCTTAAAACAGAGGGATATCTAAAGCGGTAAAGAGGGTGAAAACTTTTTTTTAAAAATGAAGTACTGCAGCAATTTTGCTGTGTTTTAAGAGAAGACAAACAGTGAGACGGAGATGGCATTTCAGAAGCGGAACAGCAGAACAGCGTGACGCTTTGTTTGAAAAACAGTTTAAAGGTTATTTTATAAGATGCATTTGCTCTTTTAAAAGATACTGTATTTAAAAGTAAAACGAACTTGTTAAAAACTTCTGCAGGAGCACCGCTGCAGGGTAAATCTTCTGGTTTGATTCCGATTTCTTCAGTGGAGGGCTTGTTGTTTAGAAGAACCATCTCAAGGGCATCTTGAGATATTTGCTATTCAACAGCTGTATGAGCAGCTGTACTCACTGCCGTATCAGGATGTCCAGGTCGCGGACTGAGTGCTCTCTGAATCCTTGCTGTATGCTCCTTCTCCTTTCGCTGAGATACAGGGAGCCCCGCTTTTACCCCTGCTTCCATCTTCAGGCACACAGCTGGATGTGTGGGGCCAGCCTCCACCCGATGGGTGGGAAGGCACAAAGAGCACAAAATGCCTTTGTCTCGCACCGGGGATGTGCGCATCCACTGCTGGGATTCAGTAGCTGCTTATTAGTAAAGCCCTTATGGTGAAAATCATCCCAAAAGCAGGGAAAGGCAAGGTTATGACTCCTTAACTCACCTACTGCTGTATCTGTCGTTCATACAGTGTTTGAGTTGCAGGAAGCCCTGTGGCTTCCTAAAACATATAATTTTTTTGGTAGTGCTGCTGGGATAGTGAAGCTGCATGCTTTCCTTGTAGAGGAAGGTGGCCGAGATGCTAAGTAAGCTATTGAAATACAAGCAAGGGCCTAAGAAATGACCAACCGCTTATAAATTTGACTTTCCATGAGGGTAAGTGTTGTTTCTGTCAGTCTGCCTCAAATTCAGCATGCAGAATCCTTGAGCTGCTTCAGCTGTATAAGGAGAAAAGGCTCAGCTTGGTAGGAGAGCAGGAGGGAGGCAGGGACTGCAGCAGACAGGGCAGTTAATGCCTAATGGGCTTGGTGTCTTTGTGATACCTACACCTTTTGGATATATTTCAAAGAGGGAAAAAATCTGGATACTCTTCTATTCTGGATACTTTGTGGGGTGTGACATGGCAGGTTGGCATGAGCTGGCCACCAGCCCTAACAGACTGAAAGAACTTCTCGTGCTGCGTAATTAGGGGTGTCTTCTGCTTATTTAAAACTTCTGGCAATAGGCCACTTACCATGTATGTACCTGTTTCTCAAGGTTACGTCTTCCTGTAGTGTCTATTGCCCCAAGAAGGAACAGGGATGCCTGTGCTGTGGCTTTTGCTCCTCGAAACCTGTCCACAAGGGTAGCAGAAACAGATGACTCAGAAGGACACGGAGTCTTTATTACTTGTTCTCCAAAGTGTGTTGAAAATAACCACACTGACAGTCCTGACTGGTGGTGGGTGACTGGAATAGATACTTCAGCCCGTTTTATTTTAGTGTGTGTTGCCTTGTCCTGATTAACTTCAGTTGCCTGATATTATAAATCTAAGCCCTCTCTTTGACAATAAAACTCTCAAATTGGGTTTCTTACAGCTCTTACAGGTCCAAGTGTTCTCAACTACTTCATATTGTCTCCTCTTGCTAACACAAAGCCTTGTCCAGATGTTTTTCTGTGTTATTTTTGACCATTCCTCCAACTGCTGATGAAATACTTGGAGGAGTAATTATGTAAACCACAAACAGTGCTGCACACACATACACGGACACCTGAACGGATAATCACAAGAATTCATCTGCAGTTAAACATGGAGAGGGAAAAAAAATAAAAATGGGAGCCTTCAAAATTGCTGCAACTTTTGCTAAAACACCTCATGCAGATTTTGCTTAAAATAGCCATTATCCTGGCCCTTCTCTTGCAACACTGAAACCTTAATACAATTGAGTTTTTTTTTTTTTAAAAAAAAATAGCTTAATCCCAGAAGAGGGAGAAACTTCAGACTAACACAATTAGGTGAGTGGCATTTTTCCCCCAGGCACCTCTGGAGAGTGATACAATATCATGTTAAAAACTGTACGCTGCTGTCTCAAAGAGCTGGGCTGGGCCAGTGTTTGTATGAGGCATGGGGAGGAAAAATGCAGATGGTGCAGAAAGCACCGGTGGTGAACGTGTCGATAGCATTGCTCTGAGTCACTGGTGGCCCAAAGTCCAACCGCTGCATGATGGCACATGTGTTGTTGCTGGGTGAGGCTTAAATGAGATCCTGAACCTTTCAGCGCCTCTCCATATACCATTTGATTGTATATGTTTGTAGCACGTGTGTATACAAAACTCGGTGTTTCGGGTTATTTGAGCACTAAGTTTAGGATAGCTGTGGGAGCGTGTGTGAATTCCTTGCAGCTTTGGTGGGGCTAGATTTCTCGCTGCTGAAAAGGTGAGGTGATCTGGGCAATCTGTGACAATTTTTGCACCCTTACTGCCAAGGGGTGCCTCCGCACCCTCCCTGCTGCCGGTCTCTGCAATGACAGGCTCTGGGAGAGTGAACCTGAAGACTGAGCCCTGGCAGGGCAATGTGCACCCTAAGGGGAGCAAGGGAAATGATGCGTATTGTCTGTCTTGGAAGGGTAGGTGGGGAAAAGCCTCAAACGGGGTATTTTTTACAAAAGGATTGAAGAGACACTTCATGGACAGTGAAGAAAAAGCAGTAACTAGTCTGCATTTGGGAAGGTCAGGTGTGGGGAAAAGAGGACTGACAGCAGGGCTAAAGAATGAGGAAAGTAAAAGGCAGAACTTGAACCACAGGGCAAGGATCCAGAAAACAACAAGAATGCCCTAGGAAAGCTGTTAGGACAAGCGTTTATCGTCTTATTAGCTAAAGATGCAGCTGGAGCTGTTTCCCTTTGTGTATGTCATCGATGGGCTGAACCCTCTCCCCATCACGCAGCCGCAGGACAGGCAGGCAGGATTCAGGGCAGCCCTGGGAGCACTGCCCAGCGTCAGCAGCCCAGCAGCAGGGCTGCCGTGTGCTATTTTTTATTTGGGGTGTGTCCAAACAGGGTTTTAAATAAGGCTGCAGGAAACCTACCCTGCTGTCTAAGAGTCCCTATAGCAAGAACAGGGCTTCAGGTGGGGCAAGCGTGTTCGAATTTGATCAGCAGATGCTGCCCTGGAAAGGGGTTGATGCTACACAGTGGTCTGCTAAAGATGGCCTGGAGGAGAAGGGGTGGTAAGGAAGACAAAATGGCAATGCATGGCAAAGTCTGTGGGGAGAGCGTTGATCCTGGTTGAACATCTCTTCAGCCCCAGAATCTCCTGAGCCTGTTGCTGAAGAGGTTTCCATTCATCTGGCTTTATTCCATCGAGCCTTGAAGGACCCCAGGTTTCAGATTTGTCCCATTTGAAGTACAGAAACCGTTCTAATGCCTGACAGGAGCCTCTAATGCCTTAGCATGGCCTCCTCTGGGGATGTCTGACCATGGGACTTTTCCACCTGCTAGGAAGAAGTCAATAGTATTTCTTCATGCATTTCATATATCCAATACATAAAAGAATTCAAGTACGTTTGAGTAAATTTTCCTATGGGATAAAATTAGTAGGGTCTCAACACTGAGCAATCTACCATACACATGAGTGACAAGCTTTCAGGCTGGTCTAATTACTAATGCAAATCTAAAGCCACATAAAAATAACAAGTTGCCCAAAAATACAAATCCTGCCTAGATTTGACAGATGAGAAGGGAAGGAGGATGTAAGATGAAGATTTATCAGAGACAAGTTTCAGACGCTGAGTTGTTCTAACTAGTAAATCTGTTTGTTGGTTTGACAGACTTGTTCAAGTCAACAGGGAAGAATATGTCTCTGATTTCACTGCAGAGTTTGGTTGTGCAACTTCTAATGTGAAATAGCCAAAAATCTTCTCAGGCTACTCCTTCCTGAGGAATTTTATGAAAATATGCTTTGATCTGGTAACCATTTTATGTCCAAATTAATACTGGGCTTAATATAGACTTGTAACAATCTCTTTAGAGAGTTTGAATCACGGTGCGAGCAAAGCACGTCAAGTTTTATCAAAAGAAAACAGTATGCTTTGTCTGGCTGTGCCGCATTCAGACTAAATAGAAATACTATGAATAAACTTGTTCTCGAAGCTTTATTGCTATGTGGCACTTGAAACTAACCTTGGATCTCATGACTCATCTCTACTGGGAGCGCAGCATCCCTCGCAGAGCTCACACTTCCAACAATGTTTGCAAGTCAGAGGAAAAGGCCCAGCCTGAGAGGCAAAGCGGAAGCACCAGATGAATTCCTCTCGATTTCCACCAGATTCCTGAGTTCTTCTTGTCTGACGTTAAATTAGGAGGCACCGTCTTGCAGGAGTGTTTGCAAATACAAATATTGCTTGGGTCTCGTGGATTTTGATGGCCAGATAAATACATTTTCAGACACGTGCAAAAATTGATTGCTTTACTTTCTAAAATTGGAAATAGCTTATTGGCAGGGGGTGGGAGGACATCAGTAGAATGAATAGAAGTACACACACACAAAAGGAGAACAGGTGAGTTAAGTTTGTAATCAAGCTAATCGAAGAGGCAGTGGAGAGCTCCTATCTTACCAGGGTTGCTGCTTCAACTCCAACTAGTAGACCGCACCAACAACAAATATTTGCCTTGGCTTGTGGTGCTCCATGCAGCGTCACATGCACCAGGGTTTCCCTGGCACGGGCAGGATGTCCTGCTCGTGTGGCTGTGTTCCTCCTCAACAGGTTATCTGCAGCTCTGCTGTAAAGCTACTCAGCTTTATTTATATTTTACTGAGTATTACTCAATACCTGTTATTTCCAAATGATCGCATATTTAAAAACACTGACATAAATGAAGTGTGTAACATACACAGAGTAAGTCTTAAAGCTGCTCATTTATTATCACAAAACGTTACATCTTCTAATGGATCAAGCTCTCAGCCATTTTTAATTGCAGTAACTTTTCATAGTCGGACCCCTTCCCCTTCTTTCAACTCCATTAACTCCGTCGTGTGCATTGGTGTCAATTACAACCATGAGAAACGCTTACAAACAAAGCAGCAAGTTTAGAGATCCAGAAGAGTACATATTGACAACTGGTCATGAAGATCCTTGCACCTCGTTAGCAAGCCACAGGAAACTTGCTGGGAATATGTGTTTTGGAAGCAAAGCTTGCAAGGTGCAGCTGACAACAGTCTGGGGAATGTCAGAGGCAAACTGCATTTGCTGAAGTTTTGAACAGCAGCTCTAGGTTTGCTGCCTCTTGGAAAACTTTTGAAGTGCAGCTTAAATAATTCCAGATGACGGAAAAAAAAAAAAAAAAAAAAAAAAAAAAAAAAAAAATAAAGAAAAGAAAACAAAAGCTCTGGGCTTTCAGCCACTTCTGGGTTGTTCTTTGTGTGTGTGTGTGTGTGTGTGCGCGCCTGGAAGGCACTCTGCACCCATTCACTGCTGCCTCTTTAGCTGCTGCTCTGGAGTGCTGCTTTCTCACACAATACCTCTTGAGAAATGTTTCACATTCTTTGTCTGTTTCTCTTCCTCTTAGCAGCACTCTGATTTCACCACTTCCTACTGTCAGTAATTTTGCCAGCTTACTTTTTTCCTTCTTTATCTCTGGCTTTGCTGGGGGAGTGGACAGCCTCTTTTGATCCCTAGTCGGTAGGTTGCTGATGCGGGCTCCCCTCTTGTCACTTTCCGTGATGCTTTAAACATGATTCTTTAAACCTCTCTTCTAACAGGCAGAGGCTTGCTTACAGTTGCACAGCATTTGGCACATAACTTTCGTAACCTGCTCTGATCATGGATTTAGTAAGAAAGGACGGACACTAGGAAAGGGTAGACCACGCATTTTCAGCTTAGCCTTACCCCAGCCATGCAGCAGAGCACAAAGTGTGGTGTTTTCCCAATGGGAGTGAGAAGTAGTGTCTGCGTTCAGGAGCTGAACGTGCTGCTTTATCAATCCAAGAGCTTTTGCTCCAAGAGGCTGTGAGGAAGGAAGGGACTGTGGAACAAAACAGGACTCACATTCAAAGTCCTCCCCTGGACCTGAAGTGTCAGTAGCCGTACAAATATTGTACTTTGAACACTGAGGCCTTGCTAAGCATGAGCAGATTTTGAGGAGCTCTCGCAACCATTCTTAAAGCATTTTAAGTCTTGCCTTTGCAGGATAATAGCTGGCAAAAGCAAGACGGCATCAGTGGAGGTGGGTATTGGTGAGGTGCCCTCTCAGTAAGGATTGACCCGCTAGCCACTTGTTTGTTTGCTTTGTACTCACCTCGTCCAGTTTCAGCTGCTAAAACAGGATCTGGTCTCTTAAGCTTCAGCAATTTCCTGTAGTAGTAATGGCAAAAAGTGTGACTGCTCGTACAGCTGCGTGACCCTGTTTGCCATTAGGGCAAGGATAAAGTGGTTCTAGCAGGCAGTGCAGGTGTGCAATAAGAGTTGTAAGAGGCATTGGTGCTACTCAAAGAATCATAGATATACATAGATATATACACATACATAGTTATCCACCTCCCCCCGCCCCTCATGTGCAGGGTTTTTTAGAAGCAAATCCCAGGCGCTGAGCACCTTCTCCCATGGTTTCAGTTGCTAGCTGCTGCAGATCAGACTGTATACCCAGATTCACCATTTCAGGTTTTAGTTTTAGGGTGTAGTTATTACCAACCAAAACAGCAGATACTGTAACAATTAAAGCCTCTCTGTTACCTTTGCAGTTCACGTATTCCTAACAGAAGGTGGTTTCAAGTCCTATCCTAGGTACAGAGTTAGCTGCACTGAGCACAGCATACCAGTACCTGTATCCCATTGTCTGGTTTTGCCCATCGCCTGTGATGTTCCTCCTCCCTTCACACACACCTCTCAATTCCCTCCGATGCCTTGATAAGTGAGAACTCAACCACAGGCATCAGGGTTGACCCTTGATCAACCTTTGCCGAAGTGGATAGAAAGGAAGCCTGCTAGAGGGCCTCACAGTGGTAGGAAAGAAAATGAGCTCTCTTATATTTCTCTCAACTTTGTATTTAAATATAAGTGTTTTATTTACTCTTAGGTGCAATGTTTAATTTGTGAGCTCACAAAGATGTTTTCTTTTCATCAGAATTATCAGACTTTCTCTAAAAGGCTTTATTCTCCCTGGAGAACACTGCAGAATTTTTACATTCACGCGTGGCACGGCATGAGATTACAGACTTGCAGCCACAGAAAGAGACATGAGTATGTGTCCTTTAAATACGGATTTTAAAGTAAAATATACTTTAAAAGTGAATGCTGTAGTTTATTAAGCAAAACTTCTTGTTGCAATGAAGATATGTTTTTCCTCCATCTGACACTTTGGGAGGAGGGGAAGACGAACACTGGCGATATTAAGTTTGTATTTTAATGATACAGTAATAGCTCCATATGGATGCATGTGTTTTAAAGACCAATTAACATTTTCAGACAGAAATGGACTGGTTTTGTGAGAAGGGATAAACGTTCTTTTTGTAATACTTATTAAAGTTAAGATTGGGCCCAAACCACAAAATCTCAAGAAAGTACGTCATCCTCTCCATATCAAGATGGAACAATTGCTTCAACTTAAATACAGGAAATGTTGGGCATAATAGGCATTACTTGCACCGATCTTGTTAATGAGAACATAATCTCCTAATCACTCCCTTGAAAGCAAACCCAGATGATAGAAGCGTAGCTGGGCCCCTGCCAAACAGCTCAAGAACTCTGATTTCACACCCAGGCTCCTGCAGGAGTGCCAGGATAACCTCAACTATTCAGGGAAGAAAACCATAGCCACTATGCATTTGCAATTCCTTATACTTCTATTTTTAAAACCAAAAAATACCAGTTGGGATAGTACAAAAACCCAAGTAAGAAATGTGACTATATACATCTAGGTCTGTTTATATTACACACCAAATCAGAATATGACCACTCAGGCAATATTTCCTTAGTGGCAATGTCCTAGTCTATCTCCCTGTTCTATTGAATTAGGCCATGAGGAAAAAAAGAAAGTTGACTTTTTAAGAAGTAAAGTAGCTAGAGGACAAAGGAACAGAATCTAGTTCTTGTTGGCAGTGGTCCCTTCACAGTCAGGGCTTGTGTGCACTGTAAAGAGGTGCGCAAAGGGCTTTGATCTTGCATCATCATCATCATGTAAGTGGTGAAGGCTCTCGATAGGTTGTGGTGATGTAAGTAATAATTGCTGCAAGTTAATAGACGTGTTTGGTTTTCAACATGATGCATCTCTAATACAAATAAATAGCAAAAGCTGTTGGGCTTCCCTCAGGTTCTTACAGCAGTGCTTTTAAAAAGAAAGCAACCAAGCAAGATCACCTACTTAACATTTCTAGACTAAGTTACAGGAAATGCAAATATTAGGGACAAGGTTAATTATATTTATCTTCATTTTCCCATTACCTTGTAAAGCTATCAACTACGTATCTACTTTTTTTTTTTTCCTTGCTAGTAAACAGAGCACATGAGAAGTTGACATGATCATCTTGCTTCAGAAACCTTTATTACAGGCTGAGTTTCTGGGTGGGATGAAGGGTGGAGCTAGTCATTTAGCTACACCCATGGTGAGGTTTATAAAAGGAAGTTTTCTAGGGGAGCTCTTCTCTACCAGTCTCTGACAATTGTCAGTTTTATTTAGCAGGGTTTTATTTTTAAAAAAAAAAATAATTTTGCTACAATGTCAAGGCCTCATAAAGATTCCCATAATACAAACGATCATCTAAGCACATCTTTGAAGCAGCGAAGTAAGGTAAGTTGTGGAGGCTGCTTTACTACTACCTTAGTTCTTTTTTGTACATAATACTTTTTGTGGCAGAGACCTGAGTATTCCTGTAATTTCAAAAGTCTGTATTTTCTTTGCCGTGTATAGTTGGAGTATTTTTCTCTATAGCGTTTTATTCTTGTAATGCTAAGTCAAGTGGGGGGGAAAGAAACAACCTTAAAAAACATGGCAAAGTTTATTAGAATTTGAGGAGATTACTATTTGCTATGGGGTGATCAGATCTTGAAGGCTGATGGCTCTGGGGACTAATTTGTACCACCTGTCTACAATGCTGAGGTTATTGTGGTTTTTGTTATTGTGCTGCTGTTTGTTAGCCACCCCAGTATTAATTTCTCAAGCATACAAATAAGAGATATGCTATGCTTAATTGCATAATTGCTGTGGCTTAGTCATAACTCTTTGATACACCCAGGAATCCTGTCATAATTTCTGGTTTATAGTGTATCACAGTTTCCTTTTATGCACGTGCACATAAATGCTTGTAAACTACTCTGTTCAGCAGAGGTCTCCTGAGTTGCTGTGAGTGCCCCTACATGAGGTTAGGTGCTACAAAGGCCTCTTTGCTATTGAACACATTGGTACTTTTCTAGACAGGTCTGTATCAGTTTACAAGATGCCTGGGTGAAAACTTTTATAATCATCAACTGAAGTCAAATGTGTTGTACTAAGAAATGATCACAGCCGTGTAGGGTGTGCAGTTGGGATGCATCAAGAATGCTGGTCAGCGTAAACATATCAATCCCATAGCACTGGTTACCTAGCTCTGGGCTTCTTGCTGGTGTGCTGATAAAGCACAATTGCCAGGAACTAGCAAAAGGGGAATGAACCTTGAAAATAATATTTTGGAGCTCCTCTCAGGCCTCTGGGAAGATTAAAGTCTGGAATTCTCCAAAAACTTTAAAAGCATCAAGAGACAAGAATCTGAAGAATTAACTTTTCCCTCCAGTCACTTTACCTGTAGATAATTTAGATTTTCTTTTGTTAACCTTCAGTTTAGAAGGAGTGAAGTCGTTCTTTTAATCACTGCTCCCAAAACATGTGAGGTGTTCGCAGGTCAATGGTCTACTAGTTTTTTTCTGCAAATTATTCTAATTTTTACTGCCAAGCACTACAAAAATAACCAAAGTCATGGTTTCTGTAGAACTGGTGGTATTGATTAGCTTTTCTTTTTTCTTTTTTTTTTTTTTTTTTCCCCTGCAAGGAAAGCTGTGAATTAATGCAGCCGGCAAGGAACTGACTGACAGCCCTTTAGGCAAAATGGTCTGATGCAAGTTGGAAAGGCTGTCGGAGCATTTTGACTTTGTGCGCTTAGTAGACATGAGAAAATAAATGTCCTGAGTTGGAGGAGACACATTTTCCACCTTGATAATGCTGTGGTTTTGGTTTGGAGCTTTTACTGTCAATATTGAACTTGTAGGATGCTTGAGCAGTGTGGCCATTTCTGCTTTTTGCCATGTGTTTCCACTGATATGCAAGAAATTCTGATTGTACTGGGTTGTGGTGGGAGGAGGCTCGTTTGACAGTAGAGCAGTGTCCTGCAAGGGAATCCCCTTGGCTCTATCCACTGCCACTCTTCCGGTATCTTGCCATGCTGCGGTTAGATTCCTCATAGGTATTTTTAAGTGTGTTGTGCTTATTTTAAGTGTCTTGTAAACTGCTGTATACCAAACTGTTCAGAAATATTTGCTGTTATTTTTTGTTTTACTAATACAGTAAATGGGAGGAAGGAAGAGGGAAGTACTTTCAATACTGGCAGAAAGTCATGATGCCTCTGCTCTTGGATAATTCTGGATGGGTTTTCCAAATCAGGGAGAAAGTTAGAGCTTTTTCAAATGCACAATATAGAATTACTTTAGGATATTGATGCATTCTTTAATACATCTCTAAATTTTGTCACTCCTATAAGCAGGGATTAAAGTGATTTGTCATTTTTTGACTTGAAAAGCAAAGTTCATGGAATAAAGTACTTATCCAGAGCATTTGTGACACTAACATGCTATTCAACATGAAGGAATGAAGGGACACTGATTCTCCCATGGTAGATTATTTACTATATTTGACAAATGTAGATAATTTCTAATAGCCTGGTTTTGAGTAGCCAAAATGCAAACCTAAGGGTGCCATCTTCCTCTCCTGATCTTGATTTTTGGAACCACATTGGTATTAAATGCAGAAAGTCTACAAAAATGACTTCTTATTGGTGAGATGAGTAATTAAGAGGCAGATGACCAATGAAAATCTCTAACTTACTATGTCGAGTTGGTACATCAAGAATGGCACTGACAGCTGGATTACTCCAGACTGGTATTTTGTTAGTCCTCTCACATTTAAATAGTTTTGCTCTCAGAAGATTCAAGCATTAAGCTTTAGCATATTTGTGTGGATGCTAAAACTGAGTTCTGCTCTGGTTTCTCCCTTCCTGGTCCATGTATGGCAACACGAACACTTCTAGAGTTGAGCTAGATGAGAGGCACGGGGTGGCTTGCGTGTGTCGCCAGTGGTGGGTGCAGAGCTGGAAGGGCAGTCATGGGAAAGGGTTGGCCGGGGTGGCCTGAGAGAGCTTAAGGAGAGGAGGGAGACTCTCAGGAGGGTGGGGAGGCAAAGTGGATGCAGAGAGGCCCCAACCTGATGGCAGCTTCTGAGAATTTGCCCAGCCTTTAAACTTTGCTGGCCCTGAAGAGTCTTCAATGGCTCTCCTTGTTTACCACCATCTCCTCTGTTACCACCAAGAAATTGAGCTTTTGAACTCCTGGATGAGGATGGAAATTCATTTTACTGACATTCTTGGCTCAGCCCAAGTTGGTTTTCAATGTACCTTTGAGAAGACATGAGCTGCCATGCTTAGATGGGTGCCTTGTTACTTTATGAATTGGTAGACTTCTGTGGATTCTCCTGATCAGCTGTGGTTTGTTTCGGCTTTGGGTTCCTGAAATGAGAGGGATTTTACAGATCTTACGATCACTGCAGTTTCTTTAACATCACTGGATTTCATAGAATCATTAAGGTTGGAAAAGGCCTCCAAGACCATCTAGTCTAACCACACGCCTACCACCAATGTCACCCACTAAATTGTATCCCTAAGCGCTAGGTCCAACCTTTCCTTGAACACCCCCAGGGAAAGTGTCTCCACCACTTCCCCGGGCAACCTGTTCAATGCCTGACTACTCATTCTGAGAAGAAATATCTCCTAATATCTAACCTAAACCTCCCCTGGCACAACTTGAGGCCATTCTCTCTAGTCCTATAACTAGTTATCTGTGAGAAGAGGCTGGCCTTTAATAGTATTTTTTTTCAGGGCATTGTTGTCAGAGGAAAATGTCATCTGGCCTCTACTGCTCTAGTTTTGTTAAAATCAAACCAAGCTGCCGAGTTCAAACAAGATGCTGTCTCTTGTAGACTTGACTTTCTGCAATTTTAGTCCATCTGACAATGGATATGCTTGAGAAGTGGGCCCATGTGAACCTAATGAGGTTCAACAAGTCCCAGTGCAAGGTGCTGCACCTGGGTCAGGGCAATCCCAGACATGAGCACAGACTGGGGAAGAACTAACTGGGGGCAGCCCTGCAGAGAAGGACTTGGGGGTTCTGGAGGATGAAAAGCTTAACATGAGCCAGCAGTGTGTGCTTGCAGCCCAGAAAACCAACTGCATCCTGGTCTGCATCACCAGAGGAGTGGCCAGCAGGGTGAGGGAGGTGATTGTCCCCCTCTGCTCTGCCCTTGTGAGGCCCCTCTTGGTGTTCTGTGTCCAGGTCTGGGGCCCCCAGCACAAGAAGGATGTGGGGTGTTGGAGCCAGTTCAGAAGGGGGCCACAGAGGTGGTCAGAGGGCTGGAGCACTTCAATGAAGAAAGGCTGAGAGATCTGGGGCTGTTCAGCCTGGAGAAGAGAAGGCTCCGGGGTGACCTCACTGCAGCCTTTCAGTGCTTGAAGGGGATTTTTTTTTAAAAAAAAAAAAAAAGGTGGGGAGCAACTCTTTGCTCAGTCAGATAATAACAGGACAAGGAGTATGGTTTTAAGCTAAAAGAGGGGGTATTTAGATTAGAGGTTAGGAGGAAATTTTTCACTCAGGCTGGAGAGGCACTGGAACAGGTTGCCCAGAGACGTTGTGGATGCCCCTGGAAGTGTTCAAGGCCAGGTTAGATGAGGCCCTGGGCAACCTGATCTAGTGGGTGGCGTCCCTGCCCGTGGCGGGGGAGTTGGAACTGGGTGATCGCTGAGGTCCCTTCCAACCCGAGCCATTCTGTGGTTCTCTGACAATCATGCAAATGAGCAACACTTCCCATCTCGAGGCAGGAGCCTGAAGTTCAGCTCCTCTGTGCCTTGTGAGAGCTGAAAGGGGAGCTGCAGCAGATGCAGTGACAATGAAAGCTCTCTTTAAGTGACTGAGATCTAAAGAGAGATTTTGTTTATGGCTGCAGATAAAATAAACTGAGAAAGAAATGTAACTGTCAGTCTCCCAGTCAGATGTCACTTGACCTGAAATAACTTGTGCGAAGTGTGTAAGATGCTTGAAGGCCGCATCAGGTAAAGGATGTGATTAGCATTATATATATAGGACTGCAGGATGATGTTTGGTCTGCTGCAGCAACAATCCTTCCCTGGGTGCAGGGACTACAGGCAACACATGATCATGTCAGAAAAACAGATAGAGAAACACGACGATGGGCCTGTCAAATGACAGGGAACTTATTATGCAGATGTGGACCAACAAGAAACGTTTGTCTGACTGATGGCAGTGGTATCTTTTGTCTTCCTTTGAAAGGATCGTGTAGCTACTGGTACAGTTTCTGTCCATTAAAACAATGTGGCACAGGGGGTTTTGTTCACCATGCATTAGTGTGGAAAAATTCAAAGTATTGCCTTCTTCTGAGAGAAATTATTTGTTTTATTGAATCTAATGATGCAGTGTAAGAGAGAAAATGTATAGGTTATGCTGCAGCCTAAATGCAACCATTTAAGCTTTAAGACAGTGGTATAGGGGCTGTTATTTCATATATATGTCCTGCTGTGCACTATGGTACTTACCTGTTTTTTTGGTTGTGTGTGGTTTTTTTTTTTTTTGTGATGACATCTTTACATTTGACTTCTACAACTTGAAACTGCAGGAAGAGGCTTGCTGAGAGCAATGTCTGAGGTAAAACAGAATGGTGTCTTTCCTTTCCCTGTCTTACAGCCCCAGGCATGCAGGCTGGTCCTGGAGGTTGCTGGCAAGCCTGCTCGTTGGAGCTGGTGCTAGCCTGTGTGCTCACCAAGTGCTGCGGCAGGGCCTGGGCTTTAAGGGGGAACCACACCACTCTTCTCTGTGATATGAGCGTAAGTGATGCATTAGAGGCTTTTAGTCCACAAAGCTGATGTTATTAGAATACAAAAATATACATCAGAAGGAAAAGTACTTTTCAATAGGAGAGAGATCTGGCCAGGTGAGATGAAAGCTCTTTAATAATATATACCTTCCACACCTGTTATATCCCATGCAGTAGGGTCCTTCCCCCCTGTATTTTCTGGTTTTCTAGCTTTTTTTTGTGTGGTTTCTGAATAACTCTGCACTACCCCCAGGGGTCTGCAGGCAAGTTTCTTCCCACCTCCTGCTGGGCTGGCCTCTTGGTTTGGTTCCCCCATGTGTGAGCCCAAATCTTCCCTCTGGCACGAGCATGTCATGCTGGCCACGCGGGGTTTTGCTCCCAGCTTTCTCCCACCGTACACACGTGCAGCTTTGCCCAGGGGAGCAGACATCCCCACACACGTGCACACCTTCCTCTTCCCTTCCTTCCACCGTACTCTCTGGGGCATGCACCCCCAAAGTAGGGGGCTTTATTCCAAATTAACAATGTGCTGTAGAAGAAGCAGCAGATGTATGTTTGTGAATTTATTGGCTTCTTAGTGTCAGCAAATTATGTTGGCTTGCGTGTTCTGTTTTCCGGTGTGGAACAGTAGGAAAAGGAGCACAGCTCCTCAACAAGAGGAGGTTATAAGCATCTGCACTAAGGAAAGCAACAGTATTTCCAGGAATAAAAATCGTTGGCCTCCATATGTAACAAGTCACTTCAGTGAAGTTGATACTCTTTCAGTTGTACGTGTCCTTGCATATCTTGTATGACAAAATACATTATATTGGTCACTTTCATATTCTGGAAATTTAACTTCAACATCAATTTGTCATCAACAAAAGAGTGGGAAAGCTGAACCCTGGCAGTCGTCTTTGGGATAAAGCAATTTGGCAAAACTGACACATTGCACTGGGGGAGAGCAGAGTAACGCTGAAATAAAATGATGTGCTCGTGCTCTCAACAGGCAAAAGGCATTTAGTTTGTTTGATAAGTTGCCAAACAGCGTCATTTGAGAGTGTTGTAAAGACTTCCAGCTGTCTGCATGGGAACAAAATATCTGGGTGAATTAGGCTTTGTCCCAGTGAACGTTTCACGAGAATTGACCTTGCCTGATCTGGTTAACTGAAGTGCAAGTGCAGCTTGCTGCAGCCTCCTGATGGTATTTTGACCAAGACGGCACTTCTCCAAGCATCCCATCCGACACTGAGCTGAAGGGCTGTACATGCAGGAGCATGGCAGGGTGCAGGGATGCTGCCTGGCTGTGCAGGGCTCTGGAGAGCTGGGGTGTGCTCTGACCGGGGTAGCTGGGTGGGCCCTGCAGGGGGATGGATCTCATGGGATAGCGTAGGTTGAATCTCATGTTTTTGCTATGTGAGTGAACAAGTAAGCTGGCTACCAAAAAGGGAGAAAAACTAAACTCATAGCACAAGCATACATAAAGTGTTCATTGGATAGCTAGAGAGACACCTGCTTTCAGATGATGTTAGATGCTTCTAGCTGTGGGTGCTGTCTAGCTCCATGACTTACCCCTTGATTGGCCTTGGGCATGTCCATAGCTGACTAACCTTGCTGAAAAGAGAAGGGCTCTGTTAAATGAATGCATGTTTGGGAAACAAAAATCTCAGCTGCAGTTGTGTTTAGAGCCCCAAAATGCATGTTTGCCTTTCACACATGTATTTTATGCCAAGCTACCTTGTTAAAGTAGCTGTGCATAAACCCATCAGCCAGTTGCCATCTTGGCAGCCCTGGATGCAAAGAGCGTGAGCCAGTTTATGCAAGACAGGAGGCGTGCCAAGCACTCTTTCAGGCTCAGATGAATGAAGGACCCTCTGGTCACTCCAGCTCCTAGGAGGCTTCCACCTTAAGGCACTAAGTGTAGAAAGTGACACAGGCTGAGAAAAGCTTATCTAGCAACGTTGACAGGGGCTGTGTTGTCTAGGACAGATTCCATGTGCCTGAGAAGAAATTGTAAGAGTGGTTCTTTGGCACAGTATTTGTTAAACCGGCAGGTTTACAAAAAAGGAAAAGTGCTGTTTATGTTGAGAGAGGTGGATTTCCCAATAAGATTGGGTCAGACAAATGCCTAGTCTTTATCATGAAGTTCTCTATACAACATAGATGATGGAAAACAACTGCCAGTGTTCTGCTTCTCCATCCAAGCTAAAAGACTTTGCCTTCGAGATGTAAATAAATAAATAAATAAATAATTGGCCACTGTAGAAGTTCAGTCAACTATAAGGGAAATAATGGGCATGTTAAATGGTGAATTGGTCCAAAGTATCCATTTCTCCGGTTAAGTGGTGACGTTCCTTGCTTAGTTTGGACAGCAAACAGAAAACATAAGTGTTTGGGAAAGGCAATGAGAGAAGTATCCACACTTAAACTGTGTATACTACTGAAATGAGTTTAGTGCTCCTCCAGATCAGTACTTACAGGCAGTGTGCTGAAGGGGGAAAAAGGTTCCAGAGCAAATTATTGTGGAAGCTTCTAATGAGCAGAAGTGATGCACGTCTTCAAGTTAGTGCATCATTTTACTGTGTTCTGTAGCTCTCATCCACAAAATAAATACAGAAAAAAATATCATTCCTTTGTCTTTTGTACTGTAACCTCTGGGGGGAAAAATAGTGCAGCTCACGTGCAGCCCAGAAACCTATGATTTGATAAACTCCAGACACAAGCTGTCCTTTCAGAACAAAGTGATGTTAACTGGAGAGGTTGAAGTCTGAGGCCCAGCATTTTGAACCCCTTCCCATAGGACTTGCTTTAATTGTGTAATAGCATAGACTAAATAAGATAACAAGCTGTGACCCTTATCTCACAGACTGGAATGTTTTCCTTCAACTTGAAGCTCATGAGCTGTGATCAGGTGTCAATGTTATTGTAACTGAAGGAGTAGAAAGTATTCATGCAGCTTTCAAATACAGCCCTACTTTGATGAACCTCTCAGTGACACTCTTCATTTCCTTTAATATAGATACATCTTTTCAGTTTCCAGCTCTACAAACAGTCAAAATCCAAAAATGTTGGTTTGCTCTGTGCTTCCTGTGCCTAATATTTAGGTCTTGGAATTTCAGCTACACTAATTACTTGTATGGGGTCATTATCACAATGCAAGTGTCCTCAAACTTCCATGCATGTTAGCTTTCCCATCTTGCAAGCAGGGAGCAAGGCTGCCCCCACTTGCTGATGGGATCAGAAGCCTACACTTGTGAAAGATCTTGCTGAGAACACAGGCATCTGTACTTCTCATTGAAGTTCTGCTTCTCAGAGTGATCAGAGCTACTGCTACCTGGGTGGACTGAGCAGCTCAGCACATGCTGTTTTGAAACATCAGTTAGGTACCAAAGAGTTTTTTCTGCTTGTTCCCCCAAGGGATCCAGTCCTATCAGCATGCTCAGATCATGTTACCTGTGCTACACTCAGCAGTTGACTGCTTTCATTCAAAATGTGTGGTAGTGTGAAGTGCTGGTGTGCCATTCTTCCACCTTGCACGTGAGGATGGCTGGAACAAACAGACACGGGTGAGGATCTCCCCATGAACAGCCTGGAGAAGGCTTAAAACATGCATTTTCAAGGAGTTTCATGGCCACCTGGCTGTGATTGTCATTGAGGTCACCTGATCACTTTTCTCCACTGATTAACTAATGGAAAAGGTGAATACAGTCCTTTGATCAGAGATAGGCACTCAGGGACATTAGTCCTACTGTGGATATATGGAGAAGTAGCTCTTACTACCTGGCAAAACTGGCTGGCTGGTATTTATGAGGTAGAAATGAGAGAGTGAGAACACTCCCATATTTTTTTTGGCTTTTGGTTTGTCTCTGAGCATGTGTGGTAAGCTGTAGTACAAATGAGGTGATGCTACATCATTCAGTGTATCTTCATCTGTCATGTGAGTACTCTATCTAACCAGAGGCTCACAGGGACATTTCCACAAACTGGCCTTACAGCCCTCACAGGTTTCTACATCTGCAATGGACTGAAAGTAATTCATTCTGCTCACATGAGAAAGAAGTCCAAGAACTCTTTAACTGCTTCACCAGGGCTATAAAGAGCAAAGATTTGTGTGTATATTTTTCTTAGATACATTATGCATTGCATATTAATAATATACTTATGTATTACATACTTATATTTTGAAGAGGTGAAATAAAAATCAAGATACAAGATTTTTATCTTACTTTAATCATCTCCACAGATACCAGAATCTGTTTTTACATCCTTCATACTTGAGTTAGTCATCTCATTATTATTATTGAGGAACTTGAGGCAGAGGAAGACGTACTGAAATTTTTAAGAAGACTGAGATGTAAGATGCCAGTCCAGTACCCCAGCTAGGGCTCTGTTTCCTGGGTGAGATGTGCAGGCAACAACCAGCCTGCAGTTATGATGCATTCACACAGACAGGATGATACAGGTTGTCTGGTCCAACCCCTGTTGGCCCTAATCCTAATGGGTTTGGTTGTTCAGGGACTTGTTGAGCTCTGAATGTCTCAAAGAGCAGAATTCACAGGTTCACTGGACCCAACATTTAACCACTGTCATGATATACCTGGTATCTTGAGGTGTTCAAGGCCAGGCTGGATGGGGTCCTGGGCAACCTGGTCTAGTGGGTGGCATCCCTGCCTGTGGCAGGGGGTTGGAAACTAGCTGATCTTAAAAGCCTCTTCCAACCCAAGCTGTTCTATGATTCTGTGATAAAAACAATTCTAACATGTAATCAGAACTTGCCCTGTTGAAACCTGCCTGTTGCCTCTGGTGTTGTCAATGTGCACCTTTGACAGGGGCCTGGCCCTATCTTTTCTGCTCCCCCCCCTTAAGTGGCTGTGGGCCACAATGGGACATTGCCCCATGCCTTGAGCTTTATCTTCATCAGGCTGGACAGCCCCAGATTCCCCAGAATCACATGCTCCAGCCCCTTAAACATCTGGGTATGCAGGACTGGGCTCCAGTATGTCTGTGCCTGTCTGGTGTGGTTTGTGGCTCCACAGGACACAGGTAGGCCACTTTCACAAGCGTTGATTACAGGGGAACAATCACTGCTGGATCTGCAAACCCAGCCTGGTGTGGGGCTGACCTTTACTGCGAAAGCATACTGTTTAGTCTCTTTCCACTTGCTGTCCGCTAAGACCCTCAGTTTTGTTCTGTTTTTCCTCTGAAGTGGCTCTCTAGCTGGCTGGTACCCAGCCTGTGCTGTCCGACAGGGCAGCTTCCCGCCCAGGGCCAAGCGTTTTCCAGGCTACACTTGGTTCTTTCCTGAGCTGAAATAGGCACAGGTAGTAAATGCTTTGCTGTCTTGGAGATGACTTTTCTTTCTTGAGGAAAGACACTGAATTTCTCACCTTAACAGAGGCCACTGGTCTGTCGGCTGGATGCTCCAAACAGCAGGGTGATGCTTTGGAACAAAGGATGGGTAGAAGCCCTTGTCCCCCTCTATGCAGACATCTATCTGACTTGTGCTGAATAATCTCTGATATGCTTATTTTTCACTCACTGTAAAGAAAGATCTGAAAAATGAGCTTCAAAATAAGGGGATTCAACCCATCTAATCTGAGGTACCAAATTCAGCCCACAGTCCTGACTGAACTATGTGCATTTTTCTCAGGCATATCTACAAGTGTTAGTGTTACATTGAGAGGTAACACCTAAATGTAAGTTAATTGCTTGGTTTAAATGTCTTTTAAAGCTCTTAAATCAACTTTTTCTAAATATTTTGCTGGTCCTGGAGCTGGTATGTTTTAGATGCCTTGCAAAATTCTGGGAGTCCTTCAGTTTATTGTGGGTGCCTGCATACTGTGAAAGTCATCTTCAGACACTTTCTACCATGCTTGTTCAGCATGCTTGTTTTCAAAGAATGCCAGCTTGGGTATTTCAGCATATTACGCTATCAGGATTGCTCATTCATTCCTTCAGTTTTTGCTGTCCTAAGAGAATTTCAGAAAATGTGTGTTGGATCAGAACACAGATACTCTTATTTGTTTATTACCTTTGAATATATTACTGAATGCTTTTTCCTTGGGCCTTTTTAATTATAAGGCTGATTAGCCTATGAAATTTCAGACACTAAATGCAGCCTGAAGCTGAATATAGGAAGCAATAAATGTACTGGAAACTTAATATCCTGGATCTAAGCTGCAAGATGCTGCAAGCTGCCCTCAACGTCTTACTCCTTCCAGATTGAACAGGGAAAAGCTCTGTGTAACCACTAGTCTCCAGGCCAAACCTGAAGAGGAGTCCATGTTGCAGATATTTTAAAGGTTAATATTAGAGGCTGTTCTGTGGAGTTGTTCCCTGTACCCCTTTCTCATAATCAATACCAGTTAGCATCCTCCTGCTGTCCCAGTTGGTGCTGACCAACTGTTGGTGGGGCCTTGCTGTGTACTGAAATAAAAGACTGCCTCAGATTTTTTTTTTCCAGTTTTATTTTTTAATCTGCGGAAAGGTAACTCTGAAATGGGATCCCTTTCTTGGTCTGTTTCAGAGTTGTGATTCGTGAGTTGTGACTAGACGCAGAGCTGTTCCAGCAGAACTGAGGAACAGCCCGGAGATACAAGGAGAGAACACCTAGGGCTGAAATACCTTAGGCCAATACTATTGCCAAATTCTTTGTAACATGAAACCTTAGACAGTGCTGGCTTTTCTTGCCTCACTGCAAAACATATGCGTCACCACAGCATAACTTTGTGTATGAAGAGGGAAGTATTCAAAATAAATGTTAAGTGATTCTAGTATATGAAATAATGCAGAAAACTGATCAATTCTAGTCATTCTTAAACCAAGTACGCTGTAAAACGTGGTGTAATGCCTACCAAAATAAATCACAATGCATACTGGGTTAATAGATGCAGAAGTGTGTCAATAGTAAACTGCAGTCAACAGTGTAAATCACAGACAGGTGCCTGCTAAAGCTGGTGATTGTGTTGGATGTAGAAGCCAACAGATGTAGACACTGACGATGCAAGAAAAACAGACTTTTAATTAGTGTGGTGGAAGATGGAATGCAGATGTCAGTGGCTCTGAACTAAAGTTTAAACGAAAGAGTGTCTCAAGTAATTGAAGTAAGATTGTTTTCTCAAAAAGTGCAAAGAGGAAAAACTTCTTTTGGTTGAAATGGAGCTAAGTATGACACTGCAGCCTGTTGGTAAACACAGACAATGCTAGATGCACATCCTCATCAGTTCTTCCTGTTAAGTCTGCCACCTACTGCTTGATGCATTTGTTTGGCATTGTTATGCCAAAAAAAAAAAAGTTTGCCAAAAGCGTCAGGCTAGCTTTAGCTGATATCACATGAGGTGAGCTCTGTTGCATCCTTTTTCAGCTGGAATGTAGTTACTGCATCTCTGGGTGACTGGGCAGGAAGGCGGGGAAGGTGCTCATTGATGGGAGGAGGGCAGGGAGGCCCTGCAGGGTGGTGGGTGTCACGCTGTAGCTGGCTGCAGCTTTGAGCCAGCCCTGTCTCCCAGGCACTTGCATCTTGGAAACTCCAGTTTCCGGGAGAAGACAACAGAAATGAGAGAAGCTGGTTAACTGCCCTGTGGGGAGTAAATTTAGTGGCTTACCAAACAGGGTGGAAAAAGTCTTCTGGAGAAATGATGCATGTTCCTTGCTACTAAGTTGTTAAGCAGGATGTTCTTGGGTTTACTTTGTATGTTAACGAGCAAAAGAGATTGGTTGCTTTGTAAATGAGAGGGAGGGAACAGAGTTCTATAAGAAGACTCCAGACCTTTTTCATGCCAATATGTGACTTGAAATCAGAGCACTGGCAGAGAAGCAGAACCACTGGAACAAAGCCCTCTTTGAAATGGCAAGGGCAAAAGAGGTGGGAGGCTGTGTCGGGCGCTTGGTAGCGGCATCTCGCGTCTTCTGTGACTGCCTTCCTTGTGAAGCGCTCCGAGTCAAAGCAGGGCATTTCTCGTGGTTTTGGAGTTGTGAATGGCACTAAACTCTGCTCTGTGGCTTTACTGGCTTTGAATCTGTCTGTGCTTTCCATATACGGATCGGGTACATTCCTGAATCAGGAACCTATGGGTAAGTGCAGCACTTACCCAGGAACAGTAGACAAAGTAGGGTTGGGCTACTAGTTAACAGTAACTAGTTAACAGCAAGCTGAGACATCTGCCCGGCTGTTAGGTGTGTGGGTCTTCTCTTGCTTTGCTGTATTCTGATTGTTTTGAGGATTTCTTTTTTTGTGATTTGTGCACAGGTCAAAAAACCACAGCAATTCTTTCCTTCAACACTGAAAGCATCAAAATTAATCTTTCAGTTCATCTTTTGAACAGGAAAATATATGTAAATAGTGTTATACACTGTTTCCTGGTTTACAATCCGAGTTTGTCAATTTCTGTAATTTGTCAAGCTATTTTCCACTCAGTGAATGCCTGGATGGCAGCCACAATGGGTTTGCTTGAATTCTTTCAGTTGCTAAAAATAAGTTGGTTTTGAAGTTGTGTTCTATAAATGCCGAGGATATCTGAAGCAATAATAGGTGACTGTCAGCCTATAATGCAAGTTGTTTTCATGCAACATCATTTTCCCAGCCCTCAGCAGGGGGAGGAAAAAAAAAAATCTGTGCAGGGTGGTAGAAAGCATCCAGTCTACTGAGACACAAGGCTGTGCCACCACAAGGGAAATACAGCTCCCTGAGACAAAGTTTTGAACATATATAGTCAAATGTAATAGAAGGCATTTTTCTTAAATCACCTCAGAAACATTCTGCCCTAACTCTTCCTCATTGGTCCTTTCAGCTATGGCTGCTACTTCTGGTATTATGAGTCTGTGGTGTGCATCTAGAAGCTGCTGTACCTTGTTTTCTGCAGCTCACCTTTGATTTACTGGCTTATTTTTGGCTTAGAGGCTTGGCTTTTAGCTTGCTTTCTCAAATCCCTCTTGCTTATTCCTTGTTTGTTTTGTTGGTTTTGTGTTTTGCTCAGTACCCACTGAGAACTA
This sequence comes from Heteronetta atricapilla, assembly GCA_011075105.1. Classification (NCBI taxonomy): domain Eukaryota; kingdom Metazoa; phylum Chordata; class Aves; order Anseriformes; family Anatidae; genus Heteronetta; species Heteronetta atricapilla. The sequence goes on from CM021732.1 coordinate 114,799,276, forward strand.
AATGTTTTAAAGTGTTTCAAGGGTTTTTGTCATAGATGTACCTCCAATTTGTATGAATAGCTTCAAAAGGTGACCAAGTTTGTGGATGTAGCAATAGATACCAGAGAACAAGTTCACAGAGGACAAGATGCACTGAGAGGGAGCACATGAAAGCTTCCTGAGAGCAGTGGTCCTGCTGAATCCACTGAATGTCCAGAGATCCAATACACTTGCAACAGCAGAAGTCTGCTGAGTCTGTCCAAGGCCACCACCAGCACATGCTATCATCAATAGCATGTTGTGGAACTCAACTGCATCTGAGAAAGAGGCAAACATGGGGTACAGGGCTGCACATAAGCCTGGCAAAATGAGGGACCCCATGAGGGACTTTCTGAACACCTACCTGGAAGTCAGTGGCCAGTCAGTCTGACACCCTTTGGCTGGGTTTGTACTTGTGGCTTTTTGACATCCTTTAGTTATTTACCTTCTCCCTTCTTACCTCTTGGCCTTTTTCTTATACTTGGTAGTATGGAAGGAATAAATTCTTTAGATTCCTTAGTAGGTGACTTCTTAGGTCAAGATAGGTCAAGGTCCTGCTGATTTTAAAGTAGGTTACCATGTGTTTGGGGGATTTTTGAGGGGTTAAATGATGTTAACAGGTGTGGTGGTTTTACTCAGGTGGGTGGCTGAGCTCCACCACAACTGCTCTCTCACTCCCCCTCCTCAAAGAGGAATGGGGAGAGAATACAATGAAAGGGCCACAAGGGTTGAGATAAGGATGAGGACACCATGCACTAATTATTGTGACGGGCAAAACAGACTCAGCATAGGGAGATAGTAGGATTTATTGCCTATTACTAGCAAACTAGAGAAGTGAGAAACAAAGGAAAGAAACCAAAAGCACCTTCCCTCCATCCACTCTCTTCCACCTCCTCCCCCCAGGTGGCACAGGGGAATGGGGGTTATGGTCAGTCTAGCGCTTCTTCTCGGTCACTCTCATCCCCTGTGCTGTGGGGTCCCTCTCATGGGATGCAGTCCTTGCTGAACTGATCCATCGTGGGCTTCCCACAGGCAGCAGCTCTTTAAGAACTGCTCCAGATATGGGTCCGTACCACGGGGTCCATCCCTCGGGAGCACACTGCTCCAACCTGGGTCCTCCCCGGGCAGCAGCTCCTGCCAGGTCACTTGCTCCTGCATGGTCTCCTCTCCATGGCCTACAGGTCTGGCCCGGAATCTGCTCCAGCAGGGGTCTTCCACAGGCCTCAGTCTCTGGTGCAGGTCCTCCTGCTCCACCGTGGTCTCCTCCATGGGCTGCAGCGTGGAACCCTGCTCCACCGTGGTACTCCATGGGCTGCAGGGGGACAGCCTGCTTCACCATGGTCCTCACCACAGGCCTCAGGGGACTTCTGCTCTGGCACCTGGAGCACCTCTCCCCCTCCTTCACTGACCTTGGTGCCTGCAAGGCTGTTCCTCACTCCTCTCACTCTCCCAGCTCCTGTGTGCGGCAGCATTTTTTTTCCTGTCTTAAATCTGCTCTCACAGAGGTGCAAAGCAACATCGCTTATTGGCTCAGCTCTGGTCAGCGGTGGTCCCTTACCATGGGGCAGTTTCTAGATCCTTCTCACAAAAGCCACCTCTATGGCCCCCTGCTGCCAAAACCTTGCCATGTAAACCCACTACAACAGGTTCATGTATTGTGGTGATCTGATGCTGATGTGTGCAGCTGTGAGCTGTTTGTGGCCTGGCATGTACTGGGGGAAACCTGTGGCATCCTTCTTCCCCCTTCTTTTCATTGCCTACTTTTATCCCTCCGCGCTTCCAAAGAGGACTCAGTCTCCTCATCGCTACTTTCTGCACACCCAACAGCTAGGACCTCTACTGCATTCCTTTGTCCACCTAAATTAAATTCCACCCTAATGAGCCAATGTTTCCTACCACTCCCTTGCCTGGATGCTGCTCTGGCATCTGAAGCCAGAAGTACAGGTCGAGGTGTTGGCATGGCTCGCAGAGCAGGCGGAGGCCTAGGAGTGCTACCGCACACAGCAGCAGATCAGTGCCCATTATCTCTTCTGGCCATAGCTGTCGCACGACTCCTGTAGCCCAGGTAAGCACCTGCATGCAGGCAGAAGTCAGGAGATGTTGCTCAGATGTACCTCTTCGGTGTAACCTGTGTATGTACACATCAGTTTCCAAGCTTCAGGAACCTCTGCTGTGAGGACTTCTTCCCCCCCCCCCCCTTTTTTTTTTAGTTTTCCCCTCTTTTTTTAAGACTACATTATTTATGAGTGAAGTTCAGTGCGGTGTCATTACTCAAAACACTCTCAAACTGCAGTCTACTTGCTGAAGGCAGTGAAATAGTTACCTGTCTTCAATAAATACCACTCTGTTCAGAAAATATAGCGTAGAAGATGTACCATGAACATATTTTCCATTGCCTTTCTAAGGGATTCACCATGTTTCTTCACTACTTTCACCTGTTAGAAGTTCTGGCCAACACCTTCTCATGTGAGAGCACTTTTCCTAAACATTAATTTGGAGTGTCCTACCCTTAAAAGTTATTGGAGCACTGCTGTTAAATCCCAGCTTCAGTTCAGGGGGTCTACTTGACTAGAAGCCAACATACCACATTGGATTTGCTGTTCCTATGCCAATAGGATGCCTGAGGTTTGTCAGCTGTGCTGGAATCACTTTCCACATTAAACAAATGGAGGAAAAAAGAGTATATTGAAAAGCCAAGCTTAAGAGGCTTGGAGAGATTCAAAGAAATGAAACAATAACATGTTTAATAGCTAATTCCCCTTCTGGTTTGGCTTTAAGGTAGCTTCAGCCTTCCAGTCTGCTAACAGGATTCCTAAGTCCTCTGCCTGGATGAGTCACAGCTCCTGGAGCTGGGATCCAGTTTTCTACACAAGCTGTGTTTAAAGGTCTGTTTACCTTTCCCAGATGATAATGTATTATGGAGACACTTGCTTTATGTTTTTCTCATCTCAAAATAGGGTTTATGATGAATGTAAATTAACCTGCTGGGGCTTCTTGCATCCCTCAGTCCTGATTCAATCTAAGCACCGCTGGGATCCCATTTGATGTAGTTTCATGCTGTTCTGCAGGGATAGATGCCTTTGGAATACCCCTCCCTGCTGGGCTGTCCCAACTAGTTGACCATGAATGCAAAACAAGCAATATTCAGGGCCTTGGTCTGAGTAAACCATTATTTACCTGCTAGGAAAGAGATTTCCTGCTGACTGAGGAGGTGAATTAAGAAACCTCGCCACGTAACCCTAGTATGTAATTCATAACATGAATTGAAAACCACATTTGGTTGCTCCTGCTTATGTTTCTGTAGCCTGTAATGCAGCACTTAAGAGAATGGATATGAGGACAAATCCAGCAACTGTAGGAAATCACGTCTAGGAACACAGAAAGGAATGGGTCTTAAATGTGGCTGCTGCAAGTGGCAACATTGTGGCTTCATTGCCAAGTGTGAAAATTCTAAGGATTGCCAATGGCTTTTAGTGTTTTATTAGCAAAAACACAGGTTTTCCTGGGTACCAGTTCATGTTTCTCAATGGCAGGTTTTTTCTCTGAAAAATCTGTTCAGGCAAGTGCAGCAAGGCCCCAGTTGCATGACACAATAGTCATAACTGATTGCCTGTGCTCAGAAGAAGCATGTCGGATGAAGAAACAGCAACATGCCCAACAATTATGAATAAACTCTGAATGTAGCCCAGCACAAGGGACCTCACAGATCTGCTACTATATCAGAGGAACATCTGATTGTCGTGCAGATGTGTTAGACACTGAACTATTGTGAGCACAGCTGAATTAGGGTATTGTAATAAGGGACCTCTCCTCTTGCTTCATTTTCAGAATACGGCTACTGCATCACTGCCCAACCAATACGGGCTAAGACCATTCAGTGATTCTCTTTTTCCTCTTCTTTCTTTCCAGTTTGCTTGTTGAACTAAGTGTTCTCATGTTTTCTTTCCAGTACCAAATTGCAGCAAGGAATAGCTCGAGCCAGCAACCAGGGAAAGTGTTTGGATGCTCAAAGTAAGTGTTGTGTCTTTTGTATGTGTTTATTACAGTGGTTTTGACTGATAAAGTACTCTAGATTTTTTGCTTTATGTCTTTAAGGCAGTAGCTAGATAAGTTTGCTATCAACATGGATATTCCTTTGCAGTGTCTTTGACAATGTAGTTAAAAGATTCAAGTCATTAAAAGTTATTCATTCATGCAACAGAAGTGATAAAAGATGAATTAGGTGCCACAAACATTTTGGAAATAGCTTGTCTTTCAGCTGGTGTCAGAAGGAAATGCTGGCAGAAAACAATGAAAAAGTGAAAACTAAGGGTAAATTTAACTTATTTCCCCTTTTATTTCTGGAACCTCAAGGAAATGATACTCTTGTTTTCATTTGTTTTTAAGTGTTAGCACTTCTGTACATTATTAATGCTGCTTTCACAATGTTAAATGGAAGAAGAGCAAAGTACACAAAGCGCTGCTGTATGTGGTTGGTCACTTATGTTAGATGCAATTTGTAAGGTGCTGTCCCTTTTTTAATTCCCAACTAAGTGAGTTTAGTTTAGATTGAATCCCATCTGATCCGGGTGCTAACCTCAACTGTCCAGCCTCCAACCTGCCATCTGTGTGAGTCACCTGTGAGGAGGGAAGGGATCAACAAAACAAGGAGATGCAAGGCCCACAAGGTGGCAATGTTTAGAAAGCCTTCTGAAAGAATGCTCCTGGAACAGATCTATGCTCCCTCCAGTTGCTGCCACTTGCTCCCTTTCTCTCATTGCTGCTGCATCTGTGCTATTTACTAAACAAGAAATTGTAAACTGTTGCCAAAATGGAGCATAGGATGCCCTGGTAATAAAAGTCTTATTTGAATAGATTGGCCCTTGGCACTCTTTGCCATGCTGTGGTGGGTGCTGTGCATGCCTTTTCTCTTGGCAGCACTAGTGATCCGTGATACAGTGCGGGGAGGTTTATTCATAGCTAGTGCTGAAAATATGCATAGCGCTGAAATGATCCTAGAGCAGTGTAATGAAGAGCTTCCATTTTAAAATATACCACCTTGGTGCTGCTAATGCTTGAAAAGCTGTTACAAGCATATAAATTCTAGCTTTGGACTTAGGATCAGTTTCAGTTTACGGTGGTTCTTTTGTTCATGTTTTGTAGTTAAGTTAAAAGTAAGAGCTTTGTGTCTGAGCTATTTTAAAGACTTGTTTCACAGTGAAACTAGGGATTTGCTCCAAGTTATTTAATGCCCTGAAAAAGCTTAAGTATGTTTGCAGAAGAATTTCTCCAGATACGTGATAGACAAGAAATTATTCAGGGTAAGTTCTATGGGAAATATAAATTGCCTGTGTTAACTGGCACAGATGCACTTAAGGAGGCTGGCACTGGAAAAGGGAGAGTTAAAACAAGAGCCTCACAGTTCAGATTCATCAGGTTGCAAGAGAAGAGTTGTTAACAGAGCAATTAGGAGATACGCAGGCCTCAAGTGGTGCAACTGGAAATCCTCAGTAGAACAGTACATGGTCTGCAGCTGAACAAGGCTTGTATGCATCAAGGATGGAGCTTAGGATGAAGTACAGGAGGAATCTGATACCAAGAGCTAGGAAAATGTATCATGGACACACTCCTTCCCATGAAGTTGTCACAGGTGGAAGTGCAGCAGGACAATACCCTGTGCTCATCCCCGTTGCTTCTACTCCTGCCCAGGGTGGGTGACACTGCTTAAAGCACAGCTCCATTACTTGGTTATGCTGCACTCTCACCAGTACTTTGAAACAACAGGAAATCTGAAGAAAACTGGGCACTGAGATAGTACGTGGCCACCAAGTAGACACTCTACATGAGCAGACTACATCCTACCTGTCTAATAGGAACTTATCTGGAGCATGCAGATTTCCTGGAATCGGTAACCCTACCCTTGAAGCAACAGGCAGCTTCCCAGCATATTCCCTGTGGGTTGCTGCGTACTGTGTAGCCTTTCCTCTCCAAATCCCTTAGTCTTTGTGGCCTACTACATGCCAAAATAAAGGTCTAGCTATCAGTCTTTTAATACCAGGGGTTCATTATGTAGCTAAAAAGTTAGCTGAGCTATTACAATTGCAAAAAGTAGATCCGCGTAGCATACTTGGGAAACCTTCTGATCATGTTTCAGTGCATTTGAGCCTGGCAAATGAGCACACTTATTCCTGGAGTTAAGTTATAGGGATATCAGCACAAAGAATGAATGCTGGAGTATCCAAGGATTTCACAGTTCTCACATTAGGGTCTCTCATGTGCAAAATGTGAATAAGGGGTCTTTTGGTGGTTACAGCTCCTTGCTTGATGTGTTTACAACATTTACAATATACCCTAATATTAGAAAGCAAGGCTGGCTTATGCTGGAACATTAGGTCAGGAATAACCTGTTATGTTTCAGTAATTTTGAGGTAGGAGAAGAGAAAGCAAATGATATATACACACATTATATTTTGTATTTTTATATATGTATATATACACACAGAATGTATGTTTGTATGTTGAACTACTAATTGATGACTTGTTCAGGGGAAACCTGAACCAAAAGGCCTGTATGACTTTCTCATTCCTCCCCTGAGCAGAAACAAATATTCTCTGGTCATTCATGCAAAAGCTGCATAGAGTTACTTAAACTGGGAAGAACAAAGAAGCATTTCCTCTCACCTCATTCTCCGTACCTCCCCGCACTGGTGCAGAATGAAATGCTGCTTCCAGATAAGTGAGCTCTGTTTCTCACTCGGTGGGAAACCTGCTTGTTTCCCCAGATTGGTCCCCTTAATTCCTACCAAAGACGACCTGGCTTCCCCAAGGGTTACTTTGAACCTTCAGCCAAAATAATTCAGTAGTATGAAATATTTGAACTTCTCGCTGAGCAGACTGCTTTGAAAGCCTTTTCATCCTTTGGAAACAACGTCGGGTCCCCCAAAGTGTAGTGGAGGACATCTGTTCAGGAGTCAGTCCTGCATAGGACACAGCTGCTTTATGTCTGGTTTTGATCCAAGATGAGAAAACTGGAGGCCTAAATTCTGAACCTAACGAGAAAAGTTAACTTCAATGGAATGTTTGTGTACGGCTTCCTATGCACCCGTCCTCGTTCCCTTCTTAACTTAGGAATTGGTGAGCTTGAATAGCCATTTATGGTATTGTCTGAAAATATTATGAACTTTGGGGTGATATTTATTTTTTCAGCATCCAGTACCAAAAATTATCCCGCTGGAGCTCAGCAAAGTGGCTGATTCATCAGGAATGTAACTTAGCTTTTGAAGAAGATAATGTGTGGTTTTGTTAATAGTTAATAATGAGATCCTTTCAAATGCAGAAGCTGTCAACAGCGCTGACATAAATTCTCAGTTACAAAAGCACAGAGACTTGTGGCTGGAGTTTTTATTAAATAGAAAACCCATTTTCCACTGTAAGGAGGATAATACCCTGTTTACATGCTGCTAGTACCTTTTGTGCTCAAAATGTTACAGAAGCTATCTTTAATTTATACACAATATGACTGTTCAGAGGTTGCAACATGTAGCTGCTTTGTGCCATGGCTGTTGAAGCCATGACAATACACAATTTAAAGAAAAAATATGAATAATACCCTTATTTCTTGACTTTGTCGTTGTTGCCTTCTGTGTTTTGCCTATCGGTGGTGGTTCATTCAGATTTACTAAAGACCATTGATTCAGTCAATGATTTCAGTTTTGCTCCAGCAGCAAAAAGATGCTTTTTTTTCCAAGGACATTTAGGAAAAAAAAAAGTCAAGTTAAATATAAAGTATTCACAGTGCATCCGAGATGCTGTAAAATTTTCACTTTTCAGAGCAGTTCCTGGACTTTATAAATCTGATCATGCAGTGTGAGCAGAGCCCACGCTGGCTCTGTGCAGTCACGTTGCATCTGCAGACAGGCCAGATCAGTTAGGGTAACAGAGGATCTGCTTCCAGCCGTCTCGGTGTCCTGCTAGGCTCTGTTTGCAAAACTGCCTGTGAGCATGATCAGGTGCTGAAAAGCCAGGGGAAGGCGAATCACCTCTGGGCAGGCTCCCCCGAAGAAATGTTAGAAAGGACTAATTTGGATATTCCACTTATTTTGAGGAGGGTATTTGGTGGTGGGCTTTTTGTTTGCTTTTGGTTGGGTTGTTTTTTTGTTTTTTTTTTTTTTGGTGGTGGTGGTTTCTCCTTTTGTTTTGATATTTTTTTTTGGGGGGGGGGTGTAATTTGTTTTTTTGTTTTGTTTTCTTAACCCAGGTGTCAGCATTTTTCCAATATTTCTTTGCAGTCACCAGGGATGACTCTTACATCATTAAGTTGCTCCGCGATCTGTGGCTTCCAGAAAATCACCCTGTGTGCGGAGTCACGTGAGCTGCTGACAATGCACAGCATGCTCATGAGGTCAGGTGGATGCAACACATTTAATTTCAGAAGTTGTCCTTAAGTTAAAAATGTTGCTTATAATTACGGCTTCTTCAGCCTTCCTGGAGCCTTGGATAGCCACAGGTGTGGGCACAGTGTTGGCAAGCCATTGTTGTGTGCTCTGCTGTTGTGTCACAAGGTGGCAAAATTAGAGGTTTTCAGGACCTAGCAATTTGTCGTCCTTGTTACGTTTCCTCTTCTATTAACTCAGGGCTTACACTCAAGCCCAAACTTAGTGATCATCCGTATCTTCTTGTGCCTTTTTGTTCATGCTCCAGCACGGAGCAGGCACAGAAGGGAGGCGTGTGGCGGCAGGAGCTTACACGAGGGCAAAGCCGATGCCGCCGGAGAAGCCTCAGCTGGAGACCTGCCACCAATGCACGCACAGCCGCAGCCTCTGTTAAAAATCTGCTCTGAGAGATTAGATAGGCTGGGTAAACACCGCCGTTCCCCTTTATTGTGGGGAGTGCTGGTTTGATTTTTTGGTGAATCAATATTCATAGGAGAAGGAAACTGGTGATGCCCCCAAAACTGAGGTTTATGAACTGGCTTCCATCAGGGCTTCATCCTCTTACAGGAGGTCTGGATTTGGCTCATCGCTAATGACCTGAGCGGGCTGCGTGGGATAAACACGCTGAGAATAGTACCGGAGAAAACGCTGTTACATTACATCGCATGCTTTAAAAAGAACAATTGGCTCTCACCTTGTCTTTGTAGAAGAACACTATTGACTGCATTCAAGTATTTTCAGACTTGATCTGATTTCATAACCAGGATCTTTTTTGCCTAATGTAAGAGGCTTCATGTAATCACTCTTAAATCTAAAGCTTATGTTTGACAAGTGGGTCACTGGTTAATGGAAGCAAGTAAATCCAGCTGTTTATCTTCTCCGTAAGATCATGCACTTTCTGTGTGCTCTTGTGCGCTCAGAATGGAGACGTGTACATTTTTAATGGCACAGCCTCTATTTCAAAGCAGGGACCTGAGCTTTATTTTGTATTTCATCTGCCCCCTACATTGAAATAAAACAATGTCACAGCAGTACTTCAACTGCTATCACATTTGATCCATAAATGCATGTCACTGGTTGTTGTACTGTTAATTGTGAGGTATCTTAAAAAAAATAATTAATTTGACTTTATAAAAGAAGATTCACTGTGGCACGCAAGCATTATTTCTGCCCCCCAAGCCCCAGTATTTGTCTGCTGCTGTGAACAGACACACCTTCCGCTAAAGCAGGCTGACAGTAGCTTTCTTCTATCTAGCTTTGCCCCTTAACAACCAGGCAAGGACTCTTTTTTTTTTTTTTTTCTAATTCTGAATTTCAGAATTCCATAAAGTGCTTGTAGCGTGCTGGTAGCTAAATAAAGCAGCTGCAGCGTTAGGCTAATAAAGGGCTCAAAGTATTCATGGAAACTTGCTCTGATATGCCAAGTTCCAGAAGTCCTCTTAGGAAATGTCTGTCAGTGAGATAAGTTTCCTGACACGGTTTACAAACCTCTGGATATTTTTGTTTTGTTTTTTGTTCAGAGCAGTAACATAAGTGTAACTTTGTTTAAAAGTATCTGTAAAAAAAAAAAAAACTCTTCATTTGAAGACTTTGATAAAGACTGAGTGAACACTAAGGTGATAATGAGCATTGAGTGTTACCATTGGAAAAAGGTTGTTTTCCATCAATAAGCAAGGAAGAATAATATATAAGAAAATAAGTGAGAACTTGTTTAAGCTTACACAGTGCACTCGTGTAAGGTGGTAGTGAAATGATACATGGAAGAGCTTCCTGCTCCCAGAGAAGCAGCACTCCTCGAGTTCTCTGTGGGGTAGTGATTGCAAAGACACCCTTGCAGCCTGGTGTTTGAGAGGTGCCGGGGTGCCCTGGGGGTTTCCAGCTGTGGGGCGTGTTACCAGGAGATGTGTCACCTGCGGCGTGCGAGCTCTGGAGGTGATGCAGCCATAAATACAGGTGCTGCCTCTTGGGGTGGCTGCGTGTGAATGTGCATGTACCTTAGCAGGCAAGTGGTGCGGCACATTCCTCTCTGCCTGTAGACGAGAGGAGGCATAATTAGCTAATGACAATGTGTTAGCTGGACAATAGGCGTGCTGGGGAGTTTGTCTGGGGGAAGGAAGCCAGGGTGACCCAGGTTCTCTGCAGGTGGTTGATGAAGGAAAGTGGAAATTGCTGGAGCACTACAAAGGGTGATGCTTGACAAAGGAAGGGCAGAAAAGAATGGGGGAAAGGAACAATGGGCAAAACCCAGATGTGGAAGAAATCCCAAGATGAAAGGAGGAGCCAGGCATCTAGCTGTAGCAATGGAGAGAAGGGATGGGTTTGCGGAACTGCAGAGCTAGTTAGAAAACACAAACAGAGCTGAAAGGATACACGGATCAGAAAGCAAGCCCGGAGAGAAGGGGTTGGGACCCAGCACCTGGCGATGAGGGTGAGGCAGGGGAAGTTTGTGCAGGTGAATGGCAGCAATCTGGTTCTAACAGCAGGGCCTGTTTCTGTACTTGTAAAATGAGGAAAGCTGACAGCATTGCACAAAAGCTGGTTTCTATCAATGTCCCAGATAAAAAGCAATTACCAAGAGGAGGGAAGGGCAGAATGTGAAAACAATCAACACAAAAACACAGCCCCTTTTGTGTAATTTCTTGGCATTTGTTAATTTGATGGCACTTGGTACACATTTGCTTTCTAAGGGAACAGTTTGTAGCATGCTGTAGGAGCATGAGGAAACTTCTTGTAGAGTATTTTGCAGCAAGGCACTGAATTCTTGGGTTCTGCAGTCGCTGAATGTTCACATACTACTGAATGACTTGGCAGAACGATTTTGATTTGAGTCAGGCATGAATACACTCTGTATTTCTTTCCCATTAGCAAGAGTATGTAATAATGTTTATGTTGGCCTTTCACTGGGTGTGGGAGGACAGGCACCTAATTAACAATTTCCTGGGGCAAAGTAACCCCTCCAAATCTTAGTTTATAATGGTCAGGCCCTTTCTGTTGGCTGGTTGAAGCATTTTTGATTCAGTAATAGGTATCCAAAAACTTAATCGACCATCTGCTGGAGTCATTGCTTTCTTGTGCCAGCCTTCTCTTTTCCTCTTTAGCAGTGGTGAGTGTCTTGGACAGCTTGATAATTGTTGGCAAGTGTAATGTTCCTTGTGATGGGCTATAATCCCTGCGCAGGCTTCACATGTTCGGTACCTGTAACGCCGCTACTGGAAAAGGCAACGCTGGAAGCAGGCTAGGTCTTGGCCAACAACCATTGCGAAGCATTTAAACTTTTCCTTATGGTACATACAGGTACTGGATAGTCATGTGGGGCACTGAGTGACTTGGATAACATGCACAAATCAAATAGCTGTCAGCTTCAAAATGCGTGTTGTACGATATGAACAGAGAATCACCAATCCTAAGAATTGTTATTAACTATTCTTGAATTCCTGATATATAATATCAAAGCCAAGTCAAGTTTTCAGCGGAGTAATACGGAGTAATATAGCAAGAAGTATTCAAAATCATTGCCTACTAATAAGGTACCACTGATGTGGCTCTAATCCCACACTACAGGTTTTCCCTTTAGAAACCTGCCCCCTTGGCAGATGATATTGCAAAGTATTTGCCCACCCCTATGTCCCAACACTGCTTTTTGGAAATACATCATTAGACTGAAATGCCTTCAAACCACATTGCTGTTATTTTCAGTGTAGAACATAAAGAGAAACATCAGAGAGGTAGATGATCCACTCTTTTTTGTTGCTTTTTTGTTTCATCCTTCATTTTTCTAACCTCTCTTTAGCTCCAAGAAAGCCAGAGATTCCTCAGTAATTGAAAATACATAAAGCAATGCTAGGTTTCTCTTCTATGGTCTCATATATATAAAAAAATCCACTCTTGAATTTGATTCATTGGTTTTGTTTAGGATATGAATGTCTGAAGCTCTGGCCATATGATTTATTAATAAGCCATACTGCATGGAAACATAAAAATCCCTCTACCAGAACACTAATCCCATGTTCGTTTACTTAAGGGTTTGTCATTCTCTGAAAAAGTCTGGGAATCCAGATTACCTGGACAGTTTGAATGCTCTTGGTTCAGATCTTCATGCTTAATAGTCTTAACATCTGAACCCTGTCAAAACAAGCTGAGAAAACTAGTTAACAGCTCCCTGTAAATGAGACTGGCTACTGTAAACCCAGAACAGCTCCAGCCCAATGCTTCCATGTAAATGTGCATGCATGAGACGTGAGTCAGCCTCCTCTCTCCATTGCTTTCAATCAGTATTAAAGGCAAAGTGAGACAGAGGAGTCGTTACTTCAAACACTTATTGATCACAGCTGCCGTTTATAGGTTTTCAGATGAAAGCAGCTCCCCAAGATGTGCATGAAACCTTGTGATATCCCAGTACACATGTAACATTGACTGAAGAATTCAAAATATTGGTTTGGTCTGGAGTGAATGGAAGCAGAAATTTCTCCTCTTTGGAACCATCCTTCCTTCACTGAGTGTTTCCTGCTGTCACTGGTGCTTTTTGTTAAGTGGGAAGTGTTGGATAAAAAAAACGTTTCATGTATTCAGTGTGAACTGCTTATGTTTTAAGTACAGAAACCTTTGATGTATATTGGAGAGTGTTTTTTTCTAAATAGGGGTTGTTTTTCTTTATAGCAACCGGATTTAGCTAAACCCTGAAGGTGCTGATTTTTGCAAGTGCCCATTAAATGTATTAATTTATGTCCCGTAAATCTATTTATCTAACAATTTGAATATTGAAGTATATAACTTGATTTAAAATACCTGTTCTGTTCAAGGGTTTCTGAAATCCTCTTTCTGTGAACAGGAAAAAAAAAAGGTATTGTAGACAGCGTCTGGGTCTTGAAATAATCCTCTGATTTCTCTTTGATTTCTACGGTAACTACGAACAGTAGCTGCTGCCTTTTTAAAGAAAAATGCCCACAGGCTGTGACTCTTCAAGACCGCTCTCTTTAGCGAGGAATTCATACACTAATGGCCAGATTGGATTTGCAGCTTATGGCTAAATTTTCAGGAATGCTTAGCTGACAAAGACTTGAACTTTTCTTTCTCTGTTCCTCCCAGGCACAGAACTCTTTTTTAAAATATGAAATGCGACCTCTGAAATATAAATATGTCCATATATTTAAAAATAGGCTTGAATTACCTCATAGGGATGTGGTCCATGTACATTGTGTAATTGGGGCAGCCCTGTCTTTCTCTTTCTGTGCTTCTCTCCAGGGAAGGCAAATAATCAAGACTTTGCTTAAAGTGGCAACAGTATAATCCCCAAGGGTGGGAAGCTCATTCTTTATCAACAGGATGTCTGGAGTGATAAGTAGCTGTTTTAATAAAATTCATGCAGTGTTTCTTTGTCCTGCCAAATCATTATCATTTGCTGTTTGGTACGGTGAATTTAAATGCACTGCGCCCTGAAAGGTACGGCATAGGATGAAGTAACGGGGTGGGAGGGGGGCGAATTGATTTAGTGCTGTGTAAACAAAGAAAGCCTGTGAAGTACTGGTTTTGAATTTTAGCTTTAAGTGTTTTTTTACGTCACAGTGGGAGCTTTCCTTTGGGCTAATCAGCAAGGCTGACAGATGATATGTCAGTGAAACAGGAAACGTGAACTCTTCCGCACAGCCCAGGTTGGCGTGAAACATATCATACACCGCATCGCATCTGATATGCGTTCCTCGTGTTAGTTGCATTGCTGTTGCTAATTCCCCTACGGAGGTTTGTGTAATATGTTATCACTGCAGGTTGGAACCACGCACTCATTTAAGCTGGCGCAAGCCAGTGCTCCCTAACAGGTGTGCAGTTGCAGAGGGCTCATTTGTACTTCCATTAGATAACATGCAAATATGGATTTCCTAAGGCTTCTGTTTTTAGTTTACTAAATGAAACTTTTACTCCGGGTATATGCTGTCAGATACTAGACTTGTTCTGTTGCAGTACGCTTATGGCTTTATCCATTTTCCTGAAGCTACTCATGCTGGGAATAAAGCATGCCAACGTACCTTGGTGAACTGGGGTTTCCTTGAAAAGCAAGACGTGCCCAAGGCTTTGCAGAGTAACTTTTTCATCTCTTCCCATTTTTTTTTCCTGCTTTGCTCTATTCAATTCTCAAATCCAAATGTGGGTGGCCAACTCCTTCAGGAAGAACCCGTTTCTGCACAAGTTTCTGATAAATACAATTTCTGATAAATATACACACTAAATCCTAAAAATAACTTTGATTGCTTTACAAGGTGTACATCTGTTGTTCTTGCAGAATTCTGTTCATCTTCATTGTGGTCACTTAGGAGTATGGGAAACGAGTTGAATTGGAAAAGCAGGCTGCATTGATCAGGAATGCTGCTTTCTAAGAGGTGCTGCTACCTTCCAACTGCTCGCCTTAAGTTAGGTTTTCTCATTCTTTCCCACTGGAAAAACTGCACTTGTGACAGAAGTGTTCTTGAGACACCTCTGACAAGGGAAGCATGCTGGCCGTAATTATGCTCGAGTGGTGTTTGCTGCAGATCGAAGCTGTAGCTGAGGCGTATTCAGAGGGCAGTGCAAGGAATATCATGCTCGGATTCATTTACTACTTTGAACAAAAACATCTGTCAGACGAGGGATGCTCGTTGCCCATTCTAGGGTTAAATGCATTCTTCTTCATCTCCCCCCACTCCACCACCACAGAAACAAGTTATCCAAGCAGTGGGGAATTTCTGCCATCATTAATTTTATTTATACTTTGGCTGTGTCACAAAGCTCACTAAGACTTTGGTGTTTTTTTAATCTTCTGACAAATATGTTAGCAGAAGTCTCTAGTGTGGCCATCACTTCTGTTTTCAGAGGTTGTGCATCGGTCACTTCTTATCAGCGTTAAAATACTCATAATTTATTTCCACATCAGCTGGCTAGTATAAAACTTTGGCTCGAGCTTGCCTGAGGCCTTTCTAACACTGCTGTTTGGGCTTTTAGGGGATTTCACTTTCTGGTGTTATAAATTATGCTGCACGGCTGTTTTACTGCAGTGTGAGACCTTGAGCAAGTAACGAGAGGGGGCTGGAAAGAGAAGCTCTGTGGAGGAAGAAGCAACCAGTGTTCTGGAGAATGACACTCAGGGCTGTTGCCGTGCTCACTGGTGCTCCTGGTTCAACACAGTGGAAATGGAAGTATTGAAATGCATGTGCTCGGGTAGGGTGGTGCCTCTTCCAATCTGTAGCCCAGCCAAGACTCACCGTGCTCACCAGGGGAAGTGTGGGATCTCCTTGCAGCTAAAGTCAGGAGGAGATGAGGAACAGCAGGATAATGTGGCACTGGAGCCTGCCGCCCTGGTAGGGCAGGATATTGCCATCCTTGGAGATCTTTGAGGTTTGGCTAGACTAAGTCAAATGTGACCTGAGCTCGTGGTAGTGGTGGTGATCCTGCTCTGAGGAGGAGAGTGGGCTGGATGACCTCCATAGGTCCCTTCCTGCTGCGTTGCTGTGGTGCTTGGTGCTTGATGACCTAGTGCATCAGTTTTTGTGATTACCCCTGTGTATTAATTGATTTTTCTGCCTCTTTTTGCTTTGCCTAGTTGACTTGCAACACGTGAGTACTAGGTTTCAGTACTTCCAACTTATCATAGATGTGTGGTTTTTTTTATGACCACTCCGACCTTTTACTCTTTGAGCTGCATTTCTGTTTGAATGCTCACTGCATCCAAAGGCTGTGCAGTCAGCAGGGATGCAGTCACCGGATAACAGGGGCAGGTTCCTGTTTCTCATTCTGTGCCACTGGATCCACATCTCAGAAGTCTTTGCCCAGACTGCTGAAAGCAGGAAGATGATGTGGTGGCTTCCTGCACCTAGAGATAAGGGCTGTGTTCACAGGCCACACGTTCCTCGGAAATGGAGTTGTAAGCGGAGGGAGTGCCGTGCATATGAGGTCCGTGCTGCACCCTGCGTCCCCCAGGCTGTGCTAAATCAACAGAAGCAGCATGTGCTGTCTGAAAACCAGCAGCGAGCTGCTTCTGCCGGGGCCTGGCTCAGCCATGATAAAGGTAAGGCATTATGTCGAGGTGCTGTGAGTTTTGGTTTGTTTTGTTTTTTCACTTAATCCTAATGCAAAGGCAATAAGGGGTCTGAAGGGAGGCTGCTGCACTGTCCTCACCTGCACTTCTCGGCTGTAGCTTTGCCAGTCGATGCTTTAAACAGTTTTGGAAGCGTCAATAAAGAAGCTTCTGTTCTTTGCCACTGGTGGAGAAATAAAAATATTTTCACAAGTTAGGGTAGCAGAGTGTTTTACAGCTCGCTGCCTCGCAGAGCAGGTAGGGTTATGTCTGGCAGCTGAAGACCTGCTATAGATTATTTTTACATTCTGTCACCATGTAGCACTGCTGGTTCTCCTTGCTCCTGAGTGTTACTAAGAGGCTTGCTGGCCCTTTTAGCAGAATGTATTTATTTAGTTGCTTGTTTTTAAAGAGACTCAAAGGGAAACTTCTCCGCTGGGTTTACTGTTGCCAGATGAATGGAGCATTTTTCAATAAGGTATGTCATCTGCAAATGCCCATAGGTTGGTTACTGAAAGCCTTTTTTTCTTTTCTGAGAATATTGGAGAGTCTGGCAGAAACCATAAGCAAAGCCTCCTGTCTCGCTGCTCGGAGGGCCGTGGCACATCGGCAGACTAATTTAACTTCTGTTAGAGATGGCTCCGTGCACGTGCGTGATGTGTACATCTGATTTAAATCCAAGTGCTTTCTCAGCAGTCGGTGTCTAGGTGTCGGCTGTGCCGCCCTTACGGCTTCCTTGGGAAGCTAGAATCTGTGCCGTGACGATAACCACAAAAGCTCAGCTTTCAGCGAAGTGTTGTTTAGTCTGAAAGGCTGGGTAAGGATGACTTAAAATCTTGCAGAACCACCTTTTTCATGCAGAAAAATGTAACAATTTTGAGGTATGTGTCTGATCAAACTCATTTGAGGAAAATCCTTTGAGCTTCAATAGTACATCAGTGTGTGCTTCTGAGAACATGCTAGAAATGCTCAGGTTGCTTTCATTTGATCTATGGCTTTAAAACTTGTTTAATGAGGGTTGGGTTTGGGGATTCATCTGATCTATGGCTTTAGAACTATTGTTTAAAGAGGGTTGGGTGTGGGGGCTCTTTGGAAGAGCGAGGATGGGATATCTGCCCAAATATCTGTTGCCCTTTCACACCTAACAGCCTCGAGGTCACAGCGAGCTGTTCACAGACCGTGCCCGTAGTTGCCCTTGCTGTTTTTGGTGTTTAGGGACAACGGCGTGTAAGCACTGCTGGTTTGTTTCACTGTCACACGGCAAACACCTGAGCTGCGGTGCGAGCGGAGGCTTCACCACCGCGAGGCTCAGTCTGCCTCTGGCTGCCTTCAGCCGGGGACCGGCACTGCCTCTCGGGCCAGGAGGCGCGCGGAGATGGCGACTGCCTAGCGAGGGGAGCGCGCCGGGAGGGCGAGGAGCCCTTTTCGTGGCAGGGCCGGAGGAGGTGAACGGCGGTGCCAGCAGGCCTGGGGGCAAGCCCTGCCCCGCAGCAGGACGTCGGAGGCACCGTGCGAGAAGCCCGGCGGCGCGCAGGGCGGCACGGTGAGGCCGTCATGGCCGCCCCCCCCACACACGCACCGGGGGGGGGGGGAGGCGCGGAGTCGGGCGGTTGCCATGGCGGCGGGCGGTCACGTGCGGCGGTGACGCGTGCGGCGGGGCGGGTCCGTGCGGGCGGGCGGCAGGCGGGGGCCGCCAGCACCTTCCGCAGGCAGAGCCGCAGCGCGGGGCGGGGAGGAGGCGCGGAGCCGCGGGAGCGCCAATGCCCGGACCGACCCAAGCCCTGTCCCCAAATGGCGAGAACAACAACGACATCATCCAGGACAACGGCACCATCATCCCCTTCAGGAAGCACACGGTGCGGGGGGAGCGCTCCTACAGGTACGGAGCCGGGGGAGGGGGGGGGGGAACGGGCGGCGGCTGCGGCGGGGCTGCGGGAGGAGGAGGAGGAGGAGGAAGGAGAAAGGGAGGGGGGCGTTGCGGAACGGGGCCGGGCTGCGGGCATACCCCCCCCGGTACCGGGGAGAGGGGGGATGGCTGGCCTTGTGCGGGTGGGGAGGGGTTCGTGCGGGG
>CM021732.1:115430391-115517982 GCA_011075105.1 Heteronetta atricapilla
TTCCCTTCCCTTCCCTTCCCTTCCCTTCCCTTCCCTTCCCTTCCCTTTCCTCTTCTTTCTCTTCTTTTCTTTTCGCTTTTTCTACTTTTTTTTTTCCTATCTGCAGTTATACCTACTAAATATTTAGTGAAGTGTTTAATAGCATATTTTATGTCACTGCCTTTATTTGTATTATAGTGCCATGGATTAAATTTAAGAGACTGCAGAATCTTATCCTGTCTTTGTAGTTGACCGATAGCAGTAATTTGTCACTGTTTCCATCACTGGCCACATGATTAAGATCAGAGTCAAGAACTCGGCTGTGTAGATCTCAACCACTGGGACCACTGTTATGCACTGAGATAACCAAAAAAGGTAGAGACTGAAAGAAGACAGTACAATTCGAAATTAATCAAGATGTAACAACTCCCTTTTGTAGACTGTGGTTGGGAATTCTCAGCTGAGCTGAGTGTGCCAATGGCTGAATCACAGTTGCTGGCCTGTTCCCTCCGTGACCTAATGTGTGCTCTTCTCACAGCTGCTGAGTTGTAGATGAATCCTCTGCAACCTAAAATCTTGGGTTGCCTGAGGTTAGCAGAGCACTGACAGTGCACCAGTTGAAGAGCTGTCCCTGGGTGCCTGAGTCCTACAGATCGCGTTCCTTTCTAGTGAGTGGGGCGGTTGGGGGAACTGCAAGGACTGTGATCTGAGGACACCAGCGTGAGAGCTCTGCTGCAGCCTGACAGGCAAGGAGAGCCAAGACCCAAATGCTAGTTCCTTTGGTAGCAGCTAACCCAATTCCTGACTGCACTGTTGTGCATGTAACTTGAAAAGAATTTTGAATGAGTCTGTGGCAGAATAAACTAGTTAGTGAGATCATGGGAGAGGATTTTTTTTCCTTGATGATCAACTGTTGTCTTGTCTGGTGGCAATATATACACAACCGCCACAAGTAGTGAAACAGCTTATCATCACCAACATTTACTGAATCCCAGGATCTCAGGCCTGTGGGCCAATGAAGTGCAAAGGCCACACTGTAGTTCAGGGGAATAATAGGCAAACTGAAAGGAAACCATTGTTTCTCCCTCCCCACTTGGACTTCGCAGTGTTTCTGAAAACATTTTAAGCTCTCTGTAGAGTATTTCAGTAAATCCTTAGAGAGCAGTAATAAAACTCAAGGAAAAGTAGGCAAAGGAAAAGATAGGACTTTTTCAATCAGGATGGCTGTGCTTGGGAGGAAGATCTGCTTCTGATTAACATGCCAAGAAAGTACTTAGGTTGAAAGAGAATTTTACTAGACACGTTTAAAGGAAATTGTTTAGAAAAATGTCATGTACTGACCTCTGAGAAAGATCTGCAGAATCAGTATTTCCTTCCAGTTCATTCTGAGGTTTTCTTCCTTTCTTCTCTGTCATGCACTCAACAGTAATAATAACAATAGCAATACTTTCAGTGCTTTAACACTCTCTACTTCAAAGCACTTCACCAACACTGGACTAGATTCAGTCTGGTCTTCTACTGATATAAACTTTGTGTGAAATCCTGGCTCCATTATAGTGAATGGCAAAATTCCCACTGACTTCAATGACGTTGATATTTCACTCACTCCCTGTCAAAGGATTTGGGCAAAGCAAACCTTCTGAAAGAGGTGAATGTGATAGCTGAAAGGAAACGAAACCTCTCTTCATTGCAGGGGTAACACATAAATTCTCAAAATGGAGGACAGGCACATCCAGACTGCAAGGGAAAGGCAGAGGGAAGAAAACCTAATCTATTCACCTCCCAGGATGCTTCCCTTCCCTGTTTCTTTTCACCTAAGTTAAGCGCTAGGTAGAGTCTCTGCTTTTGTTGTGCCCTCGAGTTTATAAGTTTCTCAAATTCATATCAATATGATTATAGAAAAATAGTTCCATGACCCACTAGCATGTTTGATA
Organism: Heteronetta atricapilla; assembly: GCA_011075105.1. Lineage (NCBI taxonomy): Eukaryota > Metazoa > Chordata > Aves > Anseriformes > Anatidae > Heteronetta > Heteronetta atricapilla. Next base: position 115,432,305 of record CM021732.1, read on the forward strand.
AGTCATTCTAGCCTGCATAGAAAAGATTGAGTTTTGCTGTACTTTCCCTGAGCATTTCCACTTGCAGTTGCTCACATCAGAACAGCAGGTGTTTATGCCACTTGACACAGGAGTGAAACAGTCAGGAATCAGACTCTTGTCCATTTGCATAATCAAATGTGTTTTACTTCTTAATACTTAAAGCACTATAAGTTTCTTGGATGTTTTTAATCCTCTTTTAAATATCTATGAGTGAAGACAGCTTTCAAAGACTTTTGGGGCCAAAAGAGATGTTGCATATTTTGCTGAAATATATTTAGAGATTGCAAAATGTTAAGTGCTTATTTTGCATTAATAAACACTGCTTTTTATGATCCATGATCCCAGAGAAATTGCTAAGTACATTGAAGGCTGAAAAGATGGTATCATACTGCATACCAAAACTGAACAATAAGAAAGATACTAAGGAATACAAATTGCTTTAAAACCAAGTTGAAATATTGAGCATATCTGAGTATCTGCACCTGAAATCCTTGTTCAAGGGAGAACTAGAATTGTGTTGCCATCTGTCTTTGCTTCTGACTACCCCAAGTGAGCCTTTCTACTCTCCTGAGCATACAAACCCCATCTGTCCAACAGTGTCTGTTACCTGAGCTGCTTTCCTTTTGTTTTTGCTTGCAGTTGGTACATCCTGAACATGCCAAAAACCAATCCTCACATCTTGGACCTGTATTTTTTTCCCCCTCTTCTTCCATGTGTGTATCTTATTACATGTAAGAATGCTGAGAGGTAGTTTGCTGTGTAAAAATGTGATGAAAACTGAAAGAGGACTTCAGGTTTTGGCCACAGTTCTTCTATCTTTTTGCTACATGTATGGCTTTACGGCACTGCTAGGAAGGAATGTGGAAACAGCTGAAAAGTAAGCTGCTCTTCTCCTAAGGACTAAATTCATCATTTCTCAGTGTACTTTGGAAAAGCTGCTTTCCAAATTTGAGTTTCACAGACGTTACTGTGGCCTTGTATTTGCCTTCTGTGCCTCATCACTAGGAGCAGCTGAACTAGTTTAAATTCTCAACAGCAATGAGAAATTCACCAGAGACAATAAATCATAGACATCATGAACTTCTGACTAGTGTGAAGTCATTCAGAAATACATTTCCCAGCAGATCTCCACAGTCTGTGGTATTCCCATCAGGTGATTAATCCTCTGCCAGGGTGCAAAATGTATTGTAATACAGATAGAGGAGGAAATACAGCAGAAAAAGAATACAACATTGCTTGTGTTTTCAAAGTCTTTGTGTGATAGGAATAGATTGCAATCAGTTGCAATATTTTGCATTGGATGCCTTAAAAATCATAAATTATTTCTTTCTTCTTCTGAAACACTACTACAGAGGTGATAAAATACTCTGTAGAAGTGTGAACACATGTAGGTGTGTTTAGGTGTAAAGGACAAAAAATTAAAATGATTGTATAGCTTTCTTGCCCGGGCTTCCCTATTACCTATAGGGGAGCTATAATATATTTGAAGTTATGTCTTACAGTGATTTCTGTCACTGTTGGACTCTGAGCTTGCTTACTGTCAGAGGAAAACTGGACATTATCAGGTTCCCAAAGATTGCAAGTTTATGTGTGAAAGTGCAGAAGAGCACAGGTGTATAAGCTCAGGAGAAGAGGGCCACTCAAAGAACAGAAATTATGAAAATACACAAGAGAGTGGCTTGGTGGAGTTGGGGTTCATGCTGCAGTTTCTCTATTGCAGAGCTTGAGTAAGTTTTGACCAAAATCAGAAATCTGAAAGAAAAGCATGTCTGCTTTTAATTTTCTTTTCTCTGAAGATCTGCAAATGTCACAGTGATTGCAGTTTGACCTGACTAGCACTGTCTGATTGGGTAAGTGGTGGTAGGGGGGAATGGCGTTCATTAGGGAGAGATGCTGGTCAAAATACTGCGTGGCTCAAAGAAGCCAGAAATAGAAGGTAACCAGCTTTTGGCTTCAGTCCTTGTCACCTCTTGAGTGGTTAGAAGGAACAGAGTGCCATACTATGAGCCCTGAAACACTATTAAAGGCATTGCACAGATTGGATGGCTCTCATTTACACCTGTGCAAATTTGGATTTGGTCCATTAAGACAAACTGTACGCTGGTGGAACTGAGCTTGGTTTCTCATGCGTGGTCATTGAGTTTGGCAGCGGTGTTGAGTGAGCTGCTATCAGGAAATGGGGCATGTGTTCCTCTCCTCTGATCTGCTTGCTAAGTGCTAGGCCTGGCCTGACAGATGTTACAATGCCTCTGAGTAAGCAGGGAAATTATATACAAAAGTTTCCTATTACGGCTGGGATAAACAATTTCTTAACTTTTGTGTATGCTTGTCTTTCAGGGAGGCACAGTGCTCTCACTCTGTAATAATGCTGATTGATTGCCACACTATTACGGATCCCAGCTCACTAGGAACCCATGAGAAACTTCTCTTCATACAACTACACCGACTTCTCAAAAAAGGTTTAAGTGCTTCATAAGCATAAATTAATTCAGCCAAACAGTGTTACTGTGATGTGGGAAAATCTGTGATGCCTAGCTGACACCACTTACTTGACTCGCTTAATGTTACAGACTGAATCAGTGATGGAGATAAGAACCAAACTCAGGATCCCTATTTCTGACTCCCTTGCTCCACACAGTAAATGCAGACAAAGCGAACTCTCAATACTTAACAGAACAAATTGCTGTATTGTGGCTTCTCCATCTTTGCATAATAGTGCAAAAGCAATTCCTTTTATGAATTCCTCTTACCCCTTCAAAAACTAGCTTTGAAGAGGGGGAAATGCTCAAAAACCACTTTTATAAATGTAACCTGATATTCTTCTGCTCTTAATTTTTGTTTTCCAGCCGTGAGTGGCTTTGTTTAAGATCAAGAATTTGGATTCTGACTGAGGTGGTTAAGTTACCTGACTAGTCTTTGGGTTTGGTTCCCTCTGTTGTCAACGGACAGGTGTATGTCTAGGAGATTCTCCCAGAGGCTGATTCAGAGCTGAAGTCTAAGTCAGGTGCTCAGATCTGAGCCAAGTGCCTAAAGCCTTGACAAACTCGTGCTCCCTGATTGCAATAGGTGGAGCTGGGACTAATCTGTCAGTACAGTATAAAAGGAGTGCAATAAATATGACAGAGAGAAGACCAAGAGGTGATGATCCCTGTGATTAGCTGGTACATTGATGAGGGCTTTAAGCAGTGGGACCTCAGGTATTGTGGCACTTGACAAAGATGGAAAGACAGTACGTGTATAGAGGAGATGTCTATGTCACAGGCAGCCTTTGGGTTCACATCCTTTGACTGAGCACAGTTTGAAACATTTGTTTTTGAGGGTTGATTAAAATTGTCACTTTTGCATTAATAATGGGGAAACCTGTTGTCCCCCTCCACCCAACCAACATTATGTAAAAACTGCTGTCAGACAGTAAATCAGCCAGTAAATTTGCCAGCTGGAGTCTAAATGCATGTGAACATTATCTGTGGTATCTTGAATATCTTTTCTAAAGACAAGACAATGACATTTCTCTGAACAAGTTCAAACACGACTCTTTCCCGTGTTGCAAAGATCTGTCAAACTGAATAACAGGTACAGTGAAAGCACTTCTTTCCCAAAGTATTCAAATGAGCATCACCTTAAATAAACAGAACCTGGCTAAGGGTTACATGAAAGATTTGTCATAGCAAGAAGCAGCATTTGAATGATAATATCTCTGAATTCATTCATTATTTAAAGTTACTCTTTTAAATAGACCTAGAGAAGTCTTTCCCAGGTAACCCCTGAGATAAAGTTATCAGACTCTGGCTCTCATCTTCACTACATCCTACTGTAAATAATGCTTCTGCACATGGTATCTCCTACCAGTGGTGACTGCAGTAACTCTTTGGCTCCCAGCAGAAGTAGCTGGGGGTGTGGTAAAGCCAGGATGCAGCAAACATGATTCATACAAAAAACCTCAGACCTTGGACTGGTTGTATGGGATTCCCACGTTTATTATGTGGGAAAGTGTTGAGCATATTGTATAAATTATACAATGGAGCTGAAAGATTGGGATTTCCCTATGTTAGTCAGTTGGTTACTACATGAGATTTAAGCCATCATTAGAAGAAAATAAAAGTCTTTGCTATTATAGACAGCAATGCATCATTCAGAACACCTTTTAATTAAGAGAATCTGAGAGAAATGCAGAAATTGGTGCAATAATTGATATGCTTTTACAAATAACCACAACTTCTGCAATGAATTCGCGTGTTACTTTATTATTTTGGCTTGAAAGAGGGGTCTCTCCAGCAGCTCAGTTATATTGATATAAATCATGACTGTGGTGTTCAGAACATTTGCATTGTCTGGCTAAGGCGATTTTAGTCGTATGTTAAGGTGCAACCCAGAGAAACCCAGATTCCTCATACTGCCAATGCAGAGGAGGCAGGCACTATTCTGAGAAGCCATACTAAGTGCCTAGAGGAGCTTGAATGCGATGGTGTGAATACCACCTGTGTTTCTACTCAGAACTTTATTTTTCACTAATTTGTAGTTTTACTGTAAAATTTCTCTTGGAGTTCAAACTTTGCACTCATGAAGTCAAAGAGACTTGTAACAGCCACCAATTTGTAACAGCTGAGGATCTGGCCCAGGATCTGTAATTTTGTTTTTAATAGCTATTTGGAAGAGATTATTTTACAACTTGTTCTAATATGTACATTCCCAGTAGACTGCTCAGGTAATTACTTGGGCTGCAGTTCAAATATTCCAAAGTTTGAAATATACTTGTAGAAAAATCTATTTTCCTGTGTACAGAGGGTATAGAATAGTCACTTTTTTGGCATGTGTAGCTGTTCCTTTGCAAACAAATCCAAGGTTTTAGGTGTACAAATGAGAGAACATGCGTATATTTTCAGTGTGTATTTAGGGATGGTTTTGGAAATTCATACCTTTACACAGCAAAAAAATGGTATATGAAAACACTACTCCATATAGAATAAAAATGAAGATGTGATCATGAAAAAAGCGTAACAGTACAGAAAGATCTTATGCTATCTTGAGTCCTTGTCACTTTCTCATTAGTGTATATAAAATGTATTACTTGTCTACTTCTGGCTTTCTCCTGTGATCACAGGTGGGTAAGGGTTAGTTTAAATTCCTGTGCTATATTTATCTGTATTTTTATACTATGTACCTACGTGATTAAAAAAAAAAATAATTTATGAGCCACAACAAATTAAAGTGATGTTTTAAACAGGGGATTCAAAGCTGATAATTTGGTGTTTTAAAGCTCCTTCTTGCATAAACTGTGTGAAATTATTATTCTGCACTGAGCACAGCGGATGAATAGGATAGCTTCATAAGTCAGTTTTCCCAGGTTAGAGTCTTGACACACTGCCTCCATTTGTATTGTGAAATGTATTTGCTGGGTGTATTTCTCAGCCCTGCTCCTGATTTCCCATGGAACCCTGCCCTTTATATTAGAGGTGAATAATTAGATCACTGGGTTTAATGTTATTATGCAGCTTGCCAAGGTTTTGTATGCTATCACTTGCTAGAAGGTGTTCTCGGTCACCCAGAGGATTGTGAGGCAGGACCGAGCCTTTATTTTCCCTTGGGAATCAACCTCAGGGTGGCGTCACTCAGTCAATGCATGACTTTTCTTTCAGGGTTTAACAAGCCTCACCAAAGACTAAATAGTGCATTGTAAAACCAGACCTGCAAAGTCTCACACACCTTACAAATGAGTCCCACTCCTTTTTGCTTAAGGAAAAATTAAAACAAAGGAAAAAAAAAAAAAATCTCGCCTAAAGGGATTTCTCAGTGCTATGAGGAAAAAAATCAGCTCAAATCATCTTTCTCATACCTAGAGATTCAGTGACATTAGTTTTTGCTTGACACCATAACTGCTTTGGTGGCAGTGATTAAATGGGTTTCAGCAGGCTAAGCCCTGTCTGAGAAGTTGTGTATTTAAGAGAAAGGACTTAGTGAAGAATAGATTACGTGGCTTGCGGCTTGCTAGCAGATTCAGGACAGAAAAAAAAGAAAAAAAAAAAAAAAGAAAAAACAGAAAAAAAAGAAAAAAAGGTGGGGACAGAGAATTTTTTACTATTTCAGAAATAAAGAGAATTTCAAATTGGAGTTTTTCTTTAATCCAGGAATCAAAATGCATTGCCGTGAAACCTTGTTGAGGTGCTTTAAAATATCATTTTTTTTGTCCCCCTGCACAAAATAATGGGGTAAAATGGCTGTTTGTTACAAGTCATTTTTCTGCACCCCTGTTCTGAAAAAAGACTATAGCTGCAATTTTTCTGTAGCTCTAGTTAGAATGACCTGAATGTAATACTGTCTTACGGGGGCAGGTTGGGAATAAATTTCTTGTAAATTTGGTGCTTTTACATGCTATAGGACATATATGAGTGCTCTAGAGAGCAGATTAAACTGGCACTAAGAAAATTCAATGTGATATCAGGAGCATCTTTGAAGTGAATGACTGCTGCAAGTTACAATACCAGTGCTTTGTCTTTATTCCACCTGCACATTCATTTAATCTAAATATGCTATAATGAATATCCTGACCTGAAATATTTAACCTGTAAGAGCACTTGTAGATACAGCATTACCTTTTCATTTCACACACTTAAGACTTTTCTCTCTAATTGGGTCATCTCCTCTCCTCCCATGTTCCCCACTCCCAACCTTCATGGGGGCATCCACTTTTAAAATAATAAGACACATAATTATCCATTAACATGCTGAGGGGTAATGAGTAGGTATAATCTTATTAACCTAATGGAAGTTACAGGTGTAACTTGTAAGCAGCCGTAGGCTCCCAAAGAGTGCAAAGGAGTTATTGCTATCTTTAAATAAAAGTTAAATAAACATGATTCATATCTCATTTCTCTGCACTTAACTTGGAATTCCAGAAACCTTTATGATTTTGGCTGAGATGACTAGTTGCTGCAAGCTAAAGGCGAAGAAGTTTGTCCGATCTGAAATTTCTACCAAAACTGCTGCTGTTGATAAACTTTTTCTATGAAAGCCTCAGACAGTATATTTCCTTTAGATGTACCTTTGTTGTTGTTTACTAATAATTTTATTGGAAAATAACATTTGGAGAAATATCTATGTATTCCTAATTCAAAACCATGGGGAAATTTCTTGCTGTGTTTTAGTGCACTAGCCAATTTAGGCAAATGTGAATTTCTGTGAGATGTAGGATAGAGTTGTTGCTATCATCATATACATATTGTGTATACTACTGTACTTAGTTGCTGTGATCTCAGGGACCACTTGTCTACTCTGGTTTGATTTGGAGCCAGCACTTTTTGCTGGCATTACAATGCAATTATTATATCCACAAATATGAGTGTTAATGAAAAGCTGTTCATTTGTAATTGCAATTAGCTAGTGAGCTTCTAAATGAGAGTGACCTCAAACTCAAACACTAGTCATGCAAGGTGCTTCTTCATATTTCATATATATATTTTTTTTCATAGATAACATTTCATGCTTGCTTTAAAAATAAACTCTTCACAGTTCCTTAAATAATGTGATTGTAATTCATTGTTCAGAATGTTTCTTGTGGATAGCCAAAGTCACAATATGTTTAAATGTTCATTAACTTCCATTAATTAATTAAAAAAATCATTAACATATTAATGAGTAAGGTCTTTATATTACAAAGGGATTCTTAGTCCTCCTGTATTTCTTTTCTTAGAATGCCTCAGAGCTTTGTTTTTTCTTTTTATTAAATGCTACTTCATTGGCAATTATATTTTTTTATCACAAAAATGCTCTGCAGTTACCAGATTTTTCAATAGCATCTCACTTTTTCTGAAGAAGCAGTGCATAATGTAGCGTGTTAGACCTTTGATGTTCTCTGGAAAATGAATAGTGACTGGAGGGCAACTCCATCTAGCAATGAGTTACTAAGGTCTCGTGGGAGAAAAGTTAAGTCCTATTCTGTCTGCTACCAGCTGGGAACCTGTTTCTTCCCTCTGTCTGCCTTCTCAGCGTGTTTCACCTGCCCCATTGCCAATGCCTGTCTCTCCAGACAGGCCATAGAACAGCAGATAGGAGGTGGGGCAGTGAGCAGAGCAGGAGGTTTGCTGGCAGGGCTCTCTGAATTGCTCTAAGCACTGAAGCTGGCAAGAGGTGAGGGTGAAGCAGGTGAAAGGGTGTAGTCACTTAAAGGAAAACAGAAGTGATGGGTGGAGAACAGGAGTGGGAAAAGGGGAGAAGACAATTTATTAGGGATGGTTAGAGAGATGTTATTCACAAGAATATTCTTCTGCCTTCGAGCTTTATTGCTTCATGATAAAGATACCTATCCTTGATTTCCTTAGAGCTATCTGACAATCCTAGCTAAAGATTGCCAGAGATTTCTGCTCAGTCAGTGACTGCTAGACTGGCTCCTGTTTCCCACACCTCCTTTGCTATGTGTTTTGTTATGTGGTCATATGCCACTGTGTCTAGGCTCTGCAAAGTGGTGTGGCATTTTTCCATTCCTATCACTAATTATTATTATTATTATTTTTTGCAAATGTATGTATAACCCTGCTTCCTAATCTAGAAGATAATTGGCATATCTATTTTAAGACTAAAGAAGCAGAAGAGTTAAAAGCTGAGTTTTCAAATGCGAGCTCTATTTTGATTCACTGGATTTACAGTCAAATTCGGGACACATGGAGGGCAGTCAGGTACAGTGATGTCAATAGTCGTTTCACAATAAATATAGAAATAAGAAACCTATAGGACAACAGTCCTCTGCTGTCACAGGCAACAACACAACAGAACATCTTCCATGAACCCATCTGGCTCCATGTAAAAGTTATCTTAAAAATTCTGCTTTTCCTATTGAAAGTTCATACAAGAACTTTCCTCCTCTAATGTTTAGAAGAACTAAAGTCTTCCTTTAGTTCTAGCATCCTATTAACTTCAGAGGAATTATAACTTTTCTTCTAGGTTATTGTGTTCAGAGTGGATGTACTCCTGCAGCTTCCATTGACCACATTTCCAGTGGGCTTGTTCCCAGAGCTGACAAAATCAAAAACAAATCTCACCATATTCATTATCATAATGATTTGAACTGAAAATTGTTCTGTTCAGGATTGATCCCATGTTAGAAAGTTTATTGCATTACTGATGTCTTCTTTGCATCAGTACAGGTTAAAAACTCTTAAGATTATATTTTTAAAATGAAGAGGCATCACGCAAATGTGATTTTGACCAGTAAGAACTCATGCTATTGACATTATCATTCAGTAAAATGTGCTGAGCTGTGGGAGATGAATGCATTGTGCAATGCATTAGAATTATCTCTTACTAATTAATTTCTCCTGCACTAGTGTATCCCTTTGTTTGTAATCTCATGAGAAATATTTTTTCAAGGATCGCTGGAAGGAACATACCTGTGCATCCTTAGGGCTGCCCTAGTATTTCATCTAGTTGTTTTGTTTTATTTTGTTTAAGGCCTTAAAACAAATTTTCCAGGAGGTTCTTTTTTTTCTTTTTCTTTTTTTTTTTTCTTTCTTTTTTTCTTTTTTTTTTTTTTTTTCTGCAAACTGAAATCATTTTAACCCCAAACCTGGGTGAATATCAAATATAAATCACCTTTTAGCTAAAAATAAGGCTAATTAACTTCCATAGAGAAGCTGAGTTTGCCTCCTTTGGCTTTCTAACTCCATGAATAGAGTAACTGCTGGTTTTCCAGTCTCAGCAATTTTCTGTCTCAGGTTCAGCTTAGAATTTTTCTAACTTCATTTTTAATTGGATTTGTTGTTTAATATTAACAACTGTACAAATGAACCATTATTGGGTTCTGATCATGAAAATAATTTGATGCAGACAAGTCATTTCTATGCATTAGTGTTTGCAGAGTCAGCTGTCTGCAGCCATTAAACTTGACTAGAACCATAAGAACAGAGAATGTCCATTCAGTTCCCTCATTTAACAGGTTTGATTCTCTTTTACATTGAGTCATTTGTATATTATCAGACAAGGTATAAAGGATAATCAAATCATCCAACTACTTGTTACTACTATTGTAATAAAGATTAACTTTAAAAGCTAATCTTATCTCCAAGCTTCAGTCAAAAGAAACCTAATCAACACCCTTTCTCCACCAACACTTTTCTTAACTATCATCCTTTTTTTTTTTTTTTTTTTTTTTTTTTTTCCTAAAAAAATCCAGCTATGCCTTTGATAAATTATATGTTATATGAGGCAGATGGGACTGTCTCTAAAAGCCATTTAACTGAATGTTCTGAAGTTTTTCACTGAAAGGTTTCCTCAAAGTTCGGATTCAGCTTAGCAAGTTCCTTTTTATCTTACGGGAGCTGAGAGTCCTCAGTCCTTTCCTAGAGACAGACAGCCCTTCAAGGAGATGGTCCACAAGTAGAATGGCTGTCTCAGGACCTGGTGTGTGATCATCAAAATGAGCATCGCTTAATTTTATTTTCTTGTCAAATGACCCAGTCAAAGTTAGCCACAACTTTCCCACAAGAAAATTACTAGTTTTCTCTTCAGTCTTTATTAGATTTCATTACAGATGCAAAAGAGTGTAGTGTCAAACAACTGACTAGTTTTTTAATTAGCAAAACTTACAGTGGTTCACTGTCTTAAAAAGAACTCTGGAAGAGATAATTTAGTCAAGAGCCATATGTAAAAAAATAAATAATATTAAACATGTTTTCAGTGGATATAGATCTGCTTTTCTCTGAGACTCTCAAAGTTGTTCACCTGAATGTCTTTCAGCATATCTATGAGATATGAATTCATTTTTATTATTGTAATTACTGATGGTATAAGGAAGCCAAACCTCATATTTTCAAAATGGCCTCTAATTTTGGTTCACACATTATCAGTTCACTTGCTTCAGACATGTAAATCTTCATTATCAGTACTACTGCATAAGCTGGTCTAAAATATGTAAAAGAAGAGGGGAAATTACAGAACTTTGAAAAATATTTTTCTGTCCCTTCCTCCAAAACCAAATTATTAAAATTGGCATGTGAAGTCTCATTTCTGCTCTTTCCAAAAATATGAAAGCAAGACTTTAATGTATTAAGATCAGTATAGTATGTTCAGTTTCCCTAATTTTATATATATTTTTTTCAGTTGGTTATTTCTTACATTGATTTTGGGAAACCTGGCTATGGATTTTTTTTTTTCCATCCAAAATAATAGTTTGCATCAATCTTTCTTCTGCGGTAATATGCATTGTATTTTTGAGAATGTTAGCAGTTTCTCTCTGAACAATAGGAAGACTGTCTTAGAAAGCTCTGGAAAGGATTTAGAGGTCAAAGAAGACAAGTCACTCAACATGAGTTCCCAGTGAGATGTTCTGGGAAAAGACTGATGTAGTCCTTTGATATATAAGAAGGGGAGTTGTGAGTAGCATAAGGAGGTGTTTTTACCTCTGTCTGACACTGGGGAGATTAACTGAAAATACTGCATACTGTTCTTGTCTCTTAGCAATGTTGTTGTAACTATGGTGGTCTAAGAATATGAGGAAGATTTGTAGGAAATGCTGCATTTTTATTATTTTTTCTTATTGGACCATCTAACGTACTTGGAAAAATATGGAAAAAAACTGTTGGGTGTATCGTCCTTCTTCAGATCATGACATCTGCATTAGGAAAAATTGGCACAGAAAGAGGAAATAAAAATTATTCCAACCTGGAACAAAATACAATAGGGTAAGAAAGAGAAGGAATTCAACGTGCACACCATATTAAAAGGGGACTGAGTGCATTAATGTCTTAAGTACAGAGCAAATTCTGGGTGCTAGTAGGCACTAATTTGGAGACAGAATATATACGGAAGAGGAGAAGAAAGGCTTTGTGAGGAAGAGAGCAAAAAAATCAAACATATAAGAAATAAGGTACAACTGCTTAGAAATAAAGACGCATGTCACCATGCTGTGTGTATGTATGCATGCATGTACATGCGCAGGTGCCTCAAATAACTTTTGAACTGCAGCCACTCTTGGCAGTGGGGGGGAAAGTCTGAAAAGCAATTAAGTTTCTACAGGTTTCATGAAAGCATGTGGTCAAGAATACGTGAAACCTCTCAGAAGAATCCTGACAGAGACCTATAATGATCTAAGTACTGTCAGGGCTATAATGTGAGTTGTCACATTAGTAAAGACACAGAGGAACCACAAGGAGTTGGGGAAAAGGCCTTAAAAATGTTCTGTATATGGGAAGAAACTTTAATCAGAGCTCACAGCTTGTTAGACATGGAAGTCAATCAACCATGAAACACGAATCCATAGGGGACTAAGCTTTATTAGTCCCAAGCCTACATTAGTTGTGTAATACTTAGGGTGATTAGCTGTTGGGATAAACTTCCAAGGGAGAAGTGGTTTTGCCATCTTTTGAAGTCTTTGGATGTCTTTTTTTGGAAGACAGTGAAACACAAGTAATTGGGTTAACAACAGGAGTAAGTGAATGCAATTGTATGGCCTTTATAATAGAGAAGGGGAGGCCAGATGATCTAATGATTTCTTCTGGCCATAAAAATCTATGAATCCATGAATTATAAATGCAAAGCACCTCAGAAGAGCCTTGTGAGGAATTGGCACGAGATGATCCAACTAATTAACTATAAAGCTGCTGCCAAACATTTGTGTACAACCAGGTAAAAGCACCCCAGCTTGGCTACTGCGTTAACGTGCTCTGCTCTAACATCTTTCATTGTTGTCAGTGGAATGTTAATAGATGGCAGCAGCACAACAGGGGTGAGGACGGACAACTGGGAAAAGTTTAAGATAATGTCATCAGAACTGAGTGCTGTCACAGTATAATGGTCTCCTGCTGGTCCCTAAATGCAGAGGAACTCACGGAAAATTAAACATCAAGGCATGTTCATTTGCAAAGCTGGAGATACGGATCCTATGGCAATCTCCTGTTACAATGGGCTTATTTCTACTTTACTAAATGGCTGTGGAAGCAGTGGACCAAAATTTTTATCTTTTTTCCTATGTGTCCAGAAGCCAGGTGTACTTTGCTGTGTACTTCAGTTAGATAGAAGAGCATTCAGAACACATTCTGATTCTGCTATTATTCTGCTCCTGTTCATGATCTCTTGTAGTTCCTAGACCAGGGCATTTTTGATGTCAGCTGCAGAATAAGCACTTTACGTGGAAAGTATCTCACGGTTTAGACACACTAGGAACACTTCTCCAGACAGCTACTACCACTTACTTAATAGATAATAGCTTATTAAGATGCAGTATCTCAATCAGTTTGGGTTATGTATCCTTACATAAGACACACTGCATTGCAGGCACAGGTGTTGTACCAAATGTTTAATGAAAACAAACCTGGAGTTTCTTCTATAGACTATAGAAGGAAGTAAGACAATGGCCTGAATTTCCCTTTCCATGTAGAAAAGACATACTTACTGTACTTTACTTTGAGACTTTGATGGGGAATGCTAAAAGATGAGACAGAGAAAACTGTGATTTGTATATATTCACATGAATCCAGCAGCTAGAATTTCAAGAAAAATACTGATTATTTTAAGAAAGCACGAGCTGATCATGAGAGTTGGCAAAGTTGCTTCACAATTAGTAATGTATGACAGGTCCAGTAACTAGCAATAGCTATTTGTTATGCTTTTGTTAGCTATGAAACCATTTTAAATTTGGATTTGTTTTTCATAAATATCTAAGCTTGTGGGTACCTAGATCTAGGATTTTTTGCTTGGATTCAATTATAATTTGGATATTATCTGACTAGCTGAAACTTTTAAAAATATGTATCATTTAATACAGGGCAGTCACCTAGCATAAATACTGCTGTGTGACTGCTGGCATGTCAGTAAAGCATTATTAATCCCAAAATATTTTTCAATATTTGCCTATACTCATCCTTTAATAGGTTCATCTTAAGCCTGCAATTTCACTGAACTTTTTGAAGAGGTTTTCTAAGGTTCTTCTAATAATTTTTTGACTTCTCATTTTAATAAACAATTAATGATTTAACAAAGTTGTCACATGTATGGTCACCTCTGAAAACTAATGCAAGATTAATTTCTCTGATATATATATATATGTCTCATCAGTTATTCTGTAAATTTTGATAGATTTGCTGTACTGGTGAGAATGCTGCACTAGCAAGAGTATAGCTTTACACTTTCACATTTTCTATTTTTTTTTCCTGATCAGTTTTCTGATATTATGTAGTGCTGAAAGTGGAACAGTTTGATGGAACAGTAGTCTTTCAGCATGACGCATCCTATGTAACCTTTCACTATTGTCCTTTGTCCTGCAATAGCTGACAGAGAGTACCTGCATAGCAGATGATGTTTTCCAGACACCAGAGAAAGCCTGATGTTATTTCTTAAGAATGCAGCAGCTACATTACAAACTGCACCACCACCACTCTAAATCTGTTTCTTCCACTGGTTTCCCACCTGCCTTGCTGCAGAAGTTACCCTTGCTGATTGCAATTAAGATATTTTTTAAATTGGCTACTGTAGCTTCTTCACTTGTATGACTGCTGATAATAGAAAGTACAGTCCTCAGTACAGAGGTTTTGCTTAAGAAAATGCCAGACTGACAGTGCTAATTACACGTGCAGAAAAAGCAGAGTGCTGGAGTTGAGCCTGATTCTGCAGACGTGTGCTCATTCATAAACATGAGAGCCACCTTTAGCATTGTGCATAATAGTATCTCATGTCAGAGGTAACAGAAAATATTCTGTTAGGTTATCTTGTCACATCTTGTACACTGAAGAGGACAGTACAATCTTGGTATCAGAGGGTTAAGGTCCTTGGAAATCCCTTAAAACATTGCAAGAAGTGGTTTCAGTACAAATCTCTCCCAGATTTCCTATACTTCTTCCTTTTCTCTTATCCTGTTAATATATGTTACTGTCATCCTGTCTCAAGATATAGATATCAAGATCAAATCAACACTTTGTACCAGATTTTGCTTGCTGGTATTGCATGGATGACACAACTTAAAATGGTACCATTAGAGCTTCCTGATTCTGAATGAATATTGTACTGAGCTCTTGACCATGTATTTGTTTAAGTACAATAATGTTAATCTATTTTTCTTGGCAGAACTCCTCTTTGAATAATTCTATTTGCCCATCTAAAGTCTCCTGTCATTTCATTTGAAAAAATAATCCAATTTCTTTCTTCCCCTGATATGCTAAATACTTCTTTGATCTAATCCAAAAAAAAAAAAAAAAAAAAAAGCATTTTGATGTTGGCAGAATTCTGATCCAGAAATACCCTTTAAGAGGCACTTGCAGGGAAGCACTTTAAGTATTTTGAAGTCTGTTCTTGAAAAAGCTCCCCTTCCCTATATTGATAATGTGCTTAAGTCCCTCTGACTTCAGGAGGATTGTGAGCACATATCTAAACCAAAGATATGTTAAGTATCTATTGAGTATTGTTGCATTCCTAGTGCAGTACCTACATTTATAAATTGCATTGGGATTCTTAGACATGAAAGAACTGTAGTTTATGCTTATTTGTATCATCTCATTTAGAATAAAAGCCACAGTACTGAATAGTAAGTAATAACAATATAGAAATCCATTGTTTTATGGGGGAATGTTGGGACATATGAGCTCCAACAAAATGAACAGGTCAATGAAAATTTGGAAATGATGTGGAAAATACATCAGAGATAGGTTTGTATGATATACAGCTGGCCTGATATTTTGGGAAAATCACATGAATTTAGGAAGTGCTATTACATGTAATTTAAACATGATCATTTAAATCAGCCTCTACAAAAACCAAAGCAAACCAAAACAACAACAACAACAAAACCGACAACCTGAAATCCTTCAAGCAAAATCTTTGAAATTGGACAAATTGTTCTCACTGCCCCCATCAGTAAAGCAGTGTTCTGCCTCTGCTTTGGCAGACAAATTTCAGGAAGTTTAATGCAAAAGCTGTGAGCTAAGGCCCTGTGACATGGCTAGGTATTGCAGCTGATGTGTATCAGGCACGCCAGCAAAGCAAATGCCTTAATGTGCTGCACCAGCATCCTATTAGATGAGTACAAACAAGACCGGGGGGAAGTTGCAAGCAGAGATTCACGCTCATGCCTGGGCATTTTGGTCTTTGTAGCTCTTGCTTTACCGGCAAAGAGAAAGCACAGTGCCCCTGAGCACAGCAGCAGGCAGCGGTGGCGGCAGCAGCGCTGCAGGAACCCTGCTGCACCACACCATGGTGGTGTTTCCTGGGGGCAGGCAAATAAAGTCATTGATACAAAGCTTGCAGTATTTGCTAACTCTGTGCGAGAGAGCAACATCATTATAGCAGTACTGGCAAAGTAAATAAGATAATTTAACCCAAATTACTTCATCAAATGAAGAAAACAGAGCACTGCCTTTGCCCCTTTTGAATTACTGAAGGAAGCCCAGGGGCCTGGCTCTTTCCTCAGATGCAGAGGGGCTGCTGGAGCTTGTGGCCCTAGGCTGATTTAGAAGTGAAATGAAACCAAACAGAGCCTTTAATGTGAGTGGACACGACTGGGTTAAATTAATCTTGGCTGCAACTGCCATGAGGGAAAGGGGATTAGGCTCCGGATCATTTAGGCCACGCAGGAGGGTGCGCATCGGCAAGAGCTGGGGCACCTGGGCTGCCCAGACTGCGATGGTTTGTGCTGACCGGAGCTGGCCTGGCTGGGCCGCGCCGCCTCGGCGCAGTTGGGCTGGATCACGCCTGACATGGGGAGAGAGGGAGCAGCCGCGGCTCCAGCCTGTCGGGCTGCTCGGCAGGTTGATGAATGTGCTGGGCTGCAAGCGCTCGCCACCCCGGCCAGTCCAGCCCATCCACAATGAGTTACAGTTTCCCGGTCCCCCTCCCAGCACCTCCTCCCCCTTCCTCCCCGCTGCCGCCCGCCGCCCTGCCAGCAAAGCCTTGGCCTCGCACGGCGGTGCCCGCTTCTATCGGGCTGCCGTCATGCCGCTGCAGAGCCTGACGGCGGGGCCTGGGCGAGCAAACTGCCCTAGGCTGACCTTCTGCTTCCTGACCGGGAGACATTTTCCTCCCTGCTTGGCAGGAGCTTTAAACAGAGAGGGGACAGTGCACGCGTGGAGCTGGAGGCCTGGCTGGGGAGCGGGTGCCTTCCCAGACGGCCTCATGCCAAGCCGGTCCTGCCCGCGGTGGCTGCCATGTCCTCCTGAGAGGATGTCAGCAGGGAGCCGTTCGCCCGCAGGGCAGCCCGAGGAAGCGCGGCCATCTCCCAGGGAAAATGCGCGCCAGCCCTGCCGTGTTCCCACCAGCTTCTCTTTTCCTCTCCACGCATCTGTTTTCGTTTTCTTCACGTTTATAAAGATGATGTTCTCCCCTCCACATCCCTTCCCTCCCCCCCGGCCCTCCCCCCCCCCCCCCCCCCCGAAGATGAATTTCATGTGTGCCTTGAAACAGGGCAAGAAACAATAAATATTTATGGGTACCAGGGGAAGGTTGAACTGTAAACCACTACTTATCCCTATGTCTCTTATGAAAGGAATTAGCATTGCAAAATTTACATTAGGAAAAAAAAAGGAGAGAGAAGCGTTTCTATGATGTGAAAATGCTATGCCTCATACCCATGTAAACTGGAGCAAACTATCCCTTCACAGGGCCAAATCTGGGACATGGCCTTTTAACTGTAATGACCAAATTAAAACAAACGGCCAAAATTAAACACTCCAGCCTTCACTTAATGTGAAAGTTCAAGTAATGAAGGAATATGCGTGTAGCAGATTGCTTTGTCTACAGATTTATTTGAATGAATTCTTAGGGTGTTTTGAAGCAGTTTTAAGTGTATTCAGAGATACTGTACAGATAAAGACACGTAAGGACATAAAAATACCAATGTATGCAGCCAAGCACAAACAGCTTATATGCCTCTAAATCCAGAAGGGGCCATAATAATGGAGTGTTCAGTATGGGTTGTTAGAAGCCCAGGCAAAGATAAAACTCCAATAAAAGTACATTCTTTTATGTTCCATGTTAAAGGAAAAGCAACGTAAAATGAGGATTTATGTTTGTGGGGGCAGGCAGATGAATACAGGCCCTTTAATAACCTGGTACTGCAGGAAAGGGAGCAAGCTCCAGTGTGGTTTCCAGAGCTCTCTCTGGCAGCAGAAAGGGCCTGGCTCTTTCATAGTGGTGCTTGGATATGGGAAAGAAGCACATGGATACTCGGCAGGTAGCCTGCTGCCTGGCAAATCTTGATAGAACACCTAGGCTTAAAGACCTAATTTTTACATTGTTCAGCATCCCTATCAAAGTCAGTTTTGGAGCATGCTTCAAGTGACCTTTACCCTCTGGCTTTTCTTTGAGCAAGGGTGATCCCAAAGGGCCTTCACACCAAAATCAAGTTATACTTGCCTTCAGCACAAGCAAGAACATATTCTAAAATTGTCCATTCTGGTATTACTGTAGAGCAGCAATAGTTGCTTTAAGTGGTCGAGAACACTTAGCATTTGTAAGGAAAGTAAAAAAGGTTTTCTCTTTCCATGTTGGTATTCCCAACATAGTAATACATTGCTGCTGGTATGGAGTATTTTCTATTCTAGTGAACTTGGGATGGTGGATCCTAACAGATAACTCAGACTGAAACTGAAACTTGAGTTTGAGGCTGGAGCTGAAAAGTGTCTTTCTTCTGCTGCTTCTTCAGAAAAGGTAGAATTAGAACAAATCTCAGTTACTCAGTAATCTTTGTCCTCTATTTATTCATCATTCACATCCAATAAAAAGTATTCCCCAAACCTTCTTATTGCTGTCATCTGTTTTAAATGCATCTTGGTACTGTATTCTGGCCTCTTTGTAATGCCAACTGAGGAGAAACAGACACTGAATAAGTCAAATTTCATTGTCTCAATATAAGATCAATAACATCATTTGCAGAGGTGAATAAGTCATGAGGAATTGTTGGCAAGTATATGGGCTCAATAGCATGATCCTAAAAATCATCGTGTGACGAGGTTTCATTGTTTCTTCACTTCTCTCAAAGAGACAATGAGACCTGTCATTTGTTCAATGGTATTACTAAATTAGTTTTCCTCTTGAATAAAAGAACTACTGGTAAAATATTCTCTACCATTTTGTCTCTGTAAGTCTTTTGGAGGATGGAAGAGGAGAGGAAGTATTTTTGTCTTCTGTATTTTTGTCTTGACTCAGAAATTTTACCAAGGTCATTTCATATGTACAATAAGCTTCAACAAGGCCTATGAAGTGGAGCTTCTGGAAATTCAGTCCATGAAAGAAAGATGAAGTCAATATGGATGTAAATAAAAACTGTAAATGACTAGAAAACCTCAGACCACCTGTTCTACAAACTAGATTTTTAGAGTATTGTGAATGCTGTAATTAATCTTTTATAAGTAAAGATTTGTTCTCAGAGCTCTTATAAAGTCCCTGATTGTCTATTGGTACATTTAACTGCAGTTTTCCTGAATTCAGAGCAATAGGTAATAGAAAGGATAACTCTTTAACATGTTTTGTTTTGTTTTATTTTCCTAAATAATGTTCATATTAATTTTCAACAGCTTCAGGGTAGCTAAGGGGACAATGTATGAGACTATTTTATGAAGACATTAATTTTAGACTTGATATTTCCAAATCCAGCAGCAGTTATAAGATGGTCTGACTAAAGAGTTAGAGCTATGGTCTACCAATCTCCATCTGCCTAGTGATACTATTTAAAAGCACAAATGTCATGGGAGAGGTTTTGGGTGATTTGTATGAGTGAAAGTAAACCATTACCTGATGTATGTTGAAGTTTAAATGATTCCCCTGAGCTCAGTATCAGCCGTTAGTCTGTAAATAAAATGGAGTGGGGGCTTTGAAATTCTGATAGGGTTATTGCACTGTGCCTGATGCCCACCTGAGACTTGGTGCTGTGACTCTGTCCTGCATATATGAATAGGAGATAGTGGTCAGATATCCACAAAATGGAACAGAGTTTTTATGGCACATGGAAACTCTTCTCAATAGTCTTTCCTTTGGGTAAGATGATCTAGAGAAAGAGAGTGTAAGGAATTGCCAACCTTTTCCTGCTTTATGATAAGAATTCTCTGGATAATCTCTGGGTTGTCATTCACAAGCCCAGGCTCTCCCAGACTTTGGAAGGTTAACTGTGTGTAAAAATTCAAGTCTTCACTATCTCCAAATATTCTGATACTACCTTTAAGAGTGTGGAACAAAAGTGATAACAGTCAATGAATGAACTCTCACTGGGCATTGATTCAAGACCTGAGAGTCTTATCTTGAAGTATCCAAGAAGCCTTGCATTTCGGGGTGTTAAAATTTTAGTTCTAGATCACATTTGTGTAGGTATATCATATGATGTATTTTATGTTTAATAAGAATGAAATTGGAGTTTTAAATTTCTTTTCTGAAAAATAATGTTACAGCTTTAGCTGGCACATATGAAAACAAGTAGTTTCTGGTGTGTAATTATATTTTAGAAAGTTAAAACTTATAAAGGGAACTGATTTTAAGGTGTACTTTACAATTTTATAAAACAGAAATCTCAATGGATTAATGACATAAATGTTGGAAAATTAAATGGATTTAAACATTCAAATATTTTTATCAGAATTAGGGAAGAGCATGGAGATTAAGGGAATATAATTAGTGAAAGTGAACATAATTTATTTATGCAAGATACAACAAAATTTATAATAGCTTATAGTTACGGATATAAGAGGAGCCAGTTTGTAATTAAATTCCTCCACTCACATTTTGAGATATGTGGAACTATGGGAGAAAGCTGTTTGATATGGAGGAGAGAGAGGGTCCTGTGAAGTGATTTGTGCAAGAGTCTCTTGCTGCTTGGTGCTGCTCTGTTGTCTTGGTGAGGCTGGGGTTGTTCTTTCAGCCCTTAAATGCTGCAGTCAGTGGTACCTGTTTCCTCTGTAGGTGGCACATCCTCATCTGAATCAGTTCTCATGTCTCAATAGGAGGTAGGGAACACTTCGGATGTGAGTATTGTTTTTTTTTTTTTTTTTTTTTTTTTTTTTCAGCAAAGATATAAAAAAGCTTCTTCAGTTGCTGAATGTAAGTGTTCTGCAATCATTTCTCTAGCAATAGAGTTAATTTACTTCAAGTGTCCTAATCCCAGTTCCACCTAGGATCCTTCTGTTTGCCTAATTCTCTCTGAACTTGCAGGTTGACTGGTATTTTCCTCACTTTCCTCTCTAATTTGTTGGGTCATGTTGTTGCGCACCATTACACATATACCGCTCCCCACTGCAAAGAAGTGGTGTTTCATTAGTTGAGTCTTAATTAGAGTTTACCAAAATGTTTTTTCAGTCTTGGAAAGAAAAGTGCTAAGTTATAATAGTATTTAGTATTTAATTACATTCCAGTAATATCTATAATGTTTTGGGTGTTTTAGGTGCTCACCACCATGGGAATTAAATCCTTGTAACTTTTAATGTGATTTAGATCTTAGGTAAGTTAATAGATCTAGGTGCAAATCCCAGTCCTTTCCACTTTCATTACACATTGATCCAGCCCACTCTGTGTTTGTTAAGCCACAGAATACCTACAGAAGTAGGGGACTGCACTGTAAACATTAGCTGAAAGGCTGAAATAAAGGCACATGCTATATGATTCATTCAAATTTGTCCAGCAATTCAGTGGCAGCATTGGAAGCAGAACGCAGGTTACACAGCCTGTCTCTTGCTGCATGCTTGCACAGACACAGCTGAAGTGTGCTAGAGCACTGCAGAGATTTTTGGCCTGGCATCTATGGGTAGTTTTGTAGAGATTCACCACAGATAACTAAGAAAGCCAGTGTGGGCACACTAATAAATCAAGGAATGTGTGCCTGCCCTGACAATGATTAATGTTCACGAGCAACTCATAAATGAGTTGCTAAACTAGATAACTTGGATGCTGGTGGCACTGTTTTCATAGAATCATGGAGCTTAATACCAGAAACTAACTGTGGTATACCATGTTAGTCTGATTCTCCACCAGGGCAGGTACAAGGTTCACTGGTAGCCCTACAATATGAAGTGCATGGTACATACTTGGCAAAATTGTCACTGTGCTATGCTGTGGCTTGCAATAATAAAGCAACCTTGGAAAGCTGATTCCATGGATAAAGGAAAATTCTTTTCAAGTGGTTTTGATAAGAACCACAACATGAAATCTGGGTGGAAGTTAGTCACATCCTCACCTGATAAGGAAGTTTTCTTCAGTAAATGAGTTGTGAAAGCCTGCTTGCAATTAGATGGAAAAACTCCAGATTCTACAAGTACATTTTCTGGTCCCTGATTTGTTGTTACCAGATTTGATCAACGCCCCTCTGAGCGCAGCAGCCAGGTAGGGATTGAATCCAAAGCACATGCCGAGGGCTTTTAGCTCTGGATAACATCAAGGGGATTGGACTAAGATACTTCTGAGAAAGGGCTCAATATCCAGATAGGAGAGGTCATAAAAGCTATATGAAGGGAAAAAAGCCAGAGAACTGAGCTGGCTCACAAGTGAGTTTCCAAGGTCAGGGCATTTTATTTAAAAAGCAATTACAAAACTTGTTACAAATGCTCAGGGACCTAGGAAGGGATTAAGCAATCTTGTCAGTTGTACGAACCCTTTTGTGACAGCAAAACTACCCGTAAGTTAATAAGGCCTGTGTGACCATAATATCTGAGCAGAGTGCAGAGTGAGTCTTCCCCTGCAAACAATGATAGGAAAAATGTTGCTTGGCTTTGAAGAGGGGCCCATTGTGTTCAGTCAGATGCAAAGGCATCTTGTTTAGATTCTTGAAGGAAGAGACTCAGGCTGTGAGGCTGGCCTGGAGTCTGGGCAAAAACAGTGGGGGAAGAGGCTGAGGATGCAGACAGAGGCAAAATGTCATTAATGGGGACAGCAGTTAAAAAAAAGGTGGCAAAGGAGGAAAAGGACCTCAAATACTAGTATCAGAAAGTGTATTCAGGGATGTGTGTGCATCCCATGTGCATGCATGTGCTGTACTGAGCTCAAAGTGGTATATTGCTATTGTAATTACTCAAAGGTAGGTATCTAATTCTCCCTGGTTTTGAAATCACAGTCATATATATATACCTTGCGTGCTTATGTGCATGATTAAATATGTCTTTCCTCCCCTGTCTACATAGTTTTCATTGGTAATAGGCCATGATACTACCATAATTTTTACTAAATCTCCTTTTTACAGTTGCTCATTATTTTCCAAAACACTATATTTATTCTTAGTTTTTCCACAATTGATCTTGACTAAAATGAGAGTATGTTAAAAATTTGCAAAGTACACCAGATGACAGCGTGTGTATTTTGATCTCCTTGTCCATCTTTTCATCAATCTGCACGTTTATATTTCTTTATTTATGGGGACAGGGAGCAAAATGCAGAGAAATAAATAAAAAGAAACATGACATTACTAATATAAATGACCAGGCCATTGCTTCAGTGTCAGAATGCAATTAGATCTGACCTGGGACTGGAATTCACTCCTCAGCAGGCCTGCTTAATGATTAGTTTTATTGTTTCTTCATCACCCCTACTGGGGGGTTCATTTTTACTGGTAATGGAAAAAGACTGTTGCCCCTGGATAAAAAGCTGGTCATGAAAGACAAAGGGCTGATTGAGGACTGCTTGGCTTTTCAGCCCACATACCACCTCTTCTTTTGCTGTCCTGGCTGACAGCAGGAAAAACAGTGAAAGGGGTCAAATCTTAAAGGGCCTTCAGGGTATGTAACATTGTGCTGCACACAGAAATTAGCTCGAGAGGCATTTATTGCTTAGAGCAGTTCTGATCGCTGTGGTAAGACAAATTGAAAGATTTTTTTTTGCAGCAAGATGTTTCAGGTACCAGACATTGATTAGTATTTCTGAGACAGTAAGCACAGTTAGCAATATAACTGTGGTTTACAAACACCTGCTCACACTCCCAATCCCTGCATGCAGGTACAAGTACATTTCCAGCAACAGCTAGAAATTTCCCAACAGCTGCAACAGGTAAAGACTAGTTTAAATCCTTGCCAAAACTTGCATGCCAGCTGCTACCTGTTCGGAAGTGTTTCCAGAGGGATTTATTATTAAGCCCTGGCACAAATAAGAAGAATACAAATAGTTCCTGTTTGTTTGCTTTAGTTCACTTGGTACATGAAACATGCAGTGTGACTCACAAAGTTGTAGGATGAGTCTGAGGTAGAATTACAGACGTGGTGCTATCTGATATTATGAGATGTAACAGGTGTCTCTGAAGGCAGTTTCCCCATCTGGAAACAGTGCTTCAGGGAATTTAGGCTCCTTGTTGGGGAAAGGCTGGTTGGTTTACGCTAGCTATGATAGGTGAGCTACCAGCAGAATTGGAATTGGTGGTTTCTTTAGCTGAGCATCGATAGGCTGAGGTGTGTATTGAAACCACAGTAACTAAATGTCTGAGTCTGCAACAACTCAACTGGAAGTTTCATGAGAACAGCTTTTATGCTGAGAAAGCCCTGCCAAAGAGCAATGCCATTGCCATTCCACCCTCCCCATACTAGTTCAGCCAGACAGAAATGAAAATAAAGTAAAGCTTTTATAAAAACTTAATACTAGATATACAAAAGAACTTTAAGGCCAGACTACCCACTGGTGTAAATCAGTGTTCATTCAAGGACTTTAGCATGGCTACACTGATCACATCAATCATTGAACTAGTCTTTAGTGTTTCATATTGTAATAAATCACTTAAATAATGAGCATTCATGTTTTTATAATTGAATCTGCAACAGAGCAAGTCAAGAGGGAGTTAAAATTACAGTGTGAATATAAAGGAAATGTGGTCAGCTGTGGACCTCAGAATTGCTCTCTCAAATGAACTGGAAATATCAATGACTTAAATTTGAGTGAATTCTGAAATGAATTTGAAGCATAGGAACTGAAATCCAAACTGACTGCGGACACAACATTGTCTGTAGTGTGTGTATCCACTTGAGAGTTGGGTCCACAAAAAACTTGCTCTCATGACCTATTCCAAAGGGTAATTATTCTCTAAATATTCCTAATCTGTATAGATTCAGCTTGTATAGGTAACTATTTCTATATCAGCTAGGGCACACAGGCACACCCTATGCATGCACTGGCACATCCAAGTCACTTGGTGTCCCTAGGCTGCGTGAAATTCACCTCTTCTTCACCCTGCCAAAAAGTTTCAAACAATCTGATTTTGAGTGAAACAGCTGGGGAGGCTGGCAGAACCTGGAATTCAGCATGGAGCCTTGTGGCAAGTTGCTGGCAGCCTTTCTGCAGTTTCTTCTGGGGCCTGCAGGCAGTTCTTTATCCACTGTGGTGACTCCAAGGCACTTGAACAAATGGGTACCTGCAAGACAGGTCAGAGCAATGTGTTCTCTTTTCCTTTCTATTCAGTCAGGAAGTGCTACTCCCTCCATGTTGTCTTCCTGAGAGCTTGGAGGATCACTTTTTGCTTTTGATTTGGAGGTTGCCTGGGAAGAACAAAGAGTGTCCTTCTTCAGTGGGTTGTATGAGAATTAGAGCCAAATGCTGTTGGCACAGGGATATGATGGGACATCTGTAGAGAGCCATGGCCATGGTGACTTCTCTTTATGTTTCCTATCTTTTTCAAGCTGATAGATCAGAATTTTGGGAGTGTCAGCTGGGCTCCTTCTGAGCCACCTCACTGCAGATCAGGTCAGGGTGGGTTGGAAGGCTGCCTCCTTGTCCAGTGTTTCATGTGATTTCCACAGGCAAAGACTTATCTCCCAGTGCCTCTGGGATATGTACACATAAGGAAGTTCTTGATTGCTTTCCCTTTCCATCCAAGCTTTGCCACCTGCAAGAGAGAGACTTAAGAGTCCTCCTGATCCTGTTTAACTGTGTAGGCCTATAGGCCCAGTTCGTGTAACACAGTACAGTCTTTGGCAGAGGATAATCCTTCCTGAAGCAGACATTAAGACCCATGAGGCCTGTGGAGGCACATTGCTTCCTCTCTCTTTGTGATCTGCCTACTAGTGCTATCATTTGGCTGGAGGACAGGAGGGTTAGAAAGTGCCTGTCTCAAATTTTCCCTTCATTCATGCTTTCTCTGCATGCTCCTGGGGCCTCCTGTGTGCTACAGGGCCTAGCAAACAGTGGTGTGAGTCCAGTAGTGCTGTGCATTAGGGTTGGGAGATAGGCATGGTGCAGATGAGATAGGTAAGAAGGGGTTGTTGTTGGTGTCACGGGGTTGTGTGGGACTGATGCCGGGCATCAAGGTGCTGTAGGTAACATGACTGTGTTATCGTGTACTCCACCACTGCTCACTGCTGGAGTGACCTAACGGCATGTTTTATATAGCCAAAGAACCTAAGGACAGTCTACAATACTTGTAAGTCTAATAAATAGCATTTTTGGTGTAAGAAAAAGTGCAAAGTGTTTTTTTTTTTTCTTTTTTTCTTTTTTTTTTTTCCCAGAATCACACACACAAAAAGTAAAAGAAAAATATATGGAATAATTGCAGATTATACCATAGTGTGTAGCCTCTTGAATGTTTGAAGTCTCTCTATCCTTTGTCTTCAGAA
Organism: Heteronetta atricapilla; assembly: GCA_011075105.1. NCBI lineage: Eukaryota > Metazoa > Chordata > Aves > Anseriformes > Anatidae > Heteronetta > Heteronetta atricapilla. Next base: position 115,458,797 of record CM021732.1, read on the forward strand.
GTTCATTTCCTGAAGTCCTGATCTTCTGCTTATGAAGAGAGGTAGTCACAGGAGAGCTATGGATGTCATCACAGTGGAAATAAAAAGCTGTTGTTTTGCAGGTCTCTAGGCTGGTGAGATCTCCGGGCAGCTAGTCCTGGCCTTTCACAAAAGGATGGAGACAGTGTATATAAGCAGTGCCTGTCTTCTCATTTGCCTGAATTACACACTGAAGTCATTTATAACAAAGGGGAAAATGTGTATTGTTAGTAATTGTTATGTTAAGGAGTGAGCCCAACTTGCTGATTTAACATTTATTTCCTCTTATAAAAGGGAAGATAAAATGACAGTAGAGGGTGGTGAGACTTGGCAGGGAGCAGTGTAGAGAGCAGGAGCATTTCAGAGTCATTTCAGACAGGTTTCTGCTAGGTTTAGGGAGCTGTGTTATCTCATCTCCATTTTTTTATTATTTTTTATTTTTATTAGAGTGGCAGATCCAGCATGCCCAGCAGGGATGCCACATCAATTCACTGTGGAGCATAGTGTCCAGCACATGGACAGAGAACAGTAAAGCTTCTATGGATTATTTTCTAAAAAGCATGATGGGAGCTGAAACAGAGCTATAGAGGTCATTAGGAAAACTCAAATACAAGATCAAATTGGTTAACAGTCATTTTTTTAATGTGGTTAAATTAGTTGCTGCTTGGTCACTTAATCTTGCATTCTATGATTATTGATGTCTTGCCCTCCAGGTTTACTTCCTCTGTTTTGTGAACAGGCTCCAGTGTGAGAATTTTTGAGCATAGTCTCATGAAAATTATGTTCAACTCTGCACCTCTGAAGATCACATGATGGTAACTCTGCCCGAGTGGCCACTTCCTCCATGTCGCTGATGGCATCTCTGAGTTTATGGGCGCACATGCTGGTTTTATGAGACCCTTCAAAAAACAGATAGGGTTGCTGGCTATTCAGTGTATCAGTCTCATGCTGGCCTGCCATGTAAATTGCTTGTTGGTGTCCATGAGGACCGTCATTCTAATAAAAGAGAAGATGCTAATAATGCACCATTCCAGTGCATTTTCAACAGGAAAAGACTCAGTCAGCAGACAAGGCAAATGTGAAGGGGCACTTATTGCTCCAGAACAGTTTGTCTGCAACTGTCACATTGTTAATTAATGCTGGGTCTGATGAACTCAGAAGTCTCCCCACCAGATGGGAAATGATCAGTCTGAGTGCTAGAGAGTGCACCAATGAGTGGTGATTCAGAAGGATGAGCTGGAAAACCCTCATACTGAGTAGACAGCTGTCTAGGGCGAGCCAGGAGGGAGCACTGAACTTTAGCCAGGATGTGCCTGAAGTCATAGCCATTGCTGAGCCTCAGTGGGGTTTGCGGGAAAATTCTTCAATCTAGTCATAATCCATGACCAAGTATCCTCTTTACTGTATGCAAGAACAAGCAGTCAACTGCTTTGCTGCAGTGTAACCACAGGGTATGCTTACAGCTTAGAGTGCTTGTCTGGATGGGGAAAATGTAGGACGGGGAAGGAGGAATAAAAGCTTCTTCTTAGGCCCCCACTAAAAACATGCATTTAGCAAGTGACCGGATGACCTGGAGTTAAGTAGTTCCTTGACTGTGCCACTTTCAGATGCTTGCAAGGACCCTGAGATAGCTTGAACCAGAGCACGCAAAAAAGAGTCTGACTGTCACTTCGTGCTTAGGGCATACTGTTGGGAGGGAGGAATCCTGCTTCCTGGTCTGTGTCTATGTGGTACTAACCCAGATTTGAATGAGAGGCTGGAAGATGACACTGACACAAATTCCTCTTCCTGTTCCATTTAAACAAGCAAATGACCACAACTATCTTTTTGGGAGACCTCAGTTTATTAGTGTGTGTTGAGCCTGTTCTGAAAGCACGTAAGTTGGTTTCAAGGACTGCATTTTGAAGGATGCAAACTGAGAAACACCTTGTTCCTGAATCATGGTTATATTGAAGAGTACAGGTGTTCATCATCACAGATTTTGGCAATTCTGCACATTTGCAGGTGTGATTTCCTGCAACCTGGTGTACTTCATGTCAATTAAGACAAGTCCTAGTGACTTTAGGCATCCTCAAGTTTAGGCTTTTTATTTTTATTTTTTTGTCACCATTTTGGATTTAGGTGCCTCATATCCATCTACCTCTGACTGGAAGAAGCTGTGTCCTCAGACTTATTTGTACATCTTATTACATGAATTGGTTGAAGTTAAGGCATTCTTCATCCTGTAAGAATTTTGTAGCTACTTGATATTTTTAGTGATATTATCATTAAGAATCTTTAATTTTGTGGCTTTTTCTATCAGACGGAAAGAATCAGACTAAAGAAGAAACACTCAAAGTATGGTGTATTTTCTAAAAAAAAGTCAGACATAGTCATGCCTCTTTGTTCTGAAAATGAGTTTATGAAGTGTTTGATGTTTGAGTTAACTGCAAAACCAGAAATGCTACAGAAACAGCTCTCTGAAATGTCACGTGCCTTTCTAACATTGGCTAAAATATTTTGAATTTTAAGAAAAGTATGCTGTCAGAGGTTTGATTTGTATAGTTATGGCCATATTTTCTCAGAAGTAAAAAGACCTCCCAGTCCTTAGCTAGAATATGGACATAACTCTGTAAAAAAATGTTATTTTACTTTTTCCTGATACTGGTAGGAACTTTTGTGTTCATATTCCTCTTATATGCTTAGTTAAGAATAACAACAACAACATCACCAACAAAAACAACAACCCCAGACCCACAAGTTTAAATGATCCATACACAGAAATGTGAATAGAATGTTCTAAAGATTCTTATTTTCCAAAAAAAATTAATGTAATTGACTGACTTGTGTTTTATAGCAGGCTGATGACTGTCAGGTGTCAGTAAGCTGGTGGCTTAAAGGTTGCCTCTTTAAGTAGTCCTCATCAAATGAATTGCTCACTGTGAACAAGGATGGATTTCTGGCCCTGTGTTTGCTGAGACACTCTTGGAGAGGTTCTTACGATACTACTGGTGTCTGGCTCTGCCTCTTGTGGTACATTTTTCCCTGCTATGGGCTGGAAAAAGTGGTTAGAGGTAAGACTAAACGGGGGTTCCAGAGAGTCAGTGAGTCTGAGGCCTTATCTAAACAAAAAATGTACCAATTTAACTAAACTTATTTAGAAACAGAGGTTGCTGAATTAATGCCACCCCTTTTCTTTTTCTAGAACAAAGTCTGGGGAGAAACATTTTTCATGCCAGTACAATTTATACTGTTTCTAATGCCTTTATTTTCCCCTTTGTACTGTCAACAGCACTTGTTTTGTAACTCTTCTGTGCATATTCCAGCATATTCCTGGATGGTGAAACAGAAACTGAGTCCCTTGCTGCTTTTGCTTCTTCATTTCTTCCTTTGTACGTTATTTCCTAACCTTTCTAGTGGTCATCTGAATATTTAGCACAACTCTGTTACTGTTCATTCATAAGGATGTTTGCATATTCTCTCATAGGCTTGTTTAGAGAGATGTTTCAAATAGTTTTTTTTAATTTGTTGCACAGTTTAGTATATTAAGTGTGGATATGAAGGGACCTTGCAGCTGTAGAAGGATCCTACCAAACTTACAATTTATCACATCAAATGGCAAGGTGGCTGGTTTTCACGCAGACCTTTCCCTCATAACTAGATATTGGCTCATGACTGAAAGTAGGAAAGACCTTGTCATGTATTGCAGACAACTTGTGGCAATAAAAGCATGTAAGTCAAAATAGATAAAAAGAGGTACCCAAGTTGAAAAACAAATCTTTACATTCATTTTTTATTGTTGTTCTTGCCAAAAGCCTTCCTGGCATTTCCAGAAAGACTTAGTGATAAGTGCTGTTAGAAATGTGCCCAACAAGCACCCCTTGTGTGCAGGCTTGCATGTAAAACCACATGACTTCCAGGTCTCCGAGTAGGTGTGGCTTCAAAATGGAGAAATTACAGCAGTGAGCTGGAAGAATGACTTTTTCCCCCCTTTGTAATAATAATGTCAGAGCTGTTATTACATTTGGCTTGGGGAGCAGGTTGGAAGTGTTTCTCAGAAGGGAAGTGCTTCCAGCTCCATGTCTCTTTCAAGAGCTCCATTCCCATGTACTTGCTGGAAACCTTTCAGGAAACCACATTCCCTTTCCCGTCCCTGTTCAGCAATGTGATCCTTCCCAGCCAGAGCGGCTTGCAGACCGCCTCGTCGTCTGGGCCTGGGAAAGGAATGTGACAACGAGGGGGCAAAAGTGCTGGTGCTTCCAATCCCTTCCTATTCTGCCTTTCAGAAGAAACCTCGTCCCCACCTCCTTATGAAAGGGTTTTCTACATCCCTAAGCATGTTTAGAAAGATCTGCAGTCTCTAATTTTCCAGAATGTGGTGGATGAAGGATGTGATTTTATCTGGAAACAATCACATGGCCAGATCCTCAGCCTTGTGCGAGTCCGCCTGATGCTCCAAGGGCCACACTGTGCTGTTGTCATTTGTGCTGGTGGCAAAGCAGGTCCAGTAGATTGCTCCCTAAGTTGCCTGTTATGGCCCTAAATGATGGCTGGTGTCTGGCAGTACTGCATGGGATGGAAACACTATTGCTATGCAGAAGAAATGCCCTGAAACTTTGTGCTAGTGCAATTTTCCAGGCAATCAACAATTCAAAAAGACAGTAGGTGAAGAAACGCTGTTTATATTACTAGTTTCAATAAATAAGATAAAGAGGGCAGAAAGAAGAGAGGCGATCAAGGAACTGTTAATGACTTAGAGGACAGAATCATATTAGAAACAGAAATGTAAACTTGTTTTGCTATTGCTAAAAGCCCAGGAGATACACATTTCATTTTGCAGAGAAATATTCTGATCAGTGTTTTCTTCTGTCATAGCAGTGGACAATTGAGCTTGGATCCCCGCCAGCCTTTTTTATCCTCTCTTTAAACTAAACAATTAATTAAAAGGGAACACAAGGCAGGACAATTTAGACAGCTCTGTTAGTTTAGACAGAATGGGTTATTGGGCAATGCCATTGCGGCACAGAACAATCGCTCCTAGCTTCTGTGCCACAGGAACAGTTAAGCCTTTCAAGATGATTTTCTAGCCACTGCTGTTAGGGTGGTTGTGCTGTTTTCTTATTCTTTATTTTTATGCTGTTTCATTTGCTCATCATTGTTACTGTTTCTATTATGTGGTGCATGGGTGGTAAGGACTAGATAGTGATTCTCAACACAACAGTTTCTCTTGAGACAGGCATTTACCCACCCTGAGACAATTGCTCTCCAAAACTGAGTCAAAAGAATACAGGAGACAAGTTGCACAGCCACTGAAGTCAAAGAAAAGCCTCTTGCAGGCCCCAGTGGGTAGGAAAACTGGAAGAAGAAGAGCTACTCTTTTCCATGTTTTGAAAAACTAAGAATCTAAGTTTCAGAAAAATCAGAATAGGTGGGTGACCTTTAGAAACTATTTGAAAGCTGTAGGTGCACAGGAGCTCTGAAAATTACAGTGCTTACTTAAGCATCAGAAATGGCTTCATGGACCATTCAATCCATCCAATTGATCCGTTCAGCCTCCATCCAATCAAGAAGCTTGATCCCCCATCTAAATACTTTTGACTGTGGACATTGTGATAATTGGACAAGGGTTGGGAAACCAAATTTTATTCTGGCTCCTGATGCTCATTTAATATGTCCCCAGGCAGTAGCTGTTAACCCTTTTGTACTTAGAAACCATCTGTAATCTGGGAATAACAGTGTTGCATACTTAAGTTTTGAAGTCTGACTAAATACAGTTTGTAAGAAACTATGTGAGGCCAAAGCCATTTTGGGGCTAATCAGTTGCAGAGATGGGGCTAACTAACAGGACTGTTCATAACTTGACATCATATTTATTTCCTTTACAGATATGGTTCCCAGTTTTCACTAGCCTGTGGGAAGCCCACTGAGCGCAGTCTGCTGCTTATAACATATGCTTTACTCCGTTTCAGTGGTCTTCATTTTAACTCTTTAATTTCTAGCAGACATCAGCAACAGAAAATATTTTAGCAGCAGAATGGAGGGCTAGTGCTTCACCTGGATTTTAGGAATGTAAATATTATCCCACTCTGTGTGAATTCATGAAGTCACTAAATAGAGGTTAGCATTATTATTTATTTTATTTTTTATTCTCCACTAGGGATGAATTTTACACCAGAGAGTCTTTGGGGAAAAACGAAGGATTTTTTTTGGATGTGTGTAAAACATATTGTTTAAAATATCTCATGACTTTCTGTGTTAAAAACAAACAAACAAACAAACAAACAACAAAGTGTCATCACCTTCACTTCATTCCATTAACCCAACTTGTTTTCAGCCTCAGCTGTTCAGTATTTATCACCCTCTATTGTCATATATTACACAGCTGCATCAAGGCAAGTTTTAAATGAACAAACAAACAACAACAAAAACCCAACCCCAAAACAATAAAAGTCAAACCCAGTCCAAAATTGAAGCTCATGGTAGGTGGGAAGAGTATAATGAGTAAAATGTCATTGAGAAGAAAGTGTTTGCTGAAGAAGTGTAATGCCAAAATTTCAAGTTGAGTTACAAGATTTAAAAGATTAAAATCAGAGGAAAAATTTGAACTGATTGAAGTCTTCTGTAACATTTATTTCCCATTAATGGTCATGAAGCTAAATTACATAGTAGATTTATATCAAGGCAGCAAAGTCGAAATGCTTAAAGTGAATTGAATTGCAGTGAATTTCTGCCCCTAAATCACTGTCTGGTGTGGTCCATCTGAAAGGTTGCTGAACCTAAGTTATAAATCATATAATCTTTTTGCTGCTCTGCCATTCACACACAGCCTTCACTTAAACTAAAGTGTTAAATATCATAGAATCATTGAACAGTTTGGGTTGGAAGGGACCTTAAAGATCATCTAATTCCAATCCCCCCCATCCGTGGGCAGGGACACCTTCCACTAGACCAGACTGCTGGCCTTAAACACTTCCAGGGATGAGGCATCCACAACTTCTCTGGGCAACCTGTTCCAGTGCCGCACCACCCTCATAATAGAGAATTTGTGCCTAATATCTAATCTAAATCTAACATTTAAAAACTAATGGTTTACTCCTTATCCTATCACTACAATCCCTGAAAACAGCTTTCCTGTAGGTCCTCTTTAGGTACTGGAAAGCCACTCTAAGGACTCCCTGGAGCCTTCTCTTTTTCAGGTTGATCAACCCCAACTCCCTCAGCCTGTCTTCATAGGAGAAGTGCTCCAGCCCCCTGATCGTCTTTGTGGCCCTCCCCTGGAAATGTTCTAATAAGTTTGTGACCTTCTTCTGCTGGGGACCCCAGAACTGAAAGCTACACTCCAGGTGGGGTCTCATGAGAGTAGAGGGGCATAATCACCTCCTTTGACCTGCTGGCCATGCTTGTTTTGATGCAGCCCAGGATATGTTTGGCTTTCTGTTCTGTAAGCACATGTTCCTGGCTCATGTCAAGCTTCTCATCAACCAACACCCCCAGGTCCTTCTCATCAGGGCTGCTCTCAATCCATTCTCCAGACAGCCTGTATTTGTGTTTGGGATTATCTACCAATATTGTTTCCTTCAACTTAAGTTGCTTGAATTTAGCAACGGATCATCTCACATAGTGTTGGCCATAGCTGCTATACTCCTTTTCACAAGTCCATCACAATAGCAATGTGTAGCAGCCATCTTAGTATAGTGGTTTGAAACCTTATGGAAAAAATGCAGTGCACAGGTAGTCACAGGAAAGTGCAGCTGTCAGTCCCACTGAGGCTAGTGTCCACTCTGAAGTAGTGTTGAGCACTGCAGCTGCTGCTGTTTTCCTAGTACCAAAGTGGCTCCTACAAGGGGTTTGACCTCTTGGCCAAAGGAAGGGGACCCCTGCCTGAGTCTATATATAGAGGCAATTTTTCAACTGTGAACATTTTGGCAGCCTGGAATGCTCTGGGTCCATGGGCTGAAATGCTTCAGCAAAACAATGAAAAGTTGGTGTCCTTTAGTCCTGTCCAATCTCATGTGTCCTGAGGATGCCGAACTTCCTAGACGACAGGTTAATGCCAAACCATGTGCAGCAGTGACCATGGGGAAAGGGAATTGTCTAACAACATTTTCCATGAAAATTGATTCATATTCATCATTTTAAATGATTAAAACACCCTCACAGGAATAAGCTGCAAAGTCAATGCATGTGCCAGGAGTAAAGCAAAGTGCCACCCATATAGCAGTGAGATATAAATAATCATGCTACAAGTAATGTTTTCTATTAAAGAGCAAGCTATCACCCTTTTCAGTCTGTAGAGAACAGAACTGGCAGGCATCTGATGTAAAGTAAGACCCCTGCGTTGTATTCCTCTTACATTAGCCAACTAGTTGATTCAACCATTTTATCAGAAGCAGTGTTTAAATCACATTTGATTAAGATTTGCAAACCTGCCTCCTGACTGAGTGCATACAGAATCTGCATGGCTGGTTTTTAAAATAAATTGAATTAATTTTTTCTCCTTGTGATCACGCCTGATTTGTTGCCTCTTCCTTTAATAGTCTGTGTATAAGCAAAGGTATGTTCAGATGTTAGTTTCAGCAGTTGCATGTTGCATTTAAGCCCAGCATTCCTTACTTCAGAGGTGAACCTCCAGATCTCCCCATCTCCCGTTCTCATTAAACAAAATCCCTGAAATTTGTGCTCTGTTACTGCCTTCTAGTATGAGGAAGTGGTGTGGTAGATGACGCACGGACTGGCCTCCAGGGGAGCTGAGTACTGTTCCCAGCTCTGCCATTTGCTGGGTAATATCCTGCAACTCATTTAATGTTTTTGTGTCTCAGTTTCTCCAACTGTGAAAATGAGGCTAGTGGGCCAGTATTTCCCACTGAAATCAGTAATAGAGTCCTACTGAACTCCTACTGAGTTCAGTGGCACTTCAGTGTGTAGAGATCTGTGGGGAAAAAAAAAAGGAATTGTTGCTTTTAATACATTTTCCTCAATTGCCATTCACTAGTTCTGCTTCACATGAGCATGATTCAGATTTATTCCTAGCCTTCTACTTCTCCGTTATGAAACATAACTGCTTATAAAAAGGTTTATCAGCATTTTTATAATCCTTAACTCTTCTCAGTCTTTTTCTAATGTTTTGTCCATACTTTTCCACCTTAAATTTCTACAGTATAATGAAAACATACTTCCTTACTCCCATGTAATGGAATACAAATGGAAGGGACAAGACAGTATTATTCAAAAATTCTCATCTTATGAAATAATATGTATTAGTTGACATGCCCCAGAGAGATACAACTGACCAGCTGCTCTGGGTGAAACAAATAAAAAGAAAAATCCTTTATTAATGATGTACTCTGCAGTAGACTGTATCTGGGGAATTCCGTAGAAATGGACTTTCTTATCCCTTCCCTGTAAATGAAATACCGAGGAGGCTGAGTTCTTAGAGATTTGGTAGTCACATAAACAGTGCATAAATACACAAGGAATGGTCATATTCAAGGAGGATTTCAGCTTTGGTAACCACTACATCTTGCATTTTCTTTGGCTTCCTTTAGTCAGCTAAAGACTGTGGGTGAGATTTTCCAAATATAGGCAACCTGAAATTCTGACCAAAAAACACACTCATTCTCGGGAGTGGATTAAGGCACAATTCATAGATCTGGGTCTTGGGCTTGGAGGGGGCTTGTATAACCACATTGTTTGGATTGAAGTATCCGGCAGCTTGGGCTCTAGTGTTAGATAGAGCTGTGGAGGTGGGAGGTAGAGCTGAGAGGCCGTGGAGGCGGTTGAGTCATGGGAATATTTACTGTATGTTTGGATGGATTTGGTTAGTTTATTGCACTGCTCTGGCTTTCTTGAGGCATGCTGGTTGGCTCAACTCCAGGACTTCTTTAGTCTTACTCTGTCCCAGCAGTGGGTCACTTTGTCCCACAAATTGTAAACTTGCAGAGAATGCACTTACTCAGTTTCTGATGTGAAATGGAAGACAGGTTAACAGTGAAAACAGATGAACTTTTGTGTACTAGTATAAACACATTGAATAATTTAAGTTGGAGGGGCCCCTTGGAGCCCCTCTAGTGCAATCGCCTGCTCAAAGCATTGCTAACTGCAAAGTTGGAGCATGTTGCTCAAGACCTTTCCCACCAAGTTTTGAATATCTGTAAGGGTGAAGATGCGACAGCCTCTCTGGGCACCCTTCTCCTTTTCCTTTTTTTTTTTTTTTTTTTTTTTTTTCCTTTGCCAATCTTATTTTGAATATTCTTTTTCCTCATACATGGAAGTTACTTTGCTGAGATGAGCATCCATTGCCACTTAGTCTTTTGATGTGCACTTCCAAGTCTCTGTGACCACCCATTATGTAGGTGAAAACAGTAGTGAGACCCTCTTCTTTAGCTCTCTCTTTTCCAGGCCAAACAAATCCAGCTCTTTCAGCTGTCCTCACATATCATGTTTTGCAGTGTCATGTCCCCTTGTCCACTTTGGTGGCCCTCAGCTTGACTTGCTCCAGTTTGTCAGTGTCCCAGAAATAGATACAGTATTCCAGATGTGGTCTCACAAGTGCTGAAGAGAGGGGAACAATTATTTCCTTTGAGTTGCTGGCTATTTTCTTAATAAAGCAGCCCAGTATGAGGTTGGATTTTATTGCTGCAAAGGCATAATGCTGACTCATGTTCAGTTTTCCCTCCAGGAGTCCCAGGTCCTTTCTGTGAAGCTGCTTTCTAATCAGTTGGCATCCAGACTGTTCCAGATACAGGACTCAATATTTGCCTTTGTTAAGCACCATGACTTCAGGTATAACTTTAGATATTGGTGCTCGTTTTGCAAACACAATGCATAACTGGAAACACGATGACATGCTTGTACATGTATCCACCAGGTTTATAGACACATTTTGCTCACTTTTTGTTCACAAAGTTGCCTCATTTTTTAATGGAGAATAATAACACAGTAAAATTACAAAAGTTCACATATATGCAGGGCAATTTCTCTGGATGCATTTTGAACACTTTTAACGATAAACTTCTTCTTTGGATAGGGTTCTGTTTTGCTTTTCCCTTGCTCTCCTTGACTTTTCCCATTCTTAGATAAGAGCAGTGAGAACTGCATGAGGTATATTGGCATAATCAGTAACACAGACTTGTCTGGACCTCAGAAGATAAGTCTGCACTGTATCAGCAGACGGCACCTAAGAATGCTTTTCAAAGAAAAAAGTTCCCTCTATCTTTCAAAGGGAGCTTCCTTCTGTTGTCTTTATTGGAGGTCAGATTGCTGATCGGCCTCCTCCAGAGTTGGAGAAATTCCTCTGAAGATCCCTTAAATTGCATTTCAATTATACATGAGGCAGTACTGGCAAGCCCATTTTATTTCCAAGCTGCCCCGTGGCTTCTCAGAGGTGATGTGCTCTTGGGACCCTTGTTGCAGGTAAAAAACAAAACCCATCTTCTGGTAGGCTGAAAGAGAAAATGTTCCTGAAAAGGCATATCTAATTGATTTAGAGAGAATCAAGTGCTCTCTGTAAACAGTGTTTGCACAGTGTAAATCTCTCACAAATTAGGCACCCAGAGGAATGTGTTAATCAGCAAGGAGTTACAAGGGAACATCAATCTTTAGTGGCTAGTAACTACAGAAGACAAAACATTCAGAATAATTTGATGTTTACAGGCTTAAAATGGTCAAAATTTTATTTCACAATTTACAATGCAAAATAAGTATTCTCATTGCGGATGTGCTTGTGGATGCAAAGAATTTAAAAATCAGCTGATGTTGGAGAGGCCTAAGGAAGATCTTTTGAGTCTAGCCTGCTTTAAAAAATAAAGCAGTTACTAAGATAGAATGAGATGGATTGAAAATGCTGCAGGATTATTCAAGTGCCAGACCCCAGTCTAGGTTCGGGTTGTGTGTAAATTTTGTTTGGTCTTTCCCAGGTCCATGAGAGGTGAAGTTTCTAGCATTTTTGTTGGAGATCCTGTACTTCATACTGTTTTGTCATTCTTTCAGAGATCTGGAGTTTGTCCACTATTTCCTGCAGAGAAAACCTTGGTAAAAATCATCGAGAGAATCCCAGTAAAGGGAACTGCATTTTGGGAAAAAAAAAAAAAAAAAGAGAAATTTTGTTCCAGTGTGTTAATAGAGACAACAAGTTATATCTTTATTGATTCTGGCTTATTTCCTCTACATAAAATAAGACTTTTTACTGCCTTTGATAATAAAACATTTACCAGAGTCTTTTACTATTGTTATTGGGAGAAGACCTTACAGTGCATAAATACTAGTACAAGAATGAAAAATACTGGGCAGAAACTTTAGAGAAAGATATGAATGGAAGTTAACCCTTTTTTTTTTTTTTTTAAGTGCAACTAACACATATGAAAACATAATATGTTTGTTTTTCAGTTTCCTATCACATTTTCCATCTGTTCTCTGCAAGGCTCTTAAACTTCCACTTCCTCTGTGCAGTTTTGTAATATTCCCATTCACAGGAAGTAAGAGGAAGAGCTTTATGAGGGATATGTTACAAATAGACTGTATGTAGGTGTTGGGCTAAAATAACTGGGCTCCAGTCTGATCTGGTATAAACTGAAGACTCTTCAATGGAAGACTGAAATTCAGCTTGTTTGTTATATCCTGCAGCACTGATTTATTATTTTATTATTTTATTTTATTTTATTTAAATTACTGTTACTTTTTCCTAGTGTTTTTCATCTGTAATCACCAAGTACCATATTAAACAATAAAGAATGTCTTTACAGAATTTAGATTGATAATTATAAATATAGTCTATACATAAGAAATGCTTCTGTGACAGAGGCTAGGAGCTATTTACAGAATTCGCTGATGGATTGAGCCAGGTCGCTTTATTCCCAGGCCCACATATCATCAATATGTTGCTTTCTGGTGAAGATGAGTTTCATAAACAGAATGAATAACAGTGAAGCTCTCAACGGCATGTGAAAATAAGAATAAAGTGATCAATTACAGCTTTGGGTCTTGATTGCAAAGAGATTAGCCATGGGACTCATGAATGTGACAAGGACATGAAGGAAGAGTGGATTGCATTGTTCTGCTCAGATTTCCCTCAGCAACAGGAACCCCACATTGCAACAAGGAGAGGACCTATTACATATTTTGTAACAGCTAGCACTGAAGTTATTACAATGTACATATTATACACCATAAGGACATAGATGCCGTAGATCGAGAGCCACAGAAAGTCTTTTTTTTTTTTTTTTTTTTTTTTTCAGCACTGAATCCAACTAGAGTCTTAGTGTGAAATTTGAGGGGAGAGCCAAACTTCCTTTCCTCTAAACATTTCAAAAGATTGATGAGTTCAAAACTGGGATCATCAGGATTAACATCCAAGTTTTGCAAATGTCATGTCTTACTAATTAGCTGATCCAAGCCTCCAGATCTTTAAATACAAATGTAATTATTCCATGACTTTAATCTATCTTTAGTCCAGCTAGAGGATGCTAATTCTGTTACTCACTTTATTACTTTTTTTTTTTAACTTTTACTTTTTTTTTTTTTCTCCTCAGAAAAGCAATTAATTGTCATGAAAACAAAGTTGTTGAAGTGATTTAATTTTGTCATGAAAGCTTGAAAACACACATCCACAAAGCTTTCCCTCCCTCTCGTGCTGTCTCCTGCCTCCCTCTCCCCAGCCCACAGGTATAACAAAACAACCTTGCAAGATGAGCCTTACAAAGTCTATGAACACAAGCTTGTAAATCTGGCACTTGAACAAGCTCAATTATTTTTAACTGCTTTTGTGTAAGACAAGAGGCTATGTAAAGAACAGGATGTTTTGAACATTGAACTCTGGTGCATTACCTAATACTGCTGCTACAGATTTGATGTAATTTCTCTGCAGGTGTTGAAGGCACCATAAAGAGCATACTACTGGGGTGTTGAACATTTAGGATAAATAGCCTTGTGGACTTGCTGATCGCTCTTTTATGAACAGAAATGACAAGTTTATAGTTTGTGCTACAAACAATTTATATTGAAATACATCTTATTCTGCATTCTAAAAGGCATTCTTTTAGACTTTATTTAAAAATATATAGAAAGGATGCTTAACAGACTTTTGTTAATCTCCAGTTTTTTAGGAGCTGTGTGAAGTGATCCACCTTTGCCTTCCCTGGAACATGGGGTTACTGCATCTTCCTTAAGTAGGGAAGGACAATTGCATCCCACTGTACTCTGCGGCTTGCTCTGCAGCCAGGTTCTCTGTTGCTCATCTTCTCTCAGCCCCTATGGGAAGTTTGCTGATACAGAAAGTAATCTTTCCAAATAGTGCAGGTGTCAGAGGTCTGTGTAAGAGGGAGGCTTTTGTGGAAAATTACACAACATCTGCCCACACAATAGCTGGCCAGTACTGTCCTTCCTTCACTTTTCAGGTGCATGAAATGTGTATAAAAGAAAACACTAGGAAATAAGTAGATCCAATATTCTATTGCATGGTTAAAATGTGGTTGTTACTGGAAATACAAAGCATCTTTTTTGAATGTTTTTCAGGGAAATTGTCCTTTCTGACCATATGTGTGATAAACCTGAGGTTAAGTGGCCTCACTTGTGATACACTTGTAAGCAATGACTTAATTTCCCATTTTAAAAGCATGACTAAAACTAAAGTGGAAGAGCACCACTGCTGGGAGTCTGGAGCATAATAGTGCAAGGGGATTCTCTGAGGCTGTACAGCACATTACTCTGCTGTTCCTATCTCACTCAGTGACTCTTTTTCAACACCCTCTTCATGCTTGACTCATTTTGTGTCCTGGCTTCTAGATACATTCTTCCATGGTCACTTAGCATTGTATCATATCATCTTACCATCATACACAGTTCTTTACAGACAGCTATTATCAGCTTTATGCTCACTTATTCTCCAATTAGTGCAATTATTGTGGTGGATGAGCTAAGAACTGTGCTGCTCTTGGTGTCCTCTAAGTATCGTATTTCCCCTGGGCCACTCATTCAACATTGGGTGGGAAAAGTCACATTCCTCATTAAACTCAGCTACCGTCTAATGAGACTCATCTGTGTTGCCTTTCTGCATGGAAAGGCTGACCATTGAAAACACCTGTTTGATTACTCAGTTTGCATTTCTGTCAGTGTGAGGGAAGTCCCTTGTTTGTATTTACAGGTGCTTTGGCAAGACTCATTTTAGATAGAACCCCAATTTTAGTTTTTGAGGTTGTCATCTTGCCATCCTAACCTGGTACACTTGTTTTATGTCCATTTTGTACAGCTGCAAATGCCTGTATGAGATAAAAAGCAATGGAGATAACTCTTTGTAGGGACAAGGGCTTGAAGCTGAAATGGCAGAAAGAAGTGGGAGATGATGTATCTCCTTCTGGCTCACAGAGAAGAGCTAGTAATGTGACTGGGCTTTTCTACAGCTGCATGCTTACTTGCTTGCTGGGGGCTTTCTGTGCTTCTCTGTTGTCCTGCATCTAAGGCAATGCTGTCAGACTTGTGCCTCCAATGGTTGGAAGCTCAGTACAAAGTGTAAGCATAAGAGTAATAACATGTAGTTTAATTGTTTAGTTGTATATATTACATATGCTCTTCTCAGTCAGAATCAGAGCACCTTGTGCCTCACAGGACTGATTTACTCTTGAGGGTAGAGAACATAGTAATCCTGTCAATGGGGTGCTAAGGAAAATCGAGTCCCATATACATCTGTTTGTTGTATTGCCAAGTCTTATGGCTGTATTTCAAATCTATAGATATTTGATGTTTTTAAACCTCCATTCTTTAGATCATGGGATATTGAAAAAATCTGAGTATTTCTTTTTAAAAAGTAGCTTTCATACTCTTTCAGTGACTTGGAAAAGTTTAAAAAGCTCACAAAGTAGGAGACAAGAAAGGACGCTGCATATACCCTTTGGAAAATCTTGTGACTTTTTTTCCGGTGGCCTCATGATTTTTTGCAGCTTTGATTCACAATTTTTGAAAATTTGGAACAGCTGAGTATTTCTGTCCATTTAAGGTGCTGCCATTTAATCCTGACAGTAGTCAGAGGAAAGCCTCTCTGGCAACAAAGATCCGTTAAAATGCATAGCTCATCTTTTACAGTGTATGGCACAATGGGACTGGAAGCCTTTGCTGAGAATTTTAGGCACAACCACAACAAAAATAATAAATAAATGAGGCATCTCATTCTACCCAGAGATGCCGTATAGAGCTGCTGTTAAAGTGCACATTAGCAAATAAAAGCAGCCTAAATTTAACTATGACTCAATTACACTAAATCTGACCCATTTTTGTTCTGTGTTTCAATTTAACACTTATTTACATTCTTAGTCTTGGCGCTGTTAGAAGAGAAGGGTGGGGGAGCAGGCATTCTGGTCCTCAGAATTGCTATAAAAAATTGATGATTAGGAAAACACAGCTATAGTCAGCTTGAAGCTGGGTAGCTCATTTGAACCTACTATAAAAGAAAAGATCATTTTCTCATTCTATTAAAACTCAGTTAGCAACGGCTGTGTAGGCGGCAGGAGATCAGAAGCGAACGTCCAACTTGGAGTTAGTACAACTGGGGTCAGGTCCAAAGCAAACTGCCTGATTAGTGAAACAATTTGTATTTTACAATGACAGCAAATAGGTAAATCTTGTGAGACTCAGGAAATCCTAGAGGACCGTGAATCGGAGCACTGCCTGCTTCACAGGTTGCACGTTCATTTGGAGGTGTCACTGCCTCTGCTTTTTCGTGCTCCTATTCCAGGGACATAAACAAGAAGGACTCAATTTGCTAAGGGTACTTTTTTTCTCCCTCTCCCTCTTGTTTTTACAATCTACATGTAAAGACTAATTGGCTGTGTTTTTCCCAGCTATTTTATGCTTCTCTTGCTCTGGTTACAAGTCGTACTAAACCAGTATATCCATAGGGACCTATAGACAGCCAGCATTTCCAAACGACATGCAGCATTCCCCTTTCTTTTTAAGTGTAAAACATTTACAAGTAAATTTACAAACGCATTAAGAACATTTCCCCGGCTGGCTGTTAGTGTTTATTTCTTCCCCTTCTCCTCCTGGGAGCTGACACCTCCCAGCCCTCACCTTTCGCACGCTGCTCCGCATTACTTTGCCTCCTTCCCTCCCCGCCGCCCCTCTCCCTCCTTCTTTCCCAGTTCAGCAGCGGAGATTTCTGTTTGTGCCAGTGGGGCGGCCTGGCGAGACCGCAATTGCTCTACCCCACAGATTGACGAGCCCTCAGATGCCGATTTACTGTACATGGCAGCCACGCTGGAGCCGAGGCACATCTGGAGTGGAGTAAGCTTACTCAGAAACAGGGGCCAGCTCCAGCCGGAGCCAGTGGAGCTGAGCGCAGCGCTGAAAGGCAGCCCTCCTGCCTCCCCTTCCCTCCTCCCCGGGTACATTTCCTAATGTAAACAGAGGCCAGGGGGGAAGGACACAGTAACTCTTTGCTGCATGTTTGTCATGTCGCGTTCTTTATCTGCTTGAGGTCAAGCTGGAGCTCTGGAAAAACAGAAGCTTTGCTTTTATTCTAAATAGCTGAAAGCCAGCACTGCTGAAGGGGAAAAAAAAAGAAAGAGTTTGCTTTTGTGTTTATTTGTTCCACTTTATGGTAATTTGGGGGATAATTTCATTATCTGTAGCCAAATTGAAAACAAGCTGTTGTCTATGCTAATGATACCAGTGTATTATTTTATGTACAGTAGGCGTGGAGCTCTTTAAACCACAAGTGGACTGGATTTCTGCTTACAGCTGTACTGCTTTAACTTTTTTTTTTTTTTTTTTTTTTTTTTATAGTTGCAAAATGAGAGTTTCCTTTTATTATCTGGAAACAAAAAAGATTATGGATGGCTGCTTTGTTTTACAAAATGGCCAATACCTTTCACGGCCCAGTGCCAGCCTGCTGTCCAGTGCTTGCCTTTTAGCTATGTTAGTGCAAAGAAAAAGCACGATTGTTTTGGGGCAGATATGCTGCTTTTATAATCCAGTTCACTGGACTGCTGAATTCCAGTCTCTGTAAAGAAATGGGAGAGATTTTTAAGGCATTTACTGACTGTCAGCAATCTGGATGAGTACTCTATAATTGAGGTTCAATAAAGTTTTTATTTCTTCTTTTTAATATCAGAATGATAAAGGTGGGAGGTTAATTGTTCGGATGACATTGAAATGATGAGCATGCAAATTAAAAAGGGCTTCCCCACACAGTATTCCTCACTACTCAGTAGATGTTGCAATGCACAAAGCAGAGAAAGCAAACATCAGAAAACATTGCTGCTGATGAGATATTGACGTGTGCCATGTTGATTTATCTGTCAAGAAATAAATACTTTGTCTAGGGATGTTGCTTCTTTGTCTTCCTTAAGTTCACAAACCTCACTCTGTATTTTAGCCTTCTGGTGGATTAAACAGTGACCTCCCAGACGAGTAGGTGGCTCCCATGACTCCCGATGGAGCCTGGCCTAGCTATCACATAGCAGAACTTGGCCTGGGCCACAAGTGAGGTAACTGCAGTGTGGCTGGGCAGCAGCTCTTGTACCACAGTCAGGCAAAGTTTCAGCATCCCCCTGCAGCCCCTCAGGGAGCTCCTATGATTGCTGTTTTATTATCTGTGCTCGTATGCCATAACACTCATATGAGATAGCAACAGAGGTTGCATACTGTATTGTATTATCATTTTTAATGGATACTGTTTTAGTTGATTTTAGTAATTTCCTCACAATTATTATTATATTAATTATTTCCTCTTGCTCTCCTGATCATTCAGATCACACTGGGAGAGGGCCTAAATTTCTCTTACCCAGGGATTACCCAGGGAAACATTTGGCATTACCTCTCTATGGCTGCTTAAACCACTCAAGGTGAAATTCCGTAAGGAGAGGACTAACAGCATGGCAGAGGTGTTAGACAGTTTGGAAAGTCAGAACTGCACACCTCCGTGGTCTGAAATAGCCTTTCTGTGCCTGCAGCCTGGTCCAGGAACAGATCCAGGGGATGTACACCTTATGTTATAGGACTTAGGTGATCTATGTGATTACTGAGGTAGACAAAAAGGTTTAATTGGGGCAAAATGATTTATTTGAAGACAAACAAACAAACAAAAATATTTCTACAGAGAAAAGCTGAAGGAACCAGTCTGAAAAGTAGAGCTTCTTGGCAAGCTTCAGAGAGACCTTGGCAATTGATTGAAATCTAAACTTTTTTGCAGGGACAGTTGGATTTTGGCTAAGATTTTCTGGAATCCTGCAGGCTCCACAGGACTCCTGTGTGGCTGGCAGATCATTGCTCAACTCCCCTACTGCCAGGATAGAGGATTGATGGCATGTCATTGCAGAATGGCCCACCAAGTAGTCTACCTTTGAACTAGAGACCTCAGGGCTTCCAAGTTTCAAAACTGGGACAACACTTGTTTTGAAACTTTGTTGATATGTTTTGATATGCATTGGAAATATTTTGATTTCAATGAATTACCAAATCCTGACCCCAAAAAAATGTTCCATAGGAGTTTTTTGAACAGCTTTACTTCAGTCTAAGTTTAATGACCCTGAGGGGAAAAAAGAATGGTTTCTCCACAAATAGAGTAGAAATAAAACATAATCCAGTCAATGAGTCTGAAACAAGGCTTCTCTGACTCTACTTACTGGGCATCCCTCCTGATAATTGCACTAGTGTCCTTTGACCTCAAGCAGACCAGTCTGAACTCAATTACACAGTTCTCATCTTAATTTTAAATGTGATATCCTGATAAGTTCATTTTTGCTTTTCACTTAGCATGCGTTTGAATTGATTCAATTCCTTGTTTTGCACTAATGCCAATAAGTGTCCATGAAGTCTCCAAATGAAATCTTCTTGGTAGATGACTACGCATCCTGGTGGTTATGCTATTGTGATTATATTAATAGCGTGTTCTCCAACTTAAGCAATGTGCAGGTGCAAAACTCTCATTCAGCAATACATAACTCTTTCATCTGCCATTTCTTGCCAGTAGATTTCCTGCCCATATGAATGTTGCTTGTGAAATTTCTGGAGAATAGCTGCTGGGATTTTGCCAGTTGTAAGAAAACAAATACACAAACAACCCCCTTCCAAAACTCAACAACTTCCCCTCTCCCTAATCCTGGCTTTTGGAAACCTCTGCTATTCATAGTAGATGTTCTACATTGAACAAAAAAGACTAGTCATGAAAAGATAAACATTGTGGATTCATGTAGCAAAGGTAAAAGTAAAAAAAAATACTAGAGATGCATAGTGCTAGAGCGTGCTTGTGTATTGGTATGTCTCTTTGGCGCATGTGGGTGCCTTACTTTAAATATATGCCCATGCCTACCTATCCTTACTCAATCAGTCACTCTGGAATGGTTCTTTTGAATCCTAACCAGTTATTTTAGATTTAAAATAAAATTGGCCATGGCAATTTTATTTATTTATTTATTTATTTATTTATTTTTTAAAAAACTGGTCTCAGCACAGTGGGATTTTTAAGCCTACAAAACTTTGGACTTACGTGCATGTTCAAGTAACAGCAAAACTCGTGGAACTTGCGTTCACAAACTTTATTCTAGTGGGTTTTGTACTCTGTGACCATCATCCAAAAACAAAGAGAGAAGAGCACTCTGACAATTGGAGATTTAAGGGCTTAAAAAGTGTACCAGTAGGTGTTAGTCTGCAAAAATACGCATGGGAGAAAAGGACAGTCAAACTAAGCTACCTATTAATACTGTACTTTAAAGGGCAATAGATACCTTTATCATTAAAATAAACGGAGAAATCTGCCTACAAGTAAAGAAGGAATTTCCAGTTTCAAGTGTGTTATTTCCTCTCAATGTGATTATTTACAGTGTATCTGTTCTATGCTCTTTGCAAAGTGTATTATTGACATTTGAATGGTATTTCGGTGTAATATTCTGACATATGCAAAACAGCCAAAGACCAACATTCATGATATTTTTGACCCTAGGACAAACTGTCGTATTTTTAAAAATTATCCTATTGTACTTTGCCTGCTTTCGGTGTTTTGTTAAAACAGCAGAGGATTCATTGAACTGCAGCCTGCAATTTGTGATGGGCATTTCTCAAAAGAACGAGAACAGTTTTCCATTATATATTTCTCCAACAAAAACATATACTTGGTATATAAATGTTCAGATTATAATTCCATCCCAAATATACATGGACCCTAAAAATAAACCACAATAAATGTTAGACTAAGCAAAAAGGAAGAACAGCAAAAGAATGAAGCAGAAGAAAAAAGGAAAAAAAGTGGAAAGAAAACCATGAGAATAAAAACTCAGGCATTAAATAAAATAATAGATGTGAAAAAAGAGCCTAAGGGTGAATTTAAGAGAGAGAAAGGAAACTACCCACAAAATTATTACAAAACCAGAACTTACTGTGGCTAGGCAGGTGAAATTCTGATCACAGTCATTGCAGACAAGTCAAGTGTCCTGGAACACAACAATAAAAAACAAAGACTTTTTAATGCTCATGATCAAAGAAAGATTCCAATGTATTTCAGTGATCATCAAATGATGATTTAATAACCCCATCAAGCCCGACTTTTTCTCTATAAAGTTTTAATCAGATTATACAAATAAGATTTTTAATTTTCTAACTAATTGAATCCTTTCTTTCAGATTTTTCTGAAGGAAGAAATGAGACTTGGAAACTCTGGTGAGGGTAAATCTAATTAGCTCAGGGTCAGGTTTGTGTTTTAAACTTTTACAAAATGAAGATGCATTTTGGGTGGAGCTCCATGCTGGACCCATCTCTAATTCTGTTGTTCACCAACTAAGGAAATACAATGGATCTCTTCTGCAGAGCATGACTGATGCGTGTCAGTCTAAATTATTCCTCTAAATGAATAGAACAAACTTGAAGCTCTTCAATAGAATCAGCACAACCACAGGGCTCTGATGTATCTTTAGGTAACCATATTCAGCTCTCATTAATTCCAATGGGTTGTGCAAGTGCAACAATGTGCAGAGCTGTACTTGCTATTTTTTCATTAATGTTTTAAAGAAAAGTCCAGGCATAGAATGAATATGTTCCTCATTAGTAATAGTACTACTATACTACTTTTCCAACAAATCTTGCAAAATATTACATTACTTTTAGGTCCACTGAACTACTGAACTGCCACTTCCTCGCAGAAAAGAGCTGTAACTGAATCACTAATAAAAGGGGCAGGAAATTAGATAAAAGGGGAACACTAGTTTTACATGCCTAAATGAAAAGGTGTTAGTTTTAAATATATAGCCTTTCAATATATATTCCAATGCTTCAAAAGTTTCTGACTTTCATTACTGAAATGCTGCACTAAACTAACTTGTAGTGCTGGCCCACTCATACATGTTACAAGTGACTTAGTTCATTTCATGAAAAAATAAAGTGGAAATTCATTATATCCTGATAGACAACATGGCATCAAAAAATAAAAATCTTAGGACTTGCATGATAGCAACATTCTTATTGGATAGACAAAGATATATTTTTTGATAATTATTTAGTAAGACATTATTTGGAGGAAGCCAGCATTGCAGTCAGATAAATTTTCTTGCTCATGCTGCCTGGAAGACTGTGGTAGGAACAGCTTTTGAAAACAGTATAACAAACACAGTGGAAAGACGAACCTTCACTTGAACCTTCACTTCTGGTAAGGAGGAGGAGTTGCAAAAGAGCAGGAATATGTAAAGTATTTTGGTGGGAATCTTTCCACCTACCTTTAGCCACCTGTCTTAAGAATGTACCTATTTTCAGTTTCCTTTGCAATCATTGGAGGATGAGAGCTCCAGAAGGTGAGTCATACTTTGGCTCTTTGAATTGTCAGCTGCTCAAGTGTCTCTCTTTCTGTCTGTTGATTGCAAAAGGGCATTTTGGGATCCTAAAGCCCATGGGTAGCTACCTCCATTCAATGCTGATATTTGAGTGGGATGAAACTAGGACTTCCAGTAAATGTTATAAATGTAGGACATACAATTATAGAGCTGTGTAACAAATGGAATCTAGTCTAGGAAACCCCAAGTTAAACTTCTCTAGGTTAACAGCAAGTCAAACTCCACTGCTAGGCGGGTAGGAGAAAGAGAAAAGAGAATGTATCCTGGGTGAGGAAATAAAACATTTTCTCTGATGCTTACTCAATAGTATTGTGCTTCAGGCTCAGGATGTTGCTTCATTGTCAAATGGCTGATCTTTCCTTGTCATGCTTTCCTATTGTTCTCCATTCCTTAAATAATCCTGGCTTTCAGCTGCATTTTTCATCCATTTAATTCATTTTCAACCCCCCTAAAAAAGAGAGATTAGTTTAGCAGATCAGGAATGAATTAGAAGAAATGTTACATAATGGACCTATTTAAATTACACAGTTGCTACTTGCCTTTGCAGAGTAATAAAGATGCAGTTAATAGCTTCCACTTTATTTAGCTGCTAAATTCTGATTACGTTTCTGCTGCTTTGTTTCGGAGATGAACTCCACTGCAATAACTACATTGTTCTTTGCTCATTAATCACTTTTATTTGGTCTCCTTTGAATTGTTGTGAAGTTTCAGAACATGGGCAGTCCTCTGGCAGACAGATGAATTTGTTGATCTATTAGACCTTTTAGGCTCTAGGATTTAGACAAAGTATTACTATTACAATGGCTTACTGACATTAGAGGCTCAACTTGGGGCTTCACTGTGCAGCCTTTGATATCACAGCAGCTCTTAGGTAGAACTCCATTGATGTCAATTTGCTTTATGCAAAAAGATACAACAGTAGCGTAGTGTTAGTTACTATACAGTCAGTAATTGTCAGCTGTTTCCAGTATACTTCCAGGTAGAACAGTAGCACAATTTAAGATGCTCTCCATTTTGGTCAAGTGTATTTACTTGGTTTGCTCTCCTTTCTTTAGGTTGGTAATAGAAGAATAAACCAGCCTGAGGTGATATGAGTGTGCTCCTACATAGAAAACATATGAGAAAAATGTTTGTTATTAGTCTTGTATTCATTAGCAATTAAAATTGCTCACAATGAAACTGCTCATAACATTTATCCACCTTTCAAAACATACAAATTGGGGTTGGTGCCAGACCTG
Source organism: Heteronetta atricapilla (assembly GCA_011075105.1). NCBI lineage: Eukaryota > Metazoa > Chordata > Aves > Anseriformes > Anatidae > Heteronetta > Heteronetta atricapilla. Next base: position 115,482,834 of record CM021732.1, read on the forward strand.
CTGCACTTACAGAGTAGATCTCAGACCACCTGGGATAGACTGTTGTGTCCCACTGAACCTGCATGGTGCCCCTTCACCCAGGGTGTTCAGACTCTGGCTGGCAGAAGTCCAATAGTTTAATGCCCCAAGTTGTAGTCTGAGCAATTGCCATTGGACACCACCAAGTGAAGCTAATTTACTCACCAGAGTGATTATCTCATCCTCTGTGTGTTTATTTGAATTTCTCAGGTGCTTCCCGAAAAAAATAACTTTTCTTAGAGATCTGTATATGTCAAAACATTCAGAGGCCTCACAGTGGTCCTCTTACAGAGCCATACTTTGCTTTCTGTGAATGCTCATGAGAGTACACCCACCTATTTGAATATTTATAAGTGGACTCTGTAACTGCACAACCACGAGTTTCAATTTAATTTGAAAATTTATGGATGCGTTTATGAACAATATTTGCATGTTCTCCCATGTTCAGTTGCAGCTCTGCCTGTATCATTGGTTTTGAGTAGCAGTTCCAACTAGCATAATAAACCACAGTCACTGAATTTGGGTTGTCACTGTGGACAGTTTACTTGGTTTGCTCAGCATTTAGAAATGGTATTTCTCACCTCCTCCACACAAGACTTTTCACTACCCTGCCAACTTCTTGACGGGAAAAATAACTTCATTCTGGTTTGAGGTGTTTCAAAAGTTACGTGAGGAGAAGCGTAGGGGAGATTTTTATTATTATTATTTTATCTTTTAGGAATATTAGCTCAGCTATGCACATCACTTCTAAATAAGCTACATCTCAGGAAGCATTTATGTAATCTCTCCACAGCAGGAATGTTCAGAAGCTTTCACAGTTGAAAATGCCATTGCACCAGCAGGTCTCAACAGCTATATCAGTGTGAAGAAGGAACTTAATTATTTGCAAACTCCGAACAGCCTTTTCCATGCCTGGGGTGGAATTTATTTTAGCGTCTCAAAGCTATTCACCTAGCTGTCTTAGCTTTCTGAAATTCTTCTACAGTCAACAGTGTGCAAGTGAGTGATCCTTTCACTGAGGTTCCTCCAGAGGTGCCTGTCTCTGCTGATTATAGAATAAGCACCTCCAATCTAAGCATATTCCAACAGATGCTTAACTTAAGGGCTTAGAAAGTTAGGTAAGATGAATACTTCTGCTTACATTTGCATAGAAAGCTTCTGAAATGTGGGTTCCCAGGACTTGACCTTTCAAGTTTAACTTGATATCCAAGCCAGTGGCTGAAGTCAGACTCCCTGGTATTGCCCAGTGTGCTGCCTGGGTGTGAAAAGGTGCAAGGACTCACATCCAGAACAAGAACACTTACTTACCATGTTGTATTCATGTGGACATCAACACTGAAAATTAGCATTATGCAAACAAGCTCTTTTCCTTAAAAGAATCACTTATGCTACTAATTCTCTAAGGTTTGTCTATCTTCAGCTTTCCACCTATTGAAAGCTGTTCTTTGTTGGCTTAAAATACAAAGGTTATTTGCCTTCTTTCTACAGAGAGGTCCACAAGTGACTCTCATTTTCAATGTCAAAGAGCTCCTAAAGAGAAACCAAGATTGCAGATATGCATCTCTAGCTCAGCGTCAAATGAATACCTTCACTACAGAACCTTGGGAATTCAGTGCGTAGTAAAGTCTTGAGTTGACTTACCCTGGATTTGATATGTCATAGGTGGGTAATTCAGTTTAGAGGAAACACAGATATTATAAAACATGAATGAATCAAGCAATGAAATGAATTCCTTTTTGAAAAACCTGGTTTTCTGCAGAAAACAGAAGCAGCAACAGGAAGGGTGTGGCCAAGTGTTTTTGAGCTATACAAACTGTAACACTGTGCCAAAAGCAGTAATGTTAGTGGCACATGAAGCATGATCACTCTTTAGTCTTGAGAATGTTGCAGAAAAAATGGGAATCTTTGTGCATGACTAGAATTTTGGAAGTCACATGAACCTAAAAATAACCATATTTGATCAGACCAAAATCAAAATCCTGCCTCAATGAGCATCTTGTCTTTGACACTTCCTGTTCTTTTTCCTTGTTATTCTACTTGCATTTCAATCATGACCAGAATTTGCAGTAAAATCAAGACTCTGTTGCCTAAGCATATGGTAAAAGACATTCTCTGCCCCAAAGAATCTGAAACTGGGAGAATCTCCAAACTGTTGGAGCTTACCCTATTGACATAAAATGATCTATCTTAAAAGTTCAGTCTGGCAAAATATCCCAAGCATCTACTTAAGAGGTGCTGAGTGACCTCATTTAAACCAGTCCTTAGGATTAGGCACAATGTTTGTTTAAAGTATTTTGAGATCTTGAGATATAAAACACTTTAGAAGTGCAAAGTTTTATTTATTTATTTATTTATTTATTTTTAACTAGCTTAATGTATTTTTGTGTTTATTTGTAGATATAGAACTTATGCAGCATAAAATTTGACAGCTAAGGCTAGTCATGAAATTTCTCCAGGAAAATAAAAACGTGTTAACAATTTGCTGACATTCATGAAAACCTCTAAATGATTCCAAATCTGCTTCCAGGTATTCATATGCAAGAATTTGAAGTCTTTTGCATTGCAAATATTAGCAAATGCTTTTTAAATGCTCGCTTTTCACCCACCATTCATATAAGAGCTTTCAGAGTAGCAGCAAATTGTAGTCCGATTAAAAATTTCAGCTCACCTTCATGCTGGCACTTGTGCCAAAAAAAGTGTTGCTTTATTATTATTATTATTATTATTTTTAGGAGGTGTATTTTATAGACAATCCAAGAGTATGTGACAATCATTAAAGACCTGAATATAAAACTGCAAATAATAAAATATGCTATTAATATTGAACAGGGCAAATCCTGTCTGCTTTGCTGATGTGAGCAATTCAGTCAGTTTACCAGTCACTTTATTTGAACAGAGAAGACTGTGCACTGCCTTTTGAATTTCCCTATTTACATGTGAGAAATGCAGCAAATAAAAAGAAAATAATTCACTTTGGAGCCTTGGGTTAATTACCAATGGTTGCTTTGGATAACATTCTGTTTAAGGCAGCCATTGAATTTTTAAGGAATGTTTTTAAGACAGCAGCTTTTAATTTTGCAATCCTAATACTTCTCTATGGGTTTATTTCTAGGGTATTCATGCTAGTTTAAATTTAGCCATCTGGAGAGTGTAAGCACAAGTGGGAAATGGAGAGAAAATGTTACCCTTCTTTCTTTCTCTTGTGGATAGCAAGTTTGTCGAGCCTATCCTGGTGAGTCATGTCCAGCAGTTTTAATAATTTAGTCTCATTACTCATTAATTCACTTGAGATTATATATTTTTTTTGATCATTTACAGTTTTGCTTCTTAACGGTTCTGCTGTCTTACCCTAAGGAGTGCAGTACTGGGCCAGGCAGGCAAATAGGAACATTTGCAGTTAGGTAATACGAAATGAATTCATCTGGAAGAATGACTGTTTCTCCTTATTTCTCCTCATTAGTACCCCTTTTTACTCCCTTTTCTCCATCCTTTCCTGTTCTTCTGAAGCTGTGCTCCTAGTTGTACGGATTTCTGAAATGTGTGCATCTCAGGGAGATTCACTGAAGAGAGGGAGCAGCACTGTACCCAGGTACCCTGGCATGTAGTGGGGACTGGATCCAGCTCATGCATCCCAGTGGTCCCTCTGGGGACAGAGAAGATGGCATCACAGTCACCAGAACCAAAACACACTACTGGAAATTCTTTCTGGGCTTCTGTTCATTCCATCCTTAAAGTTTTGCTGCAGCTTGAAGCAGCCTGGGCATACTGAAATTTAGCTTTACTCCCCCAACCCTGTGTCTTTCTTTCCCATCTGCTCCCAGGATCTGCGTTCCCTTTGTGTGCTTCCAGGATGTATACTGGTAGTAGGGGCTGCCTGTATTCCATGTAGGAACCTGAAGTGTCTCTTAGTATTATCTTAGGTGCAAAATCAAGGCTGTTGTATGCTTGAATTTATGCCTCTTTCTCCTTCAGCTGGAATGAGGTTTCTTTTTGGTCTGAACTTACAATTTTGTGTCATCTGTGACCACCTTTTGATATACTTTAAAACCCAGTCATTAGGAGCAATGTGGTTGTGCCAAAAGCTCCCCCAAATGCAGTGGGAAAAGCAAGGAAATAAAAGAAAAGCACCTCTGCTACTGCCTTGCAGAGCCTCTTTTCCCTGCCCTTGTCATTCTATAAACAACTTTTAATGAGGAAAATGGGAATTTGCTGTGGAGAATGGGAAGAAAACATCAACTCAGAAGATGTGAAGGAGACTGGGGAGGGCAGGAGCCTGGGAGCGGGGGTAGCAAACTGGAACCTGGGGAAGAACAGCTCTTTCTGGAAAAAATGGAGCTCCCGGTGAGTAAGGACATGTGGTTGCTGCCAGTGGGTTTGGTAGCCCAAGCTGCCGTGCCAAAAACATGAGAGCATGCAGTTGCCTATGGTGCATTGTTAAATCAATCCTATCATTTACTCTGTTTGTCCAAGGTGTCTTGCTTAATCTCTGTATTTCATCTCTGAGGGTCTCCTCCATAAGGGCTGGGGGAGGTGGCTGAAGGACACCTTAATTAACAGCAGCAGTAACGGATGGCAGTGAAGTAGCAGCATGCGTTGCCTTTCCTGCCCTGCCATTTCTCCAGTCAAGGAAGTCACTTGCGCTTTCTTTCATCATTCCCCCTTCTCCCTCCCTCCCCCGTGTCCTGACTCCCTGCCCTAACTCAAGAGCTGGAAGGTCTGCTGGTGGTAGCCGTGGTGGCTGCAGGGAGGAGGGAATGGGGGAAAAAGCAGAGGGAGTAAAATAAGTGTCAAGGAATTCATTGTCTGTTCTCCACCTGTTGTTATTCTGGTCCCAATCAACCTGCTAGCCAGGCTGGAGCCAGTGGCCATCTGGAAACACTGCTCTGTTTATAAACTTGGCATGAAGCAGCACTCCCGGGCCCTGACCTCCCACACAAATCTGGAAACAATTAGAGCGAGATGATAGGCAGGCAGGCAGGGAGAGGAGGGGAGAGAGAAAGAGCGCGTGAGAGAGAAAGCTGCAGAGAAGGGAAAAAACAGGCAGAGAGAAGGGGAGTGCGGAGAAGGTGGCAAATGTTTCAGAGATGCAAATATTTATGCCCACCTTAAATGACTGCTGGCTCATTAATTATTGCCCTTGCCAAAACAGCTTCTTTTCCATGAAGGCTGAGACATGCCTCTTTGCCTCCCCCAGCAATGCAGCTTTTCCAAATTATGTTTTTATGTTTTAGACTGCTAAAAGTTTGCCTTTACTGCTCCTAGGAAATTAAGACGGGTCTGTTAGATCTGCACACTCAGGCCCATACGCATTCTATATGTGGTGGTATTGAAAACCAGAGCCCAAACATCACAGCTCCCGCCCATCTTTACTAGGAGCAATGTCATTCTCTGCTCCTAGCACACCCCGGCATTCTGCTTTCCAGAAAGGACGGCTCCCAGTCTTTGGCTCTCCGGAGTGTGGGAGTCATTTGGGTTCAATTCTCTCAAGCCTTCTCTCGCCCCACCCTACCCACCCACTTGTATTGCAATTCATCATCATCTTTAGTGCGAAGCCTGCCCTTCTCCTAGTCAAACCAGACCTCCAGCCACCGGGTTACTCCCCAGCCTCTCCTTGGGTTCTGGAGCCTTTCCCAGCCCTCCTCTTGCTGCACAGGTAGGCAGCCTGCCCATCAGCAACCTGTTCCAGTGGGGCCCCGAGGAGAGCAGGGAAGAGCCACAACCCATCACAAAACAAAACCATGCACTTCCCTTTCCAGATATGTGGTACAGGCAGTCCTGTCCATGCTTGGGGTGATTTTAATGTAGCTCATAACGACGCCAGAGTGTTACTTAATTTTGCACAATGTGCCCTTTCAGTGTTAAAGCTGCAGGAGTGAGTCCTGGAGGAGACAAGCCTGATATTCACTTCTGCTGGCCTGGCTGAAGGGAGGATCCCTTTTGGCTCACCTGACAAATCTCTTGCTTGTATATCCCGAGAAGCCAAACGCTGTGTGTCAGGTGCAATAAAACATACTTGTTCCTAGTATGCAGAGCTGCTGTGGAAACATTTTTTCTCTCAGGTGCAAGCTGCTGTGGCCCTAGATGGCCACATCAAATCTGCTGGGCAACTGGGCTTGAGCTGCTGTAGCTGAGCATGCAGCATAGCCCACACCATTTTCACCATTTTCTTTCCTCCATTTTCTTCATCCACCAATCTTAGGCCTGGACTAGTGCGCCCTGCTCCTGAAGTACATTAAAGGTTTGTCTGCCCTGGGGTTCTGCAATAAAATTATAGCCCCAAATAGCCAACACCAATTGTTTCCCTGACACAGATGTCAGTGGACTCACACCTGCTGCATGTAATGTGGCAGCATCTGGCCCGTGGGCTCTAAAGCCAGCAGATTGCCTTTATTGCTGTCTTGTGCTGACCACGGTACGGTCTTGGCCCAAGTAGGACCAAGACAAGTGATGATGGTTATAGTGCCAGCGGATGTGAAGAGAAGGAATGGCCAGCCAGGAACCAAGGGCTGTTTGAGTTTCACAGCTCCTAATGAATAGTGTGTTATGCAGCGGTGGTTGTGGTTGGTTGGTTGGGGAATGGCTCTGCCTGCTAGGAGAGGCATGCAGATCCGATCTGTTTTTGCTGTGCCACGTAACAGTAACTCTGTTATTCAGCGCTTATTTTCTCTCAAATGGTGAGCTGTCGCCATAGGATGCATGCTTGCAGCATATGTGGTCTTGTCTTTTGGGGTGCTGACAATATTCTGAAAAGTGCTTAAAAGGTTTCTTCCTTTTAAGTTCAGTGGTTCAGACTTGTTAATCTGAATGAAATATTACAATCATAATTAGTTATAATTGGCAGCTTTGTTTGCAGCCTCATCAGAGCCAGTCATTTCCTAAACAGAATGGGGAGGCTATTCTATAGATAAATAAAGGACTTTAAGGTCAATTGCTACTAAACCAACACTTCTCAAAACACTGTGCTCCTGTTTTGCCTTCTTCCCTCACCAGAAATTTGTGTTTCACAACAGCTGGTTACTCTTCTCAGATTTGCAGTCAGCATCAAGTTATTACATTAATGTCTGCTGTGGCTATTCCTATGCTGACCCACTCAGGAATGCATTTTGTTTTGACATGACCTTGGAAACTTAAAGGAATACAAAATGCACAACATGTAGGCGTGTAAAAATAAATACAGGGAACCCACCAGACATGTGAATAGCAAGGAGGCTAGAAGCAATTCAGCCATCGGGCTAGGAAACAAATGGTTTCTTTATGTGGCTCTGGCTGTTCAGTAGCTGTACTTCAGAGCAACGTAATGGGTTTTAATGTTCATAAAAATGTTCAATCTGGTAAACCAATTTTTAGACTCTTACACAGTCTTGTTGAAATTGGATTCATTTGAACTGTAATATAAAATATTATGTTTACTTAACCCTTGTAAACTGATCTCCTTTGTCTTCACAAACTTGCTGGGCAGTTAAGGACCTAACATTCCTTCCACAGTTAATAAAATTTTGCATTTTTCTCTCTATTCATAAATTTAATTACACTCAGGCCTTCTTAATCAACATCAAACTTCTTTAATGCTGATTTTTTTAGATAGCTTTTGGTTGAAAATAAATATGAAGGTCATGCATTGAGGCTTTGTATTTTATTAGGTTCCTGAAGTCTGCTTACATTTTTTCCTTCTCTGCAGATAGTGCAGCATGAATTGACTGAGGTCTGATTGTACCTCTGATGCAAGCTTTAAATCATGTCAGAGACTTTGCTCTTTGTAAAAGGTGATAATCCATTTCTGTCCTCATTTTTGACTGAAAGTCCCACTGATGTGAATGGCAGTTCAACATTCAAAGCTGCTTCTCTGTTCCTCTCTCTACCCATTTCCTGAATTTTCATCTGTCTAGCACCAGGCCCCTGGAGACATTTCATACAAGCATTTCTATGTTACTTGCAAGTGGGCAAGAATAAACTACATTCCATATGGCCATTAGGTAGTCTTTTCGCTGCATGTACATTGCATTTCCCAAGGCTCTCAGGATTTACAAAAATCCTTGAATGGTACAGTTGACGTTGATCAAAGAGTCCCAGATTCAAGAATTTATGAAGAAGGATTTTGAGGTTTTCTGTCTGAAATTTGTAGGGAATACAGTGGCTAGTGCAGTGTTTATGAATCCTAGAGCTTTTTCTGGAATTAGCTGGTAGATAGGAGTGAAATCTCTTTACAGCCTTAAAATACAATATAATTTGGTGTGTATTTCTATTAATTAATTTAAAAATAAGTGCTAGTCTTTTGGTTGACTATGCATGGATTGTCAAGCTCCTGGGGACCATTTCACTCTGGTCTCACTGTGGAATATTAAACTAAACGCAAGAACTAAAAATGAATACTGAATGGACATACCATGTTGTAACTTCAGCTTTCACCTCCAAACTGATTAATGACAGAAGATAAATGTAAAAGGTCAAATCTATAAATTTTAAAACAAGGAGCAATAACAGCTGCCACTTCTTAAGTTCAAGCTTCCTGCTACTATAAGTCCTGCCTGCACGGGCTTATACTCAGTGCTCAGTACAGCTTATGATGGTGCTTTGCATAAAGCTGACTTTTATCAGGGAGAGTTTTCAGCTGTGAATCAGACATGCCTTTGTACAGCCACAGACCTTAAACATATACATTCACAGATACTAGGACAGATGCGAAGCTGTGCAGAATTTTACCAAAACAGCTACTGAAATGAGGTAAGGAAGTACAAGACCTTTATGTGTGTGTGCGTGTCTGTGTGTTATTTAAGGAAGATAGCTTCACCTCTGATGAAGCATCTGTATTTTACTAGGGTGCTGCTTTTTACCCACTTTTCTGACATGACTAATTGAAGCAGCAGCAGCCCAAGTGCTCTGCTCAAGGTCACAGATTGATTCAGTGGCTCTGTCTCAAACCTAGATTTCACCATGGCTCTGACTTTTTGATAACGCAGCTTTGAACTTCAAAACTAAAGGCAATGCAAATGACTGCAGTATACTGTAGCCAAAGTACAAAGTTTTTGTTTTTGTTTTTGTTTTTTTTTTTTTTTAAAAAAAAAAATAATATGTGGAGAGAGAGGATATGACAAGAGGCTAGAAAGGGAGCAAAAGAAAACACTATTTTCTGTGTTCACAGAATGTGTACAAACTGCATTCATGCCCAGACTGTGAATACACAGCTTGCACGTTTCAAAGTCTTTCCACAGAGTGCCTTGTAATCACTATCCTCAGCATCCTGTTTAAGAGAAGCTATTAACTACTTGCAGTACTTTCCTTCTATTTTTCGGTAAGATAATATGAGGCAAAGGCCAAGAGCTAACGTCAGGATCTGTCCAAAGCACTTTTTTTTTTTTAAAGAGGTCTGTTAGTCGATATTTTTGAAGTGGCAGAAAGGAAGCACCGGGGCAGTGTCCTTCCTGGCTCTGCACAGCTTCCTGCGCGCTTCCCTGCTGGAGCGTTAGTCAGAGCCCTGCAACAATTCACGCTCAGCCTCCCACGCCATCGTCTGCCTGGCTTTGATTTTCTGCACTCGCACTGTCGGCTGGCCAGCCTGCTCTCTGAGCTAGCAGTGAGTGTGCAGGTGGCAGAGCAAAGAGCCAGCGGTGCGGCAGAGACGTCGCAGTGATTCAGAGATTGGGAACGATCCCTGTGCGTGTCTCTGAATACACCTGCCTTTAATGCTGCAGGAGACAGGATTGCGCAAGGGACACAGATTAAAGTCTGCAGGGCTCTTGGATAAACCCCTTGTGGTTAAAAAAATAAATTAGAGGTGACTGATTGCTGACTAAACTGTTTTCATGTGCGCATTTCTCATATCCTTGGTGATGAACTCTCTCCAAACTTCTTCCCACCTGTTTATGGCTTGGCTCTCTAGGCCAGGTACAGTTCCCATTGGCACAAGTGCAATTCCAGTTACCTGATGTAAATTAAAACCAGTTGGGCTACTCAAGCTTCCCATCGTTGCAGTCGTTGTGGAGCCATGATTTGTGAATGGAGTGATGTCTAACACCGTAATTTCCTGCAAATGGTGAAGAAGATACTGATTTTGCCTGTAGCAACAGCTGCTAAGAAAGGGCAGAGAGAAGCCATCCCAAGAGCAGAAGGAGATAACAAAGGCTGTGTACAAGGAAGAGTCAATCAAAGGACCTTGATTATCTTTGGCTAAGTGTTTGTTCACTGAAAGAAGCTAGGATTTGCAGGCTTTCTGGTTTTCAGCCTTTTGTGGGTGTGCCTTTTATCACATTTCCCTTTTTAAAAATATAACCAGCTTTTTCTTCTCTCCTATCTATTCTAATATTTTAACTATTAGAAGTTTCATCCTGAGAACAAGTATAATAATGCAGTCCATACTTTATCTTTTCCATCTCTCTCCTTTTTTAAAGTCTTTGAGATAATTTTGTGTCAAAGCAACAACAACAAGCTGTCTCCTTGAAGAGAGCCCTGCTGTTCTAATTCTTATAGCTACTGCAGCCAGAAACTTGTTTTTACCTCCCACAGCAGCAAAGAAAGCGTAAATGGGGAGCCTTGCATGAATTCAGCAGGCTTTGACTTTTCCTCAGGAGGACAGGGGATAGCAGAGTTTGGGAATGTTGTACCCTGTAGAAAGAGAACCATCTGCATGCTACCTTATGGCTGCTGTCTTGGGGGGGTCATACTGCTCTGCACCTTTGGGACAGGTTTCAAGGGAGATATTCATTGAGGAACCAGGCACTGAAGCAGGAGGGATGAAATGTTATGAGGACAAAAGGATGCTGCTGTTATCAGAAACACCTGGCTCCTTGGATCAGCCTGGGTCCAAGAAACCACCTGCGTTCTTCCTACCGCATACAAATATATATGAAATATAATTTGAATAAAAAGATTTAGCAGCTCATAAGAGATTAGACCCTTTTGCACCTTCTCTCTTACCCTGTTATTAACTCCCCTTGCTGTTTGCAAGTCAGGCTGCATTTGTGCATGTCACTGTGAATGGTTTTACAATGGTTTGTAGTTGACTCTCGTAGTTTTGTGAGAATTAACCATTACATGGCATAAAAACATTCAGAGAAGGGTGGATGGATTGATGTACTCAGTGACTTTATGTTACGAATGTATTTGCTGTGGCGCTGTTAAACCAGATCCATTGCTGCTTTTTGGTTCAATTCCTTATTTTGTCTTTAGTTTTGATTCAGCCAGAAAACTGCCCACATTGCTTTTGTGCTGGGAATAGTTTATTTTGTATTTAGTGTACTCCCAATGCAGCCTAAATGTTTGTATTATTATAGTAGCTCTGACATGGTCCCAAATAATATTAGCTGGGATTTGATGAGCAACTACTGTTGATGTATTGCAAACATGACCTATATATATATATATATATATATATATGTAAAAGTTTTTTCCATCTTTCTCTCACACTAAGACTTCTCTGGTACGTCAGCTTAATTTTGTACCCAGCAGCTGCTCTAATAGCATTTACACTAAGCCATGAAATGGAATATATCTCAGTAAACTGAAGTGACTGTGCATTGTAGCCTTCTCAGGCTGGGCCTGAAGATTCACATTATGTCCCCCAAATTTCTGCCAGGAGACCTCAGCCACTCTATTTCTACTTCATCCATAAAAGTGCTTTGCTTTTTGCAAAATGTTTGAGACATATGGCTCTGTCAAGTCACATTTGCTGTTTGTTTAGAAGAAATCTGTGAGCTTTGTGAAAAACGATGAAGAGAAAACCTGTGGTGCATGGTGTCTGTTTTATTGGTTTGTTCACAACTGTGTTACTTTCCTTCAGATGGTGGATGGTAACTGTCACAAAATCAGAGCTTATTTATTTATTTATTTATTTATTTTTCTTAGCATGTATAACTTTTGAAGTATGCATTTGTCTTTTATATTACCATTTCATAATCCTCATAATCCTAAAGATGTTAACACAAGGCTTCTTGGCATATGCATATTAAGAAATAGCCACTTCAGACCACGTACATGATTGCACTTAGTGGTAGGGAAGAATTTCCCTGTATCCTAGTGAAGAATGATAGAAAAACAGAACTGGGAGGGAATTCATCAGCTTCAGCCCCCTGGACCAAGGCTTCTCACCTTGAGAACTTCTGGCAGATATCTGTACCAGACCTTGAGCTGTTGGATTCCACCCTGTGTTTCATACTTTGCATTTAGAGGAAGATCCCTGCTACCTCTGTGCACTCTGCTTGTGAAAGTCCTGTGCAAAGGCTTGGTCTGGAGATACCAAGCTGCAGCTCAGGTGTGTCGCAGCTACAGCAAGCTGCTGCCTGCCACTGCTGTTTTAACACTTACTAACATTGATTAATAATTCTCTTAGGCCCTCGATGTTTCAGCAGCAGAACCTGCCTGTCCATGTCATGGCACATGATGGTGTCAATTATAAAGGAACTGCGGAGAGGTTAGCCATGGCAAGAGGTTCACTTGGCCATAGTGTAAGCACAGCACCTCCATTCAGCTTTTCAGAAAGAGCAATGGATATATAGCACTTTATCCCCCCCCACCCCCTGAAAGTAAATTTTTCAATATACTTTGCTATTGCAAAATAGCAAACCTTTGCTTTGTTTCCTTGATGTTTGCCATTTTCTGCAATGATATAAAAAAGTGATGTTTTTACAAAGAGTAACAACTGTCATGTTTGAAAATCACAATAATAAATCATGAAGCTTTTTTTTGCTACTTCTGCCTAAGTGTTACATTCCCTGTGCACTAGAAAGAACATGTTTCCTGACCACTAAACACCTTTTCCGCTTCAAGTAAGTTGACACTTGTGTTTGCAGCACCAGAAAAAGTGAAATCAACCAAAAGAAGGCAGGTTTTGTTTTTTAAGTGGTCTGTAGGGCACAGATAATTTATGCATCATCATCATCAGGTTACATAGGAGTTTTGTTTCTTTAAGTGCAAACCAATTTCTTGAATTCCGAAATAAAATCCCTATTTCCAGCAGTACCCAGCTCTTTCCATTTTGCATGTGCTGCCTCAGGAGATCCTACTTCATGGAACACTGATTGCAGGAGACACTCATTTTTCCATGAGTTTTCCGCTGCCTTGTACTGCTTTCATCCATGCTTCTTAAACATACACTCATTTATAGATGGTTTGGTTATTTATTTCTCAAGCCATAAAAGACCTTACCATAGGTCAGGTTCTGCAGCAGGAATCTCAGATATAGAGAGGGCTGTATTTTATGCCATTATTTCAATCATTAATGTGGAAGGATTACAATGAAGTTGTCTGAAGACTGAGTGTAGACATTCCCTTTCTGTTTTGCTGTCCCCAAGGCAATCCACCTTCAGCCACCTCTTCCCAAGACCCACTGAAGGCACAACAGAGGTGGCCATGAGCTCTAATTCTGGAATTGGGCTGGAGCAGCATTTCAGGAAAAATAAATTACTTTACCAAAACCCTATTTATGAGCTCTTGAGATGTGTGTGCTCTGGTCAGAGCTTGCACCTTCATGATCCAGTTTCTCCTCTGCCTTAATGCTGCAGTGAAATCATAACTGTGCTTCTGACATTGCAGGCTGTTGCCAGCACAGAAATGATTGTAGTATCACAAATCCACCAGGGATGGGCAAACTACTTCAATAAAAATTGCAACTGCCATGAACCTGAGCCCAAATTTCTAACTCTCTCCCCCCCCTTTCCCTAAAGCTAACATGATTTCAATAAGTACCTCCCTGAAATTAATCATGTGGACTCTACAATCTTGGCTGTCTTTGCTGATCCAGCTGCTGTCCTCGAATCTGACAATTTCCAATGCTTCCCTTGGGTTAGAGGGAGTGAGTACATTTTGGGGTATACCTTTGACCTGCGGAATGCATGGGATGGGAAGACATCAGCCAGCTGAGCCCAGAAGAAAATGTGCCAAAACTGAGGCTCCCCTGATAAAATATAGCTTGGACAAAGGAGCCAGAGGGAAGAAGCTGTTTTAGGTTGGGGGGTGGGCTAGAAAGACTCTGTTTATGTTGGGAAGGATAAATTCAGAGTAGAAGAAAGAGATTTCAGATTTCCATAAGTCCTGGAGCATCCAGGCCACACTGCCAGCTTGTATCAGACTGAAGTGTGGGTCCTGAGGGGGAGACCAAACAGAGCATTTCACCATCACCTTGCATACTCTATGCAAAAGTGAAAGGAAATCGCACTGCAGATTGCACAGGTGATGTATCTTCTGTATACAGCCATGGTGGAAAGTTGCCCTAGAGAATGTGTGAGAATGGATGAGTGTGTCATGACAGATGTACCATGCGGCCTGTGGTACAGGGGGCAGGCTGTGCACTCCCATAGGAATGGACTTCAACATACCAAAAGGGAGTATATATATGTATATATACAGATAGGGACCTTGAGAAATCCCTTCTGCTTTTGCTCAGGACAAATGTCAGGTACAAGAGATGTGAGCTGCCTTTGCTGTACCCCAGGCTGGTCAGGTACAGCAGTGGCCACCTGGCACATAAACAAAACCCCATGCTTAAAGCTAGACAGCTCTGGAGTTGTCACTGGCTTGTGTCTAGCTCTGTGGAGCAAGGGCCGAGAACCCTATGGGGTTGTCCCACTATGTAAATGCAACCTCATGGGTGCAATGCAGCCGCTGTGCTTACAGTTGTCTGCGAAAGCTCAGCTGCAGAGAGAAAATGAGCTTGCAAAGGAAAGCAGCTTGTTTTTGGACACAGCTAGTATGGGTAATTAGCGCCTCTGCAGAGACTAATGAAGAGTGATATGAGAAAGGTGAAGGAAATTCGTGGCTAATTCCGGTGCACTTGTGAGCTTTCCAGAGCATGGAAGTTTCTCTTTAAGCCATGTACATGTTGCAGAGCAGGCGTGTGGGAAAGGTTACAGTGAATTTGCCCTCACATAAGAATCACTTTGGAGCAAATAACAGTCCCAACATGAGAAAATGATTTCAAGCCATGAGAAGCTGAAACATTGTTCAAGGACTTGTCAGCTCTGCTTTCTGCATTTCTTTCTTCATATGTTTAGCTTAGGTAATATTTACAGTTTTAGGCATTTGGTTTATTGGCCACGGTGTTTGCTTTAATCAAACTATCACACAGTGTATGTGCCTTGCTGTGGTTTGCATTGCATGTAATTAGGGGGTAACTGTACAGTGCTCTCCCAGCATGAAATGTGTTGGCCTTTAGAAACTGTGCTTCTTCATGACTCTGGTGTTTAATTGCATGCCAACTGTGAAAATGAATCTGTTCCGTATAAAAAATAATGGTATATACACAGTGCCATTGATCTCGCCTTTCAAAATATGGTTACAAGCAATACTGAATAAATCCATAACAAGTTCTCCTAAATGTTTTTCCTCTGACTAATGGAGGTCTTGCTTGTGCCTGACAGCACAGAGGGGGCTGCCAAGATAGTGGGGGAGGAAGGAGGCAAGGAGGCAGGATCCCAGGGCAGTTCCCATGGGTCTGGCAATAAAACGAGACTAAACTCCTTTTTTTTTTTTTTTTTTTTTTTTTTTTTTTTTTTTCCTTTGTCCTGACAGCCTCCTGCTCAGTGCCAGCACCCAACGCTACCCAAGGAAACATTGTCCCATCCCTTGCAGTTCTCCCTGATCACTTGCAGCTGTCACAGCTTGCAGAGGGGTTTCACCAAGACTGAGGAGAGTGAGGAAGGGGCAGTGAGGGAAAGCATTAATGGGGGTAAGAGGGTACATATTTTGTTAGCCTTGGAGCCTCTGTCCCATGGGGACTTACTGAGATGTTTGCAGCTGGTACATCTGCTGGGCTTGGTCAGACAGTTCAGGACGTCCCCAGGGTCCTTGTCCCTCCTGGGTTCCTGTCACAGAGTGCTGGGATAGTGGCTGTGTGACAAGCCAGAAGCGATGGCTCTTCTGTGCTCCTCTCTCCCTACTAGCCACTGCCAAGGTCAGCCATGGGCAAATGGTCACTAGCACAGGCAATCTTCAGAGAGCCAGAGTGGGTCTTCAGAAAGATGTAATGAGGACTTACTATTGCATGTGTTTCCTGAACTACTTTCAATCTATTTTTCCGTTCTGAAGGGTGTCTTTTTGTTATATAGGCACGTACTCCCCTAACACTGAAAAGAGAATTTATTCCCAACTGTGAAACTAAAACCTCTCCCAGCTTTAGCCACATGTTTCTCTTTCCTCCCTCATGTCTCAATACCGTAAGTAAGGTTCAGGTGCTCAGAACTGTTTTTCAAGGGGTGGAAAGAGGCCAGCATGTTTCAGTGCTTTTAAATGTCCGTGTGAAATTCATGGATGTTAAACTGTTAGAAGTATGTTGGGAGACCAGTTGTCTGTACCTGCAGAGGACGAGTTTGATGTTTAAACCATAATTCAGCCATTATCAGGAGCTCAGACTCTAGGCTCTTCTTCTGCCTGGGTTTAGTTCAGGTGGAGGTCGTGGCAGAATCCGTTCTGGATCCCCTTCCTACAAGCTGCTCTTTTACATGTTCACATGTCATCTCAGTAAACTGATGTGGATCCTAATTACGGTTGTACAAGGTTACTGTTGCTGCAGATGTATATGTTGGGTAAGCTCAGACACATCTTCCCTTTGCCATGTTTTGTATTCCACTGTCTTGATCATTTACCAAGGCATCCCATATACTTTGACCTGCCATGTCCTGAATTCATAATATTCTACATAGGAAAACTCAAGTGTTAATGTAGGAACGCTGAAACTGGGCATCAGGAATTATAATTCTACTGTAAACACATAGCAGATGTTTTTTAACACAGTATTATTTCAGGGAATTTAGGGCTAAATCAGAATATACTCAACTGATAAACTAGATCACTTCCCATAACGCATTTATCTGGTCATTAATTCTTTATGCTTTTTTAAAGTGCCTACTTTAAAAGTCACACAAATTTCTTCTTAATGCTTATTCATCTCTGCTTGTATCTGTACTCATGCGTGATCTGTAGGTGACAGGCCCTTTCAGTCCTGGGTGTGGAGCTTAACTCTCCTCGGATGTCTGTATGACCACATCCCTCTCCTCTTTTCCAAAGTTCTGTAATTCATCTGAAGGGAGTTCAGCACTCCATTACTTATTCTGTTCCTCATGTCTCTTTTGCTTTTACACTAGACTTTCTCTATCGCATTTTATTTATTTCCAAGACTAGGGGTGCAGATTTTGAAATTGTATTTTTTGGTGTGTTTCTTTTAGAGGTGTTGAGAGCTTGAGTGCATCAGCAAGATGTCTGAATTGCTGAGTGGCTTTGGCACCTGAATCTCTTCATAAATCCTGTTAATAGCAACATTTCTCAGGGGTAGGGTGGAGGGACTTGGGAAGTTAAAAATACAAAAGAGATTGAGTAAATGTGCACATAATGTCAGCTCTCGGGGTCTGGCTGATCTGCTCATCATGCAATTTGAAGGGGAGAGGAAAAACTCACCTCTGAACTCTTCCAGTCCTAAGACTTCGCACTGGGTTGGTGCATCAGATTAAGGCTGCTAAACTAATGCTGGTTACCAGTACACCCAGGTAGCAAGGACAGTGGCTGGCTGCATAGGACACACTGCTACTCACTGATTCCTTGTACAAGTAATGTCACACCTCTTAACGGTTTGGCCCTACACCACTGTGGCATTTCTGGCCAAATCTTCGTCAACACAGTGCAGCAAAATCCACTGGGAAAACAGCCATGCTACAGAAATGCAATGCAGAAGCTCTTACTTTTTTTTTTTTTTTTTTTTTTTTTCCTGATTTCAGGAGAACTTGTTGCATAGTTTGGATCAGTGCTGTTGGGATACCTAGAAAAGTGAGTAAAATTACAGGTGTGGTGGTCCATGTTGGACTGCGTGGTTCTCTGTTGCCCAAATGAGAAGTAAGTAAACTGCATTTGTCCAAGTTTTTCTCTTGCTGTATCAACAATCTAGCAATCTTGGACCAGATTGTTTTACAGTTGAAGTATTATTACATGAAGTGGCACTATCTGAAGAATAAAGCACTATGGCACTGCATAGATGAACTGGTCTATACAGCACAGACCGAGACAAAATATAGTGTGAACGCTACCAGTAGAGTATGGCTATAAATATTACCTATGACCACAATCCCCATTTTGAGTCTTCCCCATCTTTTCTTTCACTTACAAATGAGTCACCAGTGCCAGCAATATTATCTAAAACTTTTAGATCTGATATTATTACTATTTTATCTGTACATTACACCATTTGTATAAAATTAGTGTTCTTCAGCCATACAAACCCACTGGAAGTTTGAAATATTGGTTAAAACAAAAACATTTGAGAATATATTTGAAAATGAATAGACTGGTAGGATGGACTTTGAATAATAGAGGCATCCCTTTATTGGTCAAAGCAAGTGTCTCCAGCCTGACAGCTGAAGCCTAAGTCCAAAAGTTGACCTTAAACTTGGACTCCTAGTTAAAGGTCCCTTGGATGCAATGTAGATGTCAGCCTACTGGTCTTTGTGAAACTGTTTCTTGCTAGAAAATTGATGTAATATAGCTAGAGTTAAGTAAGCCGTATGTAGCAAACATATTTGAAATCAGCTCAAGAGAAGGAGATTTTGGCCATTGAAGATATAAAACATATCATGT
Source organism: Heteronetta atricapilla (assembly GCA_011075105.1). Classification (NCBI taxonomy): domain Eukaryota; kingdom Metazoa; phylum Chordata; class Aves; order Anseriformes; family Anatidae; genus Heteronetta; species Heteronetta atricapilla. The sequence goes on from CM021732.1 coordinate 115,501,401, forward strand.
GAATTAGGTCTGATTTTTGATTCAATGAAGATCAGGAAAGTTTGGCTATTTTTCTTTCATTATTATTATATTATTGTTGTTGGTTTTCAACCTCTGGCTTGTGCTTATTACACTTTTTCAATGAAATAGCACCTTAAAAATGACAAAATATACTTAAAAAAACAACAACACTTAGATTTATTTATCTGACCTGTTTCATGTTAAGCAGACTGCCTATGCTATTGTCTTTCCTTGAACTGATAAATGTTCTGTTGAGAACATATTATAGTAATTCAATCCCTTTAGAATTTTGTAACATTCCATGGCAACAATTTTTAGAGAATACATAAAAAGGTAGAACTATTTTTATACATTATGAATCTTAAAATATCCTCAAGCTTCTCTGTGGATTTTAGCATCCAAAAAGTTGTTCAGTCTTTCAGCAGCAGAAGATGACCTGGCTCTGGCAGAGAAGTCAGTGTAGTCAGGTTGAGGATGTGACCCACTACATGCATTTACTTTAAATTAAATAAACATTTCCTTCTACAAACACAGGATATACCAGCATGTGTGTAAAATATTTAAACTATCCTGGGCCTTCCCACTGGCATCAATGGAAGTTCTGTGTATGAAAGTAGGGGATCTTACTCTTCAGCCAACCTCCAGACTTATACATGTAGAAATTGCTGTGTTTTGAATCAGATTCACAGTGGGTGTGAATCTTCATTGAGTTCCTTGATGTTTTGCTGATGTACAGCAGCAGAATATTTGGTCTCATTATTATGTTTTGTTATTTAGAAGACAGTAGCAACATTCAGTAGATTGATCTGACAAAACAGTGGTTTGGTGAGCACACATAGTAATTGAGCCTGCTTTTTAGGGGATTTGTAACTTGCTGTTAACATTAATGGGTGTAACCTAAGGCTGAAGCATTAATTTCTCCCTTATTATAGACCAGAGAAATAACACAGGAAAGAGACATATGAATTCCCTCAGTATGTGAAAATCTTGACCCAGAATCTCTGATGAAGCTCAATTAACCTAGATAGTATCCTTAGCAATTTAAGAAAGGCTGCTTCCTTCATTTATAAACTGCAGGGGATTTTGTCATTTATCATATTAAAATAGAAGGCTTATATTAACATTGTACCCAAGACAGTCTTGTATCATCATTGTACTGAAGATAGTCCCCCCATAGAGAACAGAGGGAGATTGAGAAAGAGGAACAGATGGGTTCTGATGGGCAAGGTCTATGTTAATGGCTTACCTAGGTCATGCAGAGGGCGTTTAGCAGAGCAGGGAGTCTAATGGTGACTTCTGATCACAGGTTTCCAGTTGAGTCTTTCTTCCTGAGTTTAAAGTAGGTTGGGGTGACAGTGTACATTTGCCATCATTGCATGCATCCAAAATTTATGCCCTTGTTCAGTGTATTCTGCCTGTGGAATCCTCTCTTACTGTTGCATTTAGTATGGAGAAAGGGGGTTGAGCAGAGACATTGCTTTCTACAGGATGTCACAGTGGGGTGGGTGTTGATCTCTTTTCTCAGGTGACAAGTGATAGGATGTGAGGCAATGAACAAAAGTTGTACCAGGAAGAGGTTTAGATTAGATATCAGGAAGAATTTCTTCAAGGAAAGGGTGGTTAGGCAATGGAATAGGCTTCCCAGGAAGGTTGTGGAGTCCCCATGCCTGGATGTATTTAAGAGACGTGGATGTGATGGTTAGGGCTTATTGGTGGATTTGGTAGTGTTAGGTTGGTGGCTGGATGTGATGATCTTAAGGGTCTTCTCCAACCCAAGTGATTCTATGCTTCTACATTTACTGGGGGTCCCTTGGCTGTTACTGAAAGGCAGTAACTCTTTGAACTGCTTCCCATTTATAACTAGCTGTGTGAGTGGTCCTACTCGTCTTCAGGGCAAAGTCAAAAAGGAAGGCTTAAATTCTTGCTAAAATATGACCATATGATGTGATGACTTACTGTGTGAGCTCCTGTAGTCTCTTTTCTTGTGATTGCTGTCCGGATTTACAGAAGCCTTCTCTGCACAGGTTAAATACCATCTGGGGCAGTCCTGGCTCTTCAGACCTTCTGTGAATAAATAACTTCAATTTGTTCTCTGAAATAATTTGTAAACATATAAATTGTTTTACCATCTCACCAAGTTTCACTAGCTGTTGCCACCTTACAGATCAGAACTATATCTGGATCCTGGATTTGCTGCTTGTACATTTACCAAAGCAAAGGAAGAAATGAAAGAGTATGTCAAAGTAAAGCAACATTTCATTTATAACTATTAAAATTAGTCAACTTGGAACTTAAACGTACATACCGTGCTATTATGACTGGAACTCAGTGGAAATGGGCCTGGGATCATTTATTTACTAATTAACCGTTGTCATGGAGTATACAGTGCCAACTATACATTGCCACATCACCATTCTTGAAAGTCACACAGAAGAGAGCATGTGAAAGTGCTCTGTATTAAGAAACACAACAACATTATTTCCAAACCTGCTAAACTGGCATTATATTCCCTATGTTATTATATTTGGCTACTGTTTAGGGATGGAAGAATCAGGAACCTATAATTTAAAACCTTGTAGAATGCCATGGTATAAAAACTTTCAGCGCATTTAAAGGTTTTATTCCATTTTGGAAAGTGTTAGACAAAGAGAGAATGTTTTTTTCCTATGAGAACTATTTTCAGCTAAAACAATATTCAAAGTAAAAATTTTTCACAGCTTCTGGGAACCCCCAAGTTACTCCTGTCTTCCTTTCCACCTTATACTATTATCTGGTTTTCTACATAGCAGAAATTAATCCCATTGCAGAAAGCCCCCCTTAATTCTGGGCATAAGTATGGCTTAGGTGGTGTATGCAGAGTTTGCAGGATCAAGACTGAAATTTATCTTCCAACTAAAAATTATAGGAGTGCATTCAATGATTAGTAGTATCAGATATAAGAGCTGACATCAGCCTTTGGCTGGTGAGGGATATTCATTGTAAATGACAATTTGATTGTATATAATGCTGCTAACATGCACTTGAAGGTTCTGATTTTCAAAAAGTACTGAATCTCCTAACATAGTAGTAAGAAAATGGAGTTGAGCAAATACTAAGAGCTTGATGTGTGCCAGCCCTACACATCAAGATCTGCTTTATATTGTGAGATGAGTCAAATTAATTCTGGTGAGCCTATTTGAAAGAAGTAAGTCTTCCAGTCCATCTTTCCTCTCTCAAAGCATCAGCTGGAGAACTGTGATGATTTTGGGTATTGTATGCCATGAAAGTTATAAAACAATTGAAAATGGTCCAGAGTAGGCTAGGAAATATGAGATAAGGGGAATACTAGAAAAACTGAGGTTGTTTAACTGGAAAATAAGACTGAGGAGAGACACAGTAGCAGTATTTAAATACTTAAAGTTATCTAGAAGGGGAATAGCACAAACTGTACTCTAGAGTGATTTAGGTAATAATTTCAGAAAAACTTCCCAATTGTAAAGATAAATCAGCTCTCAAATATAGTATTGAGAAAGGCTGCAGAATTGATATCAGGAGATCTTTAAGATGTTAAGATGGAGATATTTTACTGGAGATGTGTGTGGTTGCACACACATCTTATCAGGATTATCTCAGATGAAATTGATTCCAGCTTGTGTTGGGGAGAAAAGTATTATTTTATTTATTTTATTATTTATTTTATTTTATTTTATTTTATTTTATTTTATTTTATTTTTATTTTATTTTATTACATCTCTTCAGATAATCTTTCGACATCTCTTCCACATCTCTTCCAAGTTCTTTTCTCATGTGCTACAGTTTTCTTTGCTGAGACAAGAAAGCATGGCAAAACAGGGTCTTCAGTTTCACATGGAGGAATATTTCCAGGAATATTCTTCTTGCTAAATGTGGTATTTGGATAAAAAATTGATTCTAACAGAAAACGAGTTCCATATATGCCATGTGCTTTCTAATAGTTCACATTTGGCCCATAGCAATGTGCTATGGTGCCGTGCAGAGAGCTGGGCATGAGCGGGCCATGTGAGAGGAACAAGGAGGGGATGATCTGGAGTCAGTGACTTGTCTTTCTCATTCAAGCAGTAGCAATGATCAGAAGGAGGGAGTTTAGTCAAGTGTGTTTGAGGGGAGGTTACCAACAGCATCAGAGGATGAAAAACCCCACAGAATTCAATGGACAGTTGAGAAAAACATCCTGGAAGAGAGATGAACATCCATAAAATGTAGGTATCTACTATTGTGTGTTTCTTGTATATCTTGCTTTTTCTCTCCTGCCAGCACTTATGTGTTTTGTATGCTTGATTGGCCAGTGTCTCAGCTTCAAGAGAAGTGAAGGATGTCATGTTCCAGTTTAGCATGTATCCTAGCACCCAGGAAGAGAGCCTGCTGCTCAGGTTCTTGTCTATAAGATAGGTTGTGTCAATGCTCCTTTCAGCTCTAATTTAAGAGAAACCATAAGCCTGTTGTACACACACAGGTGAAAACCATGGGTGCTTAGTGCAAGAAACCACAGACCAATTTCATGCAGAAGCCTGATGCAGTGCTTTTAACTGGCACTGGGGTTGAGGGGAGAAGTCTGCTGGCCTGTGAGTCCGCTGTGCTGCCCACATCCCTGCATGAAGCCAGGGGACATAAGGCAGGCAACTCAGATTTGCCCACATGGTGGGTTAACACTGGACCCAAAAGTTAGTTGTGGAAAAAGGTATAGTCATTATACCTACACCTATCTCTGGATTTAGCCTGAGATAACGAATTGCAAATAGCCAGCTGACTAACACATGGGATACTTCTTTGCTGCTAGTAAATTAACTATATGATATGAACATACTGGCCTTTACTTACTTTGTGTGATTGTTCATGTCTGTGAATGATTATTGATAATTAGAAAATATTTTATTTTTCTTTTGGAATTTAATTAAAATTTAGAAACAATATTGACATTTCTGAAAATGCAGACTAAGAAGCTAACTAGCTCCGCATTAATTGTTCTTCATCTCAAATTCAGTGAAGTGCCCTAAATATTAGTAGGTATTTAAAATGAACATAGATGAATTACTACTTGTCTTCTTTTTCTCATCCCAGGGTTGTATTCTACATTATATTTTATTCTTTGACTCTCAAAGTAACAAATTACTAACTTGAAAGTAATATTATATTTTCAGGGTAACAAGAAATATTTTTGATGGTCCAAGTGGGTTTAAATACTACACTGGGGAAGAAAAATTTCCTAATGGTGAGGGTTATTATTAAAATAATTAAACTTACTACCTGACTCTGTAGAAGCAGATTAAACAAAACCCAGTGTGTGTCATTGTACGACCTGAAAAACACAGATAATTAGGGAATAAAATGCTTTAGAAATCAAACTGGGACCAACAATCATTTGACAATTTCAGTGAAAACTATCCCCAAAGTTAACAACTGATTTACTGAGAACCAGGCATATTGTGAAACCTTCTCAACCCACATCCTGTTCAAGGTACTGTGTGTGATGGATCTTGGAATACACCAAAGCTATGTGTCTTTACGAGGTCCCCAGTGTAGCGATATTAATAGGCTTTTTGTTATGCTACTTCTGGTTTAATTTGTTATGGACTTTATTAAACTCCTTTAAAACATAAGCTTTATTAATCTCCTTTTATAGCAGACACCCGAGCACACGCCAAACTGTTCCTGGAAGACTGAAAGGCAGGATAAGTAGAAAAAGTACTTTATTAAAGAAGAGGTAATCATGTTTGTTTGTTTGCTTGTTTTCTTTTTGGATGGGAAGCTCTGAAGAAATATCAAAACTCATTTTATATGAGAAAAATTGTTGATGCCATTAATGAGGATTCTAAGGTAATATGTTCTTAGTTATACAGCCCTGCTTCTCAAACATCGATTAAAATAAACAAAACCCATTACCATTCTTTTAAATTCTTTTAAAATGAGGGATGCATGTCCTCTAAGAACTTTCAAGACTCTGTGAAGAAGCAGATGAAGGAAATAAGCAGAGACCTAATCCTGCCATATTTTGCACTTGATGTCCTCCAGCCAAGGTCTCTATTTGCAAAGTAGCATCATTCCATTGATACATCAAAAAATCTTTCACAAATTTGAGAATGACAAAGTTTTTGAGACACTGAAAGCAAATTGTTTATATGGATATTAAAGTGTCACTTACAGCATGTGGAAAAGCATCTGGAGTGGACCTCATATCATGATTTAATGAGATGACATGCTACCTTACCACAGATAACCTCATTGAGAAAGCAAATACTGGGCCTACTGGCTATAAATTGTGTATTTTACTTTTTTTTTTTTTTTAATTTACTTCTTCTGATAAGCAGGTACCTCACTGTCCTAACAGCCCACATAATGAAATTGTGCATGATTTGGTTGTGTTTTCATCTCCATATGATTTAGACCGTGTACCATATGTGAAATTCGGAAAGAAAAAATCCTCTTTCTCTATGAGAAGCTCTGACATGTGGCACTCATTTAGGAGAAGAATTCATGCAGAGACATGGAGAAGTCTTTTTGATTTTTCATTTCTGTTATGAAATATGTCATTTTTGTTAAGCAATTTCATGCTTGGAGAATCTCTTTCTTATTTGTCTAACTTAGTCTTTTCCAAAGTGAAGACATCTTTCTGCAGGGAAGGGACTTTCATGGCTGAATGAGGTGTAAGGAACATGGGACAAATGTATTTTACTCAGTGAAGAAATTAAAAAAAAAATATCATATTCCATTCTGTAAAAATGACCCACCCTATCAGGTATTAAGTGTGAAATTATTTTTCCTCTCTCCCATTTTCTTCACCTCCACCCCCTGAAACTTCTAGTTCCAGACCATTAAAAGAACAGTTCATGCTTCACGGAAATCCAGGGGAAAAAAAAAGAAAACGAAAAAAAAAAGGAAATGTTAGGGAGGTCACCAACATAACCCTGTTATCCACATGAATGTGAACACAAAAGGAAACATTCTGCTTTGTAAACCAGTCTTTTTGGTCACTGCTTCTTGAGAATGACTTTTTTTGTTACTTTTTTTTCTAAATTAAAGATTTTTAAGCAAAGGCTTATTAGACTGGCATGGTTGCTCAGCTCATTAAGAGCTATACCAAAAATAACAGAGAACAACCTCATCACAGAGTAATGAAATCCAATTGAAACTGTTACTTTTGGCATTTCACTTAATCTCTTATGCATACATGTGATGTCAAAGTTTCTGGATTTGAGAAAAATATATATGTATTTTTACCTTTTTGGGTACAGCCTCTATGTTCTAACATGCATGTTTATGCATTGTGTCCTTAAGTCTTTCCGATGTGATTTTAGGAACAAGCTCTCCATGTGGGTTACTAATTGGAAAAGCATGAAATTGGGTTTTGCAAGATTATGTATCTAGGAAAAGACTAATTAAAAACCTTAAAAAAGCAGATTAAAAACCTTCTGCCACTTTTTCCAGCTGAGAGCCTTGGAGCCTTGGAGCCTCCCTCACTAGGTACCAATGGGTCTCCTGGCATGGGAGGAGAGCCAGGGTGGTGTGGATGCTGTGGGCAGCAGGGTCTAGGGGTGCACACACTTCACTCCACACAGTTTCTGCAGGTGGCTTGAATTCAGCTGACAAGTATTATCTGCTTCCATGCCAGCAGCTTCACTGCCCTTACAAATGTTCAAACCTCAACATGTCATTTTAGGGCAGCATTTCCAAGGCAAGGAGGCTCACCCCTGTCACAATCTACCTGTTTCTTCCCACTGTGTGTGAGCACCAGCTGCCCTTGTGTAAGGTGGGAAGAGCTTACGCAGTATCACGTGCTGCCCTCCTGGAAAATCAATGTAGGGTTTGACTTTATGTTTTTTTTTGCTTGCTCTGTCTTTGAGATCTTGGCACAAGAAAAGGAATTCAATGTCTTGTTTGTAGTCCACGTATGCTTATATAGTCATACTGCAATACTGGCAGCTAATTGTATGGCATTTTTATCCCCTTTATAACTGCTTAAAAAAAATGGAAAGCGGGACATAGCAGGTAAAAAAAATAAAAGACTGCTCTAGTGCTTGAGTAATAACAGAGCCATGGAGTTAATAATGTTATTAAATCCTATATTAACCATCCTGGAGAAGAGGCCATCTCCACAGAGGTAATCAGATACCTGCTTCCTCATTAAATAGATGGGAGTCATGCACCAAGGTCCTTGTCTTTGTCTGAAGCAAATAAAGTCTTGAGACCTCACAAAAAATGAGCTATATGCATGATTTTGGCTATGTTTGATAGTTCTCATGAACTTTTCACAGTTGTCAGCTGTATTTGTCCTCTTTGCCTTCTGGAATGTGTTAATCCAACCTATGGATGCCTGTACTGGGGGGTGTTGTAGAATTGCCTAAGTCTGAGTCTACACTGTTCTTCATCTGGGGTGTTTTTCCCTCTTTTTGGCTTTTCAGCACATTTTTATTTTATTTTATTTTATTTTAATTTAATTTTATTTTATTATCTTACTGTTCTTTGTGTAAAGCAAAATGATTCTCAACTGAATATAGATGATTCAGTGACCAGGTCTAAGGATGTGTTAGTTTATCATCTTTCTGCTATAATAACAAATTATCAAAAAAAAGCTTTATGAGACAACAGCATCATCTCAGGACTGTTAAATAATTAGGTTTCATGAAGTCAATTGTTTATGCATACCCAGCAAACACTATGTTATCTGCAGATTCTTCTTAAAAGAAGAAGATTATGTTTTTGAGTACAGCTTTGATCTCAGCATTGCAGCTTTACTCTCAAGCCTTAAGTGAGTCACAGTATATGGTGATCTTATATGTAAAATATGTGATAAGGACTTGTCTTGTTTTATATCTTAAAGAGGATTATATGAACTGGACCCTATCCTGTAGTTTTTCATATGGACTTTATAAGTTGCGTAAGTGATAGAAATAGCCTTTATCTAGTATTTTGTTTTAAAATACCAAGCTATGTCTGAGACAAAGAAAGATGTAATCTTCTCAGTCTTACACCACTTTTAGAGTTGTGGTTTTTTTAGAAGCTGGGAAATAGCAATAAAAAAAACTGATTTAAGTGATTGCACCTAAAAAAATACAACTTACCATCTCAGAACAATGTCAATTTTAATTTAATGGCCTTAGTACAGAGAGAAATCAACCCTGTTGTCTGTCAGTAATGACAGAATGTGAGCAAACGTGGTAAAGAATTACTGTAAGGTGTTGCTTGCTTGTGCTCATCTGTACAAAAACAACCTGTGTGAATGCAGTCTGTATGCATGCTTGATATACATACTAGAATGGCCCAAACTCTGACCCTATATAAGTTTGGGTAAGACTACGCACATGTAACTGCTTGAGAATTCTCATGTGAACAAAGTTACTCAGGTACTTGTAGGTAAAAGGCTTAATATGAATTCGGCATAATTTGCAGAGAACAGTTTTTCCCTGCATTTGCACTGCAGTGTTAGTGAAAGATGATTTTGACCTTGGTGGTCCTACCCTGGAAGGATGGACTGCAGTCTTAGGATCTCTCTACTCCATCTCCATCCCTTGCAATGAGAATCATAAAACCCATGTGTGCCGCAGGAGGCTGCACCAGGCAGGAGAAGGTTAGGATGCAGGGCAGCAGGGCTGCTGTCCACCCTAGAAAGGCCACCAGCAGAGGAGACGACCTGGCTACTCCTCTGAGCTCATCCTTTGTCCCAACCAGCTCTCTGGGCCAGACCCTTGGCTGGCACATGGAGAGGAGCTTGTGCGTTTGGGCAGTGTCTGCTGATCCCTGAGTCCCTGGGCTGTGGGCCAGACTTGGGACAGGGCTCAGTGAAGCTATAAGCTGCAACGCCCTGTTGATGTCTTCAGTTCTATGCAGGTGCTGCTTAGTGGTCCCAGCACACATGTACTTTTAAGCAGTAGAATATAGACCAAATGTCAAAATTAGAGGATTTGGCACTAGGGAGCTTTAAAGAGGAGACACTACAGATGTGTTAGAAGTAGGTCATAGGGCTGGTGAACAGATGATTTCTGTTACACTCGTGATCCAGATTTGGCTTCCCAGGACCAAACTGCCAACCTCTGGCCTGAATCTTCATTACCGTGTTCCCCAGATCCCTCAGAGATGGGGCTGGAGGATTAATTTCATTCCTGGAGCAGTATGTGCTTTGCTGGCATCATCTTTGTGATCCTTCAACCACTCTCCATCAGGTATACATCACTGTGTGCACGTGTATGGGTGTGAATATGCAAGCTGAATCCTGACCTCTTAAAATAGGTTTGCTAGGTCTGCTTGCATCAAACTTCTTGTGCTTCCAGTTGAGCACTCAGGCACATGCCATATACCCAAACAAGATAAGCCTATCAAGCAGCAGGAGAGAGCATGGCATGTTGACTGCAAAATTCATTTTTCTTTTTTCTTCTTTTCCTGTTTTTTTTTTTTTTTTTTTTTTTTTTTTTTTTCCTATACAAATTACTCCACAGCTCATATTGACTCTCCATCTCCCCTTTTGTGCGCCAGGAGCTGTAATTGCCGAGCTAGCTCAGCATGGCCAAGAATTCAGCACACTGATGGAAGCCCTGGCAGCTCTTCCAGGGGGGTTATCTGATAAACAGCATTTGCTCAGATATATGACTGTCTGCACTTCCCGCCTTTGCAAAAGCAGACCAAGGCAATGTTAGAGGACCTTTTGCTTACTTTTGAATTTCTTCTTCCAGTCCTGGACAGAAGCAGAAAAATATATATTTTTTTCTTTTTAAGGAAATGCACAGCCCGTCATTTTTTTTTGTTTGTTTTCATAAATCCAGAAAATTTAGGACTAGGTTAGTTAGGCCTTTGGATCAAGATTTGAATTGTTTCTCAGTTTATATGCCAGATCTTACTTTAGAAGCAGAAAAATGATACTGTAATTCTGGTGATCTGTTCATTGGGTATTTGCAGGAAAAATTCTGTGTTTAAATAAAGTGAAGGTTGTGACACAGGCTCAAAAAGTCAGGAAATCTACACTTAAGAATGACACTAATGCTCATGTGGAAAATAAAAGGCACAGGGACTCAAGTTCAGCAGGGAATGCCAACGATAACTCTGAATTTCCAGGCTTTGTGTCAGGTTCTGTCAATATAATGTTATTTAAATGGAGTTTTATGCCTGTGAATTCACTTGTGTTTTAATGGCAGGATTATTTTAAGCGGAATAATAATAATAGAAAAAAAATGTTGTTAGGAAAGGTTGCATGTAAAATGTCTGTTCTTATACATGACAGACTGGAATGGATAAATATGTACCAAAGCCATTCATAGTCAGCAGGCTGGAGCTGGCATCAATGCCAGGCCTTGCTACACGTCTTCTGCAGGGCAGAAGCTGCAAAATAAAAAAGCCATGCTCGACCTGGGTTTTGACAGACCGGCACGGCCTGTGCACGTCTGTCTGTGGGAATACCGCATACCTCACACCTCCAATGAGACACATCCCATCCATCTTCTTTTGCTGTGTGCTCTGGCGGCTGCGCAGGACCCCCGGCATCGGTGGGGCTTCCACCTGGAGGTCACCGCCGAGAACTGGCTGCAGCATGTGATCCATCACGTGTGCCATCAGCCTGTGACCCAGCACCTGCATGGGATCCTAGGAGAGGGCTGCAGGCAGCCAGCACAGCCTTGCTGATGCAGCAAACGGCTTTCTCTTTCTCCAGCTGTTCTTACAGAGAGCCTCCTTTCATTTTCTTCTTTAGCACCTCTGCAAAGCCTTGTACTTTTCAGGAGCCATCCATGAGACCTGGAGAAGTTTGTGATATTTCCAGTGGTTTCAGACAGAATCACAGAGACCACTGCCTTCTTAGCTTGTAGTACAAGTCCCTGTGTACCCCTGTGAATTCAGCTTCTGTAAGAATTTAATGTGGACATATACATTTACTTGATTTTACAAGCTAAGAAATTGCCAAAGGACTTTTTGCTCCTGTTGGAACTCCATCTCTCTTTTCTAATACCAAGGTAGCTTTGATGGGAAAACAAAGTCATCACGTGTTGATCTGAAAACAGTGTTTTTGGGAGGATCCAAAAAAACAGATGAGAGGAGATCAGGCTCCACTGAAAATAAATCCCTCTATGATGCAGTAGGAATTGAATGGATAGGCTCTTGCCACCAGCGAGAAAGAGATCAGAGAAGCCACCAGACATGGAAGGCAGAATATTGACACCACAGCACATGTAAAAGGAGAATTAAAGTGAGAAAATGGAGCTGCTGATCCCCACTCTGTGTACCACGGCTGCTATAAGGAAAGCACCTATAAGAACAGCATAACAATGACTCCTATGGAAAAAGAAAGATGGTAAATACCATTTGTTAGGCTGTTGCTTTGGAGTTTTTCACAAGCATCTATAGAATCATCATGAAAATATGGCCATAACTCAAATATTCAGCAAAACTGACTTTTGCAACAGTGTGAAGCAGCTGTCCATAATCAAGTAGTAACACTCCTGCTCTTTATAGCTTGGCACAATTTCTACCCCCTTAATAAGCTGAGCAAACAAGCTCCTCTTTATGTACTTAATAGCTGCATCAGGACTTTCCCCTAGGAATTTCTGTGGGTGATTTGCTTCTCCTAAGCATGTTAAAATTAAGAGGGAAAAGGATATAAGAAAGTGGAGGCCAACTCTGAAAAACGAGAGGAATTGGAGGAATTGGTGATATAGCCTGTGAAGGGAATTAGATTTGGGAATAAGTAAACAATGGGAAAGGTAAGCAAGTAAATCTGGCTCCTACATGCTGCTTGTCTGCTGTCTTGATGTGCATTCACCTGAAAGATGTTTCTGCCTAAGCAACCATTTGCTCTCTCCCTTATGAAATGCACCTGGGAAACTGATGGCTCCTGGGGAGAGAGTATAAAAATGAGTCATGGACTCCTACTGAGAATTAGAGTGGGGGAAAATCTCTCCATTTAGGGACAATATAAGATAGGATATTGAGTAATGAAGTAGGGAGAGTTCTGTAATGAGAAAGAGCTGTCAAGGAAGCACAGAACTCAGGGAAATCGTTATTTGAAGAGGGAGCAATCAGAAAGCTGTTGGATTGAGATGCTGTTACAACTCTCACTAGAATTTCAGGCTTTGGGGAAATAATGATATGTAAGAAGGGATTGGTACTATGTCAAGTCAACAAGAATTATAGGGAGAGAAAAACAAGTTATAGATTCCATCCTTTCAGCTATTAGAATCATGTGATTATGATACTGAATCCTCTAAGCTCAGCTAAATATAGGGGGATTTGATTTATATTGAAGACCCAAGCTGGCTTTCATTGGCATAAATCTTTGCTGGTGTAGCAAACAGTTTGTTGAACCCTGTTCATTAAAGTCTTTAATAAAACTGCAGAGATTTTCTGTTGCTTTTTCCTTTCCCTTTATTTTTTTTAATTGCTTTACCTTGACTACCAAACAGGAGACAGAAGCACACAAAGAGAGTGGTGACAAGATAAGTCCGCTATATTTTCCGTAGCTAAATTATTTCAAGGCAGAAGCCTGCACTCGTTTTGTCAAACTCCACAACTCTGACTGACTTTGATGAGAATATTGACTTGTTCTAACTGAATCAAGCTTTTTTGGACTAGATATTAAAAATAGTTCGGTTGTATTCCTTTGATAATATGCAAGGTTGAACTGATTTACAGATGGAGACAGCAGTTCTACAGTTCCTTTCCTCTGGTACAATGCAATGTTGATTTTTTTTTCCTTTTTTTTTTTTTTTTCTTTTTAATCCTAGATTGAAAGTCTTCTAAAGTGTCATGTTTTCTGGATGAACTCTATTTCTAACTGTGTAAGACTGAAAGGGATCAGCCTTTGTCCTTTTCAGTCCCCCTTAAATGTTACTCTACAGTTCTATCAATACCTCTTAAAGTATATCAGCTTCTTGAGCACTGGTACCATTGAGATACATATAGCCTGAAACAGTCTGTGCCCTTCACATGGGACAATTTGGTTTAAACATCCAAAATCTACCAGGTGGTTTTGCAGTCGGAAGTCTGCAGTCTTCAGCCTTTTCCTTGCTCTCTGGCCCCAGATGGGCTTAGGTCCTTGGAGTATGCCAGAGCAAACTTAGTAACACATAAAGTGATGTGCCTCACGAGTCTCACTTAATTACATCAAAATGAAGTTTACATGGAGTGTGCTTTATATCCTGTCTACCAAGACTATTTTGTAGTGTGTAGGAAGGCATTTTCTCTCCCAAGAGACAAACGTCCCGCCAGACAATGCAAAGCAGCCTCTCACCTTCCCCTCTGGTTAGAGAAAGGAAGCAGGAGAGTTGCCAGCTAGAGTAGGGGAGGATAAACACACCATATTATTTTGACCATAATGATTCAAAAAAAAAAAAAAAAAAAAGCCGCAATATAATTTGGGGTTAATTTCATGATTTTACAAGAAAGAGTTGACATAATTGTCAATATATTAAATTCTAAATGTCCATTCAGTTTAAATGTCATTTAATTTTTTTTTTTTCTTTTCAATTTAAATATGATTTTATGTATTTTTGAATTTTAACTGAAGCCCCAAATAAGAAATAAAAAGTATGGGAGATGAGAAGAACAAATGCTTTTGTGATAATGAATTTCCTTACCCATTGCTAATCAAGATACATTTTTTTTTTTTTTTAACTCAATCTTTATTCTATATCTCTTGCTGCTATAAGGCCGAAATATCATTGAGCATTACTTTCCTTCCATTTTCCATAATGAAATTAGGGATGTGAGTTAGTGTTGTTGAATGAAGTAGAACATGAATGAAGAGAGTTAAATTTCAGATGCTTATATTTGCATCCACTTTATGCCTTGTTGAACGCTAGGATCTTCTATGTTTCAACAAAGAAGAAATATTCTGCATCCTTGGATCTGGAGTTTGGCTTTTCCCATTCCATCACATTATAGAGATAGAAGTAAGATGGGCTATGAATATGCAACTGAATCCAGACATCCTTCACATTTAGTTTGGGCCAACAATTAGATCTAAACTTCCTCCAGGTGCATCCTATCCCAAATTAATTTACTTCTTATTTTCCTGAAATAAAGAAATTTTTGCCCCAGGCTGTTGGACTGAACAGGATTTTGTGACTATTTATTAGCTACGATTAGAACATGCTTATTTGATTGCTCATTATTTTGTCCCAGTAAAAATCTCTGTTCCCCACAACAGTATGTAAAGTAGGCATTCTGTGACTCTTCACATTGTTCACACTGTGAGGCACTAAAAACATCCGTTTAACAGCAAAACATGTTAGCTATCTCCAAAACTGGAATTTTATAGCTCAATAACATGTGTGTCGGGTGACCAGGTGATTTTGGTGTTTCTTCATTTCCTCTCCAAATGCAGTTTTTTATTGTCATAATTAGCAATATGAGGAAATGCTATTGTATGTTTTGGAAGAGTATTAACTCCATATTAGGAGTTAATCTATTTCTGCTCAGAATTGCAGAGAATATTCAGTTACTGTGTTTTCTGTAATTGTCCTCAGACAGTCCAATTCAATGTCCTGCACTGCTGCTAGTGTGCTTCTTTCTTTTGTCCTCATTATCAGGTCCTTAACTGAACTCTTAAAAGGGAAACCCCAACAAAGAAAGGTCAAGCAAAGTTAAAGGAAACCTCTGTGGATCACCTTTAATAAAGCTAGGAAACTGAAAGGGTTAAAATATGAATATGTGGACAAGGTACCCTGATCCAAGCAATGAAGTATTTTATATGGAATTTCTTGTAACTAATTGTAAGCAGGTGCATTTGAACTGCTGGATGCCAACCTGCCAAAATGTGTCATGGCTCTAAAACCTAGCCAGATCCTAATGCGTAGTGAGGTCTGTCTGGTGCTAGTGAGCTGGAGCCTTTCTGAGTTATTTCTCAGAGTGCCTCCATCGGACCCATGTAAGTGTTACAGAGACACTTATACCCTGCCTGTTGGGGCTTGCTGTGGTTGGGGCTGCAGCAGGAATATCCAGTAGTTTTTTCCCTTTCTTTGAGTACAGCTGCAGTTTGACATCCGTAAGTGCCGAAGCAGTGTAAGGATTCTTTCTCTGTCAGCAGAAATGATCGTTTGTAATGTTTTTGTTCCATGTGTAACCTTCTGCTTCAGCAGTGCTGCTGTAAAGTGGCTCCTGAAATGCAATACCGAAAATGTATAAGAAAATGCCTTGTCTTCAAGTTCTCTGAGTTAGCCTCACCATGCCATACAGACCTCTTCAGTGCACAACAGACTGGCTGACAAATCAACTGGACTACCTAAAAATACACAGTCATAACATTTGTTTTATTGGTACTAAGTAGTTAGAAGCACGGAACGGTTTGTGAGTGCTGAGCTCACTTGAAGTTGTCAGATTGGCTGCCCTTGGTATCATAGCCTCACCGATAATGTCCAGTAAATCTGTGGGGCTAACTGTTTCCTTACTGTGTATAAATTCCATTTCATGACAGCAATAATATGTTCCAGGCAGTGTCTTTCAGGGTGATAATTATACATCTTGGGTGGTTAAAGTTACTCCACCTTAGTTGTGTGAAAAAGGAAAAAAAGTACTGCTTGCAAAAAATGTCATGGTTTCTTGTATTAAAAGAAAAAAAAAAAAAAGAAAAAAAAACGGGGGGGGGGGTAAG
>CM021732.1:115518082-115541165 GCA_011075105.1 Heteronetta atricapilla
GGGGTAAGAGGAGTTTTTTTTTTTTTTTTTTTTTTTTTTTTTTTTTTCCTTTTTTTTCTACCCTCCTATTTCAGTGAGATTCTGGCTGAATAAAGGTGGGATGTAAAATGAGTTCACACTTCAAGGGAAGGCCTGTGCCAATATCTCCAAGCTTTTTGAGCTAACTGACCTCTTCCAAACCTCACATTTTGTAGACCACTGTCTGCCCTTACCATTAGGCTTTTATTTGAGGACTGTATTACAGAGATGCACTGTTTCATAGTGGTCTAGAGACCATGACAGTGGTTGCTAGTTTTCTGTGGACTGTGGTTTCATAGAATCACAGGCATAAAGAAGACCTCAAAATAATGGATAAGGAAGGACAGTATCACCAACATCAGTATCATTTCTCACACATATTTGTCTGATCATTTGTGAAAGCTTTTTGTGATAAACAGTCCAGAGGCTTATCAAGTGTTTACTCCAGAGCATCACTGTTGATACTATTAGGAAGCCTTTGCTAATGTCAAATCTTTCCATTAATCTTGTCCTATAGACCAATGGCATAGAAAACCTTCTTTCTCCTTGCAGCCTTCCTTTATGCATTTTAAGATGTTTAGCATATTCTTTCCATTCTCTCTTTAGTAACCAAACAACCTCAAATCTTTCAGTTGCTAAGGCATATTATCTAGATCTTTAATCTGTAATTCTGTGGAGAATTCAATGCTCAACATTTTTTCCCAAAATACTGTAGCTGAGGCCCTGCAGGCTCTTAACAGGGAAAAAGGAGAATCTTCTTTCTTGCAGACTGTAAGTGTTTTTCTAGCAACATTTTTTCTTTTGTCGTTTGAACGTTACGACATTGTTCACCCTGTGATCCACTTCATAACCCCTAGCTTTGTTTCAACCTAAATACTTCTTTGGTACCAGTTCTCTCTCTAACTGTTCATGCAGCAGTTTATTCCTGTGTATATAGTCCTTACCTTTGTGAGCAGCGTCCTATAGCTTTCTGATTGTTAACACCTGTGTAGGAGAATCTTTTCTGTCCTTTAGTACATTAAGAGTCCAGTTCACTCATCAAATTTGGAAAATGACTTGTTTTAGATATTTGATAAATATATTTTTTTCTTCCTGAATTATTAACGAAAATACCGAGTTATACTTGATGTAGGAAAGACCCTTTAGCCATTGATTGGTCTCTTCTGAAAAGAGAATTGTATTTTCCTTTCACCTAGTCCATACTGCACAATTTTCTCTGGAGCACATCATGTCATACTGTCTGGTACGTTTCTAAAGATGAGCTATATAACAACTATGACTTCTTTATCCGCAAGTTCTGTTATGTGGTTGTAGGAATTACTTTGGTTTAGCACAGTTTGTTCTGGCAAATGTAAACTGGCTTGTGCTTATCGTGTTGTTTATTTTCTAGGTATTTACAGATGGTTTGTTGATTATTTGTTCTAACATTTCTCTGGCAACCTGGAGCGGTAGTGTAAAATTTCTTTGTTCCTCTTCTAACTCCTTTTTAAAGATGGACACTGTGGTAGTCCCTTCCAAGTCTTCTTTTGTTTCACCTCAGAGACATCTTTCCAATGATACCTATCAGTGGTTCCAAGATTTAATTAGTCAATCTGTGACATGTTTTAAGTTTTGTGCATCATACAGTCTTACATGGTCTAGAATCTCAGTGCATTAGATGCAAAAATTTTACAACTGAAATTTATCCAAACCTTTGCTAACTTATTCCTGTTTTATTTCAGGCCTGTGTCTTATGCCTTTGCAGGAATCAGTAGTCTGATTTTTTCTTAACAAACAAAAAATCAAAAACAAACAAAAAATTGCCTGTGGATATCTTGGTGGGATGTTTCTTGATTTCTAAGAAAATTGGTATTGTTATGTGATCATATTTTTACTAGAGCTAACTTTGTAGAGTGTACTACAAAGAAACAATTTGAATGAAAAGTTAAAATTAACAAAATATGATGTCCCAGCATTTTTTTTTTTTCAATATTTGACTGAACTAAAGTAAGAATCATATGTATGAGTGGTTAGATTTTTTTTTTTTTTTACTATATGCCCTAAACATTATTTGGAGCATGAGGAAGCCAGGACATGAAACCCTCCCTTTCCAAAACTTTTAATAGAGTAGCTGTAAGCAGAGGTCTGTTTGTCACTGCTGTGTTTCTGAGAAATCTGCTGAGATCTTGGTAATTGATTAAAAAGCATCCCTTACTTAGATTACAGCAATATGCAGAATACACCAAGTACTTTGCAAGCCTATGAAATGAAGAAGCTACTGATCTTGAATCCATTTATGCCTAGTGCGATCTTTTTGTGCATATATGCCAGGGGAACTGTATGCTGGGTCCAGAGCATGTCCATTGCTGGTTCGTCCATTCATTTTGCAGAAAGATCTTATCCACACATTCAGGAGCATCAAAGTGACTTCTATTTTATGGCACATCTCTTTAAAAAAAACAAAAAATGTATTAAGGAAAAAAATACAACCTTCAAGCTGAAAATAATACCAACTAGATGAAATTTCCAGTGCAACAAGAAATGCTGGGGTAGTGTTCTAATACTATATATTTTCATATTCCCTAAATTATTAGGATTGTGTCACATAAATTAATTTTTAATTTTTATATTTCCTGAAAATCTTAAATTTTCTTCTAGTTTCATGCCTGCATACAGAAGACCCTGAAGAGATCTGATCTGTAACATCCCTTCAGCTTAAATTATTTCATTTTAGAATCTAGGTTAATAGTACCTTAGAGATTATTTGATGGCACTTGTTACTTTCAAGTCTCTTACTATTGCAGTTTCAGCTGTGAAAGGACACAATCCTCTGAACCAAATTCAAGAGCTCTGCTCTTTTAGCTTGTGCCTCATGTCTAATCTTGTCAGGGGTCACATGGTTGCAAAGTGTTTTTTTTTTTTTTTTTTTTTTTTTTTTTGTAACAACAGTACTAATAAATAATTTCTAGAAAAAATGCGTATCAGTTATATCTCATATGCATTTACATGCAACAACAGTGCTTAAATGCAGTAGTGCTCAGAGTAGCTGTAGTTAAAAAACATTTCTCCTAAAGAGTTCTATTAGAATTCAACATCTTCCCCCAAAAGTTTTGTTTGCTAGGAATCTCAGAAAGCTCTTGCCAAAAATGTATTTTGTAATCTTTTAGAGCCAAATTTGGATTAAGTAGCAATCAGGGAATCATGCATCAAAACAGGAAGCTCGGTGCAAGTTGACAAGGAGAGCTCTGCTCTGCTGATTTTGGACAGACACATCCTATGAAGATGTTTTCTCTGCTGTTTTCCCCACCACGTAGAACTGCTGAGTGAAAGCATGTCAGAAGCAGGAGCAAGATGCTGTGGTGTCGCTGACTGCTCACTGGCCAGAGGCAATCTCACCTTTCCTCCCAGCACTATCACAGAGGCAGGGCTGTATCTGCAGCCATTTGGCCCCATGCCTTCACCTACATCCTTGTTACAGCCAGACCTACATCCCTGTGGTGTAGGGAGTTCTGAGAATAAAAAAATAAATGATGAAGGATTAGTGGTGGAAATCTGTCTTGAAACAAAGTTCAAGGAAGGCAAAAGAAGGTAGTCAAGGAAAGGAAACAGGACAGTGTGGAAGGAAGCCAGGGTGAGGAAGGCAATGTGCAATGTGAGAGGAGCCAACAGCCTATCATTTCACTCACTGTTTAATTACACTACCTTAGTATCATTGGAAACATCATGTGGAATGCCATGGGATGTAACAGTAAGGATTGAGAGGGAAGCACTCCACCTCCATGGCTTCTGTAGCTTCCCCTGCAACCATATGTTTGGACACTGTGAAATAAAGCAAACAGGTCAACCCTTGCACATCAGCAGCAGAATGAGCTGCATTGGCAGCAGCAAGTTACCAGATACAAAAGGCCACAACCTGACACCAGAATCAATGGCTGACCCACAGCAGCTGGGAATCAGGCCCATCTGCTTATACTGTAGACTCTGGTGATTTTGTTTACAGCATACTGAAGATTTTCAGGATCTATTTTTGTCCAGGCTGAGGGTATAATGAGGGCCGGTCCCACACTAAGTGTCAGCTAATCTCTCTGTCTAGAAGCTGTTTGATTCTTAAATCAGTTCAATGTGCAAAACTGGTTGCATGGTTCTTTCTGTCACTCAGGGTCATTATCTGCCTTAAAATTCAAATTTTCCCTCATAAAAGAACAACAAATGGGACAGGTTGTTTAAATTATAGTTTTCCTGTTCCTGGGAAAATGAAGGTTCAGAAATTATAGTGTGCAGGTGGAGCTGTGGAGCTTTATTTATTTATTTATTTATTTTATTTTCTCCCTACAAGCCAGTAATTAACACCTTTGCTTCATGTTAGACTTCAGCATGTGGACCTTATTGCTTCCTCAAATGTTCAAGGGACCAGCTGTTTTTCATCAGCTAAACAGCACCATTTGACAATGAGAAAAAAAAAGGAAGCTTTGCTAACAGCAATAATCAGTTTTTCTTGCCCCCACCTCTTCCCCACTTAACTTCTCCAGCAGCCATTTTATCTTTCTCACCATTCTCAAAGAAGATCATGTGATTGACTCCATTAACGTTTATATAAATCTAGAACAATACATTGACAACAGATACTACCTTGGCTTTTCTGGGTGGATTTGTCATCATAGATGACTCA
The DNA here is from genome assembly GCA_011075105.1 of Heteronetta atricapilla. Classification (NCBI taxonomy): domain Eukaryota; kingdom Metazoa; phylum Chordata; class Aves; order Anseriformes; family Anatidae; genus Heteronetta; species Heteronetta atricapilla. The sequence continues at coordinate 115,522,749 of CM021732.1, forward strand.
TTTTAGGAGAAATAAAACTGTTTGAAAAAAACAGTTTGTAAGCTCCTTATCCAACCTCCCTTGAAGGCCTTCAAAAATGATCCTGTTCCCTAAAGCCTTCTATATCTTAATACAGAAACAGTCTTTCTTGGGAGCTGATTGTGTTTTGATTGTTTGATAAATGAAAATAGACTCTGAACAGCTAATAAAAAACCAGAGACATCATGCTGGTTTGTGGATTCTTCTCTGGAGGGCTTTTGGGGCCTTTAGCAAGGACCTATGAATGTTTTCCGTGCTCCTGTGGTAATGCTTCTGCCAAAGACACCAGGTCTGTCTCCACACAAGATCAGCACTCCCCAAAACTGTATCAGGCCTTTCCTATGCTCCATGTTTAAGTAAGAACTTCTCAGTTTGTTTGAACAGAGGGTGACTTTTTTTTTTCCCTGCTCCCTCCTCCAGCCCTCCCCCTTTTAGGCTGCTAAATCAAACACCGAATGTGATTTATGATGACAGAGATCACTGTGAACCTAAAGTTCGAAAGTGTGGGGCTGTTTATTTGTTTAAGAAAGTTGTTTTCTGAGTGTTTCTCTATATCTAGCCACATGCTTAGACTGAAATATCCTAGCACAGTCACTGGTTTGTAAGAATATTGTTTTGACAGCAAAAAAATGCTTGTATACATCCAGAATGGGGAGGGGAAATATTCACTGTTTTAGGATTAGGCCCATTGTCATGTGTTTTGTTCTTGTATCAGTGGCATAGGACAAAAAGATTGGCAAACACTACTGAGGGGACGCTGTGTGCAAAAATACACTGTGTCAGGTGAGCAACTCCAGAATGTAGGTGGGAGCTTTAGGTAATCTGTCCTTTGTCTTCGCAAATAGCTGTAAAGCAAACCCAAATTCAAAAATACCAGTTATAGGAGTCAAATTGGGTTCTCCCAGTCCAAAGCACAAAAGGGCATGGCAGTATCCCTCCACTGGGATCCTGGGAACTCTGCCTAATGTCATCGTTGACAAGCCAAGTCATAGATTTACATAGCTGCCTGCATATGTCTGTCATGTCAGCTCTCAAAAAATGGGAGTTCGGTTTCTCAGGAGTGAGATTTGCCTGAACTTGGTTTTGTCTTCTAACACCTAGCACCAAAACTGTTCTTTAGCTGTGCATCTCTGGTTCCCACTGATTCTTCAGTTACAGTTGTGTTGGACTTAAAGGCTTTAGAAGCAGAGCTCTGGGGCACTGGGAAGGGTGAGCGAGTCTTCATTCAGTTCAGTGTTCCCCGGCTGGCTACTGTCATTTCCCAAGTTTGACTTAACAACTGAAATTTGTTTGCAACTGACTGTGTATTGGTTTTTAATCAACATAAATAAATAAAATGAGGGAAAAAAAAATGTGACCAAAACACTTTCAGGTGAATCTAATTGCTTCTTTTCCAAAAACCTCTGAACTTGTCTTTTCTGTTACAAATTTGCTTCAAAGATTCTGGGAAAGGGAATGGTGTTTAAATTATTGTTTCCTTTTAAAAGTTTTCCCCATGCTTCAATTTTTTATGAGAGCAGTTCCTTTGAAAATTATCTTCTTGTACTTTCTTTCACAATTTATTCTAACTGAGAATAAACTGATTTTTCATCATGACAATCTTTTCTCCAGAGAATAACATCGTTTTTCTTTTATTATTTTCTGGTTCAGTCCATTTAAGTCATGCTCCTCCTTCACTTCCTTACTGCACTAAGTAGACTCAGGGGTTAGTTAAGGAAAGTTTTGTTTGAGTGCTTCCAATTTTAAGCTCATGACTCAAAAAAAAAAAAAAAAAAAAAGAAAGAAAAAAAAAACATCCTTGATTTCTTGTCCTTAATGGGTTGATTGCCAGATTATTTCTTTAAAATTATAGCACTTATTTCCTGTTTTCAAAGGCTAAAATCAGCCACTTAAGCATGACTAAAAAAAGCCAGGATGCCTAAATTAGTTTGCATAGCTAGTGCAATAACATTTCTATCAGACTGCAGGTGTCACAATACCCACATACACATAGAAAAAACTTAAAAACAGGAGGCAGTCTTACTGAACCCAAAGGAATCTTTTTTAACAGAGTTCATGCTGCTTTGCTCATGAGGTCAGGCTATAGAAAAGCAGCTGACACTATGATATTGAAGGCTCCAGTGGTTTTCCTGCAGGAATAGATGGATGACCTGGTTGCTTTATATTGCTGACTTTGTCCATTAAAACAGCAAAGTAAAAACTGGTTTTCCTCATGTGGGTTTCTTCTTAATGAGATTTGTTCCTTGTCATCAAGACTATTCGTATGCTTTTTTCCCCTCAGCCTCTTTTTCTTAATAGTCTCTGAATTTCCTGACTTCCCAGTTTTGATTGTCTGGATACAGTTCATCCAAGGCTAAAGTGCTCTGACAAAATCCATGCCAAAAATAAGGGAAAAATAACACAATTTATTAGATTTTATATCTACACCTTATGATTTCAGTGTGGTATTTAACTTCTACTCAAAAGAATATTTTGAGAGAGGAATCATGTCTCATATATTTTCAGAACAACCTTAATACAATTCATCCCATATATGGGTTATACTTGCCCTGACAATATATGTATGAATATATAAAAAAAACTTTTTTTTTTTTTTTTTTTTTTCTCACAGGTAACTTTGTCTTCATGTCCCCAGAATTACCAGGATTAGAGACACACACTTCCATCTGACATCCCATTGTTTTCTCACTGTTGTGATCAGATCAGTCATTCAAACAACTCATCATAAAATTTAAGGATAGATTGATCCTAGCTTTTCCACAAATAGGGGATCCTGTTTCCCCACTCTTCCTGCAGCCACAACACATTATACATGTGTAGATAGAAGAGCTCACACATCAAAAACTAAATCCCATATTTCAAAATACAAAAGCGAAGAAAGAATAAGTGAAACAAAAAAGACTATTTTTGAGAGCTTTTGTTATGTGATAGTAGCTTCTTCTTTGAAGAAATTATTCCACTGTTTTTATGAGCTGTTTATGACTACAGAAGATATGTAGAAGAAAAATGCTGACCAGTATACTTTTGTCCTGTTCTGTGTGCTGATAAGAGAGGCTACATCATCATCAGACAGACTGGAGATGCAGTTTTCTACGAAGTCCAATGCAGGAGACTATTTACAGTAAAATCTTATACAAATCGTGCTCTAGGTATTTTCTATTTTTTTCTTCCTGAAACACCTCCTTTATACAAGCTATATACATATCACAGTTCCAAAAGGTTTAATTTGTGAATTATCTGAGCATTAAAATGGATACTACTGTCCAAAGCAACAAAACAAAGAAAAATGAAATATTGCTTAGCCAGGGTAAAAAGGCAGCTGAAGTGAAAAACTTCACCACCATTCCCAGCTAGAATCAGGCTACTGATCTCTATCTTTGCAGTTGATTTCTTATTGTTTTAAAGTTGGAAGAAACCTATCTTGACTGCTGCTTCACACATGGCTAAAATGTCATGAGAAAATTACAGAGTCAGATGGTTTCAGTAAAATTTGACTATTTCAGATTCAAATCCTATTTTATTTTGTTTTAAGCTCACTTGAAGCCACTCTAGTACTGTTCCTTGTTTTGACTTTGATCTCCAAACCTGAACTCTTGATAAAAACAGTATCCCAAAACTAGCTAAGAACATCCCACTCCATGTTCACTAAGAGCTCTGGTGACTTTTAATCCACCTCAAACCTTGTGCAGAGGAAATTGTGTTGCTTTGGGTTAGCAACTTTCCAGCAGTTTCTCACCTGCAGGCCACATCTGTCTAACTCATCAGCAGAAGTGGGCAAATCTGGGCCCAGGACCGAACTGCTTTGAGATGTTCGTGGAAAAGCTAGGAAATCCCTGTCACTCCCTATTACAATTAAGCAATCACTTTCCCTGGGAACCTGCTTCTGCTGGAGCAGACAAGCCTTCAGCCCTGCAAGTGGTCTTTTTGTTTGTGTATCTTTTCTGCTCCTCTGTTTACTTAAAGGGACTGAATTGTCAGCTCTTGTAAAGCTGGTCTGTGTAACTGATGGCCTGTCCACATCAAACTTGCATTTTATTATTTTATTTTAAAATTTTAAAAGAAGAATCTTGTCCAAACATGAGTAGAAATGGACAGATTTATGAAAGCAAAGAAGAGCAAAGTGGAAAAGGAAGTTTATGGCTTTTTTGTTGGTATTTTTTGGGGGGAGGTAGAAACTCACTGCTGTGTAAATGCACTGAAAGAATCTTTTGGCTATTTGGGCTTTTGCATAACAGCTAGAGACGCAGAGCAATTAGATTTTTTAAGTATAAGCAAGAGAATCTGTTTTGTTTATACAGAAAAGTCCCCCAGAAGAGAGGCAGGAGCGGAGACATAAGTAATAAGCACATATGTTTGGAAAGAGTATAATGTACTTATAAATATTATAGTGGCGTCGCTATAGTTAAGGGTCTGGCAAGATTTCTGTTGTAAACCCTTCTTGTCAGAGGTTCAGAATGGAGCTGTAAAAATTCCAGGCTGCAACTTGGCATGTGAGGGCTCCAGGCAGGAGCACAGGTTTCCCTTCTGCCCCCTCGATAACTTGGCATGAGCCTGATTGTCCACAGGGAAGTGATGCTAGGCAGAGCCCTAGCCTTTCTCTCCAAAAAGCAGATGGTTTGTATTCCTGCCTTGCCAGAAAAGCTGGAATACTGGAAATGTAGTGGGACACTGATTTGTGCTGCAGAAAGTGTAGATGTGTGGTAGATAGAAACAAACCCTGCAAATGAATGAATTCTTTCAGATTTGGAACCAGTCTACATGTCTCTAAATGTTTGGTTTCACAAAGAGAAGATCGTGAAACTTTTTAGGAAGTTGCCTTCATAAGCAAAAGCCATAGCGGAGGGTGTAAACCAATTAATGACTTTAAAACTGAACTTTTATCCAGTCTACTTGTGGTTTACTGGTTGCACTTTGTTAGTAGTTGAACTTAATGACAAAAGGAAGCACTAGGATCTGTTCTTGATCCACAGACTACAAGGCTGTGATGTTTTAGTGTATTAACTGGTAAATCTGGCACTGGTAACAAAGGGAAACTTAACTAGGAATAAAAAAGGAATTCAGCTGCAAGAAATTTAGGCTATCCAAATAAGCAGTGAGAAAAATAATACTTCACATTTGGGCAGTTTATATGCTTTTTAAATTAAACAAAATAACATCAGAAAAAGCCCACTGTATTCTGCTAAGCCAAACACTTTAGGGTTCCTGCACCCAGTATCTGAGGTTGGTCTTTACACTTTACCAAACAGCAGCTGCTGTTCAAAGGATCAAACTGAACACTGGAAGTTTTTATTTAGGACATGGTGGATACATATGCACTAAGCATATTGGTAGCTGTAATTACACAGGGATCTAGGGACCTAGTTTGGGACTAACATTTCATGTGAATGTCACCTGATCTCGACTGCATGGCTTAGGTATATATTACTAACCATTAAATTATCATTGATGCTACATTTTGGTAGTGGCTACAGAGGAATGAATTCTCCTCAGGCATCAGGTTGACAAGAGCAATGTCACAAGAGACATCTTGAACTACTAAGGCAAAAGAAAAGATCATCAAGACAATAAATCAGTAAGCTAAGCAAAATGTATCAGCTATGCCAAAAAAGATTGTAGACTATAAAACATATGTTTTTATCATGATGGTTATGAAGAGAATCTAAGCTGAAAAATGAAATGCCATTCATTAATTTTACTATAAATGGTTACTCGGGCAAAAATGTAATTTGTTAAAGGCGCCGTCCCTTCTACTTCCTCGCCCACTGCATAAGTTCAGTACTTGCAGGCCAAGTTTTGCACTGATGTACATCCTGTTCAATCCCACTGAACTGAGTGATACAGGCTATAAGGCAGCACTGGAATTGTCCCCTAGGATTCAGTCTGGCTTCAAGTAAATGTCACCTGGAGAAGCTACTGTGTCCCATGGAGTAGCAGTGAGTAGCTGCTCTCATTCTGAAGTCAGGAAGTCAAGAGCAATTGCTGCTGGCCTAAATATTCTATTAAAGTGATATTGGAGTCTGACTGAAATACAGAAAATTTGGAGCCAAGACTGACTGTTCAATCTACACCAAATCTTTTTTTGCAAAATGGTGGGAGATGTGGAAATATGGTTCAAAATACTGCATAATAAAGTTGTTGATTTTAATATAAATCCTTATGGATAAGATGTCTTGTTTCTGACTATACAAGTAAAATCACCTGAGAGAAAAGTTTGACTTTTTTGCTTCACAGTAATTCCACTCAGTATTTACTCCTGCTTTATACTGGAAAAAAGAAGCCTTTGAGACTTAGGCTAGAAAAAAAGCTTAATTTTTTTGGTCTTGTGATACTTAATCACTATCTGTAAATTATCTGTATAGATCAGCACTTTTAATTCTGGAAGATAAAGGGAAAAATAGAGATCTAATAGTGGGAAGCTGAAGCTATATTAATACAGAAAGGAAATAAGGAACAAATTTTTAACAGTGAATGTAATTATCCATTGGAACAAATTACCATGGCTATATGATGGATTCTCCATCCCTTGAAATATTAAATCAAAACTGGACGTCTCTCTAAAACTATGACCAAAGTCAGAGTTGTGGGTTTGCAGGAGCTACCAGGTGAAATTCAAAGACTGGTGTTTTGTGGGAGGTAAGACTTAAAGCTCATAACTGTCTGTCTTCTGGCCTTAATAATTGCTATTGCTTGTGAGAGAATAGAGATCCATGTTCTTGATTTTGTACCAATAGCCAGAAGTGGCTACAGTCCCATGTTTGAATTTCAAAAATGGACTTTTGGAATAGTAGTTGACTTCACTGTAAAATGCCTTTGAGTGACTCAGTATTTAATATCTACATTCACATCACTGGAAAAAAATATCGGTGGCCTTCAGACCTTGTTTTCCATGAGATAACAACGATAAATAAACTGAATGATTTTTAATTGTTGTTATTATTATTATTTTAAAATCAAAGAATCTCACTGGAACTGCCTGGTTTGGCTCTGTGCTTTAATGACAATTATAATTCCAGTGGTAACTATTCATTCCTTTCACCTAGTTTGCTTTGGAGGGGACATTGGCCATATGTAATATTTAAGTTGAAAATAGCTATAGCCATATAGCTAAAACAGAAATTACACTCTCAACATTATATATGAAGATGTGGAAATTCATTTTTCCCCCTGTAAGTAAACTGCAGCCAGATCACATCTAAGACAGTCGTTATTGCTATGTAGGAATGCTATGTGTCTGTGTATTCATTTGTATACATGAATGGGATGCAGGCATGATTGTGATGTGTAATTTCAGTAAAATAAAGAGAGAGAGACCATGGAAAATCTGATCCAGTACTACTGAATTCCTGGACAGGTAGCCCATGCATCAATCTCTCCTCACTTCAGATTCTCAGGACAGTTCAATGTGCCTGAGGCCTCAAAGGAATTTTTCTCATATGCCTCCAATGTTTTTATAAGACTGCCTTGGCAGGAAATACATGTGTTCTTAATAATGATTAAAAAGAATAAATTCACCTTTCAAAATCAAAGTGCAAATGGCATAGCAGGTGTAATTGAGGCAAATGATTATGGTACATATCTGTCTTTACAGAAAAACTCCAGGGAATTTACTATCTTCTCAAGGATATAATATTTGCAGTAGATCTTGAGTATATGGTTTGCCAAGAATTCAAAGCTGAGTATAAAACATGCCATTCAAACAATGAATATGAGCATTCAACTGGGGTGAAGAACAAGTTTTAAAAAAAGAAAAACAATAAACATAATTTGAAAGAACCCAGATATAAACTCCATATGTGGAATCCCACAGGGCAACTGAAATGAAAAGGAACATTCAACATGGGATCTCTGCACTGCAAATACAGTATGAAAAGGGATTTTATGATCAGATGGCTAGCCTAAGCACCACCTGATGACATGAATTTTCCTGTGATTAAGCAAAGAAGATAAGGAATATATGCTTTGCATGCAAGTTTTTCAGTGCGTGGTGTATAGGGTGCTCTAAGCATCTTTCTTTTTGGTGAGGAACTTTATAAGACCGATGTGTATTTCTGCCACGCTGTGAGAAATCCTGGATCCTACCATTCTCTGAAAGTTTTGAGATTGGACTCTCACCTTGCATCACCTTGTCCCTTCCAGCTGGCACTGTACAGCAAAATTGTTATCACAGAATCACAGAATCACAGAATTTCTAGGTTGGAAGAGACCTCAAGATCATCGAGTCCAACCTCTGACCTAACACTAACAGTCCCCACTAAACCATATCCCTAAGCTCTACATCTAAATGTCTTTTAAAGACCTCCAGGGATGGTGACTCCACCACTTCCCTGGGCAGCCCGTTCCAATGTCTAACAACCCTTTCGGTAAAGAAGTTCTTCCTAAGATCCAACCTAAAACTCCCCTGGCACAACTTAAGCCCATTCCCCCTTGTCCTGTCACCAGGCACGTGGGAGAACAGACCAACCCCCACCTCGCTACAGCCTCCTTTGAGGTACCTGTAGAGAGCAATAAGGTCACCCCTGAGCCTCCTTTTCTCCAGGCTGAACAAGCCCAGCTCCCTCAGCCGCTCCTCGTAGGACTTGTTCTCCAGGCCCCTCACCAGCTTTGTCACCCTTCTCTGGACTTGCTCAAGCACCTCGATGTCCTTCTTGTAGTGAGGGGCCCAAAACTGAACACAGTATTCGAGGTGCAGCCTCACCAGAGCTGAGTACAGGGGGACGATCACCTCCCTAGCCTTGCTGATCACACTGTTTCTGATACAAGCCAGGATGCTGTTGGCCTTCTTGGCCACCTGGGCACACTGCTGGCTCATATTTAGTTGACTATCAGCCATCACTCCCAGGTCCTTCTCTGCCTGGCAGCTCTCCAACCACTCATCTCCCAGCCTGTAGCTCTGCTTGGGGTTATTGCACTCCAGGTGCAGGACCCGGCACTTGGCCTTGTTGAACTTCATGCAGTTGAAGCAAATGTTATGAAGCAAATAACATAGGAGCAGAAAAGTTTCAGCTCAAAACACCACATTTGACCAGCTCTTTGCTCCAAACTGGAGTAAAGAGGATAGAAGGAGAAAATAACATGTTGTTCACAGATTTCACAACTCTGATTCAAGGAATATTTGTTATAATTATTTATTTTATTTGCCTATCACCATGGCAGCTGAGTTCTTCACTTATAAAAAAAAAAAATAAAAAATTAGAAACACATTGGAGCCACATTTCACAAGATCTCAAATATTACTTTCTTGTGTGTAGTTGTTTTTACTTCATTGACTAGTAATTAAGCTGCAGTATGTCTAGGTTTGCAAATCCAGCAAACTTGGAAAATTCCTCTAATTTTTAAAGTTTGTTTGTTTGCCAGGTGGGTTTTTTCCTCCAAGCTTGTCCAACTCTGAAAATTACAACTTAAGTAAAACCAAAAACATAAGTGTTGTGTATCGCTGAGGGATTACCTTACCACATTAATATTCAATAATGCCAGCTACCCTTGTTCAGCACATGAGGGCCTCGATTCAACTGAGTGATGAAACTGGGTCCAAAAATTTAGTGGAGAGAAAGGAAGGTCTTTCTCATGGAGCTGGTCCACCTTTTCAAGGGTAGATTTTTTTTTAATTTGTGTGTACTCAGACATCTCACAGCAGTTTCTGGTAAGCAAAATAGTTCGGTAATCTTACCCCAGAATGTTACAGTTTTAAAGACTGGAATGGAAATCAAACAACATCCATAATTTTCAAACTTGTCCAATGGAAATACTTCAAAACTTTTCTATATTTTTGTCTCTTTTCTTGCTTCTAGTGACCAAACTCCTCCTTTGTGATGTGTGCATTCTATAAGTTGCTGAGGCATATCATGCAGATGAAAGGGAGAGGTAAAGCTGTGAAGTGGGACACCTAGCTGTTATGTAAAAGCTTTATTTAATCCAGGCAATATTTTGCAACATATGCATTTGCCAGACCATGCTCTGGTGACAGACCCTTGGCATATGATGTTTGGCTTAGCTGACAGATTAAGGACACTGAAGATGAGAACAAATTTTGCTGGACCTAGTGGAAGAACTGCAATGAGAAAAGCCAGCCAGATAGTTTGTTATTCACTCATCTCTGAGGAAAATGAACTTCAGCTCAGGAATCCTATGCCACTTTAAGTCTACGACTGGATACTAATCCTGTTAACATAGCAATGTGCAAAAGGGGTGGTCAGCTGGGGGGAGGTGATGCAGAGCTGCTGAGTGTTCTCTCCTGAAGCCTTCATGCACTTTCCAGGCTGATTGCTGCTGACCTCTTTAGACTCATTTGACCTGAGGAATGGGGCCCCATGTGTCTCTTCACAGAATGACCAGCAGGATGCAGGGCAAGAGCCAGTGTTGGGTGGAGGGTTTTCCATTTTCAGGAAATGAAGATTTAGCACCCTGGAACTGTGGCAGGATGGGAGCGATCTGTTTTGCCAGGAGGAATGGGAATTGAAATGCTGGCCTATCTGATGCCTTCGGGCACTGGCACCATGGCATCCTACCACAGGGGGGGCACTGGGCCAGGGAGCAGCCGGACGGTGGAGTGGAAGCTGCACCGGCGGCCCTCCAGCAAGGCAGCTCACCACAGCCCTCACCCCTTGGCTCCTCATGCTTGGTGCCTCGGTGCTCCCACGGCACAAAAGTGTTTCCAGATGAATGGATCATGTCCAAGTGTTTGCCTTTTGGCTATTAGCGCTGCAATAGCAAACAAGTTTTCTCATGGCGAGTGAACTTCCTTCGGTTCCTTCCCCCACAGAAAGTTGTGTCTTGTTTGTCGTGCCATGACAGCATTGCTGTGCTATCCAGAGTGAGCATGTTAATCCAGGAAGGGACAAATCTGAGGGGTTTGGCTGACAATTTTTAAACTCCAGATGGCCATATGCCAACTACCTGTCGGCTTGAATAGGAAATAAGTCTCCTGACAGGCTCACTTCCTTCTGTTTGCATTGTTTTCAGCAAAAATAGGTTTTTAATAACTCTCATAATAACGTTCCTGCAAGGTGCGGTCTGCAAACATTAGCTGAAAGCAGGACAAACGTATTGCAATGTCTGTTGACTTTTCACCTATCAGTAGCCCATAGCCAGTGGGCTGAGGCTGATTATTAACAATAAAATAGGAAGCAACCGCAGATTAAGTATTGCTAAGAAGTGCCTGATATCTAAAATTAGAGTCCAGAAATTCAGCTGCTGCAAATTAGTTGAGGATCTGCTCAATGTGCTTAAGGATACTGACGAAATGAATTTTGTCACTAATCTTTTCTAATTCACCAGATCCTTCTTATATTGTGTTTCTTCTCAGACATTTCATACCTATTTGCTGTGCATTAATGTAGCACAGCTGAGAATGTGTGGAGCCATAGTTGGCTTTGTTTAGTTAACTTTGAAGCTGACTGCAACTTTTCTCCAATGACTGCTCTGTTGTTCATCACTTATATTTTCTCCCAGCATGTATATAATGTCTCACCTTGTGTCAATCTTTAGCACCATTTCTGAAAATTCCCAATTATGTCACAGTGGTACTGTTTATCAAAATCTGCACTTCAAAAGGCACTTCACAGCTCTTCTGATTTTTGTACTGTCTCCCCTACTTCCATCACTTGTGCCAAAAGTTTGATTAGAGCCAGTATGTGTAGCCACCCATTCCAGAGCTATTATTCTTCCATTCTTCTATTCTATTCTATTCTATTCTATTCTATTCTATTCTATTCTATTCTATTCTATTCTATTCTATTCTATTCTATACAGAAAATGGAAGATTCTGTTTTCAAGCCATCAGTTTAAGTATTCATATGCATTAAATTTTGGTAGACTTGACTTGCTAATTTAAATAGAATAATTAAAAAAATTGTGGTGTTACCCCTCTTCCTCAAGATTCACCCACAACCATGAACAGAATACAGAACCTCTGCCATTTTTATCCCTTATAAATTTATGTATATTTAAATATATGTAAACGTTTCCAAATTTGAGTTGTCCATAGTTGTCCACAAGACCAAATCAGATCCAGTAGCAGAATGTGGTAGAAATTGGTACTCCATGGTACAGTAGCCCTCCTGTGAGTAACTTACACTTTTCCACTGCTAGTTGTTTCTTTCTAAAGCCCGTGAAGGGTTCCATATGTTCTCACTAGTTCATACTGTAGCTAGGGATTTTATATTGGTCTAAATATAGCAAGTAAATAGTCCAGATATGCTGAGATTTGTTTTGAAAACTTTAGTCTGGCTAAAATGAACGATATGACATTCAGAAGTAAATTTATGAAACTAAGAACAACAGCAAAGAACAGCTGGGGAGAGATTCAGGGACAGAAGGGTTATCTCTTTACAGCCTCCATTTGTACAGAGTGCTGATTGCTTCAGATAAAAATCCATGCTGCCCTTCTCCCCCCAGCCCCCCCTTGTTTTTTGAGGAGTCCCCTGTTTATTTCCCTCTCTCTAAATGACAAGGTCCTCTGAGATTTCCAGATTTATCTCTGGAAAAATGAAAGCCTCAAAGCATATCAATAAATATATATAATATCAGAAGGAAGGATCTGATAAGAAGAATTTAAATTAAGAAACTTTAGCTGATGTTTCCTATCATAACTGAGAAATCCAAAGTGCTCCAAAGTGCACCCTGGCTGTGTGCAAAGTGATCTTCCATCATATTTTTGGCATAGGGTTGCTACCATGTACACCACAAACTCATACCCTAGCTCCAGACCTGGGTTTTCCTGTCTACAGACACCCTGAAGCTCAGTTCTATCCTCTCATATCTCTCTTGTACAGCCATTAACTATGGATCTGGTTTTACACCTATCTAACTTCATCAGCTTGTATGGAGTTGCTTCTGATGCCTTTCAAAGAAGCAGCCAGACTTAAGCTTTATTGTCTCTCTCTGGAGAGTCTTAAAAAGAATGTAAATGTTTAATAGCTGATCCTGGAGGTTTTGTAAATACATTCTAGTTCTTGCTCTGTGATAATTTAAAAACATATAAATGGTTGATATGCAAAAGTTTATGATGGAATTTTAATTTTTTTTTGAATGTAAGATATAATTGTAAAGTATTTTTAAAAATGTTAATTTATCATGTAACACTGTGTTATTTCAGCTACAGTAAAGCGAAACACTTCTAACAAATTTTTGTTTTTAATTTTAAATGTTCCATTTTCAACTGGTATCAAGCCTTCTTTTGCCCTTCACATGGCTTTTGCATGCTTTTTTTTGGCACTTTTAAGGGGAGGAGGACCATGTTTCCAATAATTTTCAGTTGTACAGTGTCAGTACAGAAACTGATCATCTTTACATTTTTAAGTCACCAAAAAAATCTAGAAGTTTGCAGTAAATATAAATGTTGATATGGACAGAGACTAATTTACATTTCTGTGGCACGCAATGTCTCAGTGGCACTTTGGTCTGGATTTAGTTTAATATAGCAAATAACCATTTAAAAAAAAAGCAACAAATTTATTATGTAACATACACAGAATTAAATATAATAAAGAAATGTAAGCAGACAGCCAAAAATCTCAATTAAATGTAACTTACTGTGGCTGTCAAAATGCTCCACCCTTTTGAACTCAAGTAGGTACACCTTTTGGGCTAGAAGTACAATGGGAAAAGACTGAATAAGGAAATGAAGTAAGATTACTTAATATTATACTAGTGACATAAAAACCTGTTCTGTGCAATCCCTTCCATATGAAATATTTTGTTTTCCTTGAGCTCCAAATTATGTTCCTTCACTTAGCTCTCTTTCAAACATATGCTGTCTTTGTGCAGTCATTCCATCAGGCTCTGGCACAATGATGGTAAAATCTATATGTATGCATATATATGTACATGCATTAAGTGACCATATGTGTGCATACATATGCATCTGTGCAAGGAGAAGGGCTGAAGCAATATAATCTTTGGGACTGGACAGACAGGGGAGGGGACAATGCAGCTATGAACCCAACACATGATGCACAGTGAGGATGAACTGCTTGGTGCTAGGGAGAAATCCAAAGCTCATGTTAAATGTCCACACACTTAAATGCACACACATGCTTCATTCATAGGACATGTTTCACTTGGTAAGGACTCACTGCGAGAATGAATAAATAACTGGGAAAATGGAATTGTAGCCAAAGAGGTTTTTGTATTCTGAAAAAGTTTAAAAACCTATGAAAACACAAATATATTGTAGATTACTACCTTAAATTTTGCATTCATATTTCTTCTGGACAGAGAGAATGAACGTGCTCTCATCTTTTCATTCTCTACATGACACATTGCATTGGTCTTCACCTACTATTTCATACAGTTTACAATGTAATTAAAAAAATGCAGCATCTCATTCTGTAGGGTTTGGTGGGGGCGGTTAAGAGGGTTGTCTTTGCTTGGTGATTGTTACTTTTGGCATTGTCTTTGTCTTTTTTACAAAGTCTTATTTGTATTTCATTTCCTACATAATAAAGACTACCATATAATTAAGGTTATTTGAATATAACTAAGAATTCAAAAAATGTGAATGAAGAGGAATGTATGATTAATGAAGAAATGAGAAAGCAATCCTACTCTTTCCCTCTCTTATCAGTTTTTAATCCCTCTGACGTACTTAACTTGCTCCAGCTGATGTCACTGGCAGTTTTATGTGGCCTCAATGAATTTTTCAAGGAGCAGCTTCAAATTCCCTTGAGCTGTAGGGAGGGAAAAGAACAGAACTGCACTGCAGTAAAAGGGCTGTCATGAGAATACAAACCAAAAACAGTGCATAATGCCTAATGTTCTCAACAGTAGTATTTTATACAGGCAGAAGATCTGAGAACCATGAGATGGGGAACAGATTTTCTTATGAAGATAGCCACCAATAAACCCATGGAATGATAGAATTAATTATGGTGTTACAAAGCATAAATGGCTAAAGTACCAACACTTAGTGGAAGTTAGCAAAGAGCCAGAGAGAGAACTCATGAAACGAAAGTCGCATCTCCCACCTGATTGTATAGGCAATATTATATAATCACTTCATATCTCCCTCCAAAGAGTGAATGCGAAAACTCGAACAGTTAAGTTCTCTATTATACTTCTGAGAGATTTTCATGTGTCTTGGAGAAATTGCCAAATATACTGGAAGTGGGGGAGTGTTAGTCGTCTCTAAAGTGCCAAAAGGAAATGGAGAAAAGGGATAAAACAGCCCAAACAAGCAGACAAAATTACAATTTTGTGGCAGGTTGCTCTAGGTCTCATTGACCTTGGCAGTAACACAGGGGTCATTTTTTATATGAGTGAACTGTCCTTGAATAATTTCTCCAACATCTACAAACAAGCTTTTCTTCCATATCAAACATGCTTGTCATGTTCTCCTTTCCAAAAAATGACAAACAAAAAGGATTTTTTTTTTTTCTTTTGTGTGCTAGGAAAATCCATCTTTTAGCTATCATTCTTTTACTTATCCTTCCTTAAAAATAATATCTGAGCACCAGCACATTATGTATGTGCTTCTATTTTCTCTTATGGAAAAACGATACTGTTTTTGGACAACTGACTGTTCGAACACTTTGCAAGAAAATTTTAGCATTATTAGCAAGAGAAGAATAAACATTTGAGATGAATGAAGAACACTATGAATTTGGCACATGTACCGGATAAGACCTTTCACAAAAATGTAAAATAAATATATAAATAAAAAACCTAAGTAGATAATTGCCCTTCTCCTCCCTATTTTCTTTCTACTCCAAATCCCAGCTTTTTTTTGAGTGGAAACCAGTCTTGTAGGTGCTCTGAATTGACTTCTGGAAGCCTCTCTCCTTTGGCAGTGCAGGAAGCTAATCTTCCAAATTAAACACCTACATTCATGTCTGAGAATAACGATTGGTACCTATTGATTTTCAAAGGAGGGAATGAAGGACAAATTTATTTATTTTTTTAAATAAAAAATATGTCCCTTTGTATAGATATGTACATTCAGTAATCTGTGGAACAGGAGAGTTGTATGATTCCTCCTTCTGCATGTAATTCTGATTGCCTTAATTTGGAAATTTTGTAGGTAATGATTATTGTCTGTTGTACTCTGAGCTGTATCTAGAGCTAAAATTCCATCTCTGTGATGACCATCACCTCCAAACTTACAAGAACCAAAATACCATGTTGGGATCAATGTGTCTGCTGAGTGGAAATGCTGTACCATATAGACTATTCTTGAGTTTCCCAGACTTCATGTCATGGGAAACTCAAGCACTCAACACTTGTTGCCTCATCCTTCAAGGGCAGAGCTCACTCCTCTGCATATGCAGGTAGATATTGGAATGAGAGGGTCTAGTCAATAGCAGGGGAGCAAAAATTTAGGTGTTATTCAAAGAAGTTGGTGGGATGCATCTGAAGATGTTGAGGGTGTTTGACTGATATGATTGTAAGGCTGCTGTCTGTCCTCATTGAAAAAGCATGGTGACTTGAAAAGGTCCCTGATAGCTGGAAAATATTACAATGAAGTCCATCTTTACAGAGGCAAGAGGAGGATCTGGAGAACTACTTGCCTGCCCTACTTTAGTATCTGTAAAAATCATAGAGTACATCCACTTAGGCTCAATTTACAATCACATGAAGGACAGGAATGTAATCAGAAGTAGCAGATATAGAAATACCCAGGGCATCATGCTTCACCAACCTGATTGTCTCTTGTGATGAAATGACTATGTGGATGAGGGAGGAGTAATAAATGCAATATATCTTGTAAGGCTTTTGACACCATCTCCTACAGTATTTTCAGTAGTACGTTGAGGCAATGTGGGATGGATGGATTATTAGAAGAACTATAAATTAACAGGAATGGCAGGCTCCAAGGGTGGTAATTGATAGCTTGAGGTCAGGTTTGTGGCCAGCAACAGGTACCCAAAGGGCTGACACCAGAATTCCTAGTTTATTATCTTCAACACTGACCTGGCTGACTTGACAAATTACACTGTCTGGAGATTTGTCAATGATGGAAAGTCAGAAGTGGTGCACATGCAGAACTGGAAGAGAAACTGCAGATCTGGGCCAAAAAAAGCTGCATGAAGTGCAAAGTTGTGCACCTGTGGTGGGGTAACCCTCTGCTCCAGTGCAGGCTGGGAACTGACTGGCTGAGAAGAAGTGTTTTGGAAAAGGACCTGGGGGTTATGACAGATGCCAAATTTCATATAACCAACAATGTGCTCTCAGTATTAGGAAGAGAAAACACATACTACGTTAGGAGGAGCTTGGACAGCAGATTGAGGGAACTGTCTCTACTTGGCATTGGTGTGTCTGCACCTAAAACACTCCACCAGATTTGGTTCTCCAGTTAAAGAGAGAGACTGGGAAACTGGATAAGGTCCAGTGGCAGGCTGCAAAGATACTTGCGGATGTGGAGATTATGGCCTATTAGGAGAGGCTGAAGGAGATGGACTTGTTTCATTTCATAGAGAAGAAAAGGGAATAATCAAACGGTAACTTACAACTCTGAAAAGGGAATTATAAAGATAGGAGTGCCAAACTCTTTTTGGGCAACTACTTGTTAGTTACTAGACAGCTATATCATTTATGTGAGCAAATAGTTAGACTTTCAAGGGGAAATTGCAAGTTTGTGAGTTGTGAGGTTCAGTCTGGAAATTTTGAAAAGTTTATTCATCAGCTGGTAGTGTAGTATTGGAACACTGGAACAACATATGCAAACAGGTGGTGGAATTACCATCTGTGGAGGTTTCCAATATTCATCTAGCAAAGCCATGGGTGACCTGACCTACTGAGGGCCATAGTCTCTTTCTGGCTGGTCTAGACAACCCCCAGAGGTTTTTCCTCCAGCCAACATTTCTATGATAATATGACAACACTCTCCTGGAGCACACAAGGAATTGTGGTTGGTATTTAATACTTCCCTTTTGCAAACCTATAGATTCAGTGTTGCTCAAGAATATTTTGAACCTTCTCTGACTAAGGGCAGAGCAGGTTTCCTCAAAGATGTGCTGGGAGCCCAACAAATATTTCTGTGGGCTTCTGTCATCTTCCTAGAAAGCAATTCTACAGAGTGAACTTGGTACAGGATCAGTGGGTAACTGGCTCACAGGTATCTGTTGCCTCCTGTGCTTTCTACTCAGACCCTGATTTTTCACAGAAATCTACAGAGATGGTGCCATTAAAAGGATCAGTCCATTTTTACAGGGAGATATCTATAATTTTCTCTGCCATATAAGGCAGTTTTTGGCTAAAGACATTAAAATGTGGAATTATTCTGGCATTATAATTTTGATATATATAATTACAAATGAAGTGAAAACATAGGTAAGGGCATCTGCCATCCTGGGGTCCTAAACCAGAAGAAACATAGTCCTCTCCCTCTCCCTCTCCCTCTCCCTCTCCCTCTCCCTCTCCCTCTCCCTCTCCCTCTCCCTCTCCCTCTCCCTCTCCCTCTCCCTC
>CM021732.1:115571371-115629316 GCA_011075105.1 Heteronetta atricapilla
TCTTTCTTTCTTTCTTTCTTTCTTTCTTTCTTTCTTTCTTTCTTTCTCTCCCTCTCTATCTCTTTCTTTCTCTCTTTCTCTCTTTCTCTTTCTTTTTTTCTGGGGGGGTCAAAGATATTTTGTTTCTGTGCACCCCAGATACCACAACTTTTTAGTGCATGGTATGTATATTTGCGTGTTTGTGCATGCATATGTGTCAGAGAGTGTACAGATATGCATGTATATACACATGTGTACACATACTCTGTAACCTGAATATGCTGGTTTAAGTCCTACTTGCTGTTTAGGGATTCTTTTTATTATTATTATTATTATTATTATTTCTTTTTTGGCAAAGACAACATTTAGCTCTGAAATGTCTGAAGCAGATTTTGGATTGTAAGACATGAGACTTTCTGTGAGAGTCTACAGGAACTGTGTCACCTGTAGTCACCTAGGAATCTGGTAACTGCCATACCTATACACAGGCTGAACTTCACCTCTGTGGTGGTTCTCTGACCTTTTCTGTGGTAGTGCTAAATATATTTAATAGAACTGTGTGTTTGAGAAACCTCGGGCTTGATTTAAAGAGTGAGTTTGGAATTTCTGAGCAGTGAGCATAGTGTGACAGAAAAATTATGTCCCAAATATAAAGGTATCCAGACTTCTCCAGCAGGCAGCAGACCACCTATGTGGCAGACTCAAGATTCCTTCAGAGCCACTAGTTGAACTTTCTGTGTGTGTGCCAATGGAAAAACACTGAAAGGGTATTTTCTGTAAGTGCACATTAGGGTCTTCTGCTTGCTGCCCAAAGTGAAGGAATGATGTCCAGCAGAGAAGGTTAATTGCATATCATAGTGATGCTCAGGAAAATGCTATTTAACAGCAGTTTGCCATCAGAAATTCTACTGTGTGAATGATTATGAAGTTGTGCACAATGTAACACTATATGATAGCCTCCCAGCATTTGTACTTGTAATGGACTTCTGCCAGATCTCTAAAACAGCAGGTGATTTTTTTTCCACTTCTCTGTTTGTGTTTTTCTATTTGTGATCCAACTGCATTATTGGCACATGCAAAAGGCATCTACAAAGGCAAAATAGTAGTCTGTGATCTCCAAGTACCTGGTACTCTTGTGGAATTTGAAACATATGTTTTGAGCTTTGGCATTAACAGAAATGAAAGCATAACTTTTTACATATATTAAGCATTCCCCCAGACTCCAAAATATATGTTACACTCTATGCCAACTCACCTAAGGGTAAAGGGTTCCATAGTTCTTTGGAACTTGACTAATTTTGATAAAAAGCTGTGTGTACCCCTTCCCTGTTCAGTGTGTGGATGTTAATACTGTATCTTGACCATCATGGTATAATTTATGTTAGTATGAAACATATGTAATATTTTGTAAAGATATTAATCTACAAAAGAAAGACAATTTTATGTATACATCTGAAATATGGGCTGTATGCAACAGACAATAAACTTGGCCAATATTAAAAAGTAAAGAGCATGCAGTATGCTAGATTTCATCTTCTTAGATATTTACAAATCACATACCTTCAAATTACTGTAGTTATAAACATGGAGAATTGACTCAATCCAGCTAAAATAGGCACCAACTTGGAATCTCATCCTTTTCTTTGAACAAAATTAATTTTTGTTAGCTTCCAAAAGAGTTTGGATAAAGAATGCCTAATCTCAAACCTCTTACATGGCCTTTCTGACCTTTTTTTTTTTTTTTTTTTTTTTTTTTTTTTTTTTTTTGTGCGCGTGTGTGTGAAGTCCAGTGGATATTTCTCAGTTTCCTGCTCACTGAAAACTTCTGTAGGTCTTTCCACCTGACTGGAAAGTTTCTGTATTTCTCCTATCATCCACTTCTTCAGCAGCTCCCTTGTCTTTGGATTATCTCACAGTTGATAGATCTGTCACGATAACTACTGAATGCATGCTCTTCCCTTATCCCCATCTACAGCTAATGGGTTCTTTGCTTTCTCTGATCAACCACTGTCTATATTAAATGGGAAATCCCTGACTATGCCTGAAAGCAACTTTACAGAAATACTGAGATGGGAGTAGTGGGCAGGAGAAAGAAAGTCATGTTTTTAAAACCCTACTAAAATCATTATATGGATGACAGGAGAGGCAGGGATAAAATAAGTCAAGGAATATCATAGTAACACTGCTTAGAAGTAAAGAGGTCTGAGATCTACAAGGTTATTTTTTCTTTTTCTGGAATAGAGGATACAAGTCTACAGTTATTTACATTAGCATGGTGGAGTAGAGACACAGAATGTTCCCAGTCTGATGTGACACAAGAGGAGTGTGAAGATATCTGAAACATAGGTAAAATGCATCCTCAACCCAAAACTCTTCATAGAATTGTAAGATTTTTGTCTCCTATCAATATATGTTTCCTTTAACTAGCACATATTTCCATAGTCCCTTTTTATTTTATTTATTTATTTATTTATATTTTCTTAAGCAAAGCTCTCATTGATAGAGTTAAATTAGGGCTCAGTAAAGGTGAAACCTATGTACAGTATACAGAGTGTCTGTGTATGTGCGTATATACGCATACACAGAACTGTGGCAGTTCTCAGAAACTAACTTTTAATGGTAACCACTGGGTAACGTACCCATGTACCCTACCAACCACAGCTGAGGTTCTCACCAAGAAGTTCCTGACTTGGTCTAGGAGGTGGGGTTTGGAAAGGTGATATAAAGCTGACTTTGTTTCCTGTGGTGACTATTTGTGAGGCCAGTTCCCCAGTTAGAAGACCATGAGCAAACAGTGGCATAGTGTATTTGGCAAAGAGCTGGTGCTATGGATGCAATAGGAATACCAGCCTAGTGTTCCCATCAGAGCTTTCTACAGCCTTCCTCCATCTGCACAGGCATCTGTTCAGGGCTTCTCCAGCTCACGGGCCTTGGTGTGCTTGTATGTTTTCCACGTGCAGCAGCGCATCCTTGTGAGCCGGGTTGTGTTTTGCTGCTCTTTAGAGCTGTAACCTTGACTGTGTGGAAAACAGCATTAAGATGTTTACAGTTGTCAATACATCATCTAAGCTCTCCTTCTGTGTGTTCTTAATGGAAAAGCAACCCATATTTTTAATGAATATTTTCTCATATGACCTTGTGAGATAGGGAAGTATGAACTAGGAAAAGAGAGATCAGTTAATGTTAGCCATCTATAAGTTAGCTATCAAGTCCAATCTACCCATGCAGACTTTATCTTTAGTCAGGAGAAAGGGGAAGATACACGGAGTGAATCTGAAGACAAGATGAATCACCACCTAGCTGAGTCCACATTGAGTATCTAGTATGGCACCTACCTCTTGGATGGTTAAAGCAAGAGGAATTAATTTCCAATCAGTTTAACTAGGTACCTCAAAAAACCTGTGAAATCAGGCCAGACTAGGGTCTTAACTCTCCTGTTTCTCTATATTCACATGGGTCTGCTCAGGGTACTTTAAGGGCTGCTCTGTGTGAATGATGCAGCACAAAACAGCTGCACAATAGCACTGTTTGGTATCCATATCTACCCTGGATTTTGCATGTATAAAATATGTGCACACACAAACACAGATGCACATACACTTTTGGGGCACAAAGGGAAAATGATTTTAACTCTTTGCAGTTTCTGGAAAGTGATGAACTGACAGAAAATATATTAAAAAACAGAAGAGACTTTAAAAAAAAACACTATGTCAGACATGACAGGTAGGCATTTAATTTGTCAGTAATTTATTCGGAATTGTTGATCTATTCAGACTTTCTTTAGTGACCTGCTCTCTGTAACTACAGCATGCAGGATTAATATCCTCACTAACTCCTATGCATTTGGCAATATGCTCTTGCCCAATTTTTACTGCCCCCCTAAGGAAATAAGAGCACTGTGTATTCTAGGAAAAAAACGCACTTTAAAAATATTCATATTTCCATGGTTGTGTGTGTCTGTTGTGTAAGTTTTCCTTGGTGGCAGTGAACAAAGTGCTCTTCTGTGGAGCAGGCTCTCCTGTCTCCTCCAGCAGACTCAGTGTCTGTACAGGGAATTCCTGTTCCTGGCCCAAACCCACAGGCCCTCGGCACTGGAGGACAAGGTCGGCCATCTCACACTCTCTCTTTCTCTCTGTCTGATAGCTGATCTGCACTCTGGAGAAATGGGCTCTGAAAGACAAAAAGAGGGGGGCTGAGAAGAAAGAAAGAGAGAGCACAAGTACTTCCAATTCACCCTGTGAACCTCAGCAGCCATTTCCTCCCTAATGCAAGTTTGTTCAACTTTGCAGTAGTCTTGATAGGCTCAAATTTATTCTGCTCTTGATTTAAATGAATCAGTGGTACCAAGCTGTGCTGTTTCACCAGCACTGTGACAGCATCATCCAAGCCTTATTTCACACCTTTCTGCCCATGAGGGCTTTTTTTTCTTGCAGGGGCAGTGGTTGAGCAACAGCAGCCGCTGCTAAGATGAAGGCTGTCTGCAGAGAGCTTCCTCTGTTTAGACTTTAGTCAAAGGACCCACGGAGCATACTTCGTGGCTACTTATGGTCAGGGAGGTATGCATATTTTTTAAAAGTTTGCATCTTCAAGACAGGTAATTGTGTAACCTTAGCTGCACTTTTTTTTTTTTTTTTTTTTTTTTTTTCCCTAAGGCTGGAGTGGCACCTTGCATTCCAGCTGGTGCCGAGGGCATGGTGTGGCTGTGCTGCTCCACAGCCAGCTGCAGTGTAGCTCATGTCCTCCTGTTGCTCACTGTGGACTGTATCAGTCCTTTCAGGCTCTCCCAGGCTGCATCTCCTAAGCTGACTGCTCTCCCTTTAATGAACAGTACAGGAAACTTCAGGGTAGAGTGTATGAGGTTCCTTTATTATCCTCTGCAGCTATGCTTTCCATTGAGAGCAAGGGTAATTCTATTTCTGTTTCAGTGTCAGGTACCACAGGGTTTATGCATTTGTCTCTTAGAAAACATGTTTTGCTTTGATGTTTGCTTTTCTAATGGGACTAGTTTGCATAATACCTTCTGCTGCAAAAGAATGCTGAATCTACAGATGAGCTATCACTTCTCAAAATACTGATTGCTATCAGATGGCTTGCCGAAGGCCTTGGCTGTGGATGTGCATGCGTGTGTCTGTGCGTGTGTGCACAGTCAGAGGAGGGAGGGAGGTTAATTTCCAGTCTTTGACCAATTTTGACATATTATATGAACTAAAAGAGCTGGGTTTATCAGTACATTAAAAATACCTGCATTTCCAAAGCAGCATAGCAAGCTCTCTACCTGCAAAGGAATGGTTACACATCGAGCAGGAACAGTATGGCAGTGAAAAGGGAGGTGCAGTATTTGTGACACCAACTTCTACAGTACAGCGTTTGTGATGGCATCTGCCATACACACATGCAGATAAGAGTGTGAATGTGAGACCTGCAACATGTTTCTTCCTTGTCCCCAGATGATACATCACCACTTGCTCACGCTGACTTACCTCAAGTGAAATCCCCTGTCTGCTGACAACTCCCCTGACCTCATTGCTCTTCCATGCCTGGACCTGATGTCTGACTAACTCCTAGCAAGTATTGGGGGTGTGGGGAGGGACGAGACTCCTCCTTTCCTTCTCTCAACAAGAAACCCTAGCTAGAAGCCACCTTTCCTCCAAAAGTACTCTGACATACTTAGGAGCTGAACTTAAAGATTTCCCACTGACAGCAAGCTCCGAGACTCACATTTGAACATTTTGGCCTCAGTGTTTTTCTTGCTAGACTGCTGGCTCCATGGTCTTTTGTTAAAATTAAGGATCTGCACTTTCTGCAGTGTTGCATACTCCCAATTTCCAGGACTAGTGGAAACCCCCCAAAGATTTAGACATTTATTTCAGTAAATATTCCCTCATTCCAGTGCCATCTGAACATATCTGCTTCCACATATCTTTGGGCCAGAAATGGGGTCCAATCTCCACAGAAGAAACTTTCTCATAAGATTTTTGGAACTTCTTGGCTTTAGTGAGCAGAAACAATTGGAAATACCATGAGAATGATAATAAATAAGAATAATTTGTGCTGACATAATGCCTTCCATCTGTAGATCTGAAAAAGTTCATGAACATTAATGAATTAGTCCCCTTGCTACCCTGTGAGACAAAGATATTGTTATCCTAGCTTTGCAGGAGGGGTAATGAAGAGGCCGCTGGGAATGTAAGGGCCTGATCCAGCATTCACAGGAGACTATGGGAAAATTCCCAGTAACTTTACTGGGAGCTGGATCAGCCTGTCAGTGGACTGCTCAAGGCCACACAGCAACTAAGCAATAGTTCTGGGAACAGGATCCACAGTCACTGACTCCTCATCCTGTGCTAAGGCCACAGGACTGCTTTGTTCTTTTCCAGCCCCTGACTTTCTTCAGGTCTTTCATTACTTTTCTGTCTGGATGAGGTGCCTGAAGTTGAAAGCATCAAGTGACAATATAGAAGGTTCATTTATAGCATTTCAAACCTCAGCAGAGAGCTTGGCTATGGTCTGGTCCGAGGTAGGAATTTTAGAAAGACCTAATTTTAGAGCAGTATCCAAGCACTCAGTTCCCAAATTTTTGTGCAGGAGGGGCCCAAGGACCTTTAAAAATCAAGCTGAAAATAATTACATTGCTCCTAACAGGTTAATTACTTACTCCCCTTGCAAGCTCCTTGTGAAGCAGAGGAGAACTAAAGCTTAGCCAAACTGAACCTTGAAAACAGGTCATCTCCCCAAAGAGCATCCCCAGACCAGGGGAACCTCTCCCCACCAGACTCTGCTTACAGATCAAAGCCACATCTGATGCTGCCAGGAGACACCTGCCTCACCAAAGACACCAGTGTGCTGTCTCCTGCTGCTCAGGGTAGCCCTGGCAGCCTCCCCCCCAGGCTAACACCATCCTCTCCTTTCCCTGCTAGCTTCTTTCTCTTTCAGGCTGTGCTCTCCCACTGCTTTTTTAATCTTTTTGCAGCTGGGTTGCTTTCCACCTGCTCTCTAGGTTAACCCCTTCCTCATCATTACAAACATGGTGGCAGATGCATGTTGATGCATGCAGATGAAATGCAGATGGGTGGAAGCTGAAATCAGTACTGAGCAATATAACCTGTTTCTGCTAAGAGCCCTGGTGTCAATGAAAAGAAAACAACAAGAAAGAATTCTGATTTGTGGGAAATTACTCTTTTTTTTAATAGCTTGGGGCAGTTTGGGTGTTCTGAGCTCACAAAGCAGGGGGCAGGGCTTGTCCTCCTGGGGCCGATGCTTGCAGAGCAGCCCAGGACTGGTATTATGGCATCAACCCAGACCTGCTCCAGTGCAGAACCCATTGGCAATTTCCTTCTGCTCTGCACTTTATGAGACCTTGGGCATGCAGCATGCATCTGGGCAGGGCAGTGGTAAAGGTTAAAAAAAGTAAAGATAGAGACTTTCCTAAACCTTTTGCATTCAGTTGAAACTGCAGATTTTTTTTTTTTTTTTGATCCATTTCCATGCTGAAAGTTCATATCATGGATTTTTAATGAATGAAATTAAAAAAGAACAGCTAAACTTTTGATTTGAGACTGTGAGCTAAAGGCAGAGGTAATGGAATAACCCTGGAGACTCCTTATAATTGAATTCAGTAACTGTCTGTGTAGCTGTTTTTTGAAGGATTGTAACAAAATCACACTACCCATAGGGCAAGTACTTACACAGACTCCACAGTAGTCTCTTGCTCAGGCACTTCATACAAGGGAAAGTTGTTAAAGGGTGAGCCGTGTTGCTCAGCAACACTATGTATTTAATTTTTTCCCCCCTTCTTTAACATTTCATAGCTCATGGGATTTTAGGCACTAGAGTTAATTTATAAGAAGGCTCCACTGTAGTTTTCTGAAGTTTATTTAACTGAATGAAAACATTTCCAAATAAATTATGTAATCTACAAGATATGTATGTTATTTGTGTGCTGCTTTGCTGGTATTTCTACTAAAGTACTGTTGGATAGGTCTTGAAGCTAAAATGAGATATCATTTGTTCATTCACTGATTGAAATAATTCTTTGGGTCATTTTACCTCTCCCCATGCTGCCCACTAAGAGATAAGGAGAACCCTTGTACAATTCAGCCCATTAATTATCTTTGTATGTTTTATACATAACAAATAATAAAGCAGTTGAAAAACACACAGGTGAAGGAGCTGTTTGTGGCTCTAGGAGATTATAGTTACAAGTGTTCAACCTGATTATAAGGACACAGTTCATCCTTTTTCCCCCCATTTAAGTAAATAAATTGGATCAATCCCAAATCTTTTCCCACTCTTACATATCAAGGTTATGGAATTAGAAGATTTATGCACAGGTGTATATGCCTGTGTTCACCTTTAAATCAAAGGTAAATTAATTCTCGAGGGAATGAGCCCTGGTGAATACTTTTTCTTGAGAGTGACCATTAAGAAGTACAAATAAAGTCTGAGAAAGGT
The DNA here is from genome assembly GCA_011075105.1 of Heteronetta atricapilla. Taxonomy (NCBI): domain Eukaryota; kingdom Metazoa; phylum Chordata; class Aves; order Anseriformes; family Anatidae; genus Heteronetta; species Heteronetta atricapilla. Next base: position 115,579,802 of record CM021732.1, read on the forward strand.
TTGTGGCTACATATCGGTAAGGCAAGCTTTTCTCCACCCAGCTCCCCCTGCTCCTGGAAAGCTTCCACACCTTCTGACCTCGTTACCCATGTTCCTAGTTTCCTCATTACTTGTTCTCATCTACTGCTGGGCAAATTCTACAAAACAGTATTCATAACATCTGTTCAAAGACAGCCCACACTCTAACTGACATGCTGCTTTAACATGCTTTATGTGAACGGGGGACAAGCAAATATTTGTTCACAAAAATACCGTTGAAAGAGAGACTTCCATGGGTAACTCCTGAAATCAGTAATTGCAGAAAGATTAGGGGCAGGGGGAGCAATGGGAAAATGAGGGTGGGTTGGTATGGTCACTTTGAAAACACTTTGTGGGTTTGACATTTAGGAAGCAAACCCATTGTTATGTGATACCTTTTGCTGCACATGCTGTTTAGTCAAAGCCTTAAATCCTCCCTTTAGGAAGCAAATCCCATCCCAGAGGAAAGTTTGAGAGCAATCTGTGGGTGGAAATAAATAGCAATAAACTATCTGGTGAATAATTGAGAGTAACAAATGATTCTGTACCAACCCAGGCCTTTCCATGGATAGGTTACAAGTGGAGTTGGAGGCTTGATGATACACTATTTGGCAGAAAATATGCTCACTCTTGTTCCTATTACTTAGAGGAGTCTCGTAAGCCGGCTGGTACCTCAGTGAAATGATCTCCTAGCCCTTGCCTAGGGCCTCTGACTTGTGATAAATTGAAGGAAGCTGTGACAGTGGTAGGGAGAATAATTTGGAGCAGGTGAAAGCCATTGCAATGTGGGGAGAGTTTAAAATGTGCTGTTTTCCAAGGAGCCCAGGATACAGTTAGCATTTATTAAAAAAAAAAAAAAAAAGTGTTAGTTGCTTGAAAATGAGAAGGGTTATCCTTAGTAACTGTGTATTTGCATTTCAAAGAGATAATTACAGGTATGTGTATACACAATTATATAGGCTGTGTAGAGTGAAAATAAACAAATAATCAGTGCTATTAGCCAAGCCCTAATGAACATTTTTTGTTTTAACATAAATTAATATGTGTTCTTTGAAAGAACAACAAAATGACATATACCTGTTGGAGATTCTCAGGAATTACACAAACAAATGAGTTAGAAAAATTACTGACGTGCAGTGCTTTGACACCGACACGTCCTTTAAAACATCCAGCAATTGTACCTGGCCAGCTACCCTCATGCAAGCCTTTTCATTCCCGTTGGTAATACATTCAGCAAGTTCCTCTGAACTCCAGGCAATCAGACACATAGATGGCATACCTCAGGCTTGCTCCAGCAGGCTCCATTGACGTTTGCACTGTTGGAAGCCATTCTAACACAGCAATTTATGAATATGTAACATGCAAACTGGAGCTTGCCCAAGAGCTGCTCCAGCTTTAATGACTCTGTCCTGTCTGCACACACGCACTGCAAACTCTTTCTCCATAGGTGAGTTAAGCAGATCCAGGAAATGTCAGCCATTTCAACTTTGGGGTTTGATGACAGGAACTGTGCGCAAGCTGCTGTTTCTTGCAAACATTCCTCACATTTCTGACACACAGGAGGGTGGATACATGTTGTGTAACAGCGTTTTAACCTTAGCATTAAACTGGTCAAGTGACAAAACACTGAAAGACAACTAGTATGCTCAAATGATATTGGTCAATTCTTATCTCACATACCAAATAACCAGTCCATTTACTGTGGCTAGTCCTGAAAATAAAAGCTTTTTTTTTATTATTATTATTATATTTTATTTTTTTAAAGCCCTGACTTCACTGTGTCATACTGCCTGAGGACAGCAGCTATAGCAGTGTGTGTGACCTGCTCCAGCCACATGCCTTAAAGGATCGCCTCAAGACAATTAAAGTGTAGCCAAGGCTCTGTGTTCATTCAATCCATGCTTTCAGTACTGAGAAGAGTTTTCTATGCAGAATGTGCTTTCTTGATTAGCTAAGTTCTTATTTTAAGTCAAAATCTAGTTATTATACAACCTTACCCTCTGACACAGAACATTTTTCAGGGCAGTTTCCTACCCCATCAGTTCTCTTATCATGCTTTGGTTTGGGGTTCGATGTTGAGTTCAAATATGTTCCAAGCTTGTTTGCTAAACCTCATCATCCTCGTGCATTCTCAGCATGCTATTGTACTGCCTAATCCTTGGTGGTAATCTGCCTTTTCAGATCAGTGCTTGCCTGGTATTATCAGAGAGATCAAAAAGAGTTTTCAGCTGGCTGAAGGCATCACTTAATGCACTAGGGATATCTGGACCTGCATCTACCTATGCGTCTGCAGTTTTAAAAATGAGAAAATCCCTTTGGAACAAAACAATATAATATAAATCAGAGTGTTAACTAATCTGAGTGCTTAGCAAATGCAAAACAAAATAAAAAAGCTGGAATAATTATTATTATATCACTTTCTAGACAGCACATTATTCAAGCCCACCAGTTAGCATTCCCATTTCCAATTCCAGGTGTCTATAAAATCTCAGGAGATGTAGCCCTAACCAGAATGTGTGATGAGTAAGGTATGATTTTTCCGTTCTCTTCAGAAAAAAATTGATGCAGAAAATATTTTTTTGCTTTTCATCAAAATAGTACTTAATTATGCCCCTACCTCCAAGCTTCACATGTAAACCTGAAACAATTCTCCAGAAATGTTTGGGTTTCCCTTTCCCTTTGGGGAAAATAAAAACCATATTTCTTCACAAACCTTGCAAAGTATTTTCCTTTGTTAAAATGTTGTGTTTATTTGAAGAAGAAAAGTAAAAATCATCCAGAACTTCTTTGACTAACCCTACTTGTTATGAAGCAAAGAAGATGGTTCTCGTTTCTGAATTTATCATCATCTCTATTCGTAAGGTAGCCCTGGGAACATAAACTGTCAAAAACTGATAATAGCTGCTTGCTGGCCTCACTGGCATGGAAATCAAAGCACTTAACTTCTTCAGAATGTGAATGTGGGATCTGAAAAAAGTTACACAGATTTTAACATCATTTAGAATACCTTCCAGAATGATGTTTTTCTGTCCCTAACCTTAAGTTTGGCTATGCACATGCTCTGATTTTGCACACTGTTATGTCAGGTAGAGTCATCCCCACTGCCAGATAACGGGTGAAGCTCCATTGTGCAGGGAATAAAAGTTCATGCACATTGAAGGAGATAACAACTTGTCTCTTTTGGACTGCAAATGACTCCTGAGGAAGTTAGCTGCAGCTTCTGTAGTGGCAGCAAGGTAAGGGACTGTTGGCTACACGTGATCACCACCTTCAGGGGGCATAAAGCACTAGATGCATCTCACACCAACACTGCCAGCATCCCTGGTGCCCATCAGCATGCTTGACCCAGCCAGTGCAATAGTGAGAAGAGAAATGCTTGGGAGAGCACTGCTAGGCCACTCTTGCTGCTGCTCCTAGAGCTGCCCTTTCTTTTGGTGCTCTGAGCGAGCTGCACCATCTCTCCTGTGCACTTTTAGACTGTGCATTGCTCATGGTAGGTAAGTCATACCGTTGAGAAGTGTGACTGACAAAGAAGGACAACCTCAAAGGTTTTGTAGTCTAACATTCCTAGTAAAGTTGTGTCATATAAAAATGGGACATACTGAGGAATAAAAACTCTTCACTAAACCCTCCTCTGTTCGTAATGGGGCAAACTCCTGCAATCTGGTTACCACAGTAGAAGTTCAGCCTGCCTTTATGGAAACAAAATTTATGCTTAGATAGCACAGAAAATCTGTGGAAGGAAAGGCAAGCAGAGTATAGCCCAAGTCTGATGTTAAAGCCTGATTCTCTGTAAGAATAACACACTCCCCCCTACTCCTCACTGAAGCAATGTTAAGATTGACTGCTGCTCTGGAAGGACCCAGCAAAACCTGTGTGTAATAGAGAGATGAATGCAAAGTGTGGCCTATCCATGAGTGAGGTCCTGTTGTCTTCAGTGGTCTGTCAGGATGATATACTTAGCAGCCGGCACTTGCTGCTCGTGGTGTGGAACAACCTGTTTGTGAGTTACATGTATATTCTTGCACAAAGTCTGTGAACGTGCATTGAACTCTTCTGCCTTTTCATCTCCTATGCAGGGTACCTGCAATGTTGTTCTCATTTTCTAATCAATTGCACTTGTTGCTTGGGGGCCTTTAGCTTCTTCTTGCCACACTGAACTGGTTGTCATGCCTATTTCTAGGCATTATTGTAGTTAGTAAAAGTAAGAAGTCCTTTTCTTTCTCTTCTCTTGGTCTGTCGTGTTGAGTGAGAGTGAATGTCCTAGTGTTCTTTCTTATTTCAATAATGGTCACTTTCTAGAAAGTTGCAATATTGGTACATATTTAGGTATGTGTATATGTGCAAATATTGCATTTTTTTTCCCGTACATTAAGATTTTCCAGCAACTAATACAATTTGGACTGACATATAAGTTATTTCCATTGTCTCCTTTTGACATGAAATGTTCAGGTCCAAACCAGAACAAAACAAAATGAAATCTGTCCCTTATGGTGATATTGCAGCAACAAAGGAAAAAAATTGAATTGATGACAGCTATTGAGATTGTTATGATAGGACAAGAGAGGATTCATTGTCTGAAGAAGATAATTATGTGATCTCTTTCAAAGTAAAGTACCTCTAGCTAAAGATTGCCTTTGACCTGGTACACAAAACCATGAGTCCATTTCTTAACAGCAGAACAGCAGAGCTTTTTTTTTTTTTTTTTTTTTTTTTTTTTTTTAATCATAAGCAGAGTTAAACATCCCTATTCCTGACAGACACAAAGTGATCATTAAATAATATGCTTCTTTCAAGAATTATACTTTCTGTGTTAAGTGATCTTTTCTATGCTTTTTTTTTTTTTTTTTTTTTTCTTTTGTGGCATTATGATTACATCACAATTACAGCATACAGTTACCAGAATATGTTCCCAGTACTTCCAAGAGGAGCAACATTAGTATTTGCTTTGGCCACTGTTCGGTTCTAAATGTTTTTTTGAGCCCTTTAATAGACCTGCCTATCTATAGCACTAAGGTCTCTACAAAGTGATGGACTAGGAATATTTGCTGCTGTACTTTGTAGGAAAAAATTGGGCAGAAGTACAGGGTAGTAGGAGAAAGATGCACGTCCAAGCCGTAGTGTGCCTTTGTGTGGAAGTTAGGCATAATTTGGCTGAGAAGCAGGCTTTCTTGAAATTTGGTGCTACTGCCATGATAAGTACCCAGGAGATGGTTGTCCTGAATTCCTCTTGCATCTTCTATTTCAGTGGTGTTTTGCATATACTGTCAAGGGAAACTAAAAGTGGAACTGAATATGGCCAGGCAAAAAATAGTGATGCTGGGAATCAGCACTCATTTATTGGACTAAAGACATGTTTGAAAGTCTTCCACAACTAAACTAATCTCTTAACTGAAGTATCACATGTCTGTATACTAGGCTTTCAATTCCTGAGTAAAACTAGATGTCTGGTGTTTTATTGTCCCCTATTTTTTTTTTTTTTTTGCAACATCTCCTTTTTGCCATTCTGCATGAACATGTAATCAAGTCCTTAAATTTTTTTATATGCTGCAAAGTCCTCATCCAGGCTAGTCAAAGATCACTAGAAAAGACACTTATGTTGTAGATCCATATTCAAATCTTTATTCTGAAGAAAGCAGAATCTGTATATAGAATAAAACAGCTTTAGCACTCCAGATAGTTTTCTTGTGGCACAGTTCATCTAGTGGATAAAGTACCTACCTGGAATGTAAGAAACATAAGCATGTTCTGAAGCATGTAGAGCTGAAACATGAAGTCAAGTTTTCCCACCCTCCTGGTAGGTGACCTAACCAAAAGGGCAGCTTGGGACAGTGTTTCCACACTAGATCCCAGATATTTGTCTCTCCTTCTCCCTCTCTCTCCCATTCCCTCTAATATTTTGACAAAATATTGATCACCAGCCTGAGAACTTCTCTTAAAAGAAGTATTGTAAAAATTCACACAAATAGTTTTATAGTTTTGGTTTCAAGGAATCTCTCTCTCTCTCTCTCTCTCTCTCTTTTTTTTTTTTTTTTTTTTTTTTTTTTTTTTTTTTTTAATAATGAAGAAAACAAAAGCCAAAAAAGAACATTTAAATGGAAAACTTCCAACAGGCTCCACTTTGGTGTTCTGTGGCTGGACTATTCAGAGTCAACATGAAATTGGAAAAATAGTCTGTGTGACTGACATATATACATGACATTCACTTTACTAAATATGCAGTGTTTTATATGACTGGAGATTGGTAAGACTCATCAAACTACTACTGAATCCTCCGTATAATGAAACAGAAGCCTTTATTTGCTTCTGTAGCACTGCATGAAATAGTATATTTGCCTTTTATTTTTGGAAACTGAGGGAAGAAAGAGGTGGTGATAGAAGGATCAAAACATTTTGATAGATGTATCTACTTTTGAGCACATTATACAAGTGTGAAAACCAAATCAGTACTGTGTGTATACACCATTTCATTATTTTGAATGTACTCCCAGAATGAGGTATTTTAACATTTATGGAGATGGTGGCCTTTGAGATATGAACATTTCTGAGAAATACTGGTGGGTTTCAAAGTTAGAACCTCGCACAAAAAAGCTGTGGAAAACAAAGTGGGGAAAAAAGAAAAAAAAAAAGAAAAAAAAAAGAAAAAAAAAAGAAAAAAAGATTTCAGATATCTTTTACCAAGGTTGCATGTGATCACTCTAAATTCTAAATTATAGCTTCTACTTTGTTAAGGTGAATTAACAGCATTTGACATCATGAAACAGGTCATTTTCCACTTTTCATTTGTGCCAAGGAACAGGAACTTCCTTGGAAAGCTGAAGTAAAAATCAGATGAATGTCCATGAAGAGGAGGAGGTGCTGGAAACCCTTATGTTCAGGGAGTTGCACAAGGTCCCATGTGATGTCCAGCAGCTCTGTGTACTGGACTTGGCCAATCGTCACTCTGGGAAAAGCTGTTGGATTGAAATCTGAAGAAATACTTTCAACAGACTCTTCCTGCCTGTGTGCTGTTATTGCTAACAGTCATGAGAACCAGAAGCCAGTCATGAGACTTCTGATAGGCTTAGAGGAGAAAGGATGAGAAAGGTATCCCATCATCTGTCATTGATCGCTGCCAGATGTGTGCTACTCCCAATTAGAAGTGATGTCGTATGACTCACAATGTGCTGTTTCATTCTATGCTCAGTGCAAGTTTCCCTGAGCCTGCCAGCTTTCTCTGTGACCAACATACATGTGTGATTCCCAGCTAATTTTTTCCCTAATTAGCCATTTTAATAGTGTTGGCAGTTCCACCCATTTATGAATGTCAAAGCAAATATCTTGACCTTCAGACATTGTTAGCATTCAAACTAAATATAGAGCTGGGAAAAAAAAAAAAATGATGGAGGGGCTCAGAGGATTTCATTTTGCTCAGTTTTGGTAGGAGAGATTCAGCTTTACATTTAGTCTACACAAGAAAAATAAATGAAAATTTAATAAGATCTGACAATACTACTAAGATAGTTGTATGCCTCCAGTAATGGTGGTCATATGATATGAGAGAATGAATATTGACTTGTCAAAGAGGGAGTGTTTGCCTAAAGTTAATTGCATAATCAACATAAATTTGTTATTCAATTATCTCAGTTAATCTCTAGCTAAGAGATCAAAAAAAGTCAAATACATGTGTAAAAAATCATGTATAGTTACTAAATGTATAGTTACTAAAGACAAGTGGCCAGGGTTCAGACATGCATACCTAGCTTAGAAGATGTGAGTCTGTTTCTAGGCTGGGGCAAAACCTACACCTATTTGTTTTCCCTTTTGCTGATTATTCCCCAGAGAACATTTCAAATTTTAATAACAATTTAAACAACTGAAAATTTCAGACTGAGAAATAGAAAATTAATTTGAAGTGGTGCATGTTTGATGACACAATGTTTGTAGTTTGAGTGTTTTATACCTGAGCTTTTTGCTATGCATTAGATTTCTTGACTAGCATGTATCCAGGAGTGGAGTCACAGTACCTCTTCCTACTTGACCTATGTGGTATGTTATTTGCATGTTACTATGCAGTAGTCTTTGGCCATGCTACCTTGCAATTGAAAACTGAGCATTATTATAGGTTAATTTTCTTGCTGAATGTTTTTTCTGTCTGGTCACTTGAAAGATGAGGTTTTCTAAACACAAGGGAAACTTCAGAAGTAAAAAACAAACAAACAAACAAACAAACAAAACAAACAAACAAACAACCAAAAAAAACTTGCTTAATCATTAAATCCAGTTATCTGCCAGACTATATATTTTAGGTGGAAAATTTTCAACTAGCTTTAGCTAAGTTCTATTTCTGTGCTGGCAAAACTCCTCATAAGAATGAAGAGAGTATACGTAAAGCAACAGGCCCAACCATTAGATAAAAGGGTCTTGTAATGGGTTAAATTAACTTTAAAGTTTGCTTGCCAGTTGGAAGGTATAATAAAACATATCCCCAAACCAAGGGAGAGCCGGCCGGTCTAATTTTAGGGTTACCAGCTGTTTATATTTGGTGATGCCTGTCATTACAGAACAATTTCTGTGTCTGTGGCTACATACTGTAGTATGTAGCCAGACTGAAGGGTAATAGAGATGGAGGAGCAGTGAATGCTGGTTAACCTTTCCTTTGTGGCAATTAGATTATCCACTCTCTGGCATCACACAGTTAATGGGTATTGGCTATTGTCATAGCTAGTGGGATAAAACTGATCCCCAAGTCAGGTTCTCTACCTGTGTCAGCAAGATTGGCCTTTCTCACTGTGCATAATCTCTGTGCATAATCCCATGAGATCCAAAAGGGAGACAAAGAGGCAGAGACGAAGAAGAGCAGAAAATGAAATTTGGATGAATATATAATTCATTTGGATGAATATATAATTGAGTAACTTAGTATGTGAGTTGCATTTTGATTTTCATTGGCTTTCTTAATGCCTAAGTGAGCCATATACGTTGCCAGATATCATGTCATATGGTACTTTTGTGGTATTCCCACAAGCTGGGAAACAAAGTCCCATGAGAAAGCCAAATGTCACATTTTGTTAGTGCTGTAAAACACCAGAATGCTGCAAAGCTATGAAGAAAGCATAAAATCATAAGCTCCCCTATCCTTTCATGGTTATTGTCTTCTTTGACAGGGCACATTTCTGAGAGGCTTCTGGTATAAGCCTTTCATGAGACATTTGCAGAGCCCTAGTATCAGTTCCTTCTGCCACAGTTTATAGAAGGACTTTGTTAAGAAAGCATGTTGCTCCAGCCTCCTAATGATTTTTCAGAGGCAATAAGATTTCACAAAGTTCTTATCCCCCAGTAAAATCCTTATGAGATACTTGTTGTTTGTGCAAAGAGCTGGTTCGTCCTAAACTTAAACTTAGCAGAAGACTCACTCTGAGCTAATAGGGCAATTCCCGAATAGACATCTATCTATTTTTTTTCTTTCTTTTTTTTTTTTTTTTTTTTTTTTCCTATGCAAAAGATAGCAGCCTTTGCGCTAGCTATAATTATATGTTTACGATTCTTTAAAAACACCTGAGGACTGATTGTTATTGTTGTTTCTGTTACAGGAGCTTGGAGAACTGTTACCCAAAATGTGAAGCATAACATGCTAACCAGTAAGGGAAAGAGCAGCATTCAAAAAAAAAAAAGGAGTTTAGGCAGACAAACCACGCACTAGATGGAAGAGCAAAGGAGATCCCTATTTCACAGCCTGAGAACTGAGAAAGGAAGAAATTGAATAATATTCTTCCAATAATTCAGAACAAATTACCAGCACTCTAAGAAAAACCCTGGAGATGTGCATAATGAAAAGTAGCTTTGTGGAGATTTATGAGAATTTGGAAATGGGGATTTATCCTTTATCAATGTTTTGGTTATTATTTAAACTATCTCAGAAATCTATATTGATCCTTGCTGAGAATGTATTGAAACAGTTGGTGTTGAAACAAACACTGATTCACCCACATCAGTGCAGTGAAATTCATCATGCTTGCAAAGACTTTGGTTATAATGAATTTTCTTCTGCAGTGAGAAGAGGAATAGGAAATTTGCAGCTGTGGTTTTCATTGTTTGTTATTTAAGATATCTGAGCAGTGAAATCTCAAGCTTCTTCCAATGAAAAAAAAAAAGTCAATGTTTCATTGATGTCCCCACAAACATGAAAAGATAAATATTACTATCCTATTCTCAGAAAACGTAGCTGAAGTCTGTGTTCTGTATGCTGTATGTAGGCTTGAAGCTAGCATCAGAGAACCACAGAGTCCTACTCAGCAATCAGCAACTTTTCCTGAACTGGAGTTGGACATTTGTAGTAGACTAACTTAGCCCTTTTAGAATAGGCACTGTATGATTTTGAGATTGACACAGAAGTTCACTTGTGCTATCTTGAGGTTGATTTCTGCTCATTATCAGAATGAGCCTGGTAGAGGGCTTTAAAAATAAAAGGAAAGCGATTTGTGCAAGCTAATGTGAAAAGTCTGTAGCACATGAGTAGGAATAGACATACTTCAACTGCAAAATCATGTTGTCTCATGTTGTAGCAAAGGGTTCCTTAATATTTAGAGGGAATTATGACTATAGAAAAGCAAATAATTCACACTCGACATTTTTTCTCCACCTTTTTGTAGTTTCTTTTTGTTTTCTGCATTTATGTACATTCTGTGCTTGTTTCTCACACCCCTTCTCACTCACTTCACCTTACCTTGTGTGTCTCCGGTGACAGTGAATTTGATCATTGTGGCAACAAGACTTTGGGAGTTGTCAGCTGTGTAAAGAATGGCAGAGAAATAGGAAGCCTTTGTAGTGGTTTATAGCTGAAGTGTGCCTGGCATGTCTGCTGAATTTCCAAGGGAAAGACAGCTTATGGTATGGCAGGAGGGCATGGTCACAACAGGTTACAGTGAGGTATGTCATTTCAAAGCATGCAATTTCCTTTATGAGTCATTTTTCAAGAAAGAATGAATCACTACATCCTCTTCTCTAACTATAGGTCCTGCCTCTGCACATCAATGCTGTGACTGGATTTGAGGTGGCTGCACCTTTTTAATGGTGACAGGAGGTGAATACCACACATTTCAGAAGAATATCTAGCACCTTTGCAAAGTCTGGGGAAGAAGGCAAAAGGGCATATAAAGTACATCTGTAACTTCCACAGCTGATCAAGCATGGAAGCCGTTAGAGAAATAATATGGTATTTTAGTAATGAAAAAAGAAATGAAAATAAAACTACTAACCTGCTTTGTTTTGCTTTAAATTTGACATATTAAGGGCTGAATAATTCTGTCTCACACTTTTGTTCAGGGAACCAGATTCACACAGTGCTGACCTGCCCTGACAAATGATAAATTCACAAATATTAGCAGCATGATTTGCTGTTTTCAAAGGTCTCTATTCCCCATAGGTTCTTTCTTTTTCTTTTCTTTTCTTTTTTTTTTTTTTTTAGACTATTAGGAATTTTCTGTATCACTAAAACTCTTCATGGGACTGGCAGCTTTGACATCTGACATCCAAGGTTTTTTTGTTTGTTTGTTTGTTTGTTTTTTTATTTTTTTTTTCAGTATTTCTACAGAAAGGTAGCAGCAATTCCGAGTGGCAGCTTCCCAGAGCAGAGGGAATACCTCAGTGGATAGTTCATTTGTTATGCAGCATCTGGGATTCTTTTCAGTGTCTCCAATTACTGGCCTGATCCAATTCACATTAACATCAACTAAAAGATTCCCATGACTTCAGTGGGGACCAGAACTAGATCCTAAACTTCTGTTGACATAAAACATTGGAACAGAAAGTGGGACAACTTTTGCTAGCTTTGGTGTAAAACAGTACAGAAACTCTATGTTCATATGTTGTAAAGGATAGACAGAATGCAAATGCCTGCTGGTTTTTGTTGTTGTTTATTTTTACAGTGTTAGAGGACTAGTAGGGATCTCAGGATCCTGAACTCCTCATTGTCATACTGTCTGACTGCAACTGAGAGAGGACTGTGTTTGTTAATATTCTGTTGCCTGTATGTAAATCAATGCCGACAGGAAAAGACAGCTCCATTAAAAACAAATGGTTGTAATGCAATATCTAATGACAAGTACTTGCAGTGCTTTGGAGGCACTATTTCAATTCACACCATTTGATTATATGTGATATTTAGCAATGGTGACTTGTCACTTGTAAATGGAGATAGTGGTATTGAGCAAAAATTAGCATAAAAGGCATTTAGTTTAAGGGCAACCTCAAAGCTAAGGCTGGCTTTTATTAAGTACTGTCCTCTTACTGTATAAAGCTACAGTCCTGCTCTGTATGCAGCTAAAACTCTGCTGTTTGTTGGCAATGTCCAGAACCATAAGCAATGGCAGAAATACCCCCCATATAATGTCCTTGGGACACATGCAATGTGATCCTTATAAAATGGTGCACTTACAAGCTTAACATATGCAGTATAATTTAGGTTTGATGTACACTGTGTAAGACAAGATTTTGTGCATAATGAGAGTGAAGTCATCTACTACTTGAACTGAGAGTGCCTAGCCAAGAGAGCTTGCACCCTTCCCACAGGGATCCTCCAGAGTGCAGCTGGGTGAAGTAGTTTGCCCAGAGTGTGTTCTTGAGAAAGGCAGAGAATTTTTGTTCATAAAATATTCAGGTTAAATTCAATTCATCATTTTCTCTTGGAGGAAAAAAAACAACAACAGCAACAACAACAACAACAACAAAACATTTTTGGTAAAGGCTGCTGCCAACAAAACCCTCAATGTTTTGGAGCCTAGAGAAATGAGGTAAAAATAACAAAAATTGGGAGTTAAAAGTATTATCCCCCACCCTTGATATGGAATAGTTCAGGTGGGGACTGATCATTTTCTGGTTGTTCTAAATGAAAACTTGGTTTTGCTTGCTTAAAAAACAAAACATCATTTGGAGTGACCCCAGACAGGTATGTCTTTTTTTCAGCTATGAGGTTTCACTCCTTGAACTGAGAAAATCATTTTGTTGCCCAGTTCACAGCAAGAGGCTTTTTATTTCAGCTAAACTTTTGAAAACTCCTGAGACTTCTTTACAGTAGTTTCTGAACTCTGGTTTTGCTCCATGAGCCAGTAGAGAGAGAATATGTCTCTTTTTGTGCCATTTAGGGCACTTCAGGAGCATCCTGGTTGCCTTTTGGGCCCAAAGAGTCGTGGTGAATGGAGTCAAGTCCAGTTGGAGGCCCAGTCACTAGTGGCGTCCCCCAGGGCTCGGTGCTGGGGCCGGTCCTCTTTAATATCTTCATCAATGATCTGGACGAGGGCATTGAGTGCACCCTCAGTAAGTTTGCAGATGACACCAAGTTAGGTGCGTGTGTCGATCTGCTCGAGGATAGGAAGGCTCTGCAGGAGGATCTGGATAGGCTGCACCGATGGGCTGAGGTCAACTACATGAAGTTCAACAAGGCCAAGTGCCGGGTCCTGCACCTGGGGCGCAATAACCCCAAGCAGAGCTACAGGCTGGGAGATGAGTGGTTGGAGAGCTGCCAGGCAGAGAAGGACCTGGGAGTGATGGTGGACAGTCGGCTGAATATGAGCCAGCAATGTGCCCAGGTGGCCAAGAAGGCCAACGGCATCCTGGCTTGTATCAGAAACAGTGTGACCAGCAGGGCTAGGGAAGTGATTGTCCCCCTGTACTCGGCTCTGGTGAGGCCGCACCTCGAGTATTGTGTTCAGTTTTGGGCCCCTCGCTACAAGAAGGACATTGAGGTGCTTGAGCAGGTCCAGAGAAGGGCGACGAAGCTGGTGAGGGGCCTGGAGAACAAGTCCTATGAGGAGCGGCTGAGGGAGCTGGGCTTGTTCAGCCTGGAGAAGAGGAGGCTCAGGGGCAACCTTATCGCTCTCTACAGATACCTCAAAGGAGGCTGTAGCGAGGTGGGGGTTGGTTTGTTCTCCCACGTGCCTGGTGACAGGACGAGGGGGAATGGGCTTAAGTTGTGCCAGGGGATTTTTAGGTTAGATGTTAAGAAGAACTTCTTTACTGAAAGGGTTGTTAGGCACTGGAACAGGCTGCCCAGGGAGGTGGTGGAGTCACCATCCCTGGAAGTCTTTAAAAGACGTTTAGATGTAGAGCTTAGGGATATGGTTTAGTGGGGACTGTTAGGGTTAGGTTAGAGGTTGGACTCGATGATCTTGAGGTCTCTTCCAAACTAGAAATTCTGTGATTCTGTGATTCTGTGAAGGTTCCCTTCCTCTCCATAGCAGGCAATGTGTGCTTAGGTGGGTCCTTCTGTAGGCTTCACAGCGTGGGAGTAGGGCAGTGTGCTTTTGCTTCCATGTTATATACTCAAAAATGCAATTAAAGACTTACATTATTGTATGGAATTCTGTTGGGAAGGTTATAAAGATAGGGGCCATCTGCAAAACTCAAGTTCAGGCTTCATATTTCAAACACGTGCTAAATCCAAGGCTGTTTGGAACACAGTTTTTGCTCTGCTCTCTCGCTGTTCTTTCCCCCTCTCTCTGTAATTGTGAGTGTATGAATACACCATATACTTCATATAGTGTGTGGGCTCATGTGGTCTTATTTATGCCACATTCACATACAAGCTCCTCTGTGGACACGCAGTGACTGCCTTGAGCATAGGAACACAACAGTATTTATTCTATTAAACAAGCAATTGAGTCTTCTTTATGCCTCTTATTAAAAAACAGCTCTTACCCCTCTTACCCCCAAGAGTTCTTTAAAGGAACTCTTTTTTAATATATATATATATATGTATGGGCATGATCTGAACCTCCTCAGGCCTAAGCAAATTGTTCTTGCTGTGAAACCAATGGATAGAACATCTGTTTAGATGGCAGGGATGGCTGCAGAGCAGGCCCATGGAGCAGGGAACACCGTGACATGGTTTGGGGGGCAGAAGCAGGCTCCTCCTGGGCCCTGTCTCCTCCAGGGGCCAGGCTGGGTGGTGTGGGGCTGGTGGAACACGTGGTAGCTGAGGCCTCGTACCATTGCTGCCTCCAGCTTGCCTTAGCGGCTGAGAAGAAAGAGGGACGCGGTGCAGCTGCCTCCCCAAGTATCACCACTTTCAAATTCCACTTCTTATCTCAGCCCTTCTTCCTTGTTGCTAATTACCACCTACTCCAAGATGTCAAGAACGTACTCCCAGGAATAAACTGCTAGATAAACAAACCCCAGACAAACATCAAAGCTTAAAACAAACTGATAAGTCCCTTTGATTGATTTTAAGGGTCGGCAGGGAGAGGTGTGTTTGGATTGGAAGGTGCAAATGTTGAGCTGAGCAGCACCTGCTGTCCTGTGATCTGACCAAACCATTTGGCTTGAAAAACCCAAGAGATAGGGAATCAGAAATCCATTTGGAGTTACAAAAGCAGCAGGGGAAGCTCAGATGAACAAAGGGGCTCTCCAGGCACAGCCGTGTGCTGCTTTTTGTCAGCTTGCTATCACATTCCCTGCCCCAGCGTGACGGACAAATGCCAGGCCAGATGATGAGATACGATCGGCCGTGTGTGGATGAGGTCTGTACCTGTATTATATGATAGCAGCAGATGCTGACTCAATACAGGGGAAAGAACAGATTAAACCAGAGACCAAATGGCTCAGCAAATATATATAAATATATAAATTATTTAGACCTCTGTGTCAGCTGGTAGAAAAAGAGGATAGCAGGCTTGGGATATATCTAAGTGTGGACTGAGCACTTGTGAGAGACACTCACTTGGAGAATAAAACAGGGAGCTGCGCTCCCAAACACCTCCTGAGGTGTCACAGGCTCTCAGTCCCTCTATACACATAGAGTAATGCCACCAAAATGAAGGGCTCCCCACCTGCTCAGTTAAGCAAGTAGGGTGTGAGGGCTCAGACACCTATCAGCTAGTTTATAGTATCTATATCTAAGGGTGTTACAAACACTGCAGTAATGGCTGAGGAATCTCAGTAACATTCGAGTTTAGGAATTGCCTTCAAGAGTGACTCCATGAAGGAGAGTAATTGCTGTGAAAATAAAGCCAGTATGAGTGGAAATTATTCTGCTGGGATTGTGCTGTGCAGACTTACAGGTGAAAAAAATGCAGCCTACAAATATTTATTTTACTTACTTGCTTTGATGATCAATGTAACTTTCTGATTTCACTTTAGGGATTGTTGGCTTTATTCAATTATTTTTTTCCTTCAATGAGACAAAAATGGCAGGAGAGAAGGCTGTCTCTTTTTAGTTGTGGATGTGCTGTAACTGATGGAAATTCTGTAAAGATGTAAAGATCACATTTATTGAACTCAGAAGCTCTCAGAAAAGCTTTATATCTATGCCCTTGTTTCTTGCACAGAATACAAAGGAAATGAGGCTAACTAATGATGGGTGGGTGAAATAAGACAGTTCATGTTACTGAAAAATGGAAGTGGGTGGATGCCTCAGAAATACTTGATCAATGTTTGAGAAAAACAGAAACACTTTCTAGGAAAGGAGTTTACCCTCAGGAATAATAGCAGAAAAACAATTTTAAATAAACTACTGAAATTCTCAGCTTGACTTTTCATGGTACGGATCCAATTCTTGGATTATCACTTAGCCAGTTATAGATTGGGTGACTGCAGTCAGTTAAGAGCAAGCAACAGAGGCTGAATTTCTGCAAATGAGTTTTCAAAACCATATTTTTCAGGACAGAGCAACTTGTCCAGTTGTATTACTTGCATTACCTACAGTATGTAGATGGTGTTTCAAGATGTGCCTCTCTGTACAAGATAACGATAGCTAGAATTCCCAGGCTTTCTTAATTTCCCAATGACTTTCTTTGAAATCATTTGGATCACCTGAATGAGTTTAAAATGACAGAAGAAATATTGCTGTACATTGAAGAGATCAAGGAGGGACATGTTTTTCTAACAATCTACTTAAAAATAAAGCAACGTTACCTCTCTGTACATTAGACTTTCTGTCTACTGAAATGGCACAGAAAGAACACCTCTGAGGGCTTTCCAGTGCCAATGGGAATGATTTATAGCTTCAGCACTATTTGTTTTAATTTTGGAGGGAGGGGAAGAGGGACAGAATGGATATGATGATACATAAAGAAACATTATTTCCCAAAGGTGGATTTTATTTCTTTAACAATTTATAAAGCTCCATAAGTGAAATATCACTATTTTGGGACTGGTGTTATATATCAATGAGTTTAGCAGCTGCCAGGCTTATGCATGTATTTTGTGCTGTACATACAGTGCAAACCCCATTGATTCAACAGTGGTAAAAGGACCTTTATTTTCATTCTTGCAGTAAATCACCAAATTTGATCTTGAAAGACAGACTGTTCACTAAGAAATATCAAAGGCAAACTTGTATAATAAGCAAAACCAACTCTACCTCCACTAATCACCCTAATAACTGCCTCAGTAACTGCATTTGACTTATTCTGTTCTTTATTAATAACACATATTACTTCCATGGTTCTGTTCATTCTGCTAGCACCATTAACTATGGGGACATATAAATGTGACCAAGTAATGAAAATATTGATTAAGATTTTCTTAGAGGCTAGTCGGGGAAGGTGGATGTGTACATTGTGAAATGTAGAAAAAAAAAAACAAATCTTGTGCTTTTTATTGTAGTTGCACTAGCTATGTAGGCCCTTACAGGCTATTTAGAGTGAGTACCTGGATTTACAGGAAAGATACAGACAAGCTGGTTCTAGGTAGAAAATTCAGAGTCCAGTGGTGATAGTATTTTAGTAGAGGATGGGTTCTTGAAGCAAGAGCTCAATTACTGTGAGGTCTGTTACCTTAAAATGGTAAAAATGATTGCATGCAAATCACAGGTAACCCCATGATTTCAGATGGATACTACCACCTGTTTCTGCCTGGGTGCTACGAAATCTTAAAGGATAGAGAAAACAAACAAACAAAAAATTAAGTTTGAGGGAACCTGAGATAATAAAACAGATAAGACTTATTTCTCTTCTGGAAAGTAGAGATATGTTTCATTTGGGGATTTTACACAGCAGAAAAGAAACTTTCAAAGGGGCTCTTTAGCCCTCCTTTTAAAAAGGCCTCTGTAGTAATTGCTTCAGTTACCTGTCTTCATCCCTGGGAGTGCAGTTGAGGTGAGACAGAATTTAGCTCTGCTGAGATATACACACTGTTCCCCATGTGTTTTCTCTCCCTTTTAACTTAAGTCATGTTTGAGTTGGAGAAAAAACTAGTTTTCAGCTCCGCAACTACAGAGACAGAGCCTTTACTGTCAGCAGAATCAGCATATTTTCCTTAGGCAAAGACAAGAGAGACAATAGAAGGGCAATATATACAGTGCACATTGTTACATGCTCAGTGGGGACTTCTAGTATGGGATTGATTATGGGGATACAGTGTGAGGCAGGGCCATATTCTTCTCTGAGAATGTGTTGGGAATCCAGAAAGCTATTGCAGACACTGATGCCTTTTTCATTGCTTTTATTGGGTGTGAGGTCTCTGGATTTAGCTTGTTATTATAGGATGTTTATGTATTTATTTACTTAGAGATAATTTAGTCCAGAGTTTGCTGAATATTCCATGTGTTCATAGAGATGAAGCAAGATTGAAAAGCTGTGAATGAAAAGTTTACTTGATGTTGATATCATTCTTGCTCCAGGGTTTTGAAAATCACTGGTCATGGCAGTGAACTGGGGAACAGCTCTACTGATTTCTGTTCGGATCTTGCAAAGCAGAAGTCTGCTGATTTCTCTGTTCCTGAGTATGTCTGCATAGTTTGCTAATCCCTGGAAGTGGGGAGCCAGCTTTTAACAACAGCAGGAGGGACTGGACCTTTGGTGTTTGCTAGCTCTGAAATTGGGATTTAGCCAGATTATTCTTCATTTCTCACAAAGGGGAGTCATAGTGCTTGCTGGAGCCAAATGACAGTTGTGGGAGCTGGGACTTCCATTTACTACACACAACACCAAAGCTAAGAGGAAGCCATGGTTGCCAGATGTTTGTTTTACATAATCCAGAGGATGCAGATGTCTTTCTTCAGCAACGGAAGTTCTGTGACATTCTTTAAAGGATGGTACCTAAGGAGCTTTCCCTAGTTTGTGACCTGGGCCCTGGACTATGTGTGTCTGGGAGGAAGGGAGCGAGGATCCCTTTCCTCTTTTCAGGTTACCTCAGGTTTGGGTCCTGGGATGACAGAATAGCTAGGACTTTGTGTCTGTTTAGTCATAGTTCAGAGGAAAGTGGGTGGGAGAATAGCTTAAGTGGTGGCTTCCTTCCTGCAGCAACCTGCACCAACCCTGAAGAAAGGAATACAGACTGTACTCACAATCAGCCTTTACACAGCTGGTGGACTGTGAGTACAGCACCTCTGAACCCACTTTGGTTAATAAAGAACCACTTAAAGAACATAGGCTTTTTATTATTATTATTATTACTATTATTATTGCTCAGTGTGATGCTCCCGAGGTTGATAAGAAGACAATAGAACTTGAACACAAACAAAGCAGTGCCTACTTACAAAATAATAGTAATAATAATAATAACAATAATAATAATAATAATAATAGAAGAGTCAAAAACATTGAAACATTGGGACTGGTTTAGTTTCTGGATTAAATTGTATTTAGCATCAGTTGAAATGTTCATAATCTCTGTAAAGAGTCAAGAAGGGGAGTTAGAAATGAAACAGTGGAAATAAAACAAGTCACACACCCTTACCAGAACAGATACCCAGAATGTGAAGCCACCTGAAGAAGATGGTTGACAAGCCCTGTCCTCAAACTTGATAAAGTAGAGAAGAACCTAGCTGCAACTGAAAAAATGAAGGAATGTGAATGCCAAAATATACAAATGCTTGCTCTGCTGACAACAAGGCTACATCTGTGATGCAGTAAACAGATTTCTTTGAGCACTGCAGGCAGTGTCCATACTTGCAAACAAAACAAGGTCAAGCCTTGAGCAGTGGCTGATGATCATTCAAACAGTTCAGTTGTTTACACAATCTCTGCTATTGCTCTAGCAATATCAACAAGCATTTTCTAGATAATCCCACATGTGAATTAGGAGATAGCACAAAGCATGGGTGCTTCTGAATAAGAAGTCTGGATGCAGCCACCTACATTGTTGGGAAAATGATTCTTACAGCCACACTATCTAGCCAGTTTAACATCCATCTCACAGCCTGGCATCGCCTGATACTGCTCACTGCTACACATGATCCTCTTCAGAACTTGACTGGTGCCTGCTCTAAAACCATTTAGGTTCTCCTCTCTTTCCTGTTGGACTGTAACACATTTTATTTCAGGTATAGCCAGGTCCAATGTAATCCCAATGGCAATGATAAATGGCAGCATTAGACTGTGAAAATGTGACCAAGTGCAAATGGCATGAAATAAAAGTATCCTAAGTCCATAGGAAGATATAAGTTACCAATAAGAAACTTGTGAAACAAGAGAGTGGAGCTGTTAGAATAATTTAGCTAAAGCCGGGATCCCGTACTAGGAGAAATGATGGAACATACCTGAGAAAAACATCCCCCAGAAACTTTTTTGATAACAAGGATGGGAAAGAAATGTCCTTTCCCTCCTACCTTTACACCTGGAATATAATTATTCAGCTGTGTCCTCTTCTCACTGCTGGTCATGTAGCAAGGGAAAAAAAGGGAAGTTTGACACGAAATGATGGCAGCTGGAAGAACTGACTGGATTTAGCTCTGTGCGCAGATGTTGTTCAGTCTAAAATCTCCTAATTTCCCCAGTTTCTTCATTAGAGCTTCAAATGGATGGTCTTACTCTATCCTGCTCACCCACCCTTGTCTTTTCAGTCTGCATAAGTACACTGAACAACACTGCAAGGAACCACTCTCAAGTGGTAAAGTGCCCAGGTGTTGTGGATTTGTATTCTGAAAAAATACATACATAAAATTTCTGAGATACTGAATATTTCTGAATATTTCAGAATATCTCAGAAGATACTGAAAATGCTGGTATTACCTATTGTCTTTGCTGTTGCACTGCATGACTTTGTCTTAATTCTTTTGCTAAGAAATGGGATTCTTGGGGTATGATCCTCTAACACTACGTATATGCTTGTGGCTTGATTTTAGGCAATAACCATAATTAGAGAATACAGCTTCAATTAGTTGCCACACAGAAATGTCATGTTGACTTCCCATTGTAGAGAGCTAGGGAACTGCACATCTTTGTGGAATTTCTGGGACAGTACCCCAGTTCAACAACAAAATATCCTCAATGTGAGAAAGGAAAAACAAAAATGACTTTGGCTTACAACCAGCATTTAAAGTCAAAGAAAGCTAATACTGAAAGAGGTGGAGGAGGATTCTTCATGGTGAGCTGAAGATAGAAACCCATCGGACATGTAGACAGTGAGACTACAGAGAGTTTAATTAGCTCCAGTGAAGACTGGGCAGAAGGAACCATCAGTACTACAAAGAGAACAATACACCTGTTGAAACAATCACAGAGAATTGGTGAGAAATATTGTGCTTCTTCTGCTAGACATCTGTTGACTTTTGAGAGACTCCAGCTGCACTCTGAAAAATGTTGAGTGTTTAGGAAATGCTCAAACTAAAGGGTGGGAAGAAGTTCAGTGATTTATAGGGATGCCTAACTTATCTTTCTAGATTCTGCACATGCTTATCAGAAGCCTGTGAACTCTTGAGACAGTTAGCACATAGTGGGCGTATGGTGAGATACCAAGAAACAGACATTTGAAAGAGTAAAGAAAAATGTAAATGATATATCAGGCTTTAAGTATTATCAAGCAGAGCAGCCCTGGAACTATGGTGGCTATGTCTACACAGACACACCTTTAAAGAACTGGGATCGCTCCTTGGGACCAAGAACCACAAATCTATGCCCAAAGCAAAACCCATCCAATTGATCCATTTGTGTTAACAGCCTACTTTATCTCCCTTAAATGCCTGCAATAAATGACTGTAAGTCTTCTCCCTTTGAAATTTAGGAAAAGTCAAATATATAAAAAATCCATAAAAGAAACAAGTCTTTATGAAACAAAAATGGAGTCAACAAGATTGATTATCAGCTAATGTGAAGCTGCTTTTTGTGTTTTCTGTGGACTGGGACTAGGGCAGACTGGGCAGGTGTAAGTGAAAAACAGATGTGTAATAGCCATTGATCTGACTGTCTTTCATATGAACATAGAATGACGATGTCCTTCAGGATCTGTATCTTCATTAATTTTTAGTACACCTGGCACTAGGAGGAGGCGAAGCTAGGACTCCATATTGAAGACTATCCCGTATTCCTGAAGGGCTAGACATTCAAATATGAATCTTTAGTGTTGAGAAAACAAAATGTCTTTGTGTATGTGGGCACAAGATGAATTTAGACACCTACTAGAATTCAAGAGCAAGGTAAGGTGCTGTATGGATACAGATTGTAGAGAGTCTCAGAAGGTGGATTATGAGAAGAAATAAAGGACACAGGTCACAGCAGTTGGCACCAAAGTCCTGATACACAGAGAAAGAGGTAGGCTAATACTGAAAAGGATGAAATAACTGAGGTTTTTGGACAACAGAAATCCAATTACTTCACTTTTTGGGTGCGACATGAACATGTGGTCTCATCACAGTCCATTAAAAAGCAATATGAACAAGCTGATACTAAATACATCAAAACAACTACCCTATACAGTGGAAACTGTATTGATCATGGAAGAAATAGGAATGTTCATGAGGATTTCTGGGGATGACATACACATATACTCTATATCCTATTGTGAATATAAAACAGCTGGGACTCTGGAACAGGAGATAAAGTCCCTGAACATGTTACAGTACCTTCCCTCACAAGATACTTCAGGCAGCTGAAACAAATGTGCTAGAAACAGTGAAATGACTCACACTCCAACATTAGTTGCTTCACAATAAAAGACCACAGGATATTACTTTTTGCTGTGCAGTAAGGAGTGACTTTGGTGGGCAACACACATTCTTGCAAGCAGAAGGCCAAGTGTTCATCCTGATGAATTTAGGACATGACACCCTGACATAAGTATATGCATCAAAGCTTAAATTAAAGTGCAGGTCTTTCAGAGATGAGCCAGGAAACATACCCAATAGTCAAGCAGAAAGGCATATGTAGAACAGTAGAGAGCAACTGGCTGGCAACTGCAGGAAACTCTACTGCCTAATGACATCCCAGACCAACACTGTGAAACACTCTGCTCATGGTAAAGGGCAGGAATTTCATTGTTAGAATGAATTATAATCCGATTTCTAAGAGCTGGATTCTCTCTTTAGATGAAGTCTTTGTCTTAAAGGGCTATTTTTTCCCCACTATTTGTAATGCAGTAGTTCAAACAGCCGGGAGCCAATGACTGCTAGAAAGACCATAAGCCAGATGACTAGTGACTTTCAGCACAGAGAAAGCTGGGCAGAAATGTTGACTCACAGGTGTGTCACTAAATCACTGTGCCAGCCAGGATTATTCCTCAGGTAATGCAGTCTGAACACCACACCTGTCTAAGAGCTGTGCCTGCACAGACAAATTATGAATCCGATTAGTTCATGAAGAGAAAAAGAATGAGAAGGGAGATGAATGAATTATTCTCAGTACCCACATGAGAGAAGGAAGCCCAAGGAAGGCAGAAGAGCTGGTTTAGGAAAAGAATAATACTGGCACAAGAATAATTGTTCATAAACTGGACTTGAATGCATGGAGACTGGAAATGAAATTGAGCTTCGTATTGATGAGGAGTAGCAGGAGGTAAAAAAAAATAAGCATAGTGTTGTTTAATAAGAAATTCAGTCAGCTCAAGAAGGGACTGCATTGTCTAAGACTGTAAGAGAGAGATTCACAGTTCCAGGAGTTCTCATCCTACATGCCTGTATATTAAAAAATGGAGAGACAAGGTCCTTATTCAAATGCATTAACTGTAGCCATCTACAGCAGTAGGTATTCCTGCCAAGACTGGTCTGTAATTGGGATATTTATACATACAAATGACCACTTGCCCAGCTATCTTCTGGTTTGTGCAACCATGTGGCTTGCACATACAGAAGTGGTTGTGCACTCAAAGAGACATGCACAGTGCTGTGTGTATGCAGTCTATGAAAGTTGTTACCTACTTAAAAATATCTCTGAGAGAAGAGATTAAAAAGCTGTGTCTGCTATAGCTGTTTGTTTCTGTGCAGCATTCAGCATCTCTCAATGTTAGTATGTGAGATATGGGCATTAATGAAACTGTAACATACTGGCACCACAATAATAATAATAATATATATTTTTTAATTTTTGAATGTCTGTTTGTGGGGAAATTCTATCTTAAGCCTGACTTCTTGACTTTCTAAAATGAAATGTTTTTCTATATAGCATTATTATTATTATTATTTTTTTAACGAAAAAAATCAGGAGAAAAATCTTGATGCTGTCCTTTAGGGGAATACAGACTTAACATGCTACTTCAGCTAACCCCAAAATCATTGGGAGTGAAAACCTCAGAAATCTCATGGGCTCCAGTTCAGCGAAAGACTTTAGCACATCCTTAACATTAAACATGTGGGCTGTGCCTTTGAAGTCTGTAAGTGTACTCACATGCTTTAGCCTACTGCTGGACTGGGCTTTGACCACCTGTTTTTTATCTCAGCAGAATAGAGCATCCAGTCATTTCTGATACTGCCTTACTGCTAGTGGTTCCTGAGCACTCAATAAGACTACTGTGACTACAAGGCTTGTTATTTTCAGACCATGTTAAGCCCACCAGTAATACTGAAAGTCTCTTAATATATAGCATTCTGCTTTTTTTTTTTTTTTTTCACTGATAATTCTATTTGAGTTGGGTTGCTCCAGGGATTCCTGTGCTCTTCCCCTCCAAAAGCCAGCCAGAGTAGTTACTAAATATTCATAATTGCTCACAGTCCAAGACACAAATTAGATTATCCTTTGTAAATTCATTTATTCACTTGCTCAAGTCAAGCTTCCATTATTTGTTTTTTTCTTATAGGGAACAGGAATCAACGCCCTAACCCCCCCCCCCAGGCTGCACATTCACTATATTTTCACCTGAAGTGCCAAAATACTCAATTTGTATTTTCTTCCTCAGCCTGCAAGGAAAATAAGGTAATGGAAAATTAACTCTACTGAAGAATGAAATGTGTATAAATACAATTTAATTAAGAAGATTTGTTTTGAGTGTCCAGAGATATGACTGCTAATTTCCTCTCTGGTGGTCCAGACTCTGGACATACCTTTCTTTTGGGGGATGGCTGTATGCCACCAGCTGCTATCACTGGCTTGTTGTACCCATTCACTACCTAAAGCCTGTCAGCTCTCACATTTTCCTGTATTTACAAACAGAATCCTTGACCTAGTTTTGGATACAGAGGCCTGTTTCTCCTCTTAGATTGATTTTGAGACCAATATTGTTTTATTTCATTAATTGGAGTAACTACTGCTTCAAAGTGATGTGTAAAGTACAAAGGAAAAGACAAAATAATTGAAAGACAAGACAAATAATTGAAGCAACGACTGGGATTTTGATAATAGCATTTTTTTTTTTTAATTTATTTTTTTTTTTTGGCCTGAACACAATTGCTAGTTCTCTGTTGAGCCATTGCTATCAAGTTCCATGCTCTTTTCTGCTGACTGCTCTGGATATTCACATTGCCTTATAATGCCATTGACAGATGCAATGATACATCCTGACGTTGGCAGACCTAGATCAAATTTTAATGCCTTGAAAACATTAGTGAGAAAGGACTGAATTTTCACAGAACAGTTTCAGGATATTGCCATTTCTTCCATGTTTATTAGAGGAAATAACTATTTTGCTCTGGATCAAATTTGCAGATGCTCCCTGGAACATCATTCTTGATACATTTGTAATGACAATGTTTCATTTTCCAAGCCTTCATTTTCTTGGAAGAAGTAATGTCATTCTGGGCCATGGAAAGTCATCTGCCCGGGTGGGAAAAGTAAAAATTATACTAACAGATAAAAAAGAGAAGAGAGGTGTTTACAGAGAGGATACAGGTGTGAAAAAGGAACAGGGAAGTTTTCTAATAACCCGTGAATTTCTCATTTCAAGGTTCTGTGCTATGAGATTTTATTGTTTCTTGTGGCTAAAATATTAGCCATCAGATGCCATATTCTCATAAACGTAAAAATTACACCTTCATGTTTTGCTGGTTGTTGTTGTTGTTGTTTTGGGGGGAGGGATTACTTGGCTGAGAAAAACAATTTTGAGAAAAAAATTACTTAGTTTTAGAAACTAAATGGCGCATGTTATATTGATTTAACCAAAACATTCACCCATATTCTAGCGTGCTGAATGTGTAAGCAGACTTGTCATCCTATCTCAAAACTGGCAGCCATCTCATCTTTTTACCCCTCTGCTAATTGCAGTTCTGATTTACATCAACAATGCATGAAATTATCCCATCTAATGATCGTAATTTAATTGAGAAAGCAGAAGCACAGGGATGATATTGGCTCAGAAAAGATGGAGACGGACAAGTATGAACTTTCCATTATTCTGGATGCTGCTTGTAAATGTTTTTCCTCTTATGAACTTTGACTTGTCATGGTTGGAAAATCATTACAGCAAGTAGCTGCAGATGCCATTCAGTGCATATTACATGACTGTTGGGCTCTTCCATATCTTTCAGTAGAATTTCAGCCAACCTGTGTAATCATTTCTAGTCAGCCTTATAACTTTTGCCTGCAAAGGATGGATTTCAGAACCTCTTTGCTGCAATGTAATTGTGATGCACCAAACCAAAATATAATGCTAGATTCCTTCCAATTTTCCTGACATTTTACAGAAAGTATATTGCTTCTCAAAGTAGTTTACTGTTTCTGAAAGGTCCTGGCATGATGGTCCTCCTGATTAAAGTCTTCAGCCACCAAAGAAAGAGCATGACTGGTAACAACAAAGTTACACCACGACTTTCCTCCATCCTAACCTGTCTATAATAAACTTCTAGGGATGAGAATGAATTCAGTTTCCATGCCCCTTTGATTCTCACCTTCTCTTTGAGGACAGACAATGATGCCATTTTTGGACTTTCCAGTCTCTATTTGAACCTCTGCCCGGGTGGGAAAAGTAAAAATTATACTAACAGATAAAAAAGAGAAGAGTAACCTGTGAAGTTAGGCCTTTTGAAGGAGGTGGACAGTGAACAAGATGGAAAGGCTTAAAGCAGAAATGCAGTACATTTGACTGAGTAGAAATTCATGGAGGACAAAACAGAGTGTGGGCTTGTTATAAGAAAAGAATCTGGGACTTTTTCTTTCCCATTCTGATATCTTTCATTTGCCTGGGCCCATCTACACAATTTTAGGAGGTTTGGCAGGGTTGCAAATGGTCTACAAAACTTGGAGTTTTACTTTGACACTTATTTTGCTTAGCTCTTCCAAAATACTCCACTTCCAATTATTTTAATCCTTCTATATGCTACTTGTTTCCACGTCTGGCCTTCTGACCAGAATTACAGATATATATATATGTAGAAATAGAAGTCTCCAAAGTGTTAAATTGTTGTTGTTGTCATTGTCATTTATTTCATTCTCTGTTAATCACACAGGCAAGGAAGAAAGCAAAGGAAATGACAAGAGAGAAGGAAATGGTTCTCTGATCAGAGATCCCTTTCTAGCCACATACTTTTGGTGGGGAGCGGGGACAGGAGATATCTACATAGGATTGTGGGACCCAATAATGGGGAACAGGTTTGTCAGCATAAGCAGCTGCACAACTGAGGGAAGTTACAGTCCTACCTACATGATATCATACACAGATCTGTGAAAAAAGGGTGTCTTGTCGTATCACGTGTGTCTAGTTTCCCTCCAGGGACACTGGCAGTAATTACCATGGATAAGACAGATGCATGACACAAAGGACAAAAAATACCACGTGATGATACTATTTGATTAATTTCTAGTCTAATTCCACTGATTAGCCAAATTAGGTCACTTCTGTAAAAGTATAGGAGACTAGTCAACAATGAACATTCTTATTGCAAAACATGATAAATAAAAAATGCTTGGAAGACCTCACAGATAATACAAAATATACAAATTTTCAATACAAAGAGGAGTACAGGCAAGCTGGAAGCCAAAAGCAATGCCAGGAGAGCAGCCCAGACATTGGCAGAAACAGCTCAGACACTCAAGGAGATGGCAATTAAAATACAAGTTCACTCAATTGAATTGCTCAACTTCAATGGGTCTTCAGCCAGAGTTTGATGATATTGCATGTGAGACCAGAGAATACACATTTTATATCTTCTTGAAATTGAACTTCTTCCCCAGTGTGCACTTTTACTGCTAGATACTGTTAGAGTTAAAAGCACTAAAATTCAGATCATGATACTCCTGTGAAAATGGCTGGAAATGGAATAAAAATAGATATATATATTTAAATTTATATGTTTTGGTTTTGTAATAATTATTTTCTGAAGGTTATTTCAATTACTAATGTTCACCAGGAGAAAGGATGACTTCCCAGGAGATCTAAAATCAAAAAACTGAAATATTGGAAAAGTGTCAGAGCTGACATCAGAAGAAAGTTTGCATCAATAAAGTAATTTGTTTTAATACTTTAAATTTTTACTTTCAAAATTTTTCAATTCAAATTCTAACTGAAAAAATCACCCTATTTTTTCCCAACAAACAGCTTCACCTTTGGGTTATTTTGATTTTCCTTGTCAGGGTGCCTTCTATATCTGGACTGCAGTAATTCTGCACTGTTTACCATTGTGTCTTTTTGCATCAGCAATGGTTCCCTTTCACAAGTTTCCCCTGCAACTGACAGTAGAAGTTAGTAAAATTTTCTTCTCTTGCATGATAATTTTTGAGTTACTTGTCATATCTTATACAAAGTCTATTCCTGAATTTCTAGATTTTTTTTTTTAATAAATAAATGAGAATTCTCAAGCTAAGTCTGCACAGTACATTTTAAAAGGGACAGTCGATATCTATTAGAGTAAACAGAAGCAAAATTGAATTAAAATTCAAAAAAAGATGTCTACATAGTGAGCATGATATTTTGATTTGTGAATAGAAACTATCAACATTACCCATTCCTCCTTCCCTCCCCTCTCTCCCCCACCCCCCACCCCACCAAATTAAAAAAAAAAAAAAAAGTGAAATTAAACCCCAAATATATCCATAAGAAGGATCACAAAATAATGAAGAATCTAGAACATCTGTCTGGAAAAAATGCATGCAGTCTTGTTTTAGGATTTAGGTGGTTGAAGTTGCCTGGCTGCTTCCTGGGGATTATTGACTGCATGTTTCCAGTGTCTCACAGTGACATGATTGCTACTTCTCTGTTTAGTAAATTGAAGATTTGAGTAACTCATGTTAAAGAGAGGCAAACACAAAGAGCAATTGTCTTGTGGTTGTTTTGTGGTGTGGACTTGAAGGGCCATACCCTTTGAATGAGTTAACACCTTGTCCCCAGAGTAAAGAAGGATAAAAATAAAGATCTGAATAGTATTGTTCCAGTCGAGTAAAATTAGAAGCTGTTTTTAACAGCTCCCATTCTGCAGTGCTATTGTTAGAACTTGTTCACTTGCTGAAGTGTGCTGCATAATGCTACAGTATGTACTCCCTCCTCAGTGTAAGAGCTCTTTTTTGATAGCTTTCTGGAGCCAAGAATGTGCCATATAAAATGAAGCAGCTATTAAAATGTGCATGAAAAAACAATTTGCTTTATGCCTAGTTATACCTTCAAGGGTGATAGTTATCAATGTATTCAATGTGAGTCTCTGTATCTAATCAAGTATTAGAACACAAAATGGTTGTAAGCATAATAAAACCATGGCAGTAGGAAAGCCAATCACCCAGTGATTTGCTGAAAAGTTTGTGGGGTGTGGAAGAGAGAGGAAGAGGAGTAGAGAAGTGCGAAACAGAAAGCTATTTGCTATTCATTCAGTTTGAATGTGGCTTTTCCACAATTTATATTAGCTAATTAGGTGATCATCCCAAAGACTTTACGAGGAGGCAGAATTTTGTACAAAATGCATGAACTGTGGTACAGACACCACATGGACAGGAAACATCCTGGACCCCAAAACAAGCATCCAAAAATGATCCTGTCTGTTATAACTGGTTGGTGGAAAGGAGAGATTTCTTCTTCTACTAGTTTTTATTGAAATCATCACATATATGCCTATATAGACTAGTCATAGTAGAATGGGTCTATTCCTATATGCTAACTCTGCTGGACTTCAGTTCAACAATTATTGAAATATTTATGCCATTAGCAGTCATTAATTAATTAATTTATTATTATTATTTTTTAATAGAAGTACTAAATACTACTGTTGCCCTCCCCTTGCAAAAATGCAGACTGTTCCATGTGAAAGTAAGCTACAAAGTGTAAAGGAAAGAAGCAGAAAAGTAAAAGAAATCATGCAACCTTTGAAACACAGGCAAAAATTCTAAGCATGAAAAAAATGTACATCCTTGCAGGAATTTATTCTCTTTTCAGCATGAGTAGGATTTACATGTCAGTAAATCTATATTGCAACAGGCACTCAGAAAAATCTGTGCATTTAAGTAGGCCTCTAGAATCTTAAGACAAGAGAGAACTAATATTTGATAGGCTCCTAGCGAGATAAACTTAGGGACATCTGAAATGTGAAGGAAAACATCCAAACAACATCTACTTTTCCTCCCTCTGATCCTTTTCCTCTCTTTGAATTCTCCAAGTAATAGTCTATAGCAATATGAGGACCTACTAGGAATACAAACTACCTGAAAATTCCACAGAGATTCAAAACCACAGACCTCAAGGACATGCCAAAGAAGCATTTTCAGACCAAAGAAGATGCCCAAATAGACTTAAAGGCCCACTCTGGCATCTGGTTTCAAGACCATGGCCAGTGAGACAGAAATGTAATTATTTAGAGTCCCTGTCCAAAAATGGGATAGATGGATGCACTATCAAATTTATATTCCTCTTTAACGTGGTCTGAAATTGACTTTCCTTTCAATGACTGTGCAGGGATCAGGGATATGGGAAGCCTAGAATGTGGGCTGATTCACTTTTTGGTTTCTGAAATCTAGGCACAAGGATCTACTGAAGAGGCCACTATGTCAAGGTGCTTCCTCACAAATTTAGCCAGTCCTCAATCCTCTGGGCTATAGAAAAATAATTGGAGAAGAAGCAGGTAGAAATTTCTTGCCACAGATCCCACTGATTCACATAGATCTCACTGAAGGACTGGGATATAATCATGTATATTTCTTACGTCAATAATGTATATCCTATCCTGTAAGACCCTTTAGTTTACTTTGAACTTTCATTATATATATATATATATATATATATATATATATTTTTTTTTCAAGTGATAATTAAAACAGTAAGTACCTGTGTCTGGATTTAACTTTGGTGGAATTATTTTCAAAGAGATACAAATTGCATCCCCCTTTTCTAAAAATAACATTGGTGGAAAAAGACCTCATATAGTCTCTGTCTAGTATTATGAGGTCTATACAGCAAGCTTTGATTTCTTCATATAGAGGAATAACTTGGTAAAATTTAAGGGATATACAGGCACTGACTGGAGGAATTTCTAAGGCATTTGTCTCTCACTTACTGAAATGTGTTAGTCCTTGAACGTGGTTCCTTCTTTGAATGTGGTAATACTTAGAGCCTTGTGTTGCCTTTGATCACATACTTTAATCATAGAAATTAGAGATGGAGCAGGCATATTCATTCATCTAGTCCATTTCCTGCCTCTGCAGGATTGGTCTGCAGTTTATTTTTGAGGGCTTTTCTAGTGCTCTCATTTCTCCCTGAGATCAATGGGAGCTCCTCACCCAGATCAAGGGCAATGAATGGCTCATAACTTGTGAAACTCATACTGAATTTTATTTTATATGATGTTATGTTGCGTAAGTGGTGGAATAGTGGAGAATTCTTCTCTTACAGCTCAAAGCAAAGCATCTGCTAGAGGACTAGGCAGGTATTAGTTGAGTAGAAATGAAAGAATATCCTGGTTATTTTTCTGTGCATTCATCTTTCTAAGCACAAGTGGCTTTCTGTATGTATCCTGTCTTCTCTGTGCAGAATTTTCAGTCAGCTTTTTATTCTTCCTCAGTATTTTTTGCTACACAAATATGATCATTTTTTCCATTTCTTTCTCTCTCTCTTTTTAAAAATAAAAAAGCTAGATTAGTGTTGCTGTAAGAGAAAAAAGTATTTTTTATTTATTTTTAACCAGCTAAACTGGTTGCATAGTATTCCTGACATGTTAGCATTTCAGAAAGGACAGACAAAATTTTGCATATGCTATGGTGAATTTTTAAGTTTTGGTCTTTGAGAAAATTACTAATGATTTGCCTACCATCTGTAATAGGGAAATTAAGATAAAAGATTTTACCTTGGTGTTTCTGGTAAAACGATATTGTCTATGGCAGTGATCATGCAGTAGGGGCTGTTTACACTTTTTTTTTTATTACCAAATTTGTTATAATCCCTGAATCTTTCCTCCACCCAACATTCCCGTCATTAATTGTTGTTTTACCTCAGAAGGTTCTGATGATTTGCAATATTCCCCTGGCTTCCATGATACAGTCTATCTGGCATTTCCTTTCTAGTACAGTACTCTTCAAAGTAATTAAAATATAAGCCACAACATGAAAAAGCCTGAATTCAGCTGTCAGGCATGTCTGCATATCATGGCACTGGTCCGACCATAAGCTTCTTAAACGACGCCCTGCCACAGAGTTCCACAAAATGGAAGATTGCCAAACAGTTTTTAATTCATATAATTTAAACTCAGTGGCATGAATAACTGCAAAATGCAGGAAACTGTCAAAAGAAGACCAAATACTTGCTGAGCTACAAAATCAAATGTGACTTTTCAGCTTCCTCTGTGGTTTGTAGTTAGTTTTCATTATTGTGTAACAAAACACAGCATCTCTAGTAACTGCTGCTTATTTAATACCTGTAGCAATGAAGCCCTTGCCCTGATCCAGAGCAGTGACAACAGTGCAGTTTCTCAAACAGCAGCAGAAAAATTGTAGTACATAATTGCAAACATGGAACTGCCCTTGCCCTAAATATATTTTAAGTGGGCATCTAATGAGCAGGACCAAAGGAATTCCATGGAGGAGGAAGTCTTAAAATAGTATGGTTGTGAGTTGAGCTGTACGAAGTATTTGGCTGGCTCTCAACCCGCAGAAGGCAGTGTCACACAACAGCCCAGTGTTGCTGGGGGCAGGTCATTGTTAGTCCCTGCAGGAAAGGGATTAACTAGACAATTGCCTTTCTGCAGAGCAGAAACAAACTTCCCCATTAATTGCTACCAGCCTCTTCCTGCTCCAGTAGGTTACTCTGGCTTCTTTCACTGCTCGGCCTTTGCCATCAGAGCAGACAGCACCTATAGTACAGGATGCCCTTCCTCATTAACTCTTTCTGTGTTTGTTCTTCAGCACCACAGCCTGCTGCAACACTTGCCTCATAGAGATGACAAAGTATTTTAAGATCTACCATGGAGATTTAATCATACAAAATCATTTATTACTGTTATGTCCTGTGCATCACTATTACTGCTGTAATATAACATAAGCCTATGTGCAGCTCCAAGTGTAAGAAAAGGCCTTTTATCACACCTCTTATTTAGATTAATTTTCTCCATCTTAGCTTGAATTGCAGTTACAGAAATTGCCATCCTGGAGCAGACGAGTAAGTTAGCTAAAGTGTATTACTCTCCCTCCAGCTACAGTCTGGGCTAGATGCTTTGCAGGACGGTGAGGTTGCATGCCTGCAGGAATTCATACTTCATACCTTTTAGCTTGTTGATTCTTTGCAGACAGAACACTATGCTCTACCTATGTGCCAAGATAGAACAATCTTGTAGATTAGGTTAATACTATATTATTGCTGCTGAAGAGATGGCATCTGGGCATGGAGGATTTTTGTCTTGTTCCTGTGTTAAACAAACTAACGATGCACATTTGTCTCCATCTGAGGTTGGGGAAGGGCCACCATCCTGTCTAATCTTGTTTCCTTTCTTGATTTTTCTCTGTATTCACTTTGGTATGACTGAGTATGTCTGAAACTGATATTATTATTGACATCTTTTCTCTTGCTATCACTTCCTGCAAAACTTCTAGTTACTCAGGCTGGTATTTGGAGTATTTAAATATTTACCTTTTCTGTCCCCTCTCCTGCGTCCTTGATATGCACTTGTAGGTTTTTGCAAATCCTAAGACTTATTCTTGTGTAGATGTGTAAAAATATTAGATTTCCCCTTCATCCTCTTATTAAAATTTTCCCTTTTATGGATCCAGGAATTTCCTGCATTTTTGGATACTTACTGTCACTCTGAGAAGTATTTTGGTGACA
Source organism: Heteronetta atricapilla (assembly GCA_011075105.1). Classification (NCBI taxonomy): domain Eukaryota; kingdom Metazoa; phylum Chordata; class Aves; order Anseriformes; family Anatidae; genus Heteronetta; species Heteronetta atricapilla. Next base: position 115,614,101 of record CM021732.1, read on the forward strand.
ATTTCACTCCTCTGCTGCAATGCTACACTTTTAGAATCTCTCCTTCCACACCTTCAGAGATCCTCTTAGCCTTTTTCAATCTTCATGGCAGCCCTTTTCACTAATGCTTATGTTTTTTTTACTAACGTTTATGCCCCTTCCTCAGTGTGCATCAGACCTAACTCCCCATTTTCATACATCTCTGTACATCATCTGTGCTCATTCACAGCCTGGAGAAATGTGTCTTCCTATTCCAAGAGCAGAAATGATGTGATCACAATTACATCTTTGGGGAAGCTCTCCTGGTATTATGTATCAAGCGCCTTTCCTTCCTTTTCTTAGAAACACACAACCCACCAAAGCTGCTAGTGTGTCATTGCCTTCCTAATTAACTCATTACTATGAAGGACAATATGAAATAGGAAAAACTGAAAACCCATAGAAAGCTCCTTGCTAAATCTCATTGTAAACCAGTCAGACACTGCAAAGTACCAACTTTTTACCTGAAATGCTAATAATAGGTTCAATAAAGAACACAAAACTTTGATTGTCTCACAAAAGTGCATGTGTTGCTTGAATTGTATACGCTCAACCTGATACTTCAGAGGGTGAAAAATATTCCATTTCAGCATATGATCGATTATGCAGTGCTGAAAACATTAGGGTATATTTCTTGTTACACTATCTTACATTACATTACCGTTCTCTCTGGTAGCAGTGCATATCTCATTTTTAAACCAGTAAAAAATATATTAAATATTATTTTAAATTAATTAATTACCTAAAATAAGAAGTCTGTATGTCTGATAAAGCTTTAAATTTCTTGCATTTTTTTTCTCTCAAAATAAGGCCTGCATATATAGCTAATATTTTTTTCTTTATCTACTTTTCCTTCAGAAACTTTTAACATTTTTAGCTTTTACTTGTGACCACATGATCTTCTGAATGCTCCATTTTCTAGGCATGAAATTGATTTTCAACATGTATGCTAGCATGAAGCATGATGCAGACAGAATCTAAACCAATGAGTTAAAAATAATTTGTGAGTTTAGTTTCTGTATCATAACAGCTTTTCCAGTTTATGGAACATTAGCAGTGGAACACAAGGCCCAGCACAATTAAGAAATCATTTTTTTCTGCTTTAGAGCACGACATATCAAATAATCAAAAAACCCTAATAACTTATTTCAGGTTGTATTTTTTGTTGAAAGATGATACTGTTCTTAGGTCTACTTATAAATAATGAGATTATTATTTAATTAGAATAGCTATTTAGAATTAGAATAGCTATTTAGCTTTGATTTTTCCCTAAGCCATGAATTAATTGATTTATTGATTTTAGACATACATTTGCAAAAATAAGAATATAACACTACATTTTGTTACAGGACCTTCAGTGCTAGACTGTGCTATAAATCCTTTCATTCTTTGCTCAAAGTTCAAGCACAGGATGACAACATAGGTGTGTCAAGGGTCTGCCAGTTGCCCCATGAAGAGACTATATTTCTGGCCTGTCTTGAGGAACGATTAGTCTTGTTCCTATTACTATGGGCAAAATGCTGTAATATCCTTTTGTTTATTGTCCAGGATATCCTAGTGTTGAATTCCACATACAACTATGTATCTGAATACATACATACATACATGACGTACACTTATGCATACATATATACCAACATATATACATATATTTCTGTTGCTGCTGGAGCAGTAGAATCATGAAATAACATGCACTCCTGAAATGCTTTTTGGAAAATGGCTTTGGATGAACAACTGTGAAAAGACATACACCTCATGTAGTTGCTGAAAACGTACAGAAGTAAGAATAATTGGTGAACATGAATGTAATAGGACTTTCTTCTTTTCCCCAGAACATCAGCTGTAGTCAATGAGACTGTGGGAGAGAGAAAGACACTGTGTGTATGTAGCTGATTTGCAGGGCAGAATTACTCTTCATACACATATGTAACTGTAGAGAAGCCAGTGTCTTCTCAGTACTCTCTCCTGTCCACTCCAGATGCCATGTATTATATATATATATAAATATATATATGTATTATATATTACATGTATTATATATATATATATATATATATGTATATATATATGTATTATATATATATATAAATATATATATATTTGTATGCATATTTGGGGTTTGTGTGTGTGAGTGTGTGCCCACGTGCAATATTCTGGGGTCTCAAAAAATCCCTGTGGTCAGGGCTCTGTAACCTTCAACTTGACCAAGACCACCAAATAAATGCCTTCCATGGAAAGGAGGTCCAATTTTCTGGTGTTTACTTCTAAGTTCTCACAAGAAATAACTGTATGAAAGTAAAAAAAGATAGTATGAGCTATAAGTGAACTTTTGTTAAAGCATTTGATGCACTAGATCATGAGCCATTTGTTTTGAGATAAGTTCATATTAGCTTATATAAGGAAATTATCATATGGGTAACAAACAAGTCTAAAGCAAAATGTGGTAAAGTTTCTAATACTGCTACAGAACCGTTTAAAGTCTGGTTTTCATTTTCAGCTTTATTAACGGATCAGTAGAGAGGCCAAAGAGAAACCATTAAATGCGTTAGAGAAAACTGTATGAATGTTATTGAGGACAGAGATAGAAAAAAATCAAACAATGCAAAAAGCCTTCCTTGAACAATAATTGATTACTGGGCTATTTAAATTGATTGCTAAAATGAAGTCAGGAAGGCGGCTTTTTTTTCTTTCTTTTTTTTTTTCTTTTTTTTTTTTTTTCTTTTTTTCTGGATCAGATTAAGCGAAAGCTTGGATTAAGCCTTTTTTTTTTTTTTTTCTTTTTTTTTTTTTTTTCTTTCATTTGAACTGTGGGAGCCTGTCAGCTCTTAAGAACTTCCTGTACCAACTTCACTCCTCTTGTAGGGGACCTGAACAGCAGAAAACATTCTATAAATTGTTTTTCATATTTACAATTAGTTTAAAGTTTGTTAGAAGGCAATGAAGCTATTTTGTGGCCTATAGAATAAGGGGAATGGGATATGGTATCAGCATTCCATGGACTTTCCTAAATGAAACAGCTTGTACTACAGAAGGCAGAAATCAGTGCCTCTTGTGACGCTTGAGAGTCTTATGTTCCCATTTCCAACCCAAGAATTATCAGTAAGAAGGTATATTTGCTTTGGGTTAAAATGAAAGTGAGACTTTTTTACTTAAGGGAGCCTTTCCAGCATTAATTAATCTAACAAATTGATTCTACATTTTGGCAAACTTTGAAGCATGTCACAATTTCCTGATTATCTAATCCACAAGATTCAAAATGAAATAATAGACTTTTGTTCTAATCAAGTCTTATGGAGAATTGTGCATGACCAGCAGGCAGACGTTATGTGTCTCGTTCCAGATGTGAGAGAGCTCAGAGAACTCCCAGAAACTAAGCCTATGTTACCACAACCCTAGAACCGCAATTCACCAGACATAACCTTGGACATTGCAGGGCAGAGAGGGGAAGGAGGGGGCAGGGAACTGGCAGAAATAGTGTGTGGGCACCAGCCTTTCACCACCACTTTCTGTGGCTGCCTTGAAAACTGGAAGGGACAATTTCTGATCTGAATGTACATTTTGTCCTAGACATCTGGCACCAAGAAATCACTAACTTGAGAGAGGATGCTGTCAGCTCCTACCTACATTTCCTATTTAGCTCAGAAGGCTGCTAACAAGAGCACTGTCCTGGACTTGCTGAGTCCTGCAGGATAGTGCAAGACCCAGCAGATACCTGACACTCTTTGCTGATCATCATTCATACAACTGTGGTGATCTATTATGGTAGTGTACCTCATGACTCTTGATTCTGAGAGTTTACCTAATTAATACCAGGAATTGTGGCCATTCTGATGATGACAAACTTCAGATATATTGAATGTGGTAATAATACTGTATTGTCAGTTAAACTTGGGTAAATATTACACATGTTAAATTCTGAATTCAAACCATCCCACTGATGAATTTTCTCCGTGTAGGTTGCGGTCTAGCATTTAATCTAATGTCTATTCACAGGATACAGGACATTGGAATAAAATGACTGCTTTTTCTGAGGTCTTGCCTCTGTTACAGAGCTTATTGTGGGCACATTCTCAGCACAATCATTGCTGAAGTACCACATTTAAGTACTTCATGTCAAAAGTCAGTACAGTATACTAACTTCAGTGTTACACTCAAAGCTAACTAAAGGGAATGCGAGGCAGCCAGCAAATTAAAGATGTCTAAACCAAGTTGATTGCTTAAAATATGTTCTTGATACATGTCTAAGTAACAAGAAAAGTTTTGGGATCTTATAAGAGATAATTTAAAATGCCTAGAGGAAATTTAAAATTGTAATGAATAAGCCTTACTGTATGTATGATAGTACTTTGACAGGACTGATTTTCTTAAGAAATAATAAAAGGGTTTGATATAGTCATTTGAAATCATTAATGCTATGTGTTGAAAAGTGCTGCCTCTGCCAAGATGCACTGATCTTTTCTCTCTCTCTCTCTCGGTTTTTTTTTTTTTTTTTTTTTTTTTTCCCTACGTAACAGTAAATTCTACCTAGATTGTTCTCCTAGCCAGTCTCCTAAAGTTCACCCTTCATTTTTTTTTTTTTTTTTTTTCCCTTAGAAGTCCCAACAGATCTTATAAAGCCTATTTGAAGGGCTAGATTATGATGTCCTTACTCATAGTGACTAATTTTCAATTTGTTACTTTCAAACTCTAGCTTGAGTCTACACCCTGAGGTGTGTGTATAAGGGAGCTATTCAGTATGAATTAACAGTTTCGAAAGTGATTGGGGCTTTACAAAAAATGTGCCAATTCAGGTTATCGAAATTCATCAGCTTGGAACACTTACAATTCCAAATGTAGTAAAGAACACTAACAATAAATAGCAAGACACAACAGCATGCAAATTGCTATTCAGTGCTTCAAAGGTAGTAAGCTGTGAGGCACCATGCCAAAGATCAAGGAAGAGTGGGTTTTCTGAGCATGAATTATTGCACCATAATTCATGCTCTGGTATACAATGCAGAACTTGTAAGATCATTAGGGAAATGAGCTTTTAAATATTTCTAAATCAAATGCTGATTTGATAATGTAGTATGGTACATTAGGATTCCTTCTCCCTTTCAATTTATAGCAAAAACATAGGACAAATTTGCTTTACTGACAGCATAGCATGATCTTTGGCATCTGGACTTGCATGGTTTAACAGGAGTTGAGTTTAGGTGAAACCTTCAGGCTGCAGAGACTTCTGGAGGATGGAAACTTTGGAAGTCTATTCTAAATTTAGTAATTTGACATAGTTACCATACAAATCCTATAGGCTTTCAGGCTTATATGTAAACAAAAAACTGACAGTGGACAGCTGTCATGGACACTTTATAATTTCAACAATGCAATAGTAGCTGGACTGTTTTCAAAGGGTCCTTTTGGTCTTAGGTTCAAAAGTTTTGAAACTTTCTTCACAGCTGAGCTCTATAGCTTGTATCAATGGAAACATATGCAAGTGGGTACCAAACCTGTGCCTACAGTCATATGAGAGAATCTTCTTCCCACTCTGTTGAAGCAAATTCAGACTGTATTTCCCTGCATGCTTCTAGCTGGTATTTCAGAGGGTAAGTCAGCAGTGATGTCCCACCTTAACAGATAAAACCTCCACCTATTGCAGATTAAATATATTTACATTGGATATTGTATTTTTTGCATTACATATTTGCATTACATATCAGTGTTTAAGCATGTAAGTATTAAAACTGCTGGACCAGGGGCAACATAAAGCTTTGTGAGTGTTTTGCTTCACTGTAACTGATCCAGTCTTTAACTGTAGCTTTTATAGTGTGGAGATCAAATTTGAATTATATTAAAGAACTCACTTAAAGAAAGGTTCTTGAAGAGGTGGCTATGTAAAGACATCATTTTCTCCTGAAAAGATCCTTCTCCTTTAGTTGTTCATGCTGGTAAGATTTTACCCACATTTCTTTGTGTTAACTTTTTCTCACTAAAGCATCCAACAAGGGAGCTCTCTCTCTGCAGTGCAATTGGCAACAGAATGACCACACTGTTTGAAATGCAGTATACAGCATCACTGATATAAAACTCATATTTTTGGGTCTCATATATCCTTGCCAAATTGAATGATGTGAACTAAGGTTTTGAATACTCACAGAGCAAGGGGTCATTTTTCAGAGCTGAGGTACCTCTACTTGATTGAATTTAAACATTTGCATGTGGAAAATAAATGGGTACACAAAGCAATATTTTAATTGTCTTATTCACCTTCTAATTATCTTTTTTCAGAGTTAAAGAGACTGGCAGAAACATTCCTCTTCCCTTCTTTTTCAAAGGGGTTGTGTTTGCCAGAAAAAACAGTATTTGACATTTTACCAATGTAACTGAGGGAGAAAATGGCAAAATTAAAACAAGGCAAGGTTCACTCAGAGGCTACACTGATACTTCAGGGCAAAGAAAAAACTTATTCGAGAGGAACTTGAAGTACATAAAACAATAAGCCTGAAGTCCCTACCAAAGGCTTCTGGCACTGACAGAGTGTAAATAGTAAAGATTAATAAATGTGATTAATTAAATCAGACCAGATTTTGCTAGAGGACACTGATGTGTTCAGAAAAAAATCTCTGTCCCCTCTTACAAAGTTTTATTGTAGAAACTGAAGCAGCTGTGTTATTTCAATAACTGGAATATGGATATAGTCAAGCAGGATATTCCACTAATTAAGGCATCTTCTAGGGAACCATGAGACATTTAGACCTGTCCAACTGTTAGTGATAAGAAAGTGAGTATAAAATTGTAGGAGTGATTTAGATCACTAAATCATAGTTTCCTTGTGAAAATTGTTGCCCATATCATTGTTCACAGTCTTGAGAGAAAAACTGTGTTTTCTCACCTCCAAAGGTAATTTTCTTCCTTGTTATAGTCAGTATAATACCTAAAATGATTACAATTGGTATACATACAACTCACTTGTTGAAAGGATAATCTAAAATGGCTTCATGTAGTATCTGTTTCTTCTTTCCTCACTTTTAAGGAAGAGGTAACTGAACTAGCAAAGCAGCCACTGTAGCATTACTGAGTATCAGGGACACTGGGAGGTAAGTGACGTCCCAGAAGACCAGAGGAGGAAAAATATGTCTGTCTTTAAGCACAGAGAGAAAGAAGACTTGAAAAATTAAGTCCAGCTGGCCTAATATCAATACTGGGAAAGATACTGAAACAATTTACTAAGAAGACAGTTTATAAGTACTTAAGGATGATAAGAAAAAGCCAATACAGATTTATCAGGAAAAAGAATGCCAAGTCATTCTAATTACTTTCTTTGATAAGGTAACTGGCCTTGTGAATAAAAGGATGTGGCAAATATGATATATACCAATCCTGCATTTTAACCCATTCTCATAAAACATTCTCATAAGCAAATTAAAGGAAAATGACCTAAATGAAAGTACTACAAAGTGGCTGAAAATCCATGGTTGAGAACAGGTGTGAGTAGCTCACTATTAAAGTGGGTTGTTGGTAAATATATTGTGGCCAGTGTCAGACTGTGCAAACTCTCATTACAATATCTGATCTTTCCTGAGAGTGGGAGAGATTGAAAACAGTTTCTAAAGCATAATTTAATTAAAAAAATATTGTGAAAAATTGGAAGAATGATCTGAAACCACTGAAATGAGATTCAATAAAGATTAGTGTGAAGTGTTGTTTCCAGGGAGGGACAATCACACACAGATACAGAGCAGAGAGTAAATGGCCAGACAACAGTGCTGCAGAGAAGTAGACAAGGGTGATAGTGGAGCACAGACAAAGTATGACTCAAGAACATAATGTCTTTTTAGGAACAGCAACATTATTCTGCTGTGAAATAAAAGAAAATCCCTTGTGTCAGACGGAAGTAGGAATTCCATCCTGCTTGGCACTTTGAGCTCTCAGCTGGGGAACTCGACCCAATTTTGGGCACCACTTTTTCAGAAAGATGTAGACAAATTGGCGAGTGTCCAGAAGAGAGCAACAGGAATGATAAGCGGTTTAGAAAACATGACCTATGAGGAAAGATTGAAGGAATTGGGTTTGTTTAGTCTACAACAGAAGAGCCTGAGAGGGACATGATAACAGTCTTCAAGTATGTAGAAGGTTGTTGTAAAGAGGACAGTGATCAATTATACTCCAAGTCCACTGACAAAACACAGAAAAAGTGATTGCTTTAATTAGAGGTAAAGAAGGTTTAGGTTAGATATTAAAAAAAAAAAATCCATAAAAAATAAAATTATTTTACTACTCTGAGGATAACTAAGCACTTAGGCAGTTTTCAGACATTTTTAAATAATTAAGGAATAAAATAAATATGGGCCAGAGAAAACAGAGGTGTTTTCAAAGCACAGGGGTGAACTAGCTAAATTACTGGGGTTCCTTTCTTGTTCTGTATTTCTGGTTTCTATGAAATATCTGCATTAGAGTTGTCTTTAATTTGCTCTGCAAACAAGCTACCTGGCCCTGAGCTTCAGGAATGCCAGAATTAATGAGTTTCCTAATTTATATTAGGGTCATTTACTTTATTTTCATTTCTAAATTTGTCTTCTCTTCTTCTTTTTGAAAAGGGGAATACAGTGATTTAAAAGAGTTGCAGGTACTTAGCTAAAAAACAACACATGATTGTGTGTAATAGGCATTACGACTATTGTTATCAAAAGTTTTTATAAAGTTTTTGTTTTACTGAGACATTTGAAGTCTTAAGTTAATCTCTTAAAGAACAAAAGGCATCAGTGACCTAGTGGGTGTCTTTATTTCCCAGAAAGCGTGAACTTACTGTTCTGTTTCTGATATACTTGTAACTATGGAATTGCCCCTTTACAGTAGTAAATATGAAAGAGACATTATCATCTTCTGATCTTTGCAGCTCCTTAGCAAATAAAATACTATAGAAGGTGAGTTAACTTAAACCCATGATCTGTATATTGCAGAGACCAATAGGCAGATATATATTCATTTCTGCTGGTTTTGCTTTGAAATTGATAATTTGCATCAGAGAAATGGCAGGACAGGTGAGGGAAGATAGAAACTGAAACCACCACAGGAAGATCTGCTGGGGTTAAGCTTTCAAAAGCTTATAGCTAAATTATTACCATAGGTGCAGGTGATGTAAAACAAAGTACTTAATTATTGTCTACTGATATTTTTACATCATTTGGTGCAGTTATTTGTGATTTATAATATTGGTGTTAATTTTAACTCACAGAAGCTGGTTGAAAGGAGATGCTAAAATTGTTGCAAGGTAATACCTATACTTGTGACTGAAAGAGACCTCCTAGGTCAGAGAATCCATCTCCCTATTCCTAGAAATTATCCGATCATGTAACCCTTATCTATTTAATTAAAGTTGCCTTAAAATTCAGTATGAACAGTTTAAGAAGCTGAACCAGGCACTTCTTGTATTTTGAAATGGAATTGTTGGTCAAAAACAGGGAAGGAAGTGTAAAAAAATCAGCCATTTACATGTTAGCAGGGCATAGTTACAGTCTATCCATAGCAAAAGAGCACAATGATATTTTATGCTTAATCCAGAGCCGCAGCCTTAAACTTTGCTCATTTTATACTGCAAACTCCACAGATACAGTCTACATTCACCTAGTATATTACAGAGTATTGTAAAGCTGGTACTCATTGCATTACCAGAAAAGCTGGCTTTTCAGCAATATGTAAATCAACACACAACATCATGATCCTAAATACCACACTGGTGAACTGAATAGGTGTCCTGGTGAACTTTCAGCTCTCACCTCTCTGACCCTGACTGAAACCCCTCATCAGCTCAATTATTTCATTTGTTTTCATCATCAGTTCCTATCCTACAGCCCACCTTCTCTGCATGTTTTTATTTTTCATTGATCACTTCCCTAGTAGGTACTTCGTGCTCCCTCTCAGTTTAGCTGGTTATTCCTTACCTCCACATGGACTGCAAAACGCTTCTTCCTTTAAAGAAACAGCAACATATCCCATAGCTAGATCTGCTAGACCTCATCAGATGACATGGTGGAGGTCTAGGCATCAGAGTTATTGATGATATTTTCTTTTTACAATGCTGTCTCTCATGTTATAATCTCCTCTCCAAGAAATAGCCAGAATGTCTTCAAGTATCTGAGATAGCATAGATACAGTCAAGCTGATAAATAAACCATGCACGAGTACTGTTCTCTTGTACATGTGGTACAGCACTGTAGTGTTAACATTTCCGCTAAGCAAGTGGTTTCCCAGTGGATCTGAGATGTAATTATTACTTTGTATTCTTTTCATGTACACTCAGTAGCATGAGGGCTATGTTCCTGCCTGTCAGAATCAGGTTTTTGTAACATGAAAACTGTGGGGTTATGTTGTGCGCCTTGGTGCAAAGGTGTATTAGAGATGTGTGAATGCACAAAGCATATGGGATAGGATTATAGGACAATACAAACTCTAATCTGTTGTGGTCTCACTCATGTAGCCCGCTGGGTGAGCTCCCTGCCTCATGTGCTCTCCCATCAGTCATGCCTGGGCATTCTTATTGAAAACTGTTAGTCAGCACAGGCCAAAACTGTGCCAGAAAAGGTATTAATAACTAAATAAAATGAATGTTCATAGTCCCATAATCAAGTTCACTCCCTGGCCCTGTTTTATTTGGCAGTGTAGATATAGCCTATGCTTTGGACATGCTGTACAAAGTCTTATCTGTTTTATTTTTGCTGTAATGCACTAAGGCAATGTGTAACATATCAGATGCTTCCATTTTTGAAGATATTTTCAGCCATGAGATTTCTTTTAATGGCAATAATGACAAAAAGTAGTTCATGTTTTGCATGTTATAGCTATTCTCTGAAACAAATGTCCTGTGCTAGGAAATAAGAAGCAAAGGGTGGCAGAGTTCATGGACAGTAACTCTTGCTTTGAGCTGGAGACCTCTCTTTAGACATGTTTATTATCATTTTGTACTGATTCAACTGCAGGTTTAGCAGCAAAATGAAAAGCTGTCTTGTTTAAAGGAAGATGTAACTCATTTTATGAACAAGAACCACAAACAGCTGCTTCCATATGTTGCTACTATCTGGACAAATTCTTTGTTAAATGGCATCTTTAAGATTAAACTGGTGCTGAAAATAAACACAACAAAAGCGTGAGATGATTGAGGAGAACAGTGACCCACTCCAGGAGAAAATACACTTTGTTTCAGCTGATGATGAATCTGCATGACCCAGACAGAGTGTTCTAACATTGACTATCGCTGCATTCTGCATTACTTTGACATATAATATAAATGTCTGTGATAAGGGGTAAAAAGCACTTTGGCCCATCTGTGCTAGTTTTAAACCTGTTTGTCCTACTTTACGTTGGGATGTTCTTCCTTTCTTTCTTTTTCTTTTTTTTTTTTTTCTTTTCTTTCTTATTTTTTAAGTGAATTTTTAACATAGTTTGGACCTACTTCTGTTTTCTGCAGTATCTCTATTAGAAAACGTTTTAAGTGCAAACCTCTGCTATCCAGATTGAAACACGGTTTGCAAAGGTGTCATCATGCTCTCTTTGAAGTTGAAGGGAGACACATCTGCCTTGAATGAGAGCAGGATCAAATCACCTAAGCAAATGGTTAACTATTCAAATAGTCCCTTGGAAGCTAAGTATGGTTTGAAGCCCTCTGTAAAGGAGACAGAATTCCGGCTTCAGTTTTAATGATGAAGTATTTTCCCTTTGTGACAGCTAAAAGGTGAATCTCCTGCCATCATCTTCATGCCCCTGGATTTACACTTAATCTTATGGATCTTTCTTCTCCAACAAATCCACAGAGAAAAGTGAGATATGCAAGCCCTGTCAGGGACTTCTCTTGTTCTGAAAGTCTTCTCCTAGGAGGGCCTACCTCTGATCACCTGCTTCTTGCTATACTTTCCTTCTTTGAATTTCTATTTTTTACTTCAAAGTGTTTTCTTAACAGAGCCTAAGGAATCATATTTGTTTGGCAAATAATGTGCTATCACTTATAGATCATTAAATATCCTTTATATGCACATATTTTACACACTTAGTTTCAGAAGGGCTGCTTGAAAATTAATTGAAGAAGGTGTGGAAAGGTGAGTACATGATTGTGGATACTTGTCTAAAAACGCACACGTGTCAGGTAAATTCCAAGTTTTTTTTTTTTTTTTTTTTCTAGACACTTTTGAAATAGAATTAAAATTGTTTTTGCGTTATTATTTTGCAATATTTTCATTATATAAATAACACTTTTTCATTTTGGAAGGCATATATTTACTTTTCGTTGTCATGGATGAAGGGGAAATCTTGAAAAGATGAGCCACCTACTGACAGTGCAGAGAGTCTGAATTAATAGTTCTCATGGGTCTGAGCTACCATTTCAGCATCAAACTGATTTCTATGGCCCAGCCTATCTCAGCGCAGTGCTGGACAACTTCTGCAGGTCCCACCCAACCCTGCATCTGGGATTTCAGAAATGATTATGGTCACAGCTTGTCACTGAGTTATAGGAAAACCCTCCACGGGTGTGTTTAAGGCACTATTCTGCAGTCATTAAGCTTTACCCACAGAATTCAATCATTTTTTCTAAGATGATCACAAACAGCATATTAATTACTGTGGACTATGTTATCTGTTGTCTTCTGTTTTGCCAGATTTTTTTTTTTATTCATCTTGTTGGTCTTTCTGCTTGTCATATCTCTGCAATCAAATGCATGTCATTTACACCCATCCTATCTGAATTGAGAACACACATTTCAGGCTTCTGTGTATTCAAGCAAAGTGAGCAGAGGAGAAACCAAATGTTAGTAACTACTGCTTTCTGTGTCTCATGTGGAAGACTTATCTTGATGTACAGTTCTGTGCTGGTTTAAACAGGGAAGTGACATTTAAAAAAATCCACTTTGGGGGATGTTATTGAAAGAACTTAAATGCATGTTATGATTAACTTGCCAAAGCTACTAGAAGTAAACACATCCTTAATGTAGACTAGAACGTCTTCACATAAAACTCTTTCCCACATCCCCCTCCCTCCCCTTCACCTCCCAAGTTTCATCCTACCCTAAGGCAGTAAAATCCGTAGGGTGGGGGTTTCCTTAAACACATTGTATATGAGAGTATGTGACTTATCATCTCTGTGCCTCATTTACAGTGAGACTTAGCAGCTGCTTCGCAACCATGTGATACATTGAGCTTTGTATAATAGTTCACTTGAAGGTCTTTGCACAGTTCAGGCATGTCAGCTGAGTACCTTCAAGCAGTGCAGGGACTTGTAATTAGAGTGGCCCGAGGCTGCTCGCCTTTCTGAGGGGCTTTGTCTTCCCCGTGGATCCCCGTGGCATCCTGTTTCCAGAGGCTTGCCATCCGAGTGCTCCAGCGCAGGCTCAGCAGGCAGTGGGGGGATCCGAGGTATGTCAGGAACTGCAAACAGGTATGAGAGTTCAAGCCTAGACAAAGGTCTTGTTAGTCATTTTAACACAAAGCATGCAGCACCTTGCCCCACCACTGGATTCAGCAGCAGGTAAAGAGAGAACCGCCCTGTGCTTTACCTCAGAGGAGTTATGCCCCAGTCCCTTTCCAAAATAAACAATCCACTGTGTTTATCTGTAATGACTTTTGTCACTTGAAGCAAGTTGGCTGATGCAGACATTCCTGGGAGGATGTCAAAAGAAGAAACATACTGTTTTTCCAAGTCGTCCTTTTAAATGACTACATCACTTCTGCAGCACTCTGAGTACTTTATACCCTGTCTGCAACTTCCCATCCATTTTTGCCTGAGCATTTTTGGAAGGAGGAATTGAGCAATCTGGAAGGGATAGGCTTGAACTTCCTATTTCTGCCTTCCCATTTCTGCCTTGCCCTAAGACAGAGAAAAAAAAAAAAAAAAAAAAAAAAAAAAAAAAGAGAGAGAGAGAGAGAGAGAGAGAATGAAAGAGAGAGAGAGAGAGAGAGAGAGAACGAAAGAGAGAATGAAAGAACCTGACAGTTTTATACCGAGGAGTACACTTTTGGCCACTCCTGCTTGTACTTTGAAACATGGAGGTTTTCAAACAGCAAAACAAGGCACTGCTGCTCCATGTAATGGATAATTTGGTTTTACCTCACAAAAAGGGTTTTTCTGATGGCTGTGGTTGGAGGAAAAGTTCCTCAGAAGGTGGCACACTTTTCCTCTGGCTCTGTAGAAAGTATAAATCAATGTAGAAGAAATGACAGGCATGTGGGTGACCCCCTTTTTAAATAAATATGAAGAGCTGCCATTTCTGATGAATGAAGAACAGGTCCCTTGTCCCAGGACTCTCCTCCTTCTGTCTCCCTGGCAGAGCAGGGCTGAGGACATGCTTTATGTCCACCACAGCATATAGCCCCAGTAGCTATATATATGCCTCTAAATAAAAGAGGGCCATTGGCCACCCTCTGGCTCCAAGCCTGCTCAGGCTCAGCTGTCCCCAGAGCAGCAAAGCCTGTCACCGGCAGGCCGCAGCACTCCTAATAAATTGAATGGTTGGAATAAAGACAAGTGGAGTGGCTGCGCTGCCACACTGCGAGGCTGGCTCTTGGCTCTGAGTGGTGCCAGAGATGGTCTACAGGTCAGCATGGCCCCGAAACTGTTCCCAGCAGGCCAGCTAAGCCAGCCCCCACCTTCTGGTGGGAGTCTTCCAGCCAGCCGGCCTGGCAGCCTGAGGCCAGGCCGAGGCATGCCTCATGACCAGCCTAGCTGGAGTTTGCACCCCCATGACGATGAGAACAGATCCATGTTTCCTCTGGGCACTGGGGTATCCCTAAAAGAGAATTACCATATCACTCAGTTCAAATAATCTGAAACAGTTGAGGGCTGTATGACTGGCAAAACAAGCAGTGCTTTTATAGCATGGAAGGAACAGATGTGTCGCATACTCAGCAGTGTGCCAGGATGGCACAGGAAGAACTTCAGGGTGTGGTGTCTGCTGGGATTGCATTTGAGGCACGGAGAAGGTGGAAGGAACCAAATGTGGTGCTGCTCCACACCTGTGGTGCTGCCTTTTATAATTGGTCACTGGGGGCACCACCCCCTCACTTCCTCCAAAGGACATGCTCTTGTTTCCCACTGACAGTGCAGCAGTCGTTTGCTGCTCTCATTGCCGCTCTTCACCTTGCTTCTACCACTGCTGCCCTGGCTTTGCCGTAGCCTCTGGAAAGCCTGACAGCAGCATTTTAGTTATTGGTAGAGGCAGTGCAGAAAGGGACATA
>CM021732.1:115629416-115756437 GCA_011075105.1 Heteronetta atricapilla
CCCCCCCCCCCCCCCCCCCCCCCGCCCCCTCCAGGAATTCCTTCTTTTTGTCATCGGGAAATGCAGCCACTTGTGGAGGTTGCAAATGCACAGGGCTCCCTTCAAGCTTTCTCACCCAAGAGCCCAGCTTGCTGGGCAATACAAACCTGAGACAAGACTTACATTGCTGTTTTCTGCTGAGGCACATGTCTAGCACTCAGAATAACTGCTAGGTTTGCTTCCATCCCTAAGATCCTTGCAGCCAATGATGAATTGCTTGCTAACGTAAAGCTCACAGGTTTAGTGTTAATTTTTGTCAGCATTATGTTTTATTCATGGCAGTCTAGGTAGACATGGGAAAGATTCAGTGAGCCTCCATGGATTTTTCTTCTGCCTCTAGAAACAGCAGACTAGAAACAGCCCAAATACTGGGACTGTTTAGCTAGACCTGGAGTTTGGATACTGTGATTCACTGATGCTAATACTGTTATTTATATCTGCCAATTATATTCAGTAATACTGAATAGATTTTGTCCTGGTAGATCCTTTGTATGTTCAGAAACAGAAGAGATTTCCCTGTCTGTAGCTCTGGGTTTGTAACTAAAAGTTATGACTTCAGGCTTTATATTCTCTCTAGCATTTTGAAATCAGTATCTCATTTTATTAACCTGAATGTTCTGGAGCTTACCTAATTACCTATGACATAAGAATATTGTCATTTGGCCAGTTTTTCTTTTAGAGATAATATTTTATGAAGTTCTACATATGCATCGCTGAATTGCTTCATTCGTTTCAGTGCTCTTGGAAATGAGCACTGTATCAAATTCATCACAGAGTTAAACTTGCAAGTTCCCAAGCACAGGGCTCATCCAGCAAGCCTGTGTTCAGCTCATGTTAGTTTAACACTGAACATGTCTGTGATTGTGCTTTAGCTGGTGTCAGTGACAAAGTTCCATTGATTTAAAGGAAAGTAGGATGGGGCCCAAAATGCTAATTCTGTTGACTTTCTTAATGGGCTCCGGTTTAACCCTACCGCACTGAAGACTGTTTCGTTTCCTATGGCCCAACTTTATCTCTTCATCTCAATACTCCAAGTTTACATGACTCCCTTTTTCATCCCATCAACAAAGAATTATGCTGAATTACGGCTTTGTTACTAAAGAGGAATTGTGTGTTTGAGGTATATTTTTCACGAGGCATTTTGGCCAAGTGGATGAGGTATTAATATGAGAAACTATAAACAAATCTTGGTTTTTTAAACTGCAGATAGAGTGATTGGCTTAATTTGTTTCTATACACTGCCATCTTGAAAACTAAACTGAAGCATCCAAATTAAACAGGAGATGTAAATATTAGCCAGATGTTCCCTGGTGTCAGAACTCTTTTTTGTTTCTTTAATTCTATTAAATGGGTACACTTTTTTACATCTAACATAATGACCTATGTTTTAGGTTTTGGTCCTGGCCTAATGGCTTTTTATCATATGATTATGATATCATCCAATCATGTAAGCGTCATGAGATGCTGTTCAGCTTTGCTGAAGCACATGAGTGTCAAACTGCTTAGTTTAGGCTGAACCATTTGTCTGACTGTCTTAATGTGGGGAGTGAATGTGCTGTTAATTTAGGAAATGCCAGCTGAGGCTGAGGATTTAGCGAGCCAAGCAAAACAGAACACTGACCACAGATTGAAACATTACAGAGTTCCTTAATGGTTCTGTCAAAAAGAAATATAACACTTTTTTTTTTCTTTTTTTTTTTTTTTCTTTTTTTTTTTTTTCTTCCCCCTACAGAAGTTGCAATAGTTTTCTGGTGTAAGTGGCAAGCAGTAGGGCTTTCGCATTGACAAACGGATGGAAAAGACAGACACTTGACTTAGGTTTTGGTTCATGCTTTTTCCTAAAGGCATTTGTTTGAGTTTGAAGATAGTGAAGGTTTTTAGTCTATTCTTCACTTTTGGTATTACCTGGCAAATTGCTGCAACTACTGGTCAGTGAGAATTTAGCAGATACAGAAGGAAGATTTACAATGTGATTAAAATTGTAGCACTCACCTGTTGGGTTTGATGCAAATGAACGAATCAAAATGACATCTCTATTTTTTTCTGTTACCTCAAGAGCTTTGCTCAGAAATATGGTCTTCTTCATTTTCCCTCAGTGTAGGTCTGGATTTGTGAGATACTAAGAATGCTTGAAGACTGTTGAACATCCTGCTAAGCACTGACAGTTAAGCACTATGAAAAATTCCCTGTATTTGGCCCTAGAGCTTGAACAGTTATGAATTCTGCTGGGAAGGTTTGCTTCAACAATCCTTACTGTAAGACCCTTTTGTTCCTGAGCTGCACATCTGCTAGGGCCCTTCTCCTCCTGTCTTTTGTTTTATTGTTATTTTTTCTTTACTGATCTCTTTTTGACATTGCTGGTCTTAGCTGGGACAAGAACTTGTTTTATGATGGCTACTTAGCACCCTAACCACTTTGGTGGGTGAAAGAGAGAAAGCTTGATAAAATTATTGTTATTATTCTTTATCAATCCAGAGCTTTGTTAGAGGAGAGAGGGCTGCCTGTGAACTCTCCTCTGCAGAAATTCTCATCACTTAGGCCATTTAAAAATAGACTGGACAAAGCACTAGGGAACACTGCAGAGGGTAAGTCTGCACTGTTAGTGTGGGGGACTAGATGATTTTTCCATACAATTTTTATTTATTTATTTATTTATTTATTTATTTTGTAGCAAGGTAATATTTTAGCAGTGTCCTCTAAGGCAACAAAACAGAATTGATTAATCTCAAATGCACATCTGCCCTGGAGTTTCCACCACAGTCAAGCAACTACAGTGAAAATTTCCACTGTAAATGACTGAGTAAGAATAAGTCTATTTTTTTGCTGTTGAATTTCAAGATATCCTTTACAGTAAGCAACATGAGTGTTTCAAAGTAAGGCTCTGAGGGTCCTTACAGCTCATGGGAAAGCACTTTTCAGATCATCCTTATAAAAATAATGTAGATGTTCTCTTTTTCCCCTCTCTGTTGAAAGGTGTGAATTGCCTCCTGTGACATTGTTTCCATCTATCTTGCTGCTATGTGAAGTACCCAGTCCTGTAAGACAAAGGAGGTGGAGGCCACTTAAACTCCCAGAAGGCTCTCATCACATTGCAGTATTGGGCTTTATTTTGGTTTATTAGTTTATTATCTGGAGAACGTGAAAGAAATTGGGCTGTGTTTCTCGCAGAGGAAGGGCTATATCTATTGAAACAAGTGCACCAGAATGAATGGATCAAAATCTAGAGAGGCCTTTCATTTCAGTTACTGAAGCCACATTCTATTCTGTAAAGTATGTTTTATAGCATTTAAAACAAGCAGAGAGAGCCTCTAAAATCTTCATGTTTGTTTGGTCTCATATGTAAGCCAAAAGCCTATCAGTGCATTTTGTGAAGCTCTTAATACTGCTGATTGCAAATACAGTTTATATACATCCATAACGATGAATTAACAGTTCTTAACATGTATATATATATTATGAATATAACAATTTCCAGAGATGCAAGTTGTAAAGCACCATAGTTGAATTCACAAAATGTGCACATGATAGAGATGAATAACTTATCACCTCTCACCACCTCCCTCTCTTTGTTCTCATAATTTATATTTATTTAATGTTTAAAATGATATTTTAATACCTTCATGGCTTGGGCCCACCTCTTTATATGCCCCAAAATATTTTCACTCCATTACTGGGGACTGTTAAGTAGCAGATCCCAGATCCTCAGTAGGTCAAGTACTGTCATTCATTGGCTGACCAGAGGCATACATAATTCATATTTAAACTTTGTTTATGTTATCTAGAGAATGTTTTCTGATATACCAGGTTGCATCTTCTAGACCTGGAGTCCCCAGCAAATCAAAATATAGCCTCCAGTCAGAATGTGTTTAGTCCATGCATACAGTGGATGGAAGTACTTGGTTTTGTCTTGCATGTAAAGGTAGAATATATTTTTTTCATACTCTGCATTGTCTGTCTAACATAATTTAAAAAAATATTTTTTTTTGTTTTTTAGTCATTCAGAAATACTTCAAGAATCTCCTTGTGATTAAAGTGAGATGAGAATTTTTGTTTAACAGCATCTCTAGTCTATAGTCTATCCTTATTTCTGCAAATTTTATTTTATTTTATTTTATTTTATTTTATTTTATTTTATTTTATTTTATTTTATTTTATTTTATTTTAATGATAGTACTTCTATTACCCCAGCTTTGTAATCACAGTGGCTGTATATCAGTTTCACTTAAGTGTTATTAGTCAGGAATTGCTGCTATCAACAGAACCTTGTGATAACAGAAGTTCTTCTACAGTATCACTACTTCCACACTAAAGCATTTACAACTCAAAGATAAATTACTGGGTGGGAAAAACAAAACTAAACTAAACTAAAAAACAAACACCCACCCAACAAAATAAAACAAATAAACACATAAGAAATGCTGGTCCTGTGAGAAAAATTGCATGGGTAAGAGATGGACTTAACACTGACCCTCATAACAATGACAGAACACTTGCGCATATCACCTTGGGTGGCTTCACAACTGCCTAGAGTGGAAGATGTAAAGCAGTCTCACTTACACATCTCCCAGAAGTGCAGTGAAGCTGAAATGAGTACTGTCTGGGCTATTTTCTGAATCTATTCAAGAGAGGAGCCTAAATTTATGCAGGTGCAAAAGGCCATAACCACTTCAATCAAGATTTTTGCATTCTCCTAGCAGCATTTCTCCCATGTTCTAGGTATGAATGCTGCAAAGGAGACAAAGGCCACAAGGAGGACTGTGACTTACCTCTATCTTCTAGTTTCAACATGCTGGACAAATGGTATGAATTATCTACTGTTTTTATTCCAGACAGAAGCTGCGTTGCTGCCCACTGTTGCAGTCATAGCTTGGAGACTGATTTCAAAGGATTCTAAGTGTTTTGGGAACAACGTCCTGGAATGGCCTTCCAAACAGGTGGTGAGTAGAAAAGACTAAAAGGTTGCTAAGAGTAGAGTTTTTCATGTTCAGAACAAAGGCAGTTCAAGACTGAAAGGTGAAAGCTCGGAAGTAGGTGATTTGTTGGTATTTTCAAGCGGGCATGTGATTTCTGTTTGTTGATCATTTGTTTTATACCATATTTATACTGGCCAGGAAGGAATTCCCACTTCCTTGACTGCCTTGATGTATACCTTGGCCTCTAGGTTGTTTATTTATTTGCATTCCTTTGAAGACTGGCCATGGCTAGAGACAGGTGAATGGGTACAGTAATAACTGCTTCCAGGTACTTGTGTGGCTTATGCTCCTCACACACCATCAAACCTATGGGCTGATCTGGCATCAAAAAACACTGCTCTCTTCCCACAGGTTGCACTGGCATGGCATTTTCAATTTTTATGTTTTGCTTTTCTCTGTAATGATTTAACCCTACCAATCACCTGCTGTGACGAGGACTACGGACAATACTAATACCTTTGTTTGACCTCCTCATTCCATTGTCACATTAATCATCACAACTTTCAGTCCTTTTCTGTTGGTCTTAAGTTTGCTATAGAGTTATAACTACTATTCAGAAAGGATGAAAATATAAAAAGACCTTTTGTTTGGCTGCAGCCTCTGTAACCACTTTATGTTTTATGACCATGAAATCTGTACAAGAAATCCTTGTCATTTGACTTCTTTATCTTAGATCCTGCATCCCAGTATCACCAAAGAAAGTATAAACCTTTTCCATTTTTAATAAAGGAAACTTAAATGTATTTGAAAAAATAAATAAATAACAAAGTCTCTGAGAATCTCTACTAGTCTGTTAGTCTGTTAGAGCACAATTCATGTATTCATTATTACTACTGCTTTGGCTGTCTTACAAAAATACAACAAACACCATTGACCTTAAAGCCAAAATGAGTTTAGTATGAGATACAGCAAACTATGAAAAACTGAAAATATTTTGTTAGATTTGCATTGTATAATATTATTGATCATGGCTGTCTAACATGGAGAAACATCATGGTCTCCTAACATGATCTCTACCTGGAACTGCAGTGCCAGTCTTCATGACTGGGGGCTGCAAAAAAATCCTTCTAAGAAAAGCTGGGGTGAGTAGAAATAGTATCATCATCTCACAGAGACAGATACATAGTCTCAGAAAGTTTACAATTCCGTTAGCCAAGTTCACAGAGACCCCCTGTAACAGGGCCACAAATAGCCCCACAGAGCTCCCAGATTCTATTTGCCTGCTACAGCCAGAAAACTACACTTCCTCTGACTTAAGCCAATAATTACATCAAGGATATGTTTATCAGTAAGAGTTAGTCAAGGCTTTTTTGAGTTTATGTCTCTGTAGCTACTAACCAACATTTAGAGAATTTTTGTGGTCAGCTGCCATTAGGTTTTCACTGAAAAACACAACAAAAACTTTAAAAAGTATGTACTAATAGGCACATGTGTGCACTTTAAGGTAAAACAAAAAAATCCTTTTGCAAGAAAGAAGTGAGGAGCTTTAATTTATGTTAACTGAAGGAATTTGAGATTACTACTGACAGGATTTCCTTCTTTAATAAGATCACAGTAGTATAAATATAGGTGACATGTTGCCTCACTGAGAACTATAAAGTCCAGGTCTGTGTTATGCAGACTTTTGCAGCAGTTGTTTGCAGATGGGAATATGTAGGAGTAAAGTAAGGAGCTGCAGACAAATCTTAATGTCTGCACAAGCTTCTAGGCCTTAAGGTTTAGGAAGTCTATTTTTAAACCTAATTTCTTTGAAAAACTGAGACCTGAGACTAATGCTCATCATTATGGTATAATGATCTATCTTCTTGCCAGAGTATTTGGGGATTATGTTTCACAGAGAAGTAGAGTTATCTGCCAGCAATTATTCTTCATGTTTGTGATCTGTTTTCTTTCTCTTCCTAGTAAGGCATACAACCTTCCATATTTCCTAAAGCATTAAAACCAACTGTGCAAATGTCTTCTCTCCCAGATTTCAGCAAAACTGCCTCTGTTCAATACGACTTCTCCCAGCAGCCTGCTCTGGAGGTTCTGGCTGCTGGCTTCTCTTGGAGCTGCCGGTTCCCTGAGAAAAAGTATGCAGGAGCTGGTGTCCTTGAGCTGTTGCTGCTCAGGTGTCTCCTTCCTGGGTAGCTTGCTTAAGACTGTTCAAATGATCAGCAAAGTTCATTAAAAGACTCAACATATACAACCAAATTCAAGTGAAGAAAGGGAAAAAGCCTCCTGTGCAAGGATACTCAAATGGTACCATTCCTGTCCTGCAAAGGCAAATAAAATGGATCTTCTGCTCCAGTTTCATGATCACCTTCCAGGGCTGAGTGTGGAGGAGGTGCATATACATGTATATGTATGTATATATACATGTCCTGCACTGTCAGAGGGTTTTGTGACTTCTGGGACCGATCACAGCTCTTCAGACCCTCTGGAGCAGAGAGGGAGAGAAGCTCTGTGATTTGCAAAAGACCCACGTATGTTGCATACAATCTACATACTGGGTTTATATTACGGCAAAAGTTAGTGCATTATCTGCCTGCTGGCTATGAAAATATTTGGAAAATTTCTCACAAATGGGAGCTTAGCCTTATAGATTGCAACATAGTGTGATCAGTTAGAGATGCCTGGGCACTGGACAATTTTCATTGCCATAATCAGGTGGGTACTAGCCCTGAGGTCTCAAATCTTTTCCATACAATGATGTATCCTTCAAACTTCAAAGAGTGTTCCAGTACAATTCACAGGCCTCACAGTCATGGAGGGAATTCTTGTATCCCATGATTCATCTGTCTCTTATACTGGTTGACCAGTTTTGTTGACTATTCTTTCCATTCTGAAAGAGTTATGGTCTCAAATACAAGTTTCTCTTTTCTTATTCTCTTTCTTGCTTGACATACAAAGGCTTGAGCAGTGAAAGGGGAGGAAGGGAGAAAGAAACTTATTATAGATGAGGCAAAGATTTGTGTATGGTACAATCATTGTAGGTTTGCTCTACCCCTTATCTGCTGGAAATAAATGCTAAATGGATGCATGCTAAATTTGAAACAGGGGTCAGACTCCTTCTAATTTACAGGAACTGTTCTGGATGATATGGTCTGTTCAGGCTGAGAGCTTACTTTGGATCGGAAGAACTAGATAAGCACTACTGCTCATTCTTTAAGCATTGTTAATGTGTTGGTTTCAAAACTTAGAAAGAAAGCTGAAAATACATGTAAAATATCACTCAAAATATCTTAACAAGCCAAGTGAAGTGGATCTAGCAGTGATATAAGGTAATCATACATAACAACTGAAAGAATGCATGGGAAAAATAAAAGTATACATTTTCTTTGTCTTTTCAGGACTTCTTTTAACAACGTGCTTAATGGTCTGCCTACATTTATGAACATGATTTAAGTGAATGGGTTCTAAATGAAATAGCTGGCAACAAACAGCAGTATGTCTTCAGATATATGCTGACAGTTATCTAAAATGGTTGCTGTTAGTCAAGGCAAGGTAGCTTGCTATACATTTAATTTGGTCTATTTATTCTTTAGCCACGATTGGATTCTGCAAAACTCATTGGGATCCTCTACATGATTTCCCAAAACAACAGTTCACATACTCTCCAAGTTTTGCTCTTTTTCAGATGAAGATGGGAAACTCAAAACAATGACAATTTCATACAGTGTTAGTACAAAACTTTATGGGACTGGGACTAAATCTGCAATTTTGCAGTCAATTCTGGCCACATCAGGGCCATTATCAGCTCCAGCAGTTACTGAAAACACTAAAATAAAGTTTCACGCTCTTAGTGCTGCTGATGTGTTTACCAGATCATATTATCTCCTCTGCATGAATCCAGATATTGGGGGTGCTGTTATCTGGTCACAAAGGAGGAAAAACATGAGAACAAGAACTGCCTCATCCCCCCCCTACCCCACCCTCACCCCAGCTCTCCCTCTCTGCTCATTACTGAGCTTCTTTTAGACAGGGATTGAAAGCCAACTTTAGTTCTCAGTTACACTGGTGTGTATCTGAATAAACCCACAGCAATCATGGGAGAAATTCTGGTTTTATACTGTTATAGGAGACAGCAAGTTTTGGCAACAACCTTTATATAGCAATGTCCTAGAGTGTAAACAGCTTGCTTTTATGCAAACAAATTACAAAATTGTGTATAGAGTAAGAGAATCCCTGCTTTTAAGCTGTCTTGCCCAGGAAAATGAATTAAGTCGTCCAGCTTGGATATGTGTAATCCTCTTGAATTCTTTGAATTTATAACTTTCTATTGCTGTGTAAACTTGAGTTTCCTTGTGGAGATGCTGTTCTCTGCAATTGTTTGCTTCTTGAGGATATAATTTTAAAAGATCATACTGTATCTAGTCATCTGAACCATCTGATGCAAATAATAAAAAAAAAAATCACTAAATATAGTTAACACAGCTTGGTTCTGTCTTCTTGTAACTCCCCTACAGGCAATGGAAAAGGAGCCCAGAAAACAATTTGTTTATTATAAGCAGGTCAGTCCTCCAGGGGATTCATGGAATCATGCAGTGGGAGAAGACAATCACAGCACTGAAATGGTGGGTAATTTTATTTGTTCCACTTGATGGTCACAGTGGCATCATGCTGGCCAATTACTCTTGAGTCAGCAGGTTTCAGAGGTTAAGACCCCCTTGTGGGTTGCAGCACTGCAGGCAAAGTATTCAGGCCAGATTGAAACCGTTTCAACAGCAGAGACGCCAGCCTTCTTCTCCCTTGGAGATCTCCTTTTTCAACTGTGTACGAGACATACATGTGATAAAATAGGCACGTCTCTAACAACTAGACAGCTTAATTATTGAGAGTGGAAAAAATGCCAGCTTCAGATAAAGAAAGGAAGAAAATCAGCCAGAGAGACAGGCTACACAGAGGAGGCATGAAATGAACAAATACTGCAAACTTCAGCTGCAGGTTCCAAAAGAAAGATCATGTCTGGGAATAATCCTGGTGTCAATAGCCTGCTAGTGTTTCAAGGCTGCTGAACCTTTAGCAATTTCATCACATTTTTCTCAAGTGGAAATGTTTTAAGCTACTTCTTCAGTGATCTGTAATTCTAAGGGGAAAAACAGCAGCAGAGCATTTGCTTTACCACTAGAGCCTGCCACAAACGATTGGGCAGAGGCGGATATGAAATCCAAGCTAGCAGAAATACCATGTGTGAGTGTGTGTGTGAGGGAATTGGGCAGCAAGGTTGTCCAGGACAGGCTGGAATTATTCCATTAGGCTTTGCCATAGATAAAATTCATGAAGTGACTCACATTTCATTTGGAGAGGGGTATGGGAAGCAAGGAAGTGGCATTTTATCCTCTCAATTATAATATTAGTGTTACGATCTTGGAAACAGGGGAATCTGTTCTCAGGCTTAAGCTCCATTGTGTATGTGACATTTCAAGCTTAAAACATCTCAAGTGTATATTTCCTGTCAGAAATATTATGCTGTGAGAGCTATGCAGTTTCTGAAGGATTCACTGGAGACTTCAGACCTATGCTTTAATGTTTTTTTGGCTAGTATCATGCCAGTTTGCAGTTTCTGGAAAACATCTCAAGAATCTCAGAACCAAAAGATAGATGTATTATTATGATTAATAGTGGTGCTAATTCATCCAGAGCCTGTTCTTGAGAGGCAAAAATGATCAGTGGGACTCTAAACTCTGTTGTCTTGCTCTGCAGAACTGGATCCAATGACCCTTCCAGCTTAATATAAATGTCAGACTGTTTGAATTTACAAAGCACATTGGGATGAATTGGAATGAAAGAAAAGGTAAATATCAGGGTTATTTTTTATCAGTTTAGTTTTAGGATTCATTTTTCCTTCTTCACCAATAGGAGCATATTAGGTAACTTTGAATGTGACAAACCTCACAACTGTTTTTTTATTTTTATTTTATTTCCGCTCTTCTTTGGCTCAAATATCAGAGTATTGATTTTTTGGAAGTGATGTCCCAGTAAAAGGAAGTAGCCAAGGTGGGAAGTTTTCCTCATTTTCACTCCTTTAGCATCACTTTATCTGACAGCAGACACTGTAAAAGTCTTGTACTGGAAAGTCTATAACGTGGTCAGCATTGATTGTTGATGTTATGTCTGTATCTAGCCCTTTGTCTGGGCATCAAAAGCCTATCTCACAGCCTGTTTTAAATCAGTTATAATTTAAGTTGCATTGATTTGAACACTAGCAGAAAGTTAAGTACATACTTGCTTAACCAGCTTTGCCAAGCTGTGGCCACTATGAATGTGTACTCATTGCTACAGATGTCTAATGAATAAAGGGCACGCCATAATTCATTTACAACAACAACAACTAATAATAATAATAATAATAATAATTTGAAGAGCTTAATCTTTTTTTAAGAGACTGGCATTATTTTTATTCGGAAGTTCAGAATATGAATCAGAGTTTAAGAGAAAGATGAGAACCAGTCTTTGTTGGTTAGGTTTAACTGCTTGAACTGAACTTTTCATCGTTTTGCACAAACACTTTAGAATGAACCCCTGCATGACATTTGCAGAGGGGATAAGTACATCTTGTCTAAAGTAGTTCTATGTGGACCAGGGGAATAAACTACATTGATAAGAACAATATCATTTTATTGATTTAATTGTATACATAATTTAATCATATATGCATGGTTGGTAAATACACAAATTCATTTTGATGGCTAATAATTTTCACTTTGGTTGATGTAGCTCTCTGTATGAGAGAAAAACCCTGATGCAAGAAGTTAAACATTCTGCAAATTTGTAAATCAATAAATGAACTTCCTTGCTGCTTTATAAGCATGCATACTGCTCCACTGCAATATGTTTAAATAGATTGTGTCCCACATTAAAGCAGAAAATGAATGGTGAATTTGCCTAATGTAAACAAATCAGCATAATAAACTGCTTTCACATCTTTTAAAGGTTTTTGCCATAAATAAATCATAATCCTATATAAATAAAACATGGGAATATATTTTTAATAATAGTATCCTCTATTTCAACATCCACTGTGCTGTCTATTCCCAGTGCTTATATATTAATTTTACCTAACCTTATGATTTTTCCAGTGTCTGGAGGATCTGGCATCAAAAAAATGGCAATGATCAATTGCAAAAAGCCAGTGCAACAGTTTGTGAGATTTCTAATCTTCTCATTAATACATCTCATGAAAGCTTATCTAAGATTTTAACATTTGTTTCACCATAATAAAATAGTGATTGTTGTGATTAAAAATGTCAAGAACACTTTGAGGAACCTTGAAACTATGTTTCAGAAATGACTGTCCAAACGTCATTACTTTTTTGAATGCTATACTGTACATATCATTAGGGCAAAATCTGTCATGCAGAAAAGATATTTCAGCCCTTAGGTGTGTTCATGAATATGCAAAGATAACCTTAGATGTGGAGACTTTCAGCAAATTGTTGTAAACATGTGTCATTGCATATGGATCTTCATGTATGCACAGGTAAATTGATAAAGATCTACTGAAGCAAATGCTTTAAGGGAAAACAGTTCAAGTCTTTAAGAAAATTCAATAAATCTCAGATGGAACACCTTTATTTCTCAGATTTCTTGAAGCCAGATTGATAATACATGGAATTAGCTCATCTACACATCTCAGGCAAATCTGCACCTATTTCCCTCAGTAAATATCACTTATTAAGGACTGCACCATGATGATAATTAAAAAAAAAAAAAAAAAAAAAAGGAAGAAGAAATCATGCCTTGCAAATGAAGATCTCCGTAAATAGGTGCTGAAGAAAAAATACATTATTAATCATTGCTGCAATGCCTCTGCATGTGAGGGGAAAATGGATGATTTTACATCCCAGTCACAGTGGTGCCACACACATCCATCAATACTGTAGTACTTCAACAGAGTCAAAATAAGGTCTGAATTTAGCAGGGTTCAGTAAATGGAATTAAGACTGTAATTGAATTTGCAACTCCATGGCTAAAACAATAAATGCATTTCATCAGTCATATTCAAAATATTTTCATTTTTATCTAGTGCTTTTTGCTCACATGAAAATATTTTTTAAAAAATATGTTTTTTCCTCCCAAAACTGTAGAATCACAGAATTCTTGTGGTTGGAAGGCACCTCTGGAGTTTATCTAGTCCAGCTCTTCAACTCAAGCAGGGACAGCTAGAGGAGGTTGACCAGGATTGTGTACAGTTGGATTCTGAGTATCTCCAAGGATGGAGACTCCACAACCTCTCTGAGCAACTTGTTCTGGTGCTTGATCGCTCTCACAGGTTTGTGTTTAGTATATGTTCAGTAATTTGTTCAGTAAATTTAAAGTGTATCTTTGAAGATGCCTGCAGTAAAAGGTAAGAAAGCATAAGACAACATTCACAGAACTTCAGAAGAAAAGTCATCCTTGTTCACTGAGTCATGCTCTGCTGCATCGTACGCATCTGGTTAGCCACAGGAGCTTCCTGGTTTAGGCATCACCCTGCCTGGTAGGATTTGAACCAGTTTTGCACCTCCAAGTGTTCCAACCACCAGTCTGCAAGGTATCCAGGTGTGAAAGGGAAAGAGAGTAAGATGGATCATGACTCATAGCACAGCAGCCCAGCCATGGGCCAGGGAGAATATTTTAAGCCTATTTTCTACCAGACAGCGTAGAATTTACAGTTGACCTCCCTAATGGCACTTTCCAAACTTGCCACTCAAGTCAGAGTGCATAGGCCAGGTTTTAAGCAGGGCAGCATCTAAGTGTGCTGCTTTTTCTCCTGAAAGCCCCTGTCCTTTTTAAAAATAATAGTACAGGGGTTGGAAGCTTTTGCCATTGAGCCACTGGCTGCAATTATGTACAGGTCTGGTGTCCTGTGAGTTTTCCATGTAAGCTTTGCAGTGCAACAGCTACCTGTGGAACAGAGCAGTCTGGAAGGCACGTCACAAAGGCATACAAGGCTGTCCTATTGTTTTTTAATTTCACTGACATTAATCTGACATGTTGCATAGCATGCCATTTCCATGCTGCTTGTGGAATGCACCTTCTTGATAGAAATGTTTTTGACCTTCGGTCAATGGAAAGTATATATAACATTAAAAAAATGGGATATAATAGTTTTAACTAGTCTCTGGAGCAGATTCACACATTACAGCACTAGTTGTTCCCTACTTGAGGATAGGGAACCTTCTGAAATGTACCTTGCTTGTATGCCCTAACTTCCCTCCAAAGGAAAGTGAGGTTGCTCCCTGATGTTTTGCCCTGAAACACGGTGAGAATGTAACCAGATGTGCACCAAGAGACCAGGACTGTGGGCCACAATGGGAAATGCACCCACCCTATCCTGTGGATAGAGCCATGAGAACCAGCTTTCCTGTCAGCCATTGGCCCCTGACCTTTACAACATTTGTCTGACATATTTTGCAGGCATTACTTAGTGGGGAGCCAAAAAAGAGAAGACTCTGTCTATTCACTGGAGCCACGCTCTTTGAAAACTCCAGCATAAAACTAGTTCTGCGTTTGCGAGCTGAGCACTGACTGTGTGCAGTACAAGGTGAAAGGTTATAATCTGTAGCTCCTGGGGTGAGGCATGGAAAAAGTAGAGTTGGATTTGTGAGGCATATCCTTTGCATATGTAGGCAGTCTTATCTTTCACCCTTATCTGCCTTAACAGGTGCAATTCTCCACTATGCGGCCTGGCACATGCAGTTTTCTCTCAGATTTTCAGAGCATCTGTGTAGGAGTAAGATTGGTATATTCTCCTTGATATTCCAGGAGGCTTCTGAAAGTATAGAAAATGTAAAAATTTGGAGATGCATCTGAGTTCTCACTTAGGTGCAGATCAAGAATTTGTATTTATGCAATAAGTCTGATGTGATGCTGTGAGTGCTCTGCACAGCTGTATTGCTCACACCTGGTAAGACCAGTGTTTCCTGAAAGCATCGAATTCCCTGAACAAGCATAAGTCATACATACATGTTCACAGGAGGATACCTGTCTCTTTATTTGCTCTGATGGGATTGCTGAATATACAGGAGAAATCCAAATTGAAAACCTCAGCTGTGTCCCAGAGTAATTTCTGCTGGAGAAAAAGGTGCATGGTGCATGCACCCACACAGGAACATTATAGTCAAGTGCTGGCTGCCTTTAAAGGGTCAGAGAAAAGTCTGAGCAAAGAACACCAACTGCCTATATTGCATAAGCATAAAGAAGAGTTCTTGACTACTCTAAGAACTATGTGATTGAGTCTCCATTGCAGAAGTAGCAAACTGTAGAAAAACATGTCTGAGTAAATTAATACAGTGCATTCCCTTTAGGTCTGTTAGCCAGCCTGCAGTGTAATGGTTTATTGGCTCAGGAAGATGGTCTATGGGCTGGTTCATTGTGACACACTTTTTATGTGGTACAAAGGCAGGAACTGAATGGAAAGGGAGAGTGGAAGCACTCAGTTTTTTTCCAGTGTTGAGAATCTCAGAAATCTTCCAAATAGATGCCAATCCCATTTTTTCTATACTTTTATGAATGTGATTCAGTAGG
This sequence comes from Heteronetta atricapilla, assembly GCA_011075105.1. Lineage (NCBI taxonomy): Eukaryota > Metazoa > Chordata > Aves > Anseriformes > Anatidae > Heteronetta > Heteronetta atricapilla. The sequence continues at coordinate 115,644,920 of CM021732.1, forward strand.
ATCCAAGAGACTCCACATATTTTTTGCATGCAGCTAACATACAGTTGGGTTTCAGGCGTACCTGTTAGCTTTGAAAGGCTCTCTGCATGCAGTTTAACTCCTGCACTCTATTTTTACCTGCTAAGCCGTTTTGTCATCTTTCTTTCTTTCACTCATGCTGATTACAACAACAATGTGAAATTCCAATCAATAAATAGTGAAGATCTTCACTACAGTTTTCTCCTACACTTTCCTTCCACACTTTGGTCAGCCAGAGAACTAGTTCCTCTGCTAACAGTTATCATCTCCTTGGGGACTGTCCCCATTGAAACCTCTCTGAGTGAAGAAATGCCAATATATCACTTGAAGTGTGCATCCCTGAAACTGGTCTTTGCACTATGTTGCTTGGCTGCTTAAAAGTAACTAGAAGTGTATTGGTTTCATTCGGTTGCTTTCAAATTTTTTATTTTTATTTTTGGGGGGGTGTGAGAGGGTGCGAAGGTAACTGTAGGAACAATAGGCTATTTTTTAAAAAAATAAAAATTGAGATTTCAGAATAGAAAGGAGGATGGGAATGTCCCCTGTATTAATTAGCACTGCTCAAAGAAATAGTATCATTTAGAATGCCATTTTGCTCTAATTCTATCTTTGTGTAAGTATGGAAAGTGCTTCTATATATTCAAATCTTTCTCTATATTCACAGTTGTATGTATATATGCATACATACATACATATGTTTAGAAGGACTTGTAGTTTTATAAATGGGAAATGTAACATAGCTGGAACAGATTAAAACAGAAGAGTTTTAGTGGACCAGAAAACATATTGTACTGATAAGGATTTTTTTTGTTTTAAATTCAATCCTACCATAAAGTCATTTATTACCCATTGTTTGTTTTTCTAGAAAGGCCAGTGCAGCACCATTTGCTGGCTGATTGACAGTGCAACTCTCTTTTTACAACTTGGAATGTAAAACAGGAAGGCTGCCATTCACATCAGTTAAGAAGCCTACATTTTTGATCACCTGGAAAGGTTCACCTTTGGCATAAGAATATAGGAGGTTCAAGTGGCTTTAAAACAAAACAAAATGAAACAAAAAACAGCAACATATCTATTTGCAAAAACAAAATCAGGTGGTTTAATTAAAATAAGATGCATTTCACTATTTCACTTCAATTTTCCATTTCCAATTTCCATCAATTTATTACTTTTCTCTTCAAAGAGCAACAGAAATGATCACTTTACATTCCTCAACAGAAACTGCAGTAGTACAAACTCTGCAAGCCTGGCTTGTCTGCCGAGTTTCATATATCGGAATCTGCAGCTAATTAGTCCTGGTCCAACCTGAAAAGGTCATAGCAATCCTACTGACCTATTACCGAGGTGTTATGAGACATGGACATTATTCATTCTCACTAAAAGCAGGCAGGAAGAATATAAAATGAAAGCAAACCGATTAACACAAGTATATTTGCTGTAGTCTCACAGTGAGAAGGAATTGTTTCAACTCTTATTCTGCCACCAAGCATACAACTTCCCATCCCTTCTACCTTTCACATGTCACCTCAAAATCCTGTCACTTAGGCATTAATGTCCGGGCCATACTTTAGGCACAATCCTGGGAGGAAGAAGGTATGCAAGCTGCATTGTCTTGAGACTCAGATCAGGTCGATGTCAGAAACTTAAGGCCAAGAGTAAAGTGCTAGTGCCATGTCATGTCATCCGCCCCTTTTATTTATTTATTTTCCTATGGCACTTCTGTACTGACAAAGCTAAAGCCTAGTTACAACTTTATTGGCCTACAAGTGCTCTTGTGCCTGGGGAACTAGGAGAAGTTCTGCTGCAAAGCATATATTGTCAGCATGATTTGCACACATTTTGGAGAGTGTGCTGCATAGTTACATCCATGAAGTTTCTTGTAGAGAAGGCTGGTCCTTGGATACCTGGCTTAATACTTGCCTCCTTTCTTCCCAGCTGCACCAAGTCAGAGCATAGAGGATCCTGGCAGCACACTAGGCACTGCTATCAGGACATAAATGAACAGGAGAAGACTGAAGGACATCCTCTTCCCATGTAGTGAGCATTAATGTTCGCAAGAGTGGGTCTTTTTCAAAAGAGAAGACAGTCCTGTTCTTTGACGTCCTGTTATTTTGACTTGGTCATAATCTATCAGTGGAGGAGCAATGCAAATGCATGGTTTGACTTTACATCATATCTCTTCAAAATATTACTTCCTCCTTTAAAAATTGTTGCATGGATACTTGGCTGCATTGTGCATCTGTGTAGGTAATATATATCTTAAACTTCAGTTGTGGGCCCCTAAAACCCACATATAATAATAAATTCTAAGATCATTCTCAAAAAAACCCCTTCCTTTATGAGGAACCACAACAAAACTTCAGATGTCAGAAGGAACAAAGTATTAAAAGAAAGATAAAATTAATCTGGACTAAAAGACCTAAAAGCATTTCCTGTTTATAGTGAGATACCAAAGTCACATGCAAGATGCCAGCTTTTTGTGTTTTTGGGAGTGCTACATAACAGACCTTCTTCTCTATTATTGACACTGTGATGCTTCTGTTTACAGAGTTAACATACAACAGCAAGCTTCGCATGTGCACTGTTTCCCCTCTTGAATATGAGATCGCAAAGCACAAAGACCCAAAAATTTCAAGCTGTGTTAAGAAACCTTTCATGAATTTTTTACTTTGTGTTTAAAATAGGCAGATATAAACAAGATGAAAATGCATTTACCAAAGATGAATAGAAAAAGCTTCTCAAACATATGGGAGCTCAAATTTAATATCATGTCTGCAATTATCAGAAAAATTGTGAGGAATTAAGTTTTCAAAAATCACTTGAACTCAGCCTAAATAATAAGTAAATAAGTTACATTCTTTCCTACAATTACATAGGAAAAAGCATGAAAAATGTTTAAAAAAACCTCCAAAACTTACCACAGAAACTCAGAATTGCAACCTTGTTTTTGTTAGCACAGCAACCTGACATACAACCTTCAGCAAAGCTGAAAAAATGTAAGAGCTCATTAAAAATGATTCTGATTCCTCTCCAGCCTGGGTGATTATACAGCGAGAAAAATATATATATATATATATAAATATACATATATATATAAAAGTCTGCCCTGAGAAGAGACCCATAGAGCTCCAAGCAGGTCAGTGTTTTAGGAAGAACAAGTTGCCAGGCTCACAGAGTCCTGGCTCTACTTCCTCCTTAACCCTGCAAACTGAAACAAATGATGCATGTGATTGTAATACAGCAAAAGTTTATTGAAAATTGACCTTTCTATTAGCAAATGTCTTGATAGATAGGAAATACTGTTTCTGATGGTGGCAAACAGAAAGTTCGCTGGGAGAAAATCACAGTGTTGGGCAATCTCAGGATAGCCTATGCATAGAATTTTTACCACCAAAATAATAGACATAGACATAAAAACCAGGAAGAGCACATTTTTATAATTTTCAAAATAACTCAGTTCTCAGCAGTGCCTTCTGGAATCAGAGCAAAGTTCGTAGACAACAAGAATACTTTTTTTTTTTTTTTTTTTTTTCCCAAATTGTTAAAGAATGCTGAGTGAAAATATCAATAACCCTTGTTTAAAAAGTTGGTAAACAATGGGTACATTTTTAGTTAAAAATTTTAGTTAAAAACAAAAAAAAGGTAGAATTGTAGCTGTGTTTTTTCTTAAAATATTTTTCCACTATTAATTCTGTGCATTTAATTCCATGTGTTTTACATATGCATAGTTTTATATGACTCTGGATTTTCCTGTTTTCACAGTTTATATTTGTATAATAATAAGGCCCCCCAACTATGTCCTTTGTTACTGCTCTATTTTATGTCAATAAGCATAGCAATCTGACTGAACTGATATATCTGCTGCAGTGCTAGCTGGAGCCAAAATCTCCTCTCAAAGCTAAACAGCACTGAGATTCTCCTGTTACAGAAGACTGACCTGGAAGGTAATTTGTAATTGATATTTACTGCTTATAAATACCTATTAAATACTATGCTACCCCCCCCCCCCCCAGCCCTGCATCCTGCTCCATGGAGGCTGACATTTTAACAATCTTTAAGACCTCATTTTTGTTCCCAGAACCCATGTTGTCCTCACAGTGCACCATAATGAAGCTTCTTAGGACTGAGTGTTTGGGTTCAAAAATTCAGAACCAGCCCTCTGTCATGGCTCCCTGCTGTGACCTTTAAACCACTGTTCTGCTAATATTAAGAAAAAGGGAGATACAGAAAAGGAATAGAGCAATTTCTTGAAATTACCCAGAAACATAAAGCTATTTCCCTAAAACTGTGATTTTCTGTCAGTAAGACATGGCTGTCAAAAAATCCTGACTCATTTTGAGTGTGGGCCTTGTCCAGTTAGAGCTAGTTAGGAACTGGACTGAGATGCCAAATTGTTTCACAAACACCACCAAAATGTCTATCATGAGTCACAAGATTCTTTTTTTTAATTTCCCCAGGACATAACAACCTGGCCCAGTTTCATGTATAATGGATGAATAGTGAACGCTTTGCTATAAATCTTGGTGAACTGCCTTCCAAAATTTCTCTTTTATAAGATCTGAAAAAGGGGGTAGGGGAGGAGAAAAAAATAATGCTCAATATGATGTAGCTTCTGCAGAAATGAAGGAGACTTTTATTAGTCTCATGCATAACATTATGACTTTATATTGTTGATTATCATTCATTCAATTTTTGCTGTAGTTACTTAATAATTGCCAGTTCTCATTCTTGTAACTCTTTATTCATTGTCAGATGTGGATAATCTGCCAGCCCACATGAGAGGGCAGGTTACATTCAAAGGAATTTACTTTGGTTTAGGGACATGTGCAAAATCTGAGCTAATTGTAGTGCAACTTTATACTTTAACTGCTTCTTATTAGCAACTTAACAGATGTCTGTGACTTCGCACTGTGATGTTCAGCAGGTGCTGAGAACCCACAGGACTTAGTGAGATGTAGGCTATTCTCCATGAAGGAATTGTTAGAACCAAGCTCCTGTGATTCCAGGTCATGCCTTTGAAGAAGATATGAAAAGGTGATGGTGAGGAGCTCTTGCCATTTGATGGATGCCATTTGAAGGCTCAGTATGTGACATATTTTTTGTTTGGACCCACATTTATGTCTGGTTAGAGGGAGTGGCAATGCCTGCATCTATCAAGTACTAAAAGAATCATTGACTCCAATCCAATGTCAGCCTCATCTGGGAAAGAGTTGACTCCTATGTAAGGCAGAGAAATCAATAACAGAAGAGGCAAGACCATGGCAAGTAGGGAGAATGGAGAGGCCTGGTAAGGTACAGAATGGCTTTCTGTAGTCTTCTTTGGCTACGAAAAGGTCTGCTTTATAGCAGATGAGTAATACAAAACTTAACTACTAGGAAAATATTCTGATCCAGGTTTGAAGTGTAGTCATCCTTTCTATGTCCAGTCAATGGACAGTCAGCTTAAAGAACACTCTTCATTTACTTCCACAAGTTTTGTCCTGCTAGAAAACACTAGTGTGCTTGCATTTAAATGCACCTTTTTAATTGAAGGATGGCTCTATCAGAGACAAAATGGGGGATCTATCCGTGAGTCATTCTGTAGAAGATCTAAATTATGATTGCAGTGTAATTACTTGTATGTTGGAATGTGCAGTCTGGTTGGCTGCATGTCCACCTATATGAAGACAACATGTGGATGTCTTCATGTACCACTGCTGCTCTCCAAACTTACAGGACTTTGAGACACTTTCATACAGTGTCCCAAAGAGGATATATATGCCTCTGCAACAAGATATGCATTCCTGGCATAAACCTATATTCACCTGAGGTACCCTTGTGCTGCAATCTGCCAGAGGACAGGGCTGCCTTCCGTCACCCAACAAAGCACTAAAGCACTGTGCCATCCTCCACACCCTTCAAAGTTCCTGAGGACTTTGTAGCGATTAGGAAAGAATTACAATTCTGGGAAAGTTTTTTTTTTTTTTTTTTTTTTTTTTGTATGTACAAGGTATGATCTAATGTTATAGTTCATATGGTTGCCACAACCTTTATGCCTCCATGCCAACAGAAACTGAGAGAAAGTGAGTGCTATTTCCACCTATACTCAGCAGTGGTGAGGTCCATCTGCAGTGCCCAGTCCAGATCGGGGCTCACTAGTATATGACAGGGACATACTGGAGTGAGTTCACTGAAAGACCTCAAAAATAATTATGGGACTAGAGTTCCTTTCATGTGAGAGTGGCTGAGACAGCTTAAGAAAAGGCTCAGGGGGGATCTTATCAATGTGTGTAAATATCTGATAAGAGGGAATAAAGAAGAGTGAGCCAGACTCTTAGTGGTGCCCAGTGACAGGACAAGAGGTAACAGGCACCATCTGAAATACAGGGAATTCCTCTTAAACATTTAAAAAGTTTTTTACTGTAAGGGTGATTGAACATGGGCATATGTTGCCCAGAGAAGTTATAGTCTTTGTTCTTGGAGATACTAAAATCCAGCTGGACACATGGGTAAAATGTTCTACTGACCCTGCTTGGAGCAGTGTGTTGGACTAGACAATCTCCATCAGTGCCTTCCCACCTCAACCATTCTGCAGTTCTCAGATTTCACTTGCACTCAGTCTGTTGCCATCATTTGATATTACAATATATGCAGGTTCAATTGTGTTTCTCACATTCCATTCTACATTTCTGTGAACAAGAATTATAATTTATATATTTTAACTGTCAAAATACCTACATAAAAAAAAGAAAAAATCAAATGTCTAGGACAGCTAGTAAATACCAGCATCTTATTATATACAAAAAAAAAAAAAAAGAAAAAAAGAAAAAGAAAAAAGAAAAGTTTAGCATTGAAAATACCTTATTCAAAAGTAAAAACATTATAACGTAAGATGAAATATTGAATTGTTTTTTTTTTTGCCATGGGAAAACAACCGGAGAACAAGACATCAGAATTAAATTACCAGGTTTCCTATTGTCCTTCCTTTTTAAATTGAAATTGTGGGATCCTTAGGGTGCTTCTTATATGATTTTACGGAGCTTAGAGTAATAGGCCCTGAGCTTGTTTAAAGATAACAGCAACTATAATAATCCAAATAAGAGAGTAATAATAGAGATGACAGATTTCATGGTGCCTTACTCTGAGAGGCACTCATTTTAACCCTTTGGTGAGTGCATAAGATGCTTTTCTGAACTTCATATTAGTTGGTAGGATAATTGCAGTGCTTTGAGTATAAACATATACTTTGTTCTGTCTTCCTTTCGTGCACATATTGCTTCCTGCTGCAGCTTCTGAGGTGAAAAACACACCCAAATGGAAGCTAGGGAAAAGAAAAGAGGAAACCAAAGTGAATCAATTATTGCCTTTAGCCTTGAGAAATTCACATATTCAACATGTAATTGTGCTTGTGCTCTGGTGGTTCAGCTCTCCTCTGCACACTGAAAATACACTCAGGAGGTGAAAGTAAATTGCCAGAACATACTAAATGAATGATCCTTCATTCCCTATGATGGACCATCATATAATCAAATAGGTATGTATTATAGAGTAGTTCGAGTAAGCACCAATGAAAAGTCCCTTTCCAAGATCTGCTGATTTTAAACAACTCATTAGTGAAAGGTTAAAAGAAGATAAGAATCACATCGCATATACGTTGCTATCATGCTGGTATCTTCAGCGGAGAGAATGGCCTTTTAATAGCTTAAGTTTTCAGTTAAAAGTATTACATCTAACAGTGGTGTTGAAAATCAAAAGTCAGAAGTGAGTTCAGAAAAGAGTGGTGAAGATATTAGGAGTGTGGGGAGCACATTTTCCTGATAAAGGTTTGAAAATTTGATTATGCGGTTAATAGAATCAGTGAGGTCTTGCAAGAAATGTAGTTGTGGTCAAAGGGATTCAGTGAGTAAATTCACCAGGAAGGGAGCTTTTCAGTCACGTTTTGAAAAAATCAAAGGATTCATCAGCCAGCTGCTCAGAGCAAAATTCAATTTACATTGATAAATAGCTTGTGCAGGTACAGAAGGGCATTTCTAGAGTAATGAGGTAAAACTATTAACGGAGGATGTTTTGGAAAAATGTCCTGACAGCAAATACAAAGCAGTCTCACAGGAAAAGCAGTGAAACTCTGCTGCCTGGGAAGTTTATGCTGCAACTGGACAGAGAGCTAGAAATCTTTGATAGAGCACTCTGTTTCAATTAGAGAGATGAGCCAGAAGAGCTTCTAGCCTTTCCCATCTTTGTGTTTTACGAGTACAGGTGTTACAGGCATGCAAAGTAGCATATCTTAATTGTCATCTCCAAATCAGACCAGTTCCACTTGTGTTTGGTTTAGCATACTGTATTTTGATGAAGTTTTCATCTGATTTCCCTTAAGGACAGCAGCAGCATTTCCATTCATTCAAGAAATCGAGTTCTTATGCTATTTCATTTACTATGGGTGTAGAGAATTTAAAGTGTGAATTAAAACAATGGAAAAGCCTTTATAACATGAGGTAAATAGTCACAGGAGAGCAAACCTAGAACTTTGACAGTACAAATAGCTGTTGACTGCCACAGCTTTACTTATACACTGGTAAACTTCACTCTGGGAAGAGAAAGCTGCACAAAGAGCTGCTGGAGCCTATGGACTTCAAAGTGAGTAACATGGAAGTGCAAATCAATAGAGTAACCACATGAAACTTTTCAAAGGTATTTGATGCCTTCATATGTTCATTTAAAAAATTACCTTGCAAATTCCCACTAATACTATCTTTCCTGAACTCTCTAGTTATTTCCTGAAAAAAAAAAACAAAAAACAAACAAACAAACAAACAAAAAACTAAACAAACAAACAAACAAACAAAAAACAAAAAAAAGCCTCATACAGAATTGTTCTTATAACACTGAGATTTTGTCAGAATATACTTGGAGAATATGAAGTTTCATTTGAGATTTTTTTTCAGTACAGTGTTTCCCATGGAAAAAAAAGTTGCAAAACTTCTCTCATGCACTTATTGCCTAAGTTCTTCTAAAGCAGTCCTGCAGAAGCACTACTGGGAGGGTGTCCACAGGAGGAGACTCAATGCAGGTATCATCTGTAACTTTTTTTTTCTTTTTTTTTTTAGTAATGTACTCTTTTTCAAGAAATCTGCAACTTGTGTTATGTTCTGCTGTATTCTTTTCATTCATTGGTTGGAATTCTGGTTTTGTTGATCTTTTGCTTCTGCTAGTAATATTGTGTAGACATAGTGCTCTTGAGATTGGACGCCAACTAGTGTTTGTTTTCTAGCTATGTGCATGGTTAAAAGTTGAAAATACTGTTGTTTTACACTAATCAGTAATAATGAGACACAATTTACTGAAATAGTAATGCTTTTATGTAGTTTAGAACTTGAATTTTGTAGTGAAATTATTTGAAGAAAAATATTTCCGATTTTTATTACTGAATAATTATTTTCTGTGATATACTAGCTGTTATACAGTCATAATACAATCACTTGACAGTTCTGATATGTAAGATACTTTAGCAAAATAACTTTACTATTTCTGAAATGACCATATTGTATATCATATTGTGACTTAAAAACTACTTTAAAGAAGCATCATGCAAATGCTGCTGAAATCCTGTAAGGCTCCAATGACTTTAATGAACTTTTAATATGGCTCAAATTTTCTAATGTTAATGTCTCAGGAAAAGTACTGTAATAAGGCTGCTCTAATAGCATTCTTTAAACTGATAAAATGCAAGATTTTAAAAAGTTTTTTAATACTTCTGATAAAATATATTTCACAATGTGGTCATACCGTTTTAAGTAACAAAAATAATTGTTTTAAAGTAGTGATTCCATAAATATGTTCTGTACTGTTCTAAATGTTTGAAAAATACAAATGAATATATATTTTTTCTAAAGTTGTGAACTAAGAATACACTTTCATCTTCATTTTGTCATGTAGAGACACTTGCATTTTTATGTATCCAATACCCTTGTTAATGCAGACATTGTCCCTTTATTTAATTAGAACAAAACACAGAAATCTTATTTAAAAATGTTTATTGTAAAAAAGTGGCTAGAAAAAAAAAACATAAATTTCACTTCACACTTTCTTCAAGTTATCTATAAATGCTGCTATAGGCAACAATTCACTTTCATTCATAACACATTCGGTCATATAAAAATAAAAATATTTACATTATGTCCACATACTTTACAAAATCATCAATAAAAAAAGGCACTTGGAGGGGTAATGCTGAAAATATTGCATTTCCTTTGTGCATTTAAAAAAATAATTGTCAAACTCCCATGAGCCCCCTCTCTTGCACTTATTCCCGTTTTTTAAAAAAATTAAAGTTTAGAGGAACTATTCCATATTAAAGATGGTCAGGCATGCACCAGGAATGTTTGAAGCTACAGTATTTTTTTAAAAAGGCACATGCAATTAATTTGTGGCTTTCAATTTTTCATACATTCTCTTACATGTTTTCTTTTTCCTCTCTTAATTATGCAGTTTTAAAGCATTTCAGATCATTAATGAAGGCCTTGGCTTTTAATAAAATAAAGTTAAAAAAAAAGAACACAGCAATGAATAATATTAAACATTTACTAAGGTAAACTTGGAATACTTTTTAAGGCACCTGAGATAAATGGTGTCTAGCAAAATTCACTTGGGTAGTATTTTTATCAAAAGTTCCACTTAAAATACTGTTTCTTTGGTTGAAATGGCTTGGCAGGAATGTATTAGTAACTTTGCAGCCTTTTCTGAGCAAGAAAAGACTACATGCATTTGGCTTCATCTCTAAAGAAAGCTGATAATGCTTTTTCCTTTAGATCTACTTGAAATGTCATGCATCGTGTCTTTCCCCATATATCAGAGTTCACACTTAAGAATGTGAATGTGTGACTGAACAGAACTACTTAAAGCTCATTTCTACTGACATTCTAAGTTCTCTCACTATTTTGTTTATTTGCTTGCTTTGCTTTTTTGTGAGTGTTATTTTTTTGGTGTTTTATTTTTTTATTATTTTTTTTTGGCTGAAAAGTAGAAGAGAAAATGCCTTTGGATTTCCACTTATCATTTGGAACAGGAGTGGAGAAATGCATTGAGTCCAGGTAAACATTGACTGCATGACTCAGTGTGCTACACAGCAGCCAGATTCCTCGTGTTTGTGCAGAAGAGACATTCTGGAGAAAGTTTTGGAGCAATTTTTGCACTGGTATTTCTTCACATCCGAGTGGGTCTGCAGATGAGCCCTCAGATTGGATCTGTCTGCAAAAGCCCTGTTGCAGTGAGGACAGGAAAACGGCTTCTCTCCTAAAAAGGAAACATTAAGTAAAAATACAAATAAAGCTTTAAAAAAGAAATACATGTTTAGGATAGATAAAACTCACTTTTATCCTAAGAAACAACCAGACAGAAATGATTTCTTATCATAAAAAACATGTGTAATAAAAAGTTAGTCAGGCCACAGACACAACAGCTTTCAGCACTGTTGACTGTACTTGCAGAACTCAGGCTTTCAGAATACGCTGCTGAGCGCAGTCTCCAAAGACAAGCTGCTGACACCTTCTGCATCTGCAGGTGCAGGCAGTATTTCTAGGTTGGGCTCCTCCCAGCATTTTCAAATATTTTCATGGAGTCTTTTCTACTTAGCTCTGTGTGAATAACTTGGAACACAACTTTGACTGAAAAGCAGCAAACAGCTGTACAGACATTACATTGCACCCAGTGTTATACTGAAGATCATGTTTTTGCCTCAACACAAAAAAATGCTTTTGTGATGATGTGTTTCTAATTCTTAAGGACTTGAGATAGCACATGCAAAACTTGCCGTTTGCTTAAGGAGTCAATGATTAGACTCTCATGCATTGCCTTTCTGTTTTGCTACTTCAGAGTCAGCTGAAGCCTTCTTAAAGTTAGCATTTTCCAAAGCCTGAAAGTTAACATAAAATCCCTAGAGCAAAACCTTCAGCTAGTGGAAACAAGCTAAACCATCCTGGTATTATCAGAGGAGCGATGCTGATCTATGCCAGAATATGCCCCACAGTTATAAGGCCATGCTACACTTCCCTCTCACCCAGGCCCCCAAAAGGAAGAATTTGCCAATTTAATGATATATTTGAAATTGCACATATGCATTTCAAGGTCAGTCAAGAAACACTGCTGTTTTTTCTACCTGTAGAAAAATAAATCAGAAAGGCATTCTAATGAGATAGCAACAACAGCCTGCAGTTGTAATGGTTGCTCTTACCAGTGTGGGTTCTGATGTGTCCTTGAAGTAGCCAGGGTCTGGAGAAAGCCTTGCCGCAGATCTTGCAGACACAAGGTAGTGTGTGGGTCCTGATGTGCATCTTAAGCGCTCCCAGGCTGACATACTCCTTGTCACAGTACTTGCAGCTGAACGATTTCCTAGACTGGGCATCACAGTGCAGCTGCTTATGTTTGGCCAACCCAGAGAAAGTTGAATAGGTCTTGTTGCATAAACTGCACTGAAACTTTTCAGCTTCGATTGCATGGGGGTCTGAAAGCTTTGACTGGATTCTCTCTTCTTCATCGCTAATGGGACTTTCTGAACCACTGTGATCTTTGGAGGAGGTGTCAGAAGGTGGAGGTGGGCTGACTCTTCCCAAAGATGAGGGGTATCCAGAAAGTGGAGAGAGGTCATTGGGTAGTGGAGACGGTAGCAGCCCGGTTGTAGTCCACACAGTAATGGGGTTGTAAGCTACAGAGCTCAGGATCTCTGGCTGTGGTATGATAGGGACTGGGTAGCTTTCATACAGGTATGGGGATATAATCACTGAAGAAAGAAGAAAATATTAAGGTAAGAGAACTGAAAAGTATTTCGGAAGGTAGCAAAATTAACACTTTGGGGATTAAAAAAGTGCATAAATTAAATACTCATTATGGTCATCTGAATATAGGGAGGACTAAGGAAATACTATTTGATACATACATACTGATGGGTAGAGAAGTATAATAGTTTGAATTGCAGTTTGAGAGTCTCTTCAAGGCAGCATGCTCTTTCTAAACTTATGCAGCCTGATACACTGAAGCAGTGAAACTTCCTGAAGGATTTGAATAAAAGTTTAAATTCCATTTCCAACAGATGTAGAACAGGAAAACTCCAAATCCTCTTTTAATAACTGAGTTCAAGTGGATGAGCAAACTTCGTGATTCATTCTTAGCAGCACTGACATATTTCTCAGAACTCCCACATTGTAAGCAAAAGATAAAAGAGCTAGCAGTGAACTAACCCATTCTCCAAAGCCTGCAAAAGCAATCCCACCCCTCCTCTTTACCACCCTGCCATAAACACAACCTCAGAAGCAACGCAGTGGCCGTTGATCTTGTTTTGTTACCTGTATGAGTGTCCAGTTCGCTGTAATTTGGCTTCTTGGATGAATTGAAATGCTTTTTGACCAGGAAGGAGCGTGGCATTTTGAATGCAGGGTTTCTCCTTCTTCCAGAGCCTCCTTTCAGGTTCGTGTTACGGTGCCCGGCTGGTGTGCAGCACGCACGCACGCTATCACTGCTGGTGCATCGGTCCCTATCGCATTGTCTGCCCCACGCCGTCCATGCAGTCTGCTTGTGTAGTGGCAGTGCAGAGGCGCCTTGAAAAGTGCTGTAAATACCCACAAGTCAGGTGCAGGGGGGAAGGGTTTTCTGCTCCTCCAATCACTTCTGGATGTTCTCAAGCACTTTTCCAAACAGCCTGTTTTTCTGGGAGGGCTGCTCGCAGGACGGATCCAATCCCTGCTCGGAGGGTTTGCTTCAGGTTTCAGCTCCTCCCGCTGGAGACAGCTGTGAACAGAGGAGCAGTCTGTTGTCAGAGCACATTATCCTGCTGCAAAGTGTACATTCCTCTTCAGAATTTCTGTCTAGAAAAAACATGTCGCTCAAAGTGCCTTTATAATTTTTTTTTTTAAAAAAGTCCAGTTTATTATTTTTTTTTTTTTTTTTTTTTTTTTTTTTTTTTACGTTTATCTGGTGTGTAAAAATTTATCTGTCTGGTTTCCAGATGCTTGATATAAGAATTACAATGGAACAAACTGTTCATTATGGGCAGAAGGGGGGGGGGGGGGGGGGGCAATAAAAAAAAAAAAACAACCCGGCAGAGCTAATGGAAGGTTTTGAACAGACTGTGTGCCTGCTCTGTTTGGGAGCTGCCTTTGAAAAATTGCGTTCAGGAAATGCTGGAGACTAGCAGCATGCCTCCCTAACCTGGCCCTTCCAGGCAGAAGGGCCAGCAAGATACTTCAAATGAGTCAAAGCAGAAGGAGCAGCCCATGAAAAGGCAACACATTTCAAAGCTGTGTGATAGGTTTTATATGTTACACATGCATACTGCTTCAGACTGTTCATATGAAGGATACTTTCATTTTTTACTTTAAAAATCTGCAGAATGCAAAACCTCGACCTTTCCTTCCTTGGGAGTAGTTATGTCACTCTTTTGCCTATCCTCTTAGAGCATTGCCAAGGAAATTTTCCTAATTATCCAAAGCAGTTAAAAGATGCACAGATAAGCAAAATCCCCAAAATTATAGACTGGGTAATTTAAATGTCTCTTAAATGTACTTCTCCATTAGTATATTTAGGACCTCTTGATTTCCTATGAAGGTATAATCTGAGTTATGTATTTCATTTAGGATGAAAGTCTCTCAAATGTGCCATAGAATTTTCTGGTTATCTAGATTGGTTTTGAGAAGACATTTAGTCACAGATATGTTTTTTTTTAATTTTAAAACATTTGCATTTTGAAAATGTGGACGGCTGAACACTGGCAGACTTGTAACACAGACCACACTCTGACTGAGTCCTGCTCTGTCCTCCCCACCCCTCTCTCCCCCTTTGTGTCTTAAATCCACCTGCCTGGGCACATACTGGTATGCCGTGTCGGCGTGCCGCTAGGGCTCTGTCCTTTTGGGAGGGGTGTTGCACGGAGACCACCTCAGCCCCCTCTGTGTCTTTTCATTTTTTTTTTTTTTTTTTTTTTTCAGCAGGTGTTGGAATAGAGATGTGAAAAAAAAAATCTCTCTGGTTCTGTTAAGACACATAAGAGCAAAGTGCTTTGTCAACTGCATGACTTCTTAGTCTTTGGGATGCCAAAACAAGTGCAGGGAAAGTTAGCCATTTTCAAGACCTGATTAAAAAGATTCTGCTGTTCAGTGTCTAGTTCTGGTGTGTGACAGTGAAAGGTGTCACATGGATTTCCACGCTGCAGGGAACACACCCAGACTAGCAAAGGAAAGGGAAAGTGGCAATGAAAGGGACTTCCAAGTTACTTGCTTTATAGCTGGGGTGGAGGAAGAAATGCAGCTCTTCACAGCACAGAAAGCAATGCTGGCCAAAACACAAGCTGTTGCTTTCCTCCCCTCTACAGGACTGAAAAAATCTACAACACATTTTTGAAAGGGGCATTTGTGGCACCGGTCCCCTCTCAGCTCTTCCATCTGAGAAGTCCCCTTCCCCTGCCAGCTCTGGGAAAGCATTGCATTTCAGGATGTGAGGCATTAGTCTGTATCTAAATAGTCTGTTACATGAGCTGTGATTCAGACCTTGAGCTGGTTTAAGTTTGTGTGTTGAAATGAATGGAGCCATGCAGATTTTCACTGGCTCGAGATCTGTTCCTTTGTATATTTGTTAAAAGTAAAGGGTCTGATTCACCAGTGAGGTACTCCCTCTCAGGGCATTTTCACCAGCATAACACTGGAGTGATGCAGTTTAAATTAATTGCACTTATATAAATCACAGAAGCATAAGCAGTTAGCCCACTGGCTGAGCTGATTGAAGGATGTTAGGAATTGGATAGAAGGCATGTTATTACACGGTTCTGAAAGGATATTAGCAGTACATACTACCTGAGTGAGGTCTGCTGTCAAAAAAAGGGAGAGTCTGCGTGAGGGGTGGGTGAGTCAGAGTAAACAGGTGTTCTGGGTGTTTACGGCAAATGTGGATGAGAGGGCACTCGCCGACGTGCAGCATCCATCCCTGAGCAAGAAAGGAAACACAAAGGTCGAACACAGAGGGTGAGTGGGAGGGTTCCCCTCAGCCAGGGAGCCAGGAAGGCGCGGGGCTGGTGGAGGGCAGTGGGTGCTCCCGATGGCTCCTGCCGCCTGCAGGCAAAGCCTTGTGTCCACCTCGAAAAAGTCAGGCTGAGTGCTTTCCCCTGCGCATTTTACAATTAGTTGGTCTTTCTGGGCTTCTTTAGGTTGACACTTTGAAAGCTGGTGTAAAGCTGTTTTGCTGATGCCACTGTACTGCTAATTGCTGCTCTGTGAAGCGGGTGAGAAGTGACCTGAGCACATCCGCTGCCTGAAAGCTTGGTATGTGCTTTGCTCCGACAGCATGGCTATGCCCAAATATTCAACCATGTAGCAGATTATTATTTTATTACTTTTTTTTAATAAATAAATAAATAAAAGACCAGGACACTTGTTTATGTGTCTAAATAACAACCTGTGAGCCTCAGTTTCTGACAGCTCCACCAAATCCCTTTCCTGTCAGGCTTTTTGAGAGAGACAGCAACTTTTGTTACACAGTTTTCTGGAAATGGAAGGGTACCAGAACTGTGTTTGTTATCAAAGAGGGAAGAAGGACCCAAGCTAAGCCATTACAAGCTCAGTTTTTATCATTAAAAAGTTTATGTCCTTAACTAGCATCAATTAATAGCCAAGATCATGGATCAGAAAATAGTAAATATCTGGATAAGTCACAGCAGAATCACAGAAAGTAGTTTTAGAATGTTAAATGAGTTATGCTGGAACACTGTTCCTAGAGCAGATTACATTGTCTGGCAGCAGACACAGCAGTGTTGAGCACGTGTTGCCTGGGCCTGCCATGGAGCCCATGGAAGGCAGTGCAGCAAGGAGGCACCCCCAGGAGGCACTGAGCTCAGTGGAGCATACCAAAAATAGCTATGGAGGGTTATTGATGCAGGTGACCACTTCATCCCAGGAGGGGCAAAAGCAGAAGTAACTCACGCTTATGGTGTAGCTCTTTCAATTTATAAGCTTCCTACAAATCAGAGGAAAGGATGAAATGGTTATTATGGAGAAAGAAGAATGAAAAGGAGATCAGTTTTCAATAGCCAATACTATGTGGAATATATTGGCTATTCTTCAGTCTTATTCTGTGCTTTCATATTTCTCCCTTAGTGACAGCTGGTATATCCTGGAAAAGTAAAGCAGAGGTGTAACTTGGAGGCAGTAAATGTTTAGTAGACCCAAAAGGTGAGGAGTACCTCAGCTGTAATTATGTTAAATGGCTGAGAGGGATAAGCCTGAAATTAACAGAGTAGAGAGAAACTATTAGGGAATGGTATTCCTTCCCATTGCACCGACACATTTACCTTGGTAAATTTTTTGAAACACATTTTTAGGAAACCTTTTTTTTTTTTTTTCATGTTTTACTTCCACTTTACAAATTCTGACCAGAACTATGGCTATTATCAGAAATGGCAGCAACTTTAGCAACTGGTATGAAATTATTTGGAACTCCAGCCTTGTATGCTTACAGTTCAATGAGTCAGAAGAAATCTCTGCATTTTGGAAAGCTTTTTGAATTAAAGTTAAAATTCTTCACATTTTGAAGGTTTCACAACAATTAACACACTTTTTTTTTTTTCTTTATTATTATTATTTTTTTCTAAAATCAGTAGCCTTAAGTCAGAATTATCAAGTTCAGTTATGTAATAAGATCTAAACTCCTGAGATTCAGTGAGATTAAAAACCAAATTTGCTTTTAGGACATGTTATAGAACTGTGTTCCTCTGCGTTTTGGTTTATTCAGGTTTGTAATTCCAGTTTAAGCCTATTAAAGAAACGATTATTGAACCACAAAATTCGCATTCAGTCTCAACTTTCAAAGTTTGAATTCAAAGTCAAAAGCTTTGAAGAGGGTGCCTTAGAGGTCTAAGCCCATCTGCAATGTTTTCTTTTTTTCTTTCCTTATATATTTATATACATATATAAAGAATGTTAATTGTGAGGAAACTTACCTTTATTAATAAGATGCAAAATGGTCCCTTTTGGACCAAGTAGTTCAAGCACGGCCAGCTTCTGTGTGCTTTCCTTCACACCTGTGGAACTTCACTGACTTAAGAGGGTTCAATTTAGAGTCAATTTAGCTCATAATGAAGGAACCTGGTCACAGTTCAATTTTCCTACATTGTTTCTACATGAAGATATTTTAACAATGGGCCAAATTCCCCTGTCATTTCCATCTGTAGTATCTCCACCAGCTACAGCTGAACTATTTCAGATTTACTCAAGCAGAACTGAGATGTGATTCTAGTCCAATAAATAGAGCTCTGTTTATGTAGTACTGTGACAAGTATTCGTTAAACGAAAGCATGTTACGTCCCCGCTAAACTATTGCGCTCCGAAAAGGGATGCTTCTGCATCCCACTCTGAAAACTAAAATACTTTGCATTTTTACTGACCTTCCAGTGTGCCACTGGAATAATTCAGGCGAGGAACAAGGTATGTGAGGCAGGGAGTGAGCTGGGTGCCGAGCGAGCTTTGTGCGGGGGGAAGGAGCCATCTGCTGGGCGCCGCCGCCGGGACGGGCACTGCGCGCTCCCGGGCCAGAGCCGTGCCCGCCGCCCCACCGTGCGGCCGCCGAGCGAAGTGGGCACTTCGAATACGCCAGGGATCACTTCCTGGTGATCTGGTAACCCCGATTTATCATGGTTTGGGGATTTCGATCTTTTTTTTTTTTTTTTTTTTTTTTTTTTATTTGTCACTATTGCTTGTTGCCTACCTCAAAGTGAGACGCAAAATCTCATTCAAGACTCCCTCTGCGGTTTGCGTGACTGTGTGTACATGTATGACTGACGCACATACATTTGTCATGTATTTTACATGTGCACATACATTTACATATGTACATATGCTTGTATTTGTACATTTTCTTACTTATAATTGTGAGACTATTTCAAACATGGACACTTCAATGACATTACAAGTATTTGTGGAAGACAATATATTCTTATCCATATTTTGAAAATTACTAAATGAAGCATGAAGAGATTGATATTTTCAAAAGCTTAATTCTTAAATCTATTTTTAACTACCCCTTGCTGTAGCCTCCTCTCCAACAGCTTATGCTCCTCTCTCCAAATACTGCACAACATGGTGTATCATTTCCTTTTGCAGCAAATATTACAGCATTTATTTAAAGATAAAATAATAAAGGATCACACACACTTATAATATGTATAATTTTTATTATTATTTTATCACTTACACTGAGGATATGACCTTTATCCACAATCCACTGCAGTGTCATAGTTTTTCAAATACAATAAAACTCTTTCCTTTTTTTTTGTTCTCTGCTTGTCCCTTTACTCTAGTTGGTGGACTACAGTGCTTGTATTTGGCCATCTATGTTTTGCCTAGGTGTCAGTTATTATGTTCATACCAAATACTTCATACAATGATTGAAGTGTTTTTTTCTTGTCTTCCTAGAGACACTTATTGTCCTCTCCCATCCTACCTTTCTGACTACATCATCAGGTTCCCCACAAACTTATTTTGTGATTGACTGTCCTTGAGGTAGTTGCTGCCTGCCAGAAACCGCAAACATAAGATTCATCTTTATATACTCTGATGTTAAATTGGCTGGGTCGATACGAACATGTTCTCACCTTTGGACTGGGTTTAAATGTCTACATGACACCTCCTCTTCTTGGTCACTCTTCTTCCTTACCTATCCCATCAGCTACTATGCACTCTTTTTGATTTTTTCTTTAAAAGTGCAGGAAGTTGCTTGTGGTCCAATAGGCAAAACTGGTTCACTTTCCTCCCTGCCAGCTGTAGCATGTGTTGGAAAAGACAGTAGTTGTTGACGTTCAGTTTTATGTCATGGCTGCCTGGCAGGCATGGGGCAGCATGCTGTGTTCTGGGGGACAGCAGAGATGTCTCCTCTGCTTCTCAACCATCTGTTCAGTACTCAAAAAGGCATGTGGCATATCTGCTACAGAAGGCAACTTTTCTGGGCTGTATCTTAATTTAGTGGATAAGTGACTGTTTCTTATTGTTTATTTATCAATTTCACATCTATTTGTTCAAACAAGTCAAACACCTACTTTTTTTTCTACGTCTATTTAACTCTTGGTATCTCAGTGGTATGCACTAGTTAACAGTTGGGACATTTGTCTTTGTGCACCAAAATGAGATGATGATGTCACTTCATGGAGCCAGCATCTGTATTTCAGTGTAAATTTATTGTTTTGCTGTGGCAGCAGAAGTTGAGATGTTGGGATTATTTCTGTGTTGCTTCTTTTTCTCATCCTAAGGCCTTCTGTAACCAAAGTTACTCAAAATCATTGTAATGTTATAAGGCTGGTTCTCTATCTGTACTGCCTATTCTTTATTTCCTCATTTAATATTATGCATCATGTGCACATGGAATCCCAGGCAAATGCTGTAGAAGGCTACTCTTTTAATTTCTTGGATTGCCCTCAAGAACTTGGTCTTTTCATTTCATGGGGGCTGTTCAGAAGTTCCCAGGACCCCAGAGATTTCTATTAGTGAAGCCCTGTGTTCTCCTGGGCTACAACTTTTTAGCATTCAGACTGGCACTCTGTTTCTGTCTCTGTTAAGCTTGATAAAAACATCCTGCACTACCTTCTCCTATCACCTTATATAATAACTGTTGCCAGCTGCAGGCCTGATGTCTGCAAGTCCCGTTCTGTCTTTATCTGTTATCACTGGAATAGATTTGGGGATAAGCTGATGTCTGGAGACTTTTGTTTCTGCAATGGTACCTGGCAAAAGGCACAGTACAGACTGTCAGTGGCAGGGTGATTCAGCACACCAGAACCTATTTTCGACATCACAGTCAGTGACCTTTTTAATCCCAGACAAATCAAGCAATATATCTTCAAGATTACCAAGTAGCAACTCCTTTGCTGTGCTCTGTTCCTTGATGGGAGGTTTCCCAAACATCCAAGATATTCTTGAAGGCTTTTCACCACTGGAAAAATGCTCAAGGTTGTAAAAATGAAAAGGCACAGCTGCCAACTCTGGTTTCCATAGGCATGAGGATGTCAGGGCTTTCTGCTCTCCCTGGTTCCTTCCTCAGCAGCTCGAGCAGGACCGACAGATCTCTGCATTTCAGGTTTCATACTAACTTCTGTGAGAGCCTTCAACTGATTACAGCATGTACTGGAGGAGTCAGTCTCATTACAGTATGTCTCTGTTTGTCAGCTACTACTGAAGAGAGCCTAGAGTGACTACAACCATATTCTTTCATGGTACGGACAGTCAGACATCGTATTACATTGTATTTCAACCAAACTAGTAGATCATAGAATATCCTGAGTGGAAGGGACTTATAAGGATTATAGAATCATAGATTGGTTAGATTGGAAGGGACCTTAAGGATCATCTAATTCCAACACCCCTGTCATAGGAAGGGACACCTCCCACTAGAAGGATCATTGTGTCCAACTCCTGACTCCAGACAGGGCAAACTGAGAGCTAAACCATATATCCACAAGCATTGTCCAAATAATTCTTGAACTCTGGCAGGCTCAGTGCCATGGCCTGGGAGCCTGTCCCTGTGCCCGACCACCCTCTGGTCCAGGCACCCTAACACCCAGCCTGACCCTCTCCTGTCCCAGCTCCATGCTGTGTTCTTGGGTCCTGTTGCTGTCCCCAGAGAAAGAGCTCAGCATCTGCCCCTCTGCTCCCCTTGTGAGGGAGCTGCAGGCTGCCATGAGGCCTTCCCCCAGCCTGCTCTGGGCTAAACAAACCAAGAGACTTAAGCAACTCCTCATACGTCTTACCCTCTAGACACTTAACCATCTTTGTTGCCTTCATTTGGACACATTATAATAGTTTTATGTCCTTCTTGTATTGTAGAGCCCCAAACTGCACACAGTACTCAAGATCACTTTAGTAATGTTCTCTGGCAATGGTCTTTGCCTGAACTCCTGTGCATTACAAGTGATGGTGTCTCTTTTTTTTTTTTTTTTTTTTTTTTTTTTTTCCTATGTTAACAGCCCGTGTCTGCCTGTTGGCTTCAAAACAGCTTTACTGCATATTGCAAGCACTTGGCCACACTTCTTCACTCCCATGTTGTGCTGCCTCTTGGTACTGGGGGGAGTGAGCTGCAGCTGTCTCAGCACATTGGCTGGAAATGGATCCATCATTGATCCCAAAGTCTAATTATAGCTATGGTAGTGTGGCTGATTTTAAATCAACTGATTTTTTGCTAAACTGTAACTTTCTCTTCCAAGTTCCTGAGTGTTTTCTCTGCAACAGTGGCTGTCATTGCTTATGTACTTTTCCTGCTCTTCCTCTTTAGAAGCACTTGTAAAATGATCAGTTTTTCCCTCAGTAGTCATCTCTACACTGGTATGAAGTGTACTGTGAATTAGTTGATGCACTAGTTCTTGCTCATGTTATAGTTCTTAGTCAATTACATCTTTTGGTTTAACTGCTATAAGAGAGCGGGAGATCTTTCCTGGACAGACTGCTGCTACTAGAGTTTATAGATAATTTGCAGGATAATAGCCTTGAGAAGACTGCATTTCCATAGATTAAATGTTACTACTTGAAGGAAGCTATGCCTTGAGGTTCAGCATCACAGCTGACTCATGTCTACATGTGTAAACTGTTGTTTTTTCCCCAATACATGGTGGCTACAGCTGAGCTGAAAATTGGAAACAGTCATGGAAAATGCCAAACCATGGCTAGGCCTTAGCTGGTAGGATGCTGATGCTTACATGACAAAACGGTGCCTGGGAAAAAAAACAGTGCTCACTTAAAAGGGAGCATTGTAGACATCTATATGCCTGTGCCTTGGCTCTGTTTTATCTAATAATCCAGGGATGGCCCATATTCCTGAAACTAGTCTGATTCTTCATTAAAGGAAATATTTGCAAAGATACTGAATAGTATCTTAAAAATACTATAAATCTTTTTATATATAAAAATACTATAAAGTTTATAAAATTTTAGTATAAAAATGCTATAAATCTTTTCCCTAGTGTTTCTTTTATGCTCGTCTTTCAAAAAGTTCATGTCCTCCTCCTAGGTTATATGCATTTTAATGCCTGTTAAATCCTGACATATATCTGTCCACAGGGTGAGGGGGTAGTGGAGAGGGAATGAAAAAAAAATTGTTTTACTCAAATTATGCCATAATTTTATTATGTGTAATTTCAAAATTTTCAAATCTGTCAGTGAATTTCTAAAGTCCAGGTCATAGGTTTTCCCAATGCTACCTTTGCTTTTCAAAATTTTGTGTTAACTTCATTTACTCATAATAAAGTATCCATTTCAGTTTATTTTGTAACAGTTTGGTCCTAGTCTCTTGTCCAATGCTATACTCCTGTCCTCTTAGCCATGTAGTTATAAAAGCTCTAGGTACTTAGAAAATGACTAAAAGAAGATTTAGATATTCATAACATCTGGGAAACAACTACTTCTGATCTCCAATATCTCACTGTTCTCCATTGCAGACAAAACAGATGAAAATGTTGAGTCCCATATTACAACCATCACCATGAAGAAGAATGAGTAATCATTATGAGCAGCTGATATCTTCTGAAGTGGAAGTAATAAAACCTTAGAAGAGGAGGTGATCTAATACAAAATTAAGAAAAAATTGCATTCTGTGACTGATCCTAATTTAATAAACCAAACAAAACAAAATGGGGATGCTGATAGCCTACATTTCAAATGGAGATATGTTTGAACTTCAGAAGATTCATATCCTTAAAAGTCTAAAGATTACCTTACATCCTTTTCACTCAAGATAGGGCAGGAGTCCAGACAGTAGAATTCCAAGATGAAAGGTAACTTTGTGGTTACTGCTTGAATCACTCCATTCTTAGAAATGTGTTGAAATCCCAGTTCTGCAGCAGATTACTTCTGCTAGTGCTTCAGCTGCTGTTTCCCATTTGTAAAATGGGGCTTATGGCATTTCTCTATCTTCTGAGAAGGTCTCAGAACTACTGCACAGAGGATATTAAAGAGGAGATTAGCAGTGTGTTGGACTGAATTGAAGTCTGGAACAAAATTCTGAAATGGAAGACAGGGAAGCAGAGGGAGGACAAGGAGGCAGATGCAGCTGGAACATATGTCCTGGAAATTCCTTCAAGGCTGCATCATTTCCCACTGCAGAAGCAGAAGGTAGTGCCACATTGCCATGTGCTTGTCCTTTCTCTCAGCTCAGCCATTCTGCACTTTTGAGCACATGTCCTTACCAATTTGTAGAATAATCCTTTGAAGTATCATTTTGAGAGATTTTATGCTGCACCAAAAAGAAATCTGAAGCTGAAACTGAGGCTTTTTGTTAATTTGCTTCATGTTAAAAGATACTAATGATTTACTCTTGTCATGGGATATTGTGTAATTCATAAGCTGAAGCAAATATGAAATGCTTTGCTGAAATGTTAAACATCTACAAATAAAATGTCCACTGCAAAATCCAGCTTAGAGAATTTACAGAACACAGAATATAAAAGAGAGACACCTTCGGGGCCTTTAAGAAAATTGTTTTTCACTTTTTTTCTTTATTGCATTTTTCTTTCCTCACCAATTACTTTTAATAAATCAGTCAATATTTGTGTGGGTGATAGCACTGACTTTACTAGCTGCTCAAAATTGCTTATTTCAGGCAATTACCTACTCTGAATTTGCGTAATTCCCTGTTTATTTATGTCAATAGAGAGTAGATTGCTCTTATTTGACACTCAGGCTTTTTCAGTGACATGAACAGGCTGCAGAGGCTGCTCCTGTGGGAGGTGCAAGGTAACTTTGCCTGAAGTTTGATTTGGTCTGTACCCCCTTCAGCAGTGACTGCCAAATTACCTACGTTCCACATGCTGTTTTTTCTCACTTGTTCAGTTTTTCCTTATGGAATGAACTGAGGTACCCAAAAATAACCTTGAGGTCTAAAGCAGTTAAAAAGGAAAAAAAAAAAACCAAAACAACAACAAACCAACCAAAACAAACATAGGATTAAAAACAAAACAAAACAAACTAATACCAAAAACAGCTTTAAAGCCTTCTAAAAGTCAGACTGAAAGGTATAACATATAAAGCAAACATTTGTTGTTCTTTGGAGCTCCTAGCTACTACAAGGGTTTGATGTGCAGATCAGATTTTGCTTAGGTTTATTGTTTGTGGACTGCTTAGTTCCCCATGTAGCCTTTTTGTTGGGGATTCTCTGTTAAATGTATAATGGTAAGAAGTTTCATGTAGGGGAGTCAGAAGAAAAGAAGGCAAGCATATCTGTGAGAAGAAAGAATGAGTGAACCAAGTAAATGTCAGATTGATCTCTCAGAACATGAACAGTCTCTTTCAGGTGGCAGAGAAGCCCTTTTAATTCTACTTTACTGATCTCTAAGTGTCAGCATAGCGCTGTGGTACCTAAAGGGACTATTTGCCTCCTGAATTGCTTTAGGAGCCCTGTCTCAGTTTCTTCAGATTCTCCCTCAGAATCATATATTTTTTTAAAGAATCATTTTTATTTAACCTTCTTTTGTCAAGAATTTTCCATGGCTTCTCTACCCTAAACCTTCATAAACTTTTAAATACATTTCCTTGATTCTTTACATTCTTTTTCTTCAAAGATTGCTAACAGGTTTTCATGTATGAAGAAGGTGATGAATGTTCAGCACTGTCTAAATCAGTAAAACCTTTCTTGAGGATTTCAGTGAGCTTCTTCTGCCAAAGTATACAGGTATTTCTGCAAAGTGATGGGAGGGCAAATGCAGCAGAACAGTTTAGGGCTGTTTTGCAGATGCCTGGCAATAATGCCAAATATGTGCAGTAAATGACTAAATCTGGCATTTCTGAGAACTATGGTGCATTGCCGTGCCAGCACAGCACAGCTGATGTGCATGTGCACTGCAAAAACATCCAGGATTGTCAGATGAATTGTGCAATTTATCCTTCACCAGCTTGGAGGTCACTGATTAAGTGTGAAGTCCTCAGGTTTCACCCAGGCAGAGCTTCCTTTTGAGAGAAGAAATTGTATCTGAGAGGAGATGCAACATCTGGTAGGCAGGGCTGGAAAGTCAGCTACCTCCATTTTAGTGATGGAGTACTGAGGCACAGGAGAGATAAAAGACACACGCAGAGCCATAAAAAAAAAAAAAATGCTGTGTAGAAGTGTAGAAGTGGAACAAGTCTATTGAGAACAAGAACAATTATGGAATAATCCTTCCTTCTCTCAGCATCAATTTTGAGCCATCACTGAAAGAAGGAGATTCCATTAACAGGCACTTGGATTGTGAGCAAGAGAAAAGCCCCAAAGCATAAAGGCTAGAGAGATGAGCAGTGACTGAATAACATGTTTTGCTGTGTTCTGCCATGGAACCACTTGATTAAGTTATTTCTCCAGTTACATGCTGTGTCAGCTGAAGTTATACCTCACGTCTCGTTAAAATCTAGAGAAGCAAGCTACCTGGAGAATTTGAGTAACATTTGAGAAGACATAATAATGCAAAAGATCAAGGGGATTCACTGCTAAGTACTGTCAGGGATGTTAACAAAATTACCAGTGAAGAAGAAAAAATGATTCGATGATGAATAATCATGTACTGTATCAGGTAAGTCAAGCCATTGTCTCTGCAGTAATTAACTATTCCAATGATATGGGCTGGCAATGTAATGAGAAAGCAGCAGTGAACATGCACTAATTACATTTGCTTTCAAATTCAACAGAAGCTGAACAGCTGTTTGGTGCAGTAGGTAAATTAAGTGTACTAGTCAGATCCAATTTTGGACTGAATCCTTGATGTCACTCAATGATTAATGTGTAGGCTGAATGTTTAAGGGCATGATTCAGTTAAAAAAAAAAAAAAAAAAAAAAAAAAAAGTTACTCTGGGTCTTATTACCTCTTGCTGCCTTGATCACACCTTCCCTCCATAAAAGTGCATTTTTGTGTGTGGGTAGAGGAGGAAGCAGCTGAGGAAAGCAGCTTCTGTTGTGCTCATTGCAAAATTTTCTTGTCAGATATTTGGTTGTGTGGAACAGAAGGATAGAAAAGGATTCGTCTTCTCCTCCTGAGAAAACAGCTGCTAGGACAGTTTGTAAGGCTTACAGTTGTAGCCTATGCCCGGCATCTACTGGATTGGAGGTAAACTAGGGCATTCATCAGAGGAAAGAGCTGTCCCACCTCATTGGATCACTTTAAGAAAGATTTCAAGCCATAAAGGAAAATTTATAGCTTAACTTTGTTATGACTACACATGAACTCCTCAGGGAGTCACTGTGTGGCTTCATGACTGCACTATTGCATCTTCCTAGTTTTTCTATTTCACAGCTAGCACCTATAATAAGGACTGGAACCTGGGGCTGGTGTGATACATTATAACAATACAAACTTTTAATGCTGTGTTCTTGCTCTCTTTCTGACATACACATTCTGTACATTCTGGTATTGCATTGCCTTCTTCTCCACAAAAAATCCCGATCTTGAAGTATGGGGTGGAATGGGTTGGCACTGAAGAATTTGATGAAGAATTACCATAGCTTCTTCTTCTCCATGTAAACTTTGATAAGGCAGTCAGAAATCAAGAGAAAACACATTTACTCTCATCCAAGTGTCCTGTCCTATAGAAACAACCAGGATTCACTTATTTAAGCTCTTTGCTTATTTAAATTCAGGTTCTCATAATATGTAAGGGCTGTTTTGCTTCTTCAATCTTTTTGAAACTCAAATCTATAGGAAAAAGCTAAGTTTAATAAACAGGATAATGTATTATTATAGTATTTTCCTGGTGAGTGACAAGTGGCAAGTTGCATTTTAAAATCTGAACTTTAGGTCCTTGTCTTTCCATGCCTCAAGTAGCCAGTCCATTTCTTTTATCAATTTACTTCTAACATGGCTGAGTTCTGTTAGACATAGTGGTAGACTACCTTTGATGGCTTAAAGTATTATATTTAAAAGGAAATAAAAATCTGTTAGTTTGGTCAGTGATGTTTTTGAAAATGAATTAGTCTTTCAGTGAAATTCCTCTCCTCAGCATGGGGAATATGTAAGGAGTTAGGTTCAGTTTTCATGCTGGGATACCATTTCCCTCATATCTCATCAGCAGTCCTGTTGTGAAGCAAGGCTTTGCTGACTTTGATTTAGATAAATGTGTTAGCTGCATACAGATGAAAATTAGTTTTAAGATTATTAATGAGACTACAAAGACAGAATCATGGCAGTGAAAGACAGAAAACAGCTTGTCATCTCCCTTTCCATGAAAGATTGTATGGTTTTCAGAAATGAAGCAACTTGGGTGAGCCATATAATCCATATCCACAGGGTCTAATGTAAATTTATGGTCTCTAAGATCTTTCTAAATGCAAATACTAGTGCTAGAACCAGTACTTCTCTAAATAATCAGATACTGGCAATTTCAGCATAGGCTGAAATAGACTTAGCTAAAACACTTTCAGTGGAACACTTTTAAACTAAGGTTGCTGGGGGAGGGGAAAGTCAACACATCCTTCTTCTCCCAGTTTGATGCCAGTATCTGTGGTAGATGGCCCGAGCCTGGAGAAGGGTCATGGGTTGGCAGGAGAGCACCTGAAGAGCAGCACAAAGGGATTCCAGCCACTCCAGCCAGTAAGCCAGCTTTATCAGGGGCCCAACTCAAATGTTTCTATGTTAATGCTGTAGCATGGGGAATAAACAAGAGGAGTTAGAGATGTTCATACACCTGAAGGGCTATGGCCTCATTGACATTGCGTAGATGTTAGGGGATGGCTCCCATGGCTGGTGCAGTGGAATGGAAGGATACAGGCCCTTTAGGAAGGACATGAAGGGAGGTGAGGAGGGGGCATTGCCCTCTATGTCAATGAGCAGCTGGAGTGCATGGAACTCTGCCTGGGGCTGGATGAAGACATTTCTGAGAGAAAGCTGATGGGTCAGGAATAAAGGGAGGGCAGTGACAGTAGACATAGTGAGTGTCTGCTACAGGCCACCTGATCAGGAAGACCAAGCAGGTCTTTATTTCTTTATAGACAGATAGAAGCAGCCTCACATTCACAAGCCCTGGTCTTCATGAGGGACTTCAACCACCCCAATATCTGTTGAAGGGACAGCACAGCAGGGCGTATAGGCAATGCAGGAGTTTCCTAGAATGTATTGATGATTAATTCCTTCTCCAAGTGATAGAGGATACAATGAGGAGAGGTGTTATGCTGGACCTTATTCTCACCAACAGATGGTGGCTGGTGGGTGGTGTGAAGGTGCAGTTTAGGATCCTGAGGGCAGTGAGGAAGGGAGCACAGGAAGCTCTCTACCCTGGACTTCAGGAGAGACAGCTTCAGCCACCTCAGGGATCTGCATAGTAGAGTACCATGGGATAAAGCCCTAGAGGGAAGAGGGGCCTAAGAAAGATGGTTAATATTCAAGGATCACTTCCTCCAAGCTCAGGAGTAATGCATCCCAACAAAGAGGATGTCAGGCAAGAAAGCCAAGAGGCCTGCATGGATAAACAAAGAGCTCATGGACAAACTCAAGCAGAAAAGGGAGGCCTACAGAGGGTGAAAGTAAGGACGGGTAACTTGAGAGAGATATAGAGACATTGTTTGAGCACTCAGGAATCAAGTTAGGAAAGCTGAAGCCCTGTTAGAATTAAATTTGTCCAGAGATATCAAGGGCAACAAGAAAGGGTTCTATAAGTAAGTAAGTGCTAAAAGGAAGACTAGGGAAATTGTGGGCCCCCTCTAGAAGGAAACGGGATACAATGTCATTCAGGATATGCAGAAAGCTGAGGTACTCACTGACATTTGTGCCTCAGTCTTCACCAGCAAGAGCTCCAGCTGCATAGCCCAAGCCCCAGAAGGCAAAGACAGGGACTGGGAGAATGAAGAACTGTTCACTGTAGGAGAAGATCAGGTATGAGACCATCTAAAGAACCTAAAGGTGTACAAGTCCATGAGACCTGATGAGATGCATTCATGGGTTCTGAGGGAACGGCAGAAGTAGTTGCTAATCCACTACCCATCTTATTTGAGAGATGATGGTAGTCTGGTGAAGTTTCCACTGACTGGAAGGGGGAAATATATAACCCCCATTTTTAAAAAGGAAAAAAAAAAAAAAGACCCTGGGAACTACAGGCCAGTCAGTCTCACGTGTGTTCAGCTCTGGGGTACCCAGCACAAGATGTATGAATATATTAAAACAAGCCCAGAGGCGGTCCCCTAAGATGATCAAAGGGCTGGAGCACCTCTCCCGTGATGAGAGGCAGAAGGAGTTGGGGTTGTTCAGCCTGGGGAAGAAAATGCAGAAAAAGAGTTCAGAGGTTATGGAGACTTGCTCATTAAACCCAATGTTGTAGTCAAGATAGGCAGTACTGAAGCAGATTGTATCCATCTGTGAAAGTAACTTGCAGTAGCTTTGCAGAGTTCCATGAAAGTTAAACTGAAGAGATATCTGCCTACAGAACTGATCACCAAGCATAATTGAACACAGCAAAAGCCAAAACAAAAACCAAAAACAAACAAACAAGCAAAACCAAAAACAACACTCCCCATAGCAACTAAAACACCCTCAAACCAACCAACAAACAAATAAACTACAACCGCAAAAGCTTAAATATAAATATATTGTGAAATATATTGTGGTGGACTTCCTCAGATGTGTTCATCTGTGGTTAAGTGTTTTGGGTGGTCAGAGAAAACAGACCTTGAGTTAAGAAGGCTCTCTGAATCTATGGTCACAATCCTCAAGCTGGGATTTCCCCCTGAAAGGCAATCTTTCTCTGAAGAAGTGTAAGAAAGTATTCAGCCAGATCTGGCCTTGCCAAAGTACATTAGTTTTGTCACTTATTATCTGTGACATAGACAAAGTTCCCTGTGACATTCCCTGTGACACAGGGAAGAATATTGGCAACACACTCTTAAGCCATGAAGAGTGCATGTGAAGGGGATGTAGGAAGACAAAAAGGTAAAAGCACCTTCTTTTGCTTCACTTGCCATTAGATCATTAATTCCATCATTCTTCATTGAATCATCTTTGTATGTTATATTTCTAGTCTGCCTTAGAACTATTTCTGTTATGTGGTTTCTCATTCCTTGTCTATTATTTTGTCTCAAAATGTTGTGAGAAAAGGGATTCACCTCAGATGGTATAAAGCATATGTATAATTCTATGTATTACTTGTCACATCATTCAATAATGAGGAAGAATAACATCTCTGTCAAAAGCAAAGGCTTTTATGGACTTCTCAGAAATCCTTCCTTTAATGTCAGCATTAATGATTAAGAGAAAAAGACTTAATTGAGATCAGGATGTAATACCCATAGCTTTGCATTAATGTGCACAGACAAGACAGAGACCAAGAGAGAAAAATTGGAATTCAAGGAGAAGAATGTAGCATCTGTAAATCACCAGAAATCCCTCTACTTAACCTCTTTCTCAAGGGCTAGTCTTTCTTACTGATGCTAATACACACTTTGTGAGGGGAAGTAGATATATAATATTGTTTAATGAACTGCTATGCAACAAACTCATGTATATATAACAAACTTTTGTATATATATAATTATACTGTCTTACTTTAACAAACTACTGACCTATTATCACCAATTTGTATAGTGTTTACCTGTTGAAATCTCATGCTCAATGTATTACTAAATCCAGCAGATCACGCTATAGATTCTCATTAACCTTGAAATTTACATAGAAATCTTGATATTTTGGTTTAAAATCCAAGGTTAAAATTAAGTTAAATGAAAAAAAAAAATGAACCCTTTTTGAATCAGTTAAATTATCCTTGTGTATAAAGGTATCCCTTTCTCTTTCCTCTCCATCAAAATTAAGCTGAAAAAAAAATCTGAAATGAACAGAAAATGGACTCTGGAAAAGATTGGATGAAACAGAACATGACAATTCAAATGGACGAGGTGGGTAAAATTATGTTGGAGGGAATTGAAATAAAATTAAAGGAAAATAGAACTCAGGGAGATAGGGGACATGAAATAGAATTATGTGAAATGAAAAATATAGACAAAAATGTAAAGGAGACAGAGTGGTATAATAAGAGAGTGATTGAAAATGGAGCAATGCAGAAGGATGTGAAAGGGAACAATGACAAAAAGTAAATGAAGGGCAAGGAGTAGGCAAAGAAATATAAAGAAGCTGATGCCTCATGGTATTAAAGTGAACAGTTTCAATCGCAACGTAAAAAAAAATCTATACATGTACACTACTGGAATAAAGTATGAAAAGGATGTTGGGGAAAAAAAGTTTGCAAAAATGAAGTTCTGATCTGTCTCATCAGACAGAGAGAGAAGGACAAGTGTAAAGAGATCAAACCGATCTCTAAGTTTCTCTTCCATTAATGTAGTTAAGAAGGGATAGGCTTATATTTGTTTACTATTTTTCAATGATCCTTGTTACTAACCATTATATGTAAAATTTTAAAAGAAAAAAAATGTATAGCATATCATATTATTAAACATTTGACTTTGTATTATTGTACCTCACCTCTTTTAAGTAATGTAAAATTAATTTTGCAGTCCAAAGGTATCCAGTCATGGATGAATTCTGAATCATGTAATTTCTATGTGAGTGTGACAACTCATTACACTTGGTCCATGCTATCTTTATCAGACACTTTTTTTTTTTTTTTTTAAATTACAATGTCACATTTAACATATATTCCCTATAGAAAAGTAACTCAGTTTGGTAGCCCTTAGTATTGGAACAAAACATCAAAAAGTTCCAAAACAAGTATACAATATTGAAGAGAATGCAGTATTTACATGATGCATGTAACATCAGCCACCTTGAATTCTTGATACTTTTGGTTTCCAGGAGACAATAAGATCAATTCTTTACATTCTAAATAGCATTTCAAAAAGAGACAATCACACTGACAAGTCACATATTTATATATACAAATGTAGACAAATATTCTGCTTTAGAAATGCTAAAAGAATGATAAATAAATAACATTTTCTAAGCTACTTAACAATATTCATATGGTTAAAATCCATAATCTGTCAAATTCATCATAAATTTTACTTTGTGCCATAGCTTACAATGTAGAGAGATGACTATAACTTGTTTGCTCACTGTCTGCCTGTCTGACTTTCTACTTTGAGATATAAACAGGTATATGTTCTGCCAGAAAAAGAAGGAAAAAAAGAAAAAAAAAAGAAATAGAAGTGTGCGTCAGCTTATATTATTTATGCAACAATGTCTGAAATTCTGAAAAAGATGTGTAGTATAATGTGCTTAGGTATACTAACACTATAACTTCTTACACTTTTAAGTTGTCAGAAATAATAATTTACAGATCAATTCCTTTGTTTAACTTCTATTTTATAATTTTTCATTTTTTCCCTGATTTTCCATTGTGCAGCACTGTAATTTAAGTTTGCTGCCAACATTTTGAGGTTTATCAGTATGTAATAGTATAAAGCAAAGTAATTCTCAAATGCTTTTTCTGTTTTAAGATTGATTGTCTTCCTTCATATGAGAGGAGAATGTAGGATTCATAGAAAAGGACCTTGTCCATTTGTGCCTTTGGAGCATAGATGCAATTTATTTTTGAGACTACGGTTTCATTGCTAATGGTGACAAGTCTGTTCCCACTGATGCTTGCTGCAAGGGGCTCTAAAATAGTTGTCATCAAAGAGCCAATTAAACTGGATTTAAGGGATTATTTGTGTTCACAGCAAAACTGGAACCTAAGATTTTATTGATCTTGTAACCAAGATGTCTGAACTGCAATATTTCTGAAAATTTCTGGTTTGAAATGCTTAAGATACTCTTACAGCTATTTCATATTTATAACACCATTAAGATGTTCCTGCCTTTCAAAAAATGCTGTTTGAAAGCTATCCCACCAATTTTGGTTTTAACAATGAATCAAAGGGATACCAAGCAATAAAATCAACAAGAATTAAAACGTGTGTAGAAACGTGATTTCATTTTTTAAAGACAATTGGATACAAAACTTGTAACTGGAGCACAAACCTATTAGTGAAAGGATGATTTACTACTTTAAAGCTCACAGTAGTTTCATCATATGACTTGAGCAGCTTCTGGCCCCTACCTAAATACTACACAGCACACCACTGTATTAAAAAAAATAAGTTTAAATGACAATGGTATAGTCTTTTCTGTGGCTCAATCAAGGTAATTCCAATGTACTTCCAAGGTAATTCCAATTTACAGTAAAAACTATTTTTTTAAAAGCTTTCTCTTCAAAGTCAGCCTTACTCTGAACTAATATAGTGTAGTAGTAAATATTAGTATGTTTAGCATGCAATCTATTAGGAAACATTCTTAATGATATTATAACATGCTAACTAGTAAATCATTGAGGAAAATATTATGTTATTTGTTTAACACTTTGAAACATCTTTTTTACTTATGTAAGCTTATAGAAGATCAAAGTGTCTTTGAAGTAAGTATATCTGCTCTTTAAAAACAGAATTTTGGTACTCTAAAGAGACAATAATCTCAAGGAAGTACTTTAAGTCTCATACTCTGGTTTACACTTGGTAATTTGGCTATTGTTTGTAAAAATAAGAATTTCTTAATCCTAGTTTTCTGTTTCTTTATTTTTCAAAGCCATTGTTCACTGACAGTCCAACAGTGATGCTAAATTAACTTAAAAAGTAAGTCAGAGGAAGAATGTCAAGGTTATTTATGAACTCTGAAGTCTTTGAAGGGCAATTTAAATTTAGAGGGAACAGAAAAACATCAAGAAGAGAAAAAGGGTTATTTCCCCAAAATTTTCTTTCTGAAAATTTTGTACAAAGCAGACTTAAATATTGCACTAGATGCATTTCATCTTATCTTCCTTTGAGCACTTGTTTTTACACTACCAGTAAATTTAGTGAAATAAAACTGGATATTTCATGAAAAGAAAATTGACCAAATCAGTGATAGATGCTAATTAATAATTAGGTTTCCAGTTCAGATTTTTCTGCCTGTTGATTCAAGGTTTCCTTCCTTCCTTCCTTCCTTCCTTCCTTCCTTCCTTCCTTCCTTCCTTCCTTCCTTCCTTCCTTCCTTCTTTCCTTTTTTTCCTTCCTTTTTTTCCTTCCTTTTTTTCCTTCCTTCCTTCCTTCCTTCCTTCCTTCCTTCCTTCCTTCCTTCCTTCCTTCCTTCCTTCCTTCCTTTCTTCCTTCTTTCCTTCCTTCCTTCCTTAATTTTTTCTAATTTAGGATGAGGTAAAAACAAAAATGGTCTAGTCTAATACAGAGATTCTTCTTAAGTTATGCCTTTGTAATTGAACATTTTTACTGATCAAAATAATATTTTAAAATCACCAACAGTATTTTGCTTTGAATGCCTGTGAATCAATGAATTAGGTTATGAAGGTTATCGGATCTTGAAACATATTTGCTATTACTATGTAAATGTGTAAGATTTCATGGTGTATGCTTAATTATATGGAAGTGAAGACTTTGGATGAGACATCACTCACCTGCAGAGTAAGGTATTTTCTTTCTGGACCTATTACCTCAATACAGAGAAACAAAGGAGGATAAACCAATTTATTTGATGTTGGTGCACACTTGATCTTTTTTTTTTTTTTTTTTTTTTTTTTTTTTTTTTTCTCCCACCTTTCTCTGCATATGAGATAGGCTGGACAGAGAGAAGATGGGAAGGGGCTTCTTGTGCCTTTCTCAATGTTGCAAAAGTACTGTGTGACTGCAAGGAGTAGGTAAATTGGGCAGCCAGGCCCTAAGGTGAGTGAGGGTTTGAACCAGGTGGGTGTGGGGCCATTACCCAGAGCAGGAGAAGTAACCGCCAGAGATAGGTGGTGGTTATGAGGGCTAAAAAGAGGCAGAGGGTTGGAAAGGGGTGAGAGGAGCCTGGGGTAGGGTTGTACTGTGAACTTTGTAGTAAAGGGATGGAGGATCTCCAGCTGAAAGGGAAGGAAGGAAATGGAGTAGCTCCTGGTCAGGAGGCTGGGAGAGTGAAGAGCGGTGGGAAGGGCTGGAAGATAGCAGCCTCTGCTGTGTGGTGCTGTATACCAACACAAGAGCATGGCTGTCACCAGAGTGTAGCTCTGTGGGTATGGCCCTGCCTATAGCCCTGTCATGACTGCTTCACACACACTTCCATCTCCCACCTCTCCCACATGAGAAGATGCAAGTCTACAGATATTGTGCGGTGCACATTTGAAATGGAAGGAGCCTGGAGCTGGATCTGGCCTGAGCACACACTGGCAGGATGAAGTAAATTTCCTCCACCCTAGGTATGTTTGTATCTCAAGGAGATACAAAATCACAAGGAGATTTTGTGATATATCTCAAAATGTATAAATCATAGATTTAAAATCAAGGTCATATTAAATTATTCTTTCATGGATGGTAGTAAATCTCCCTCCCCTCCCCCCCCCCCCAACAGTTTTCAAATACTTAAGTATTTGGGGAGTATTTTTGATAATTTTACAATTTATGTAACTTGCTGGGAGGGATGAATGGGGTGGGGTGGGGAGAACATCTGTCACTAAACCCATCTGTTTTGGCAGATGTCTGTAGCATTTTGTAGCACTTTGAGAGTGACCATTGTAGCCAAAAAGACTAAGGATTTAGCGCAGCGGTATATTTTTGGATTGCAGATACCTGATGTGGCCACAAGAGAGCACTGTAAATCCAAAGAAGACCGGTTTCAGCAAATGAAGTTCATGAGAGCTGAATGTATTGCTTTTTTCCCCACCTGCTGTCAGAAAGCTCAAGAAATGATGACTATGTTTATTGACGTTAGTACTAGACAGATAATTAATTATTTAGGGTTTTTCCTGAGAAGTGAAAAGGTCATCTTTATTACACATAGCTTTGAAAAATACCGTGATATTGCAGATCATTAAACATTAAAATGCAAGCAGTGATTGAGGTTTTCAGAGAACATATATTTGTTTTACTTGTCCTTTCAGGTTTAAAATGTCTTCATTGCTGAATAGTGTATTTTAAAAAAATATATGATTAAGAAACGCTACCTTGAAAAAGCAAAGACTGACATATTTCCCATTGTGATGGCAAGGGAGATGGGAAATGCTGGAAAAAAAGTCTATGAAAGATTATGCTGTGTTTTTTTCAACATGAGAGAGCAAGGCAGAGAGTGAGAGAGAAGAAACTTAGAAAACAAAGGGCCAAAACCAAAGAAGTGGGGAAAACGGAAATCAGGAAGTAAAAAGGAGAGTTCTTACAGCTCTCTCTGTTTGGCCTTGGGAAATCCCACACATTGCTTTTCACATGCATCTGCTGATGCTGCATGGCAAGGTTGCTAAGGGAGTCTCACCTTATTTCTCTTCTTCCTTGGATGTCATTTACAGATAAGTCATTATTTATTGTGCCACTTGAAAAAGGATTAATACCCTCTCTCCACATTGCCTTATAACCCTCTTTTCTACTTCCATGACAAAGCACAGCTGTAGGGTCCTGTCACTACCTGCAGGATGGCGTCATTCTCTTGGAGATGTACTGACCTGCCTGGCCTTGAAGCTTAGAAGCAGACATGCAGCAGGGAAAAATGGAAGCAGAGCATAGCGCTAAAAACGCATCTGATCAGAGTTTGTGTCAGAGAGGCATCAACAGTTTGGGGTGGAATAAGGTGATGTAACAAATGGATTGAAATAATAATGGAATGGAATTAAGAGAGATAAAATCATATGTATTATGTCTGCCAGGTTAATGAAGTCTATTTAAGAGGGTTAATGGAGAGACATTTCAATGAGTGCCTGCCAAATCTGACAGCTGCAGGATCTTCCTGCAGTGAATTTAGTAAATGTAAGAGTGTACAAGCAGCTTGATGCTTTTATCGCAAAACACATTAACGATACAAACTTCTGAAACTCACTAAAAATAAACAACTAAAGAGTAATGTGAATAAAAGAATGTTTCTATGATATTAAACAATAGCATTAGTTCTGTAGTAACAATATTTCAGCCATCAGGGACCAGATTAAAATAGCCTGCAATTTGCTTCATATTTTATGTTTCTTCTCTGCTGGATAACTCCAGGCCTTCAGAAGTAGGCCTGGAGTTTCTCCTTGACAAGGAGAAACAAGATACAGGACTGTATGGTTGTAGCTGAGGTAGAGCAAAACATCTGTTATGAACCAGCAAAAACAAGATTATGTGTTATATTTATTGCTAATCTTTGTTCCTGAACTGTAATGAGCACAAAATGAAACAAATAGGCAACTTAAACTTGTAATTCAGGGCTGTTCAAAGTGAAGGTGAAGGATGTGCAGTGGGTATTGAGAAGAGAATTTCTGCTAATAAAGCTGCAACATTCCCATGGCAGGGGGCTTGGAATTAGAATATCTTTAAGGTCCCTTCCAACCCAAGCCATTCTACAGGTCTATGAACATTCTTGCTCAGGTTATAATTGTGTCTGATCCACTCTGCACATAAAGACATATTTTTATGACTATAATCATGAGATTTGGCAGTGTGATCCTGGCCCCAGTGGCATATTGGAAGAGATCCTCAATAGCACATGCGGTCTCTTGTTTGAAAGATTTGCAATTTCCAGTCAGTTGGCTGGATTAACGGTGAACTATGTTAATTGACTTCTTCCATAAAGGGAAACTACAGCTGAAGTTTCTATGCTATAGTTTCATCTAAAAACTAGTCATGGAGGAAGAGGATATATTTTGCAGATAAGGAGTAACTGGTAGGACATGTGTGCTACTTCTTAAGATTGCTGGCACTTCTGTTTTAGAACTGGTATATTTTCCATTTTGTATTAGATTGGAAGTTGGCTTTAGGAGGGAACTAGTTTTACCACTGATCCTTCTATAATGGAAGATGTAAGGAACATCATTCATGTCTCATGAAATTCTTTTATTGGAAAAAAAATACAATATTTTCAGTATTTACAGAAAAGGAGAAAATCAAATACAGTGTGCACTTAGAAATGATAGGAGCAGGACTTTTTTTTTTTCTTTTTCTTTTTCTTTTTTTTTTTTTTTTTCTTTGAGGCATTATGACACTATGCTGAAAAGCTGGTTCACTTGTCAAGTTAATTCGTCCAAAGTGTTAAGGAACCTGTAGATCTGCAGAGTAAGGTGTCAAAATAAAATAGTGTCTGTATCTCTTCTTTTAGATGCTCTCAAAATTTCATGTGATAACTTGTTTGGTTATAACATGGGTAGAATACAGACCCAGCTATTCCACTTTGCCCTTGTTCTTTATATATCAGCAGGTGCTTTATTTACAAATCCTTTATCAAATAGTTTTTTTTTTTTCTTTCTTTTTTTGTGTGTATGTGTGTGTGTGAATTGTTGCAAATATTACTTGCTAAATTTTGTGAGGGAGGATAAAACTTTCAGTACCTCTCTAGGGAAAGAAGAAAGCAGTGAGGGAAAGCAGAGATCTTGATGACATTCTATGGAACAGCCATTGAGAGGAATCTTTGACTATTTTCTTATAATTCCTGAGTTGCCAATAAATCCAAGAGCCAAGTTAGGGTGTAACCCAGGTCTCTGTGTCCTGCTGAGGACAGGGTGGGGAATCCCTCTTCAGATGTGCTCTGGCAGTGAGAACCTGGCAGTGAGCACCAACACGTCATTGATGGAATCCTGTCAACAGTTCTGCTGAGAGCAGATCCCAGCATGCCAAACCAGGCCAAGGGACGTGTCAAAATCCATCCATATATAGTTCTGGTTTTATAAGATGAAAAAGCACTGAACTCCTAGATAGTTCCCTGGGTGTATCTGTGGTAAGTGAAACTGTCAGTTATTCCTGGCTGCGACATTTTCTTGGATGAAAATGGGGCTACATTTGGCTTCTTGCAGTTAATCTGGATCAGAAGGTCAGGATTATCTGACCTCCTTCTTTTCACTGTTAAATCTCAAATCTTTAACAATGATTCAGCTCCCAGAACACTATACTAATTTGATACTAATCCATGAAAGGTCACGGCTAGCATAACAAAATCCTGTAATAGTAAAACAAGAATATTCAGTGGCATTTTGCATGTACTTAGTGCTGTTAATCTAACATTTATTGTCACTATAGATGCGATGTAGCAGTGAACTTTAAAACTAAGTCTTTTCCTTCCTTAATTCTTCTTCCTTATACTTTATACAAAATATAAATTCAAAACATCAAGAGGTCAATAGATGTACTGGGAATGCACTGGTAGTGTCAAAATAATCGTTGATGAAATGCTACCTAATGAAACAAAACTGAAGCTCTGGGTCTTGATAACTGAGCCAGGAGGGTCTGTCACAGATGAGAGTCTGAAAAGCTGGCTTTTCCCCAGAGCCCTAGGAATCTTGAAAAAGTATTCAAAGTAGAACTGACAGGGATGTTGATTCACTGAGGTGCTACAGGCTCAACAAGCTCCTTTTTATGAGAAATGTCAAAAAATGTTGGGTTTGGCCTGGCTCAGACCTAGCACTTCCAGATTTTCATCTTTACCTTTTCATGAGATTATTTTGTGCTTCCTGACTAGCATATCTTCCAATAGACAGACAGAAGAAATTGCAGGCAGGACTGAAAACAGTTTCTATTCTCAAGTTCATTACATAACCAGCATGAAATACTTTACAAGGAGCTTATTTTCATAATACTTGGACCATTATTTGAATAAAAGAGTAAAGCCTTTCTTGTATTCATGTTGAGAGAGTGACAGTCATTAAAATGAACAAGTGCCTGTTACCTACGAAGCAAGCCTTGGAGCAAGTCTCTCTCTGATCTAAGCATTTGAGTGAAGGAGGAGATGAGAAGGGGAATGATAATGAGAAACTGGATGCAAGTTAAAAAGCAGTTGCCTTTGGCATGTTTTTATTAATTTTTGGTTGATATGGGGGAAAAGGTTGGTGTG
This sequence comes from Heteronetta atricapilla, assembly GCA_011075105.1. Taxonomy (NCBI): domain Eukaryota; kingdom Metazoa; phylum Chordata; class Aves; order Anseriformes; family Anatidae; genus Heteronetta; species Heteronetta atricapilla. Next base: position 115,685,661 of record CM021732.1, read on the forward strand.
CTTAGTGAACTTTCTGTGCTTCTCAAAGCTATGATGAAAACAGAAGTTATAGTAAATAAGTGTTGAAGTAAAAATTGGTCAGGCAATATCTATTTGAAGAGAGGAAAGTCACGCACCAAATGTTTTTCAAACATGACTGCTCTTTGCAGTTATCCCATTTGTAGTAACAATTAATATCCAAGTATTACAGAGCAGCACTCTGTGTTGTGTGTGAAAAAAGAAGTCTATTCTATCTGTTCAATAAAACCATTAAGAGAGAGAAAAAGCTGGTCACGTTGGGTTTTGTTCCTTACCTAACTCTGTGCTTTTGTATGGAGGAAAAGCCAGCTTTGCCCTCTGCAGTTGTCCTTGCCCCAAGGTGTGACTATATCTGTTTTGAATTTTTTTCCCAGTATGTGCTAAATCAAAAGACAACATTTTGTTATTGCAAATATAGGGGATTTTTTTAAAGCAAACTTATTCTGTCTGAACCTTCCTTCACTTTTGCTGCTTTTAAATTCACAGGTTACAGGTCACTGTAGTGGATTTCTGCTGTTACATGACAGGAAATCCATTTATTCTTTTTGTGCTAGGAAATTCCTCGAAACATCTACGGGAACTCAATAACCCTACAGATCATCCAATAGAATAGGTCATTTCTGTCAGTACTGTGGGTGCCATTAGTGCCATAATAGATTTTATACTTTTTTGCTTATAAGAAGTTTGCAATTGGTAACTTGGACCTGTACAAACAAACAAAAAAAAAAATAAAATTTTCCTATTTTGTTTTTTCTCAGCCTTTATTCCATGTCAAGCATCCCAGGTTTTGTGGTAATTAGACTACAAATAATAGTGTATTCCATGGGAGTGTGTTAGGTACATTACCCTTTCTTACCTGAGAAAACATATCTAAATTCTGTTCAGATGATGAGAAAAATGCTGTTGATTGTTCTTCCTAGCTGCCACATGTGGTTTACTGCTTTCAGAAGTTTTAGAAGAAATGGCAGGAGTGGGATGAACAGACACAAGTGCAACAGGATGATCAGGAGTGGGAAAGAATATCTGAACACTAATTTTGCCAAATTATCTAGTATTGCCTGTAGCTCTGTTCCATATTTGTATTAGTCTTCTCAGTGTCCAGGCAGTCTACACAACCCTCCACAGAGGGATGCATTTGTGATACCCATCATATAAGCAAACATGTCTAAAATCAAAGTTTGCAATCTAAGAAGACAAGCAATGTATAAAATATGAGGTAAGAAAAATACAATTCATTACAATAAAAGTAGTGCAATTGGACTGCTATTAGTTTCACTTTAAAAATCAAATCAGATATACGAAGACACAGGATGGTCCTATTCTACACAATTTTATCTAATGACTCTAGTGGGATAACATGAGATAAATCTTGTAGGAATCCTCAACAGAAACCAACCTCTCTTCATTACAAATAAAACATCCAATTTAACATAGCACATAAATTATTCTGTGCTTTGTGGTAAATGGTAAATCAGAGACAACTCTGTAGAATCAAGAGCAGCTCTGAGGAGAAGGACCTGGTAGTGCTGGTTGATGAGAAGCTCAACATGAGCCAGCAATGTGTACTTGAAGCCCAGAAAGCCAACTGCATCCTGGGCTGCAGCAAAAGAGGCATGATCAGTAGGGAAAGGGAGGTGATTGTCTACCTCTACTCTGTTCATGTGAGATTCCAGCTGGATTGCTGTGTTCAGCCCTGGGGCCCCCAGAACAAGAAGGATATGGACTTGTTAGAACAAGTCCGGAGGAGGGCCACAAAGATGATCAGAAGGCTGGAGCACCTCTCCTGTGAAGACAGGCTGAGGGAGTTGGGGTTGTTCAGCCTAGAGAAGAGAAAGCTCTAGCGAGACCTAATAGCCTCCTTCCAGTACCTAAAGGAGTCCTACAGGAAAGCTCGGGAGGGACTCTTTGTCAGAGAGTACAGTGATAGGACAAGGGGGAATGGCTTTAAACTAAAAGGGGGAGATTTACAGTAGATATTTGGAAGAAATTCTTTACTCAGAGGGTGGTGAGGCACTGGCACAGCTTTTCCAGAGAAGGTGTGGATGTCCTATCCCTGGGGGTGTTCAAGGTCAAATTGGATGGGGCTTTGGGAAACGTGAGCTGGTGGGAGGTGTCCCTGCCCATGGCAAGGGATTGGCACTAGGTGATAGGTTGCTTCCAACCCAAACAATTCTGTGATTCTATGATTCTATGAATCAACAGAGTGATAGTGGAGTTAAACTGTTTGGAGATTATATTTTGCCAGATGAGATTGTTTCCTAAATTTCTAAATATTAGCATGTATTTATATTCCTTCAGTTCTAATTAAATGGGAATAGAAACTGAGTAGGGTATGTCATGTCTTGTAGTCTCTATGTAAACAAATCAAAGGCTTTATGGCATTTCCTTATATCAGACTTCATTCCTTTTTTTAAAAAAAAATGTTTGTTTGACTACGATTTTCATACCCTTTCTCCTTTTACTTTACTAAAAGGTGTGCATGACACTTTTTATATAGAAGAAACATTATGAATTCTTGACAAAACTGTAAATACTGCACATAGTTAGAATGACAAAAGTACTGGATGATCTGGAAACACGATACAAAATGTTGCCATCTCAGCAAGACATCTTATTACAGGACAATGCTTAAGGATGTAGACTTATCAGACTTCCCTTCCTGATGTCAAAGATTCAACACTAATATACTGTTATTTTTGCCTTCATTCACATCTGATTTTGCCTTCACTGGCATGTAATGGGGAACATGAGTAATAGTTCAGGACTTGAAAACAATTCTATATTTTCTCAAAATTAAAGTACCATTCAAAGGCCCTGGGTTGTTCCTCTCAGGAGGCAGTGGTCAATAAATCTGAGCTGCAGAAAAGGATATGTAGATGAATGCCTTACCTAGTTTGTGCTTATGAAGGAAGACATACTTACACAGGTTATTTGACTTAATGAATCCTGTTAAATTTTTAGAATCATATTATAAAATATACCATAATAGGAAATCTAAGGTTCATTAAATTCCTCTAACCTTATACTTGTTGATTTGTTTGCTCTGTCAGTTTGAGACAGCCTTTTTCAGGCTGCATCTCTGGTCCCCTGATTGTTCATTCTAAATTAATGTTTTTTTTCTGTAGGAGAATGGAATAATTATCTGTGTTTCAAGAGCATGGATACATACTGTGTGAAGAGGAAATCTGTAAGCATCTTCTCAGCATATCTTTTGTTCAGGGAAGCCCCAAACATGTCTTGTGCAAGTCACCGACCACAGGAAGCTTGACTCTTTTCCCAAAGCAGCTGTTTTAGCACTTGTTCATTCTTTATTGTATGTATGGCTATTTCTCTTCAGTAACAGAAAAGTCATTTATCCAAGTGAACCCAAAGGACAAACAGAGGAAACCAGAAGAAGGTTTCCCACGAGCATTATTAGAGGTAACTGAGCAGCTTGCTGCTTTTTGGCATGACAGGTACACAGTACAGTGCAGGTTCAGCAATAAGGAAGGTGATATGTATGAAAATTTTTGACAAGAGGAAGCAGTTGTTTCCTTAGCATGACAAATTTTGGCCATGGTGACACCTTGGTACCACTCACTTTACTGTACTTCCTGGGCATAGGGCCAGGTATGGTTAGATAAGGATGTCTTTATGCCCTGTGTCCAACATGCCCATTAATTTCAATGCTGTTTATTAATTATAATGGCATTATAAACTTTTGTGCTTTGCTTGTAGAGGAGGAGTTAGTTGATTGGTTTTCCTAGATGGTAATGAGTACAAAAAATATATGATCATGCTATGGCCATGTGTATTTGAGAGCAGTAAATAGCTCATTAAAATTCTATTGCAGGAATTAAATTAGAAGACTATTCCTGTAGCCAAATAATAATGGCTATCACTTTTTAATCAAAACATATAATTTTATGGCTTATGAGTTAACTAATGGCTGTGGAGCCTGATTTGAGGTTGACACATAAATCTTAACACAGGCCTCTGGGAAGATCTTGGTTCATATGAGAAAAAAAAAAAAAGTTTGAAAAGTACAGATAGTGCCTTGTTTAGAATCAATAATAGTCACATTTCACTAATTTTAGGGGCGGAGATGAAAACATATATCCAGATTTGTATTGTAATTGTGATTCTCCTTATTATAACCTTCTCTGCTTGTTACCCTCTCATAACTTTCCTCCATAAACTAGGGGACAGAGATCCATATGTTGCTGTTTCAAGGATCCAAGGTCTGCCTGTGATATGGCCTGGCTGTACAGCCTTGACTCAGACTGCTGAGAAAGTTGCTAGGTTGTATGAAAGCTGTGAGAAAGTCTGTGAAGACTTTCAAATATGAAAGGTGAAATTAGAAATGTAGGCAGGATTTTTGAGATGGGTCATTAGGAGCTCAATGATTCAAAAAGAAAAATACTGGTCTGGCAGTGTGTAAAATGCTAAGTGGAAGAACATCATGGATCTAGCAAGGATCTGCCCAATTTTGAGTGCCATTGTTATGTCAGTGTTGATGGAACTGGTCAATGACAGAATTTTACTATACCTATGTATATAGTATATACATATAGACATATAGTATATACATATATACATATAGTATATACATATACATACAGTATAGTATATGTATATATACTATATACATATATATATGGTGAACAGCTCCCTTCCACAAAGCCATGGAAGCCAACTGATCCCCTCCTCACCAGCAAAGTCTCTTTGAGTATCTTATTGGAGTAGAGTACAGACCAATGCCTAGCCTAGTAGCTTGTGAAAGCCTAGCTAGCTTCTGAATGTGTTGGCTGACAAATCTCTGCTTTATCCTTTCAAGCACACTGCTTATAGAGCATCTTTGCAAAGTGCAGGGCGCTTATGCAAACTTACCCAAAACATATCAGTTGTGTTTGAATATTTAAAAATACACAGCACAGTACGAATACTTAAAAATATGCCATTTTTTTTTTTTTAAGAGTGTAATGCAGATCTATTATCTGCCTAGAAAAATGTACAAGAGAACATGGTCGTTAGGTGACTATTTTATAAATCACACAATTTTCTGTAGAGGAAAATGCAAAGAACTAGGGTAAGCAGGCACAGCAGCTTGTGTACAGAAGGAAGGCAAGAACAAGATTGCCTGTGTGCAGACCAATAGACCCCAGTGTAATTTCTGGAGATGGGACTGAATGAACTAAGGAATGCCCTCATAAGCCTTGGTTAAAACAGAAGTAAATGTAGATTATATAGGTGTAGCATATAGACTTGCTATACAGCACAAATATTTGCATTCATAGCAGTTCTTTCTTTCTCTGACATTAAATCAGACATGTTTTTTGAAAGCCATTGCTTTCCAAAGACAACCTAGAAAATTTCAAAGCCCATCCGGCTTGCTGAATGGTCCTCCTTGGTGCAGCATGCAACATACTTGGAGGCCCAGGCCATTAGAGATGAGCTGCAAAACTCCAGTTGGAGTGGTGATGGGTGGCACATGATGTCTGGTCCAAGGCCACACACACAGAGAAACTACGGCATTGCTCAAAGAAACTAGAGACCCTGAACCATGGCATTCATAAGTATATCATTTAGATCTTCCAGGGACCCCTCACAATGTGCAACAATGCTGTTTCTGATTTTAGTTCCATGGTTGTTGAGAAATATGTGTGCGTGAATGCCTTAATTCATTATTATTTCACATTTCAGGAGCTGAGACCTGGAAACACCATTCTACCTACATAAAATGCTCTCATCAGGTGACAAATGTTATGCCAAATGCACCATATTTGCATGCAAATGGAACTAGAGTCTCAGGCTGTCAGTATGTCTGTGGTAACCAGAAAAGCATGAAAATCCATTTCCTTGGACGTCCCATTAAACAAATGAGACATGACAATATTTGATTTAATTTGAAAATCAGAAACAGAATCGAAACCTGAGACAATTGAAGATTGTCCTTTGGATTCAGAGGTGGAAAGAGGAGCCAATAGGTAGATTTGTGCCTTTGAATCAATCTTCTGCTTGTTTCTTCCTAAGCTTGTATGGCATTTTATGATTTGGAACACTTTTTAAATTTTTGCAAGTTGAACATTGGTTTAAAAAGGATGAGTTGTCTATAATAAAAATCAATGCAGATATTGAATTGAAATAATGGAAAAGATCTTACACTTTGGTAAATATCAAATGATTTCAAAGACAGCTTTGCAAGAAATATGAATGAAATGATTTTAACTTGTTTACAGAGGTGTGTGTAGCATAAGCAGTTCTATGTGAAGAGTAGAAGAAATTGTTTCTGTCTTCCCTCCCCCAACCCCTGCCTTGATCTTGTCATAATGCTCTATATGCATTTGCAAGGAAGCTGCACTATTGCTGAACTCCCTTGTTCTATTAAAATCTGTAATTAAAATAGAGTTGTAGCAGTGTTAGCTAATGAGAGTGTGTCTTGTCTCTCAGGCGAGCTCTTGCCAGAGCTTGAAGGCTCCAGGGCTCTGTGCTCCAGAGGACAATAAGTGGCTGCCAAGCTGTCTGGAAATCCAGATTTTGTCATGTGGGAAATTCTGACATTCTGTAATATTTTCATTCTAAATAATAAAACTTTAAGTGTCTCTCAGGAGATAAATTTTCCAGAGAATTTGAATCTGGAAACATCAAAATGATCATGCTAAAATGCTTCCTTCTCCCTAGTTATGTCCAAATGCTTAATTCTGGTAATGCCTGCTGTAAGGACACTAACTCTGAATTTCCACCTAAAACATAGAATTTAAGATTTCAGATGGAACTGTAGAGAGAAATCAATATTAAACATTGTTCTGAGTTTGAATAAGCCCGATAATTTCTCACCAGAAGCATACTCTAAGTGAACACTTCATTTTTTGACCAAACAACATTTTGCAATAGATAGTTGTGCTGTAAAATAGACATTTAAATAGTTCTGTTTGTTATTTCTTAATTTCAGTCTCACATTACACAAGTCAGCACTATGAAAAGCTCTATTATTTCAGCATACAGGAGTTGTTAATATCTGTTGTCTTCGCTTGTTATTGCATTTTTTTTTTAATAGAAAAGGAAACTCGGAAACTAAATACAATCAAAATTCAAACTGCCTTTAAACCACCAGAACAATTACAAACTCATGCAGCATATAAGTGATATACGTAAACACAATAACTCTAGGATAAAGTTTAATGTAGTTTACATCCACCATTAACCTTAATATCTGGACCATGATGCTTCTCTGCTCCCTCGGCTTATCCATATCATTTATCTATTTTTTTAATGTTGAGGCTGGTTCGTCAGAGAGAGATGAGAGATCATATCATAGATCATTATAATTATGATTTAGAGTGTGTTTTGTTGTTGTTTGTTTGTTTGTTTGTTTTGAAAGAGCATAAGGGACAAACAACTGTCCCATACATGGGAACATGGGACTTTTTTCTATCCCTTCTCTCACTGATTCTGGATTTTATCCATGCAGCCTCAGCAGGAAATCTTTGCCCTTTCAGAGCTGAGCAGGAAAATCAGCCAATTACCAGAGCTCTGCTGGTATTTATAACGTATGTTGTGTCTACAGGAGAATGAAACAAAAAACATGTGTGAGCACAACAGAACACAAAAGCATATGGTATTCAGATTGAAGATAAGGGAGTTGATGATGAGAGCTTCATTAATGCTAATAAGAAGAGTGCAACTGCATTGCCGCATGTTGTGTTGCATATGTATGCTTCAGAGGCAAATAAACCTCATTTCAAATCTAATGAGTACAGTAGAGTCCTCAGATTGACATTAAAAAAGTTATTCCATTGCTCAAATTATTTTTGTTACTGCAATTATTTTGTTATTGTTATTATTATTAAAAAGTTTGGTAAAAATTTAAGGGAAAGAAACACTTTGGGGAGCCAAAGGGATGAAATACGATGGGATCATAGACTATTTTTTTTTTTCCTTAAATATTGAAGTTCAGGAAATACTAACATTACCAGAAGTATGAAAATAGTAACAAATATAAACATGGCAAATTTTAGCTGCAATTTCTCTTGAGAAAAAAGAAGTTTTTATCTTCTGAAAAGGACAAAGGCAGTGTTCAGTAAAATTCTGATTGGGACACAACTGGGACACGATAGGGAAGAACTGTGACATATCCTTACATGTAATTATTTTTTAAAATATGCTGTGGGTTAGTACTTTAGAAAGCAGCAACTTCCCTGTACAATGACCCACAGGCTCAAATTTGTCAGTGAGGGAATCAAAGCCTTTACCTGTTAAATAGGTATACCAGTAGATAATATACAGTCATTCGCCATATCTGTTAATGAAAACTATTGATTTCTTGTTTAAACTAATAAATCAACTATAAATTCCTATTAATTGGTTTGTTATCCAACAGCCCTAATAGTAATAGAAACACACAGTAATATTTCATTTTGTTAAGTATCATGAAATAAAGCATATAGTATCTGTTGAATCAGGTACAATAGACTCTGGACAATGTCCAACCAAGAAAATGAATTGTGGTACCTGCCTGAAGACCAGACACTCATTCACAGCAACTTTTACATAGACTGTCTGGTTGTAAATTGTTGGGTCCTTGTAGCATGCCTGTCTTCCTTCCTTTGTGTTTGCACAAAGACAAGTAAATGGAGAGATGTAGCTCATACCAGGTCTTGCAAAATGATTTTTTTTTTTTTTTTAAATATGCTGTTGGTTTGGAATTCCTGTAGTCCTGTGATGCCTGTTAGGTTGGTTCTGTCACCTAGGTGTACAGCCTACCATGGTGTTGATATGGATCCAGAGGGAGCACTTTCCAGGAGGAAAATGGTAGCAGCATGGTTGCTCCCATTATTATGATTGAGGAATAAATGTACATTATTACATGTTGTCAATCCAAAATTTTGTGACATTTCTAACCCATCTGCCTTATGCAAAAACTGAGTCTACAGTTACTCAAGCTAAAGACATAGGAACAGGAAACTAGCTCAAGAATTGACAGATAACTAAGGCATGTTGTTGGATTAAATGAATAAGAAAATAATTTGTTAGCATGCTTTCTGGGATGGTTTCTGCCCAGAGTAACTAGGCTTTCTCATGCTATACCCGGGTGTGGTGTTGGGGCTGGCATGGACCAGGGTTTATATCCACAGGACAGTGTAAATGAGGCAACATGCTCTGGGAAGAAGATGGTATAGTTGTATGGTTACAAAATATGCCATGCCCATCCCCAGGGAACAGACTCAGATCTAATTTATAAGTATAAGCACTGCCTGTGATCTTACTATAGCTCCTCTTGCATGTGGCAGTTGACCTTAAATGACATACACTCTTTAATGGATCGTGCATATGAAGCAGGCTGTCTTTTCTCTCCCACTTGATATCAAATGTTATGAGCTTTTGACAACAGTAACTGAGTACCTAATGCAAATCTGGGCATGAGGAGAAGTGAGAACAGGTCCTGATGAACGTGCCCTGGATCTAATTTTGTTTGGTCTGCGGTGGGAGAAAAGTGGAAAGGTTTATTGCCAAACTCAACAGCTCCTGTGTATTCCAAGGACCTGAAAATATTTGGTCCATAGTGATAACATTACAGTGAGACAAGACCATGGAGAAAAAGGTAAAACAATTGTATTTTGAGATGGACTAAACTTTGTACCCCAGCAAGTGCTATGACTCATCACGCACTAAGCAGTGCAAATCTGCCTCTTTTTTTAAAAATTATTTTTATTCTTACTTTTCAGACAGAAATGATGATAAAACCTTTTATAAATTCTAAGCACATGTAGGCACATGCATATACACATAGTTTATTTTAAATATAAATATTATAGAGATATGCAGTAGATGTTTCATATGTAGTTAAATAGGTCACAGTTACTCTGACTGTAATAATCCTTTCATTGCTCTTTCATAAACAGCTCACACATCACCTGCAAACTTTAAAAGAAAATGTTTGGGACTCTCTTATGGTGAAGGATGATTTACTTGGTTATGTCTCTTAATAGAAAGTATAAAAACATAATTTATGTTCATGGCCGTGACAAGAGATTTTGAACAGAAAACACTCTATTGTAGTGACATAAATCTGCCAGGATATTATGTTTACAAAACAGTACCTGAATAGCATGTAAAGTCTTATTCTTACTTTTTTTTTTTTTTTTTTTTTTTTTTATGAGACATTCAGAGAGGGAACTACGTAACTGAAAGAGAGTAGTAAGCATCTTACACAAGCTAAATTGCAAACAACAGGGAAAAGCTGAGACGGGATAATTAAACAGTCAACAGAACTGATAATTACTTTAAAACAAAACAAAACAAACTGACACTTGTAATGAATTGGAAGTGCTGCCTATGGCACCATATACTAATTAAAAAAATATTTTTCCTTTCAGGACATCTTTGGAAACATTAGAAACTACTAGCTTGAAGTAGTCTGCCTTTTTGTATCTCACTGTGAAGTGAGAGCATATGATTGAAGATGACCTGTTGAATCACTGGGTTCAGTCCTACGCAATTGTGGATGAGAAAAACAGGGTCATGTTGCCTTTACCCATTGTCTGTGGTGCTGCCCTCCACTATGTGGCTGTGCATCACTGTCATTGCAGAAATCATCTTGTGGATTGCTACTTTCCCATTTGGCTGTGCAACAGCTTTTGCTTACGTTTCTTCTTGGCTTTCATTTCCAATTTCAACTAACAACATGTGACAACCGTCACTGTTAGATGATCAGCTCTACCCTTCACCTTTACCATATTGACAGATTTAGGCAGAGCTTTGAGCTGCAGATTAAAAGGAGAGCTCTATGTTCCAGCACTGCAGAGTTACAGATGAATGAAAATACTGTAAACAGGTTGGAGAAATGTGCATTAAACTGTCATTACACTTAATGAAACAGAATTGGCTTAGGGAAGAAGATAAATTATCAGAGGTAAGAGTTGTGCCCGTAGAATACAAAGGAAAGACAGTATGTAAAGGTATGTTTCACATCTACAGAAGTGTCTTAGCATGGGGAATCACAGAAAACAGGTCTGGAAGGGATCCGAGAAGGTCAGTTAGTCTATTCTCTGCTCTAAGGCTAAACTATATAAAGGATAAGCTGCTCCAAGGATAAGCTGTATATAAATCATTCCTGACAGACGGCTGTGTTATGTCCTGATAAAAAAAACACCACTGAGGGAGACACTACAGCTCCCCAGGCAGTGTATTCCATTACCCAACTATCTCACCATTAGAGAGTTTATCTATTGCCACAGTGTAAGCCCCTGCTTCTTTTCCTGTCACTGCTTGATAGAGGAAACAAAAGTTTTATTTTCTTTCTCTTTGCAGCAAGCACATGCACAGCACAACATTCTCAGGAGAATTGCTCTACATACAGAGACTGTGATATAGGCCATACTCTTTTCAGAGTTTTAGCAAAGTGGACTTACTCAAGAATTAAACTCATGTAATGAGTTACCTATCTATACACGTTACTGAAAAGAAATCTAAAGTGTTAATTTAAATTTTGCTAGTGACTCTCCTGTGGGTATTTTTAGCTATGTCTACAGGCCACATGCACACAGGTACTCTGTACTCTCTCTGCCCTGGCCTCAGACCAGGAATTCATGAGTTAAGTGTGATCGATCATCTTAGCAGGATACAGTTATTAAGCCTGCTAGTCTCTGGGCCAGCTCAGAAAGCAATCAGAGCCAGCTCACATCTCTCTAGAGCTGTCCTTTTTAGTCCTAAATGACTGCCTGTCCAGAGAGGTGACTGTGAGTCAGGCTAGAACACAGAGGCTGTTAAGAACTAGCTGTAGGATGCACGCAGAAAACCCAGTACGTTGGCATGTCGGGGTGACTAATAAAAAGATCTGTCCTTGTTTTCCTGACCCAGTATATGAAGCTCTGTGCTTTGAGTAACACAATGTGAATCAAGGCAAAACATGCCTTGAGTAAGGTAGCCCAGCTACAATGTGAGACAGAAAAGGCACAGCCCAAGGCTTCACTTGGTGATAATCTGGAGCCTAGAGAGGCCTACTAGGTGTGGAGCCTTGCACAGTGGTAAGGCTAACTCCCCTTGGCTCCTGAGAAGAAGTAAGGGCTTTTTACAGCACTGGATCTTGTATATGAGGTACAGCTGGTTGGTAGGTCAATGCATGAGTGAACCCACTGGGAGCAGGATATATGAGGTCTTGGTGCAGGGAGGGGAATGTGCTCGAATTTCACACACTCCTTTAATTCTCCTAAGTTTTACTCCTATATGGTAACCCTGAAAGTATTTTTGTGTGGTGCAGCTTATTTGACATCCAGAATGGAACAAATTGGCTCATTCTTAATATATGATATGGAGGAACTGGAACATGGCAGATTCACAGCCTAGTTCACTACTCTTATTCATCTACCCATATAGATGTGTCCGCACAGGTAAGAGTTGAATTTAGCTCAAATATAATTATCTTTCATCTGACATTTTCTCTTTCCCCTCTTCTGCTCTTTCAACTGTATTTCTAACTGATCCCACTTTCCTCAAAGTAGGGTAAAAATTTAGCAGCTTTCCCATATAATTGAAGTTAGACAGAGTTCACCCTTCCTTAATGTTAAAGATGAAATGGAAAATGACAAAAGATCACAAATTTAGATGTAATACCTTCTCTAATATTAGTTCAACCTTCATGACACATAACATTCATAGAACTCTGGACTGATCATTTTAAGAACACAAAACACTGCTAAGTCATTGAGTCAAAAGCTTTGGTCTCAAAAATGAATTTTCTAGTTTTTGTACTTATATCCATGTTAAAATAGTGCACACATTATTCTTCCAGAGTCCCTCTTCCACCAAATTAACAAAATAAAAATCACTATGAATGAACTAGGCACAACTGTGAGAAATGTACACATACACACTTATTTCTTTCAGAGCCCTTTACAGGATTTCATTTACTTCTAATGCAGACATTAGTATTGTGAATACATGACATGTAAACGAAAATAAGGCTGATGGATTGCAGCAGGAACCTAAAGCTTCTTAATGAAATTAAATAAATTTGAGATAACACAATAGCATAGTGTGATTGGACTATGGATTCTGTACCTCAGTTCTTGAACAAGTCTGAAAGTACCTTTGTATTGATAGACATAGGTATCAGAACACATCTGTGATTCTGTCTGCAGAAGCAGTCCACCTCAATGCTTGAAAATTAACTATTCAAAATTTTGCAACTTATGTTCTTTTATCAGCCAAAAATGAGATTTTTTTCCCCCTCAAAACATACATATTTTAAAAATGTAGATGATTGGCAAGTCTATACCTAAGAAAAAATATTCCTTATGAAAGCATGCCTGAAATCTATCTTTCTTTTCTTTGACACCTGGGCGTAAGGCTGGGGAAAAAGTTTTTTCACTTTCTGCAAAGTACTGTGCTTTCCTCTGGCAAATTGCTCCATTCAGACTTACAGTGAAGCTTTCAAATATCACCTTTATTTATTAATTATGTTGTATGTGTGACTTTTCAGCATTTAGTTTTTGGGTGGAGTGTATGTTAAAATATGTAAATAGAGAGAATACATCAAGAGAAAAAAAAATTATACTACATTGTATTTTTAAAAGACTTACACATGCACATAGGGATAATGGAAATGGAAGTTTTGGTACAGTAGAAAATAAATTAAGAACAGATCTCTTCCAGTGCTTCCAGCAGCAAAGTTGTGTTCTTCTGCCTCAGGTTTAAATCCAGTATCAAAAGGCTTGGTTAAGCCACTAAAATTCACAGTTGTTTGGGATTCTTCATGTTGCTAGAGGTGTCAGAACATCCTTAAAACAATAAATATTTTTTTAATTTTATTTTTATTTTGAGACATATCCCATCTTCCTTTTCTATGAAAAATAGAATAAAGAAAAACAAAAGCAAACAAACAAACAAACAAACAAACAAAAAAAACAGAACAAAAACCCTTTAAATATGGCATTGTAAGAGGCACAATATCATTAGGAATATGCAGTACACTTATGTTCAGTATCTTCCCAACCTGCAAGCTAATCAAATCACTTATTCTGAAGCCTGGTGCAGCCTATTATTGTTACTTTTGGGCAACTTTGATCTGTTCTGTGAAGAAGGGCTCTTTTTCTTACTTGTCTTCTGGGACATGGCAGTTGAATATGGGGATAGTCCTGAATTCTGAAACTGTGACCATGACTCTTTGTATGCAGGTATATCCTTCTTTTCCTCTAGTCTTATTGCAGTCCAGGTTTTGATATTTATAAAAGCCTTAGACAAAAGATGCTGCCTATTGTAAATGAGAGTTACAGAACTAAGCCCTGAAGTCTCTCTTTTTTTTTTTTTTTTTTTTTTTTTTTTTTTTTCTCAGGATTTTACTCAAATTACTGTTTTGCTTGTTTATTATCTTTAATGAATAGTATGACAACTATTCTACCTTGTTTTTCCTGTTTTCAGAATGATTCAGATAGTTTAGAAGGCAAATCCAGAATCATTCGTTCTCTTATACCTGTGACGAGGGCCTGAAGCATTTTAGCTTAAGACACATTAAAATTCCTGGCTTAAATGTACGGAGACTTTATAGGGAATACAAAACAGATTGGATAGAAAATGCTTTACACATTACTAATGATCATGAGTATTTCATTCAGAAATCTGAAATCAGGTTTGCCTAAATGTCAGAGGATGTTGCTTATACATAGGATTAAAAGTTCAACATTTTCCTCGTGCTGTTTTTGCTTTAGTCCACAGGTTACCTTTGCCCCACAAAAAGCTGTTGGTTACTACACGCTGTACTGTACGTGAACAGCAAATTAAAAGCAGAGAAACATGTCTGCAGCACAACAGACTATTTTAGTACCCGGTGAAACTAGGGTAAAGGTTGCAGCTGGTTAACAAATATTTTGGCAGTGAATGTAAAGGAGTGAAAAAGGAAATCTAGAATGCTGAAGTTTGCACTATCAAAGGCTTTTCAATTCCTATTGATTCTTAAACACCATAAAATGCTTGGCTTGAACATAAAGGCATAAAATTGCATTCATAACATTTTTTTTTTTTAATAGGATGGCTTGAAACAAGGAGCTGCTGACACAGATCTTTTGAAGACAACTCCTGCATTACATTTCAATGAAGAAAATTCACTTTTGAGCTATAACATGTCAAGGCAGTTGAATACCTTGCACGGAAATATAAAGTAGGATGGACTGGCTTACTGCTGTTGCTGTGCTCTTTCTAAACGTGGTTCAGCCCAAACAGGGCTATCTTCTTTCAGTGCTTGACTTCACGGCACTGGTTAGCTTAAATTATGACACTTGAACAATATCCATAGGGTTTAATTCACAAGCAGAGAGAGATGGGCAACAGTACTCTGAAGTGCAAAAGTGTCAGCAAGCGTCAGCAATAGCAGAGGGACTTGAACTCCATACTAGTGTTAGCATCATAGGGTTTGCAAACTGTCCCCACTCTGACAACATAAGCTTCACCTTGGGTATGGCTCAATTTCAACTGGAAGGCTTTGTCAGTGTGGTTGAGTGTTAAATTAGGCACTGAACTCTGGGCCAATACTCCTGCCTGGACAGGCCCTTTATCTTGAGTGTGTCTTTCCTCCTGCCCACCACACAAAGCCAGCCTTGAGGCAGGTGTGAGCTTGGAAGCTCAGCTAATGCTCAGTCTGTGGGGTGAGGAAATTCACTGCAAGTGAATTAAATGAGAAATTAAAATAACTAAGGGAAGGTACAATCATTCCCAGCTTGGTATTCACTGGAGACTGTATTTAAGTCAAGCCAAGATTTCCTTAAAGAGTACTAAGTATAGATTGTTCACAGAAGGCTGGGCAGAGAGTCAATTTTAGTTTACCTCCAAAGAACAGACTTTTTTATTTTTTCAAAATACAGTTATTGTTGTTTCCTATTTCTCAGAATATCAGTGGACTTTTACCAGTGCAATATGTAACTTGGCATGCTGAGCTATCAGGAGCTCTGGTGCATGTTTGCTCTGGTTCTTCCAACAGCCCTCACTATCTCCCTTTCTTGACACTGGGAAGAGAGGCAGGAGAGGTTATAGCTGAAAAATACAGGATGTTGTTTTGAACACATTTTTGGAAGCTGGAGAGATGTTCTGGAATTTTCTTACTAGTTCAGTCCCCTCCTGACTGAATTACTGCCAGTGACTGACAACAGCAGTGCTTTATACAAGAGAACCAGAATGAGTTTTTGCTCCAAATAAATTACAAGTGTTTTCCACAAGAAGCTAAAAGCAATATGAAATGGCTAATTTAGCCTACCATAGGCAGCTTTGTAAGAATATGTTATAAAAAGTTAGCAGAGGGGTCTTTTGACATATCCAGCTAGATGGGTAGTCAGTCTGTCTTCCAGATTTTGTCATAACCATGTCATATGCTTTTCAGTCGTTCCATCTAAAATACGGCAACTGCAGAAGGGATTGCAGTAAGAGTTTGAGCAAATATGAAATAGAGGCCAAATTTCACAAAAGAGGTATAATATTACAAGACTTCCATGAAATACTTTATCATGCTGTTGACAGATATTTTATTCCACATACATCTTTGAAAGTTACTTACCTAAAGAGGCTCATCATGGATACAGTGCCTGGTTGTTATCATCCCCATGCTTTTTACCTTGCTTTTCTGACTTGTAAGCATGAGTAGTGAAAATTACTACCCAACAGCACCTCATGATTGTTTCAAAGCAGAGTATGGGCACAGATATTTTTCACTGAAGATCTACCTGCTTGTGGTGATAGATCCAACATTTTCTCTTTTTTTTTTTTTTTTCTTTTCTTTTTTAAATAACCTTTATATGCTTTTAAACTAATTAGGTGGATCTAAACATTTATGGATTTTGAGAAGAGACACTCTATTCCAAGGCTTTCTTCAGAGCATGGTGTCACACATGAAAACTCAAAAATACTGTGAGAACATATTTTCCCTTGAATATTCTAGAAAATAGTAGGAGTTTCTCTGTCATCTGTAACAATAATAAGTGTGTTTACCAGAAAAATGGTTTGTAATTAGTTGAACAGAAGACTATGTGAAACGTTAGCTACTAAAGAAAACGTATCACAGAATTTTGACTTTTGAGAACTGCAGCAAAGTCTTGCCTTTTAACTCACAGTACTAGAAAGTGTACTGGGTAGGTCAAATTTCAAAGGCTCTGTTTTTTAAGGCTCAAAACCTTTATAAGGATGGTACAAGTTTCAGACTTAACATCTAGAGGCTAACTTGGAGTTTCAGCAATACAGAGAGACTACACAGAAGCATTGTCTCAGTTCACACATATCCTTTCCAAGATGATTCAAACAGCACAAAAGATGCCTAACTGTGCTGAGTATTAGAGCTAGAGAATAAATGCACAGTGTGGGCTCCTTCCTGTCCCCTTGGAGTCCTATGTGATGAGTGGATGATGCTTTCCCACATTCCTCAGAGTGTAAAGATGCTACAGCACTAGTAGGCTTACAGTAGAGGGAAGAGCAGTCTTGTGGTATCTCCTTGAAAACAACAAAAATATGGCCCTTTGAAAGGTATATTATTATTATTATTATTAATATTATTATTATTAAAGCTGACCATGCTTATTTTGTCATGTTAGAACCTTGCCAGAAAACTTTGCATTTTTACAGTAAGTAGATTCAGATGCTGCTGTAGTTGATGGTATTGCTACAATAAGAAAGGCTTTTGGTATCCAGCTCCATCTTTACCAGAAGTCTATATGAGTAAAAATTAACAGTAAACAAAAGTAAGAAAATGTATCATTTTGGATGACATTCTCTACAAGAGAAAATTGATAGTATAGGAAAATGTAGGGAGGTAGACAAGAGAAGTCATAGAGGATCCCTGTTTTGCTGCCTTCAGAGTGAAATCAAGTGCTTCCTAAAAAATATTTTTTAGCCACATGAGTGTTATTGGGCTCAGCAGGGGCCAATAGTCTGTGGCCTCTATAGCACAGGATCATGGAAGGGGTTTATTTACTAGTCTTTAAACCTAATGTAACAGAACCTATGTAACCTATGTAACAGAAGAGAAAGGCTCCAGCCCAACCAGGATGGGTTGCATGAACAGAAAGAAGGGCAAGGGAAAATAAAGACTAAGGAGAGTGAAGAGGAAAGGAAAGAGATAGAACATTTTCAGTCTTTTGGATCAGAAGAGCATCCCTTGTCAACAATATTTACATCAATGTAAACAGCAGAACAAGACCGATATGCAACTATGTTGAAAAGCTCTGTAAGGCAAAATAAGAAGCTTTTCAAATTTGAGGCTCTTGAGAGGTTGAGAAAATGGTAGTAGAAAAGCACTCATAAAGGAGTTTTTAGTTTTAATAGTATATAAATCAACTTAATATATTGTTTGAGGTGCTCAGGTAGTAGTGTTGCATTTCTATGTTTCCCTAGTATCATAAGCTCTGTGGGTAAATATATTTTTACCTGTTACTTGTA
Organism: Heteronetta atricapilla; assembly: GCA_011075105.1. Taxonomy (NCBI): domain Eukaryota; kingdom Metazoa; phylum Chordata; class Aves; order Anseriformes; family Anatidae; genus Heteronetta; species Heteronetta atricapilla. The sequence goes on from CM021732.1 coordinate 115,704,069, forward strand.
GCTTATTACATTGATAGTAATATATGTGAACAGTGCCATAAATACCAGAAGAAGTGTTGCAGTGCATATTGTAAAGAACCAAAAAACAGCCCAAAAATGTATAGCTAAATGTGAAATTACTGCTTCTTTCCAAAAGCACTCTAGGAAAACTGTCATTTTCAGATATGATCTGTTCAGTCAAATTAAAGTCTAATGACTGCCTCAAGATGTCCATTTATCACCCAAAATAAATCAACTGAGAGAATAGTCAACAATACATGATTATATTTAAAAGCAACACATCAGCACCTATGGGTAAAATTTCCAGCAGCAGTCAGATAACGGGCAGGAAACAAGAGTACAACAATAGATCAGGTTAGGACAGGATATTGTAGAATTTCAGCTTGATTCATAGATATAAAATAATGAACTACTACTTTCATAGTCAAACCGGTCAAGCAGTATTAAAAAAAAATGAAAAAAAATGTCATTGTCCCATTACAGTTAAACATTTGGCCATGGAGTTAAATAGAGTGTACAGAAATGAGTGCATCTGCCTATTTATGTGTGCAGAACTGAGAAACAAGAAAAAGAAAGAGAAGAGAGTATATAATACTCATCTTTAAACTATGATTTCCTCATTGATTTGTGGTTTTTGATTCAAAGTAAGATCTTATGAAACATTTTATGGATATTTAAATTTGAAAGCATTACTAGCAAATTTGAAAGATTTCCCAGAGCTATGATTTAGTGCCTATGCAAAAAAAAAAAAAAAAAAAAAAAATCAAGAAAAAACAATTTGAAAATCACGCTCAAAATCTTTGGAATTATAATTCTTCTCCAGACATTTGTTGGAGAGTGTAAAGTATGTTTGAGCAGAAAATCTAGCCACCAGATGGAAGATCAAGGTAATTGGAGGTAATGCAGATCAACAGATGGATTGATATCCATCTGAAAAATATCTGAAAATCACACCTTAAGAAAACAATTTACTGTACTGAGCACTTTACGTTTTTCTTGGTCTTGCAATATGTGCAAGTTGCAAATAAAAGACATCAAAAGACATCATCAAAGTGGACATGTTAAGCACTTAGGCGAGTATTAAAATGGGAAGGGTATTTCCTCCCTGCATGGCGGATGTTCTCTGTGTAAGCTGGTACAGCTCAGAGGCCTGTGACCTTGCTCAATGAGAGGGGCCCTTGAAAAACAACAGCTTCTCAGCCGGTAATATGAAGGACTTCTAGTTCATTCTCTTTGAATCACAGCAGTATTATGAGCACTGAGCTTCACAACAGGAAGAGCTCTACACCACTGGGCAGACATCTGCTTGTATTTATACAATTCTACTTCCAGCACTCAAGAGGACAAAATCTAATTTTCCATGTTGCCCAGTCTGTGAAATGCTCCTGAGGGTGAACTGAATGCACCCACTGGAGGAAAAAGCTCTGGAGGCAGTCCTACACAAAATCTGAACAACTCATCACCTGGACCTTCCCCACTTAAAATGCCTAGGGCTCCTGAATTAGAAATGTGTCTGAAGACTGCTAACAAGAAAGGCCAATTGAGTTACAGGTGAACAAGAGAACGCTCCTGGAATAAGCTACACAATGAAGGTAGGATGAACTTACATGTATGTGTGGAGGATCTGCAACAGAACTAGCTAAATATTTATACTTCTGCAGCCACACAGGCTACCCTAATTGTGCAGACTCTGGAACATTCATTAAATCACAGTGAATGAGATGACATTTTCCAGATCAGCACTAAGCTGATTTCATAGAAAGGGCATTTCATAGAAAGGGCTTATCAGGCTCCCCAGCACCTTAATTGCCATTCAGATTTAGGTATGTATCTGAACTCCCATACTCACTGTAGTCATGCAGACAGAGTTGTATAGAGACAGCAGAAGATACGCACCATCTGCACCTTGTGGCTGAGCATCTACATGTCATGGATATCAGTTTTACTGGGACGAGTGTGTTCTCTCTTTTTGAGAAGAAAGTGCAATAATTTTGAAACCTGCAGTAGATGTGCACATGGCTCACTCTTGTGTGCATGAATTGCCTGTGGGTTCTCAACTGTGGAATATGATGGATCGGCAGTTCATTTGATTGTATTAAGCACTGACCTTGGCCAAGGAGCAATAGCTAGGGAAATATGTCATCTTGACATCCCAGTACAGTTGAGTATGTTGTTCCACTTAAATAAAGCAAAGATGTCCAGGATAGTGTAGATTTTCACCAGACAGGAAATGAGCAGATGGTGGTGGCCTGCTGACTCTCATTACAGCCACAGCCACAACAGATTTACTAACACCAGTCTGTTGTGCCATGGATCTGTAGGAATCTGGCAGGAACAGCTTCCAAGAAGAAATGCCCATACATTTCTAGACTGGAAAAAGGGACACAGAAAGAGATGTTATGCATCTCCAGCATGGAACAGTTCCTGAGATTGGCCCATGAAGTTAATCTTTTGCATTCAGAAACTAGCAACACATAAATGTAAATCACCAGGAGGGTCTTGTGATGCATGCCCAGAACTATTAAGACTTGGCAAAACTGAACTTGATGGTGGCATCTGCCATGCTCTTAGTGTATCAGAAAACAACAGAGATTCATCTGGTGCTGGTACAACATTTAAAGAGACCTAGGTGGTCCAGCAGCCAGGTGGCCTCCAGCAGCCATCCAGGATGATGGCTTTTGCTATCCTTGAGTCTGGATCTACCTGGAGCTTTTTGCTGCCTCTGTTGCCCTTTGTCAACTGCACAAGTTCTAGCATGTTGTAATACATTGAGATCAGTGCAGGTACTGTGACATGGTAGCAGACAGCAGTCCTTCAAGTACTCCAGACTGTGAAGGGGTAAGAGATGTCCTTCCAGGTCAATATAAGAGCCTGTGTGAGCCTAGTCACAGACTGTGAGAACTTCATCCTCAATAAAGCAAGAATGTACCTGTGGCAAACTGAGGGAACTGCAAGTGTTTTGGTGCAGGCACAAGACAAAGCAGTGTAGGGCCTCCTTATCGTAGTCATGGGAACAGCATAGACATAGCCTAATTCTCTTTGCCTACTTGCAGGACTGCAGATCCATTGAAGAAAGAAACAGGTGAAGAGGCAAATACCCACGTGTAAGATTTCCACATGATTCAGATGTGTGTATATATAAAAGGCCAGTGATAATGATGCATTTCCACGCTTTATTCTAGACTTCTTATGGTTTGAATACTTACTTTGAGATCTTCTGTGAAAGATGTAAGAATTTTTAGGTAGGTGTTAAGATTGTGTCTTTTTTCTTCAACAAGCCCAAAGTGACAAAAATGACTCTAATGATCCGCTGAAAATTTGCAGAAGGTGGAACTGAAGCCATAAGGCAGCCAAGAGAGGCTTCTTTCCAAGCTGAGCCAGCTGCTAGTGCAGAGAGCAGGGTAAGCCAGACTTCATTTAGTGCCTGGAATAGTATAGGGGAAGCCACAAGGAGAGGAGTCACTCTGTGGGAACGCAGCTGCTTCACAGACCCTGCTGTGCTTCAGAGGTGCTGCTAATGCCACCCTGTTGGTCCTTGTGAGGACATGCAACAGTGCTGTCTTCTGTTTTTAAGCTCAAGTGTCTGTCATCCTTCAGCCTCCAGTGAGGTGTGGCAGGATGAAATTACACCATTAGCTCATATTTTCTGAGTTTACTTAACTATGAAATGTTTGACAGACTGAAAGCTTGAGTTTTAACAACTCTAGGGAGGAACCCTGACTAAATGAATTAAGGGAAAGGACGCTGTACTTTAAAATTACCAAAGACTCTTTGTTTCAGAATTATCAAAGTTCCTATCAATTTCAGAACCATAAAATAACTAGCACTTTGTTACAAAGTGAGTATTGGGACAATATTTTGCAGTCATACTTTGTAAGAAAATTGCAAATTTATGCATTAAGATTTTCTGATCTTACTTTTGCTCATTTTCTGTACCTCTGGCAAATTAAATGAGTCATTATACTGTAAAAAAGTGCATATCACTTTTTATTGTTATAATTAAAATGAATTAGGTCAATGGACTGTATCTGAATCACTGCTTTCATATCCAGAAATGCTGTTTGGTTTGGATTATGTTTTTTGTCTCGATTACAGGTACTCCAATTTCAGATGAAGCAAAAAATGTAAAACTATCCATGATATACAGATAAAATCATAGTTATTATGTGCATAAAATTGAATGTCTGAATGTAGAACCCACTCTTACTAGATGTTTTTTAATTATCTCTGACTAGCCAATCCTGCTGTATGTGCTATTGTGACTGATGCACAATCATATTGTGCACATTTGCCTGACATCCTGCATATTACGAATTGTGCATCAAAGAACCTGCTCCAAAATTTAGACAACTGAATTTGAAATGTTCTTAATCATCAATACTTTCTTTAATGAGCTAATTAGAAAACAGCACTGGATTATTTGGCTATTGGTTTTAATAGTTAATTTCTTTTCTTTTCTTTTCTTTTCTTTTCTTTTCTTTTCTTTTCTTTTCTTTTTCTTTTTTTTTTTTTTTTTTTTTTGAGAATGAATCTTTTCATTAATATTTATTAAAAAAAAAATCTTTAACTTCAGGGTTTTGATGTCCGTGGGCCTCCCAGGTTAGACTGTAGAGGTAGAAGTAATAATCTGAGAAACAGGAAAGCACCTGTACCCAGATCCTCAAAAGTATCTCGCAATAGTCCTCTTGATTCCTGTCCAGGCACTGGTCATTTTAAATGCCAACAGTACCAAGCTGACGAGTTATAGAGTAGATGTGTGAGAGCTGAAGCTAGTGCTGGGCAAAACTACTTCATTCTGAAAGCTTGCTTAACTTTACCACTCTGTGCTTGTCCCAGCACCTATAGCAACCCTCCTTCAGACAAGCATGGCTACCTATCCCTAAAGGTGGTTCATAAGAAAATTGAAGGTATAATGAAAAGCTGTTATTTTTAACAATTACTTCTAAAAATTTTGTTCCTATTACTTTCTGGCAGTCTTGAAAGAGCTTCAAGTGGGTTGATCAAATATCATGTGGCAGCAGTTCTCCCTCTCAGGTTGGCAGCAGCTGTTGTAGTAACAAGTGAGGACAGCCTGTGATTAGTGGCTGCAGGATTTTACTTTACCCAGGGAATTGATAACCACCTTCAATTGCCAACAGCAGCTCATTTGCTCCAAGGTGAGAAAGAGAATATGAACACTTGTAGCCTATTATAAGCACTCCTGTCTTGGTTGGTCTGGAAGAGCTGAGCTGCAGAAAAGTCTAACTAAAGAGAATTGAGATGAACCAAGCAGAAGTGATATTTTCAGGGTTGCATAACCCAGTGTTAGGTATTTCTAGGCTCTCTGAGCTCATATATTCCATTGTCTGTGTCAGTGCTGAGACAGATATATGAAATTAATCCCAAACTTCTCTCAGCTTCTTTTGCTCCCATCTTTCTTTGTCACACAAGCAATTGGAACATATTTGTTGATTATAAAAAAAAAGCACCCCAAAACAAACAAAAACAAACAAACAAAAAAACACAACAAGCAAACCATAACCAGTAATGACACAGATATGAAGACTCAATCATTTGTTAAAGCTTGACACTTCTTATTTACTGAGGATATAGAGAGTTCATCAGAGGTAGATAATCCAGGATTTGGTCATGTGTCTTCCATCCTGAATAGAACTTCAATTCTAAAAGCACAGGGTAGTTCAAGACACTACATGGCTCATTTGTGGATGATAATGAGTTCTTTAAGCATTTAATGGGACTTGTAGATAATAGCAAGTATCAAAGAAAAACAATGTTTGAAAAATGTATTTCCATTTCCAAATAAATGTGTCACCTGGCCTTCTTTTCATATTCAGAATAAGTGTAACACGGACACTGGCAATGCAAATTTCTTGTCTCAAGTACCTGAAAGGATAGCATCTTCTAATTTCTTTAGTTTTTAGTCATTTTCTTGGGCTGTCAAGGATGGATCCAGTTAATAACATTTGCACAGGTGCATTTTATCCACACGAACATCTATTTCACAAGAAAAAAACCAATGACACTGACTCACTTCATAGGCAACAAGTAATCATTCAATCATAACCATTATTATCATTGTCAATGGCAACTTTTAATCAACATCAACAAATCTATAACTTCTTTTGAGCTGGAAATCTGCAGGTAACAATTTTCATTCCATTATCAGCCACAGTAGTAGTACCATGTTATTAAATAGACAGTCAATATTTTTTTCCATTAACTGAAAGAATGAAGTGCATGTGTAAAAAATCAGAGCCAAGGCCCACTGTTATCCTTGATTTTGTCATGCCTGATGTCTGTATTGCAGATGATACACTTCCACAGCAAAGCCTCCAAGGAGTCTGGATGAAAAGATGTGTGCATTGTTACTGCTGTGCATTGCACAGGATTATAAATACCAGTTTCAAATGTGGCATTGTACATTTTTGGTCATGTCAGTTTGTGTTAAATTTTAGAAAAAGCTGTGTGAAGAAAACCTCATAGGGATGTACAGATATATCTAAAATTTTAAAATATTTTAAAGTATGTTTTGTCTTGGTGGACTCTAAAATAATAGTTCCCCAAACACAGGGGACATTTCAGAAAATATGGAGTTTGGTTAACACCCTAGTTCCACTATAGAAATGTCACTGTAAATGGGTGGTGTGCAAAAAGAAACTGAAGCTGAAAAAGATAGATATCAAGTTTGAAATTATTTACCATTTTGTTGATGAATACTGAATTATTAGTTACTTTTAAACCACTTCAATCACTTTTTTTTTTTTTTCTTATTTTGGTTTGATTTTCAGCTTTATATAAATGGGTAGAACAACAAAATCATCACACCTTTCATGTAGCAAAGATAATTTCCTAAGACATATCTAGATTTCTATATACTTATCAAGGTTCATATGTCACAGTGGCTCTTTAAGAGAACAAACTATCAAGCTTTCATTGTGGTACAGGAGGGATCACATTCCTTCAGTCTGCAGCACTGTAAGCAGAGTAAAAGAACAAAATTATTGTTTACTAAACCAGAGTTTGGAAAAGGAGAGTCTTAGTCCACCCTTTGTAGTTTTGTTGGATTGTTTGTTGGACAAAACGTATTTTTGATGAACATACTGTTCCCACAGAAAATATTTTTATATCTAACATCTAACTAACTAACTAACATCTTTCCATTGTTAGTTTATAACTATGATGTAACCTGTTGAAAATCAGAAGGCTGGGGGGTGTATCTTTAGACATTTTTAATTTATACTCTACTAATGCAATTCTAGTGAAACTATGTCTGGTTTTGGCCATGATTCCTCCAGATGACCATCAGAAAAAGGCAAAAACTGCCCAAATGAAATTTTACTCTACATATGAGGATGATCTTATATTATTTTATGATTAGATAAACACTTTAAGTGGACTTTAAAAGACAATGATCTACTTCAGACTAGAGCTGGAATTCATTTTAACAGGTGAGTATAAAGAAGTTAGTAATTGCTTTGAGGAGATTTTCTGATCTACCTCTCTGGCATGGTAGCTGTTATTATTATTATTATTATTTTATTATTTTTCCTTATTCTCCCCACATGAATGAATAGATTAATCCATGAATTCTTATTTTCTTTGTCACTGGGCTGAGTTCATGCTTATCACAGTTTGAGAGTTGTTCAGCTTGTCAGTTCAGTCATCATTTTTCCAAGTTTCCTCTAGTCATTTCCTTTGTCTTCTTTGAAGACTCATTCTATTTTAGGCCACTTAAAATTGGATGATACCAGGAAACTGAAATAGGTTTAACAGTAATCTTGCTCTTCTTTGTGTCATCCTCCTTCACAAAGCAATAAGCCTCTGCTTTTCATCCTAGATGTTTATTCAATATTTATCTTTTCATTTTCTGTCTGAGAGTCTTGGGTGGAGGGATCTATGACATTGCAAGACTTCTCAGTCATGACCTGGTAACTAAATTTCTCTGTGGGAAGAATAGTCTATAAGATTTAGAGGCTTTTAATAAACTACATTTCATGCATTGGGTCAGTTTGACTGTCGCTGTGCTCTAAACATGAATCTGTATGTCCTTCACTACCATTTCCACTACATTTGCTCATTCTATTGCTTTGAGCCAGTTATTACATTTCAGTCCTCTAAATGTTACCTCAAGACAGACATGTGTCCTATATTATATCCTCCAGGATATTTTCAAGTGTTTAACAATCAGACATTGTTTCTGTTTTTATCAGAGTGACTGTTTCACCTTGCCTGTCCATTCCACTATAAAGATTGAAATGTTACCTTTGGTGGCTATGGCATATTAGTAGCTTTGGTGGTCTTCTATAATTTGGTGGTTTTAACAAGCAAATTCTTCAAAGGGAATAGATTTGATTGCCACTGACATGAGAAGATGGAAAACAGGAGGAGGGATAGAGGGAGCAAATCAGTGTTAACCCTAATCTGTGATCTCATACATAATAATTTAGTGTACCTTTTAAATTGCTGCCAATTTCAGTTTTTTTGCCAATTGTCAATTTTCACACAGAGTGTGAAATGCTTTCCATTTCCAAATTTATAAAGGATCTGTTGGACTTGAACTCACTCCAGAAACTTGCAGTTAATTTAACTATATCACAAGTGAAATGAAGGGAAAGCATTCTTCCTCACACAGGGTGAGGAAAATGGGCAGTGTACTTTTTGTCTGACCAGACTCCCCGTAGATGAGACTGACCCTTGTAAGGCCATTTTACAGCTATTGCATTTCAGAGGTATCAATATAAATGAAAAAATTCATATCATTCATCTCACTGCTAAATTAGTGGCTAAACTCACCCCTTTGTACAAGATCTTGTGATAAGAAGTACATAAAACACTGATCAAAAAAGAGTAAACAGGAAAATTTAATTTAGCTGTATTATACTTTGACTACACTACTGATTGTATTTTGTAGACCCCTGTCTAATTTTGGGTTTTCCTTATTGGCTAAGAAAACCTACTCTGAACCTGAGCAGTAAAATTCTATTACATGCATACATGTGTTTCTGAAATCGCAAACCTCCGCATAGATATCAATTCATATTTGTCAGGAAGAAACGAAAGAAACTGCTGCAAGGTGGGGAATATTTTAAACTATAAGAACTGAGTGATGGTCAAGGAGAGAGTCAAGCAGCTGTATGCAGAGTTTTCTCTTCCAGAAGTACAGAGTCCAGTCACTCTGAGGAGAGGAACCTATAGCTTGAACAGAGTATGGTCAGCCTCCCACATACCTTCAGGAGATATCTTCAACCAGTAGCACAACAGTCTAAGCACCCATTTATGTGATTTTACATCATATTTTATATCATTAAATGCAATTAAACATCATGTCATTTGATATAAATCAATGTCAGTAAACACTACAAAAGTAGTAGGTGAACCAAGACTGGTGGATAAATTGCTTCTTCTCCCACTAGCACATTTAATAAGGGAGGAATAAAAACTTTTTACTGCCTTGAACAGAAAGAGGATCATTCTCCTTCCAGTCTAACCAAAGGCTGTCACCTTTAGATCCTGGGGTCTGGCAGGCCTGAACAGGATACTTCTATAAACTGTCAAAGCAAAGCTCCCAGTTCACAAACACACTGTCTACCTGGCAACATGTTGTTTTCTCATTTTCTGAAAGCCTTTCTTATCCATTTGGAGCTCCTTTCTCTACTCTTTATGCTGTCTTCTAGTTCTGGACCCTGAACTCCCCAGGAGCTCGCTGTGCTGCCTTGCAGCAGCTGGTCATACAAGGAGATGAAGACTCAGGGGCCCCAGAATTACTTACAGAACTGAGAGAGATCAACATGTCTTTAACAATTCAAACATGTTTATTCAAAGAGGAGAAGGGAAAACTAGGTCAAAGACCAAAACCAAGCAAAACAGGATAGGAAAAACAAACAAACAAACAAACAAAAAAAAAACCAGCATGCAGATAAGATCCACAGTACATAGCCAAACACAACATGAACTAGCAAATATCACACAAGCCATGTCAAAAAGAGTTCTCAGACATAAACACGTGGATGCATAAGCAAGGGGACCTGAGGAAGACTTTTATCATCTTTCCTCAGCTTCAGCAAATGCTGTCAACTATGTCTTCATTACTAGTGAGGTGTGTTGGTGGTTGGCATCAATTTCTGCTGGGATGCTGGGTATTTCTTACCCTGAGACTCAGCTTGGCTCCCTTTGAGTTTTCATGGAGGCAACTTGAAGTGCAGTGTCAGTATGTCACATCTAGAGGCTCAGCAATGGTTTCTAGCAGGACTGAGACTAGAACTAAAGCAGCTCACAAACTAAATCAGAGCTAAAGAGAAGAAACTGCTTGTTTTGTTCTTTTCTCTTCACCTTTTTTTGCTCTTAGGGAGGTCTTAAGTTGTCATAGAAGCAGGGACTGGCAGTGACTATTCTCTACCTTTTTCATTGCTGACATGCAGGATACTTCAGGCAGTTCCCCCCCCCCTCCCCCCCCCTTGCTGAATGGGACTGTGCACCAGCTCTTGCTGTGCTGGAAGACTTGGCAATGAGGTTGTAGAGGCAGCTTTGCAGGAGACAGTGCAAAAGATTCACTTCTTTTTTGTAAGCCTGTTTGGTTCTGGACCTCTTACACTGGGCATCAGTGAAGTTGTATAAAATTAGCTAAACCATAATTTTATGCTGGGGAGCTTGTCAGGAAACTGATCTGTCAGAAACTTTGTCAGAAGCTGATTGTCTATTCTATGTAATAGTTAGAAAGGTGCTGGAATGGTTTGTGGTTTTCTCTGGCTTCCTCCCAGAAAAATCCCAGGCAGCTTGAGGTTTAATACAAGCAAGAGACAATTCTTCATGGACAGTTTTGGGCATACCTAACTTGTTTTGCAGTATAAAACAATATGGATATGGGTTTTTCCACATCTATTGTTGTCAGGGCCAGAGAATGGTCCCAATCATTTTTAATTATTGGTGCAGACAAACTTTAAATGTGTGGGAATCTAGAAAATATGTCAGAGTCCTGGGTCAGCCATAATGATATTTCCACTTCTGAGGCCAGCTGGTTAAAGTGTGAAAGAAGAAAGAAACAGTAAGTATAAAGAACTGAGGATCCAGCCTGTTGCTGTTGCATGAGAAGTACAGCACTATTGGTGTTCCTCCATGATGACTCTCTGCAGACTGATCTGATTTGTGAGTGAATTAAGAGTTCTATGTTGCTTCAGGTGTCCCTCTAGAAAATGGAGCAGGTATCTGAGATGTTGCAGATATTATTGTAATGGACAGGTTATCCAGAGAAGATGTGATATATGATATTACTATGATGTGCTTTGGGGACACTAGAATCCTTGCAGATTGTCCACATCCAGAACTACTTATTTCCTGCCTCCAAAGCTTCCTTCTGTCTAAGTTCCAAGTGACTCACATCTGGCAGACATCATATAGCGTGTTTTAGAAGAGGAGCAAAGTGTAAGTAAAATGGAGATTAATGGAATAGATCACTTCATCATGACTACGCATTATCACTATCTTATCTTCCTGAAACTGTGAACCTGCCCTAAAGCATTCCCTGTCTCACTCTCCACTGTGAGGGATGGTAGAGAACATTCTTTTTCCTTTGCCAGAGTGCCCACTATCTGATAGTTCTGCTAGTGTCTGATCTGCCCTTCCATAGGCTGAGGAATCTCAACATGAGAGTATGGCTAAAACTTGGCCAGAGATTTCTCAAGGGTGTATTTCTATTGTGAAATATCTCTTCCTGAGACTATGGCTTAGATGTGGGCAGACAGAAGGAAAGCTTTCCTGGAGAGATATCTGGGATGCCAGAGGAAGATGAGGTCAAACTACTGTTTTGAGTCATGCCATAAGAGTGCAGTAAATAGCAATGGAGTTATGTTACTGGTTATGGAACTGCATGGTGCTTTTGTTTTCAGAGTGCATTGTGCAGAATTTGAAGCTGCACCGGGTCTGATGTGGGATGTCACTGTCATATACCTGAGTTGAATTCTAATATCTGTGGTGCTCTAAAGGCCTTAGGAGACTTGAATTAGGCAGGAAGAGATTATGCTCTATCACAGTAGGCAGTTGACTTCTTTGCCATTGTGTTGTATCTGTTGCTTTCTTTCTCAGGGACACCACACAGCCCTGAATTGTGATCAGTAAGGAATTCCCTCTTCTACCTGCTAGTAGAGACAAAAGTGGTATGGAGGAGAAAAATAATGTTAGCAAAATGAGCTGTCTAAATGGGGCTTTTAGGTCTTCCTGAAAACATGGCTTTCACTAAATCAGAGGACATTTGTCACTTTAATAGAGTTTAAAGATCATCTAAATGATCTTTAAACTCTATTTAAACTCTATTTAAACTCTATGATTTTTCGGAGGGCTGACTTTGAGCTGCTCAGGACACTAGTTGGTGGAGTCCCTTGGGAGGTGGTTCTGAAGGGCAGAGGGGTCCAGGAAGGCTGGGCGCTCTTCAAGAGGGAAGTCTTAATGGCGCAGGAACGGTCTGTCCCCACGTGCCCAAAGACGAGCTGGCGGGGAAGAAGACCGGCCTGGCTCAACAGAGAATTGTGGCTTGATCTTAGGAGGAAAAAGAGGGTTTATAAGCTTTGGAAAAGTGGGCAGGCCACTAAGGAGGACTTTAAAGAAGTAGCGAGGCTGTGCAGGGACAAAATTAGGAAGGCCAAAGCTCATCTGGAGCTAAATCTGGCTACTGCCGTTAAAGATAACAAAAAACGTTTCTATAAATACATCAACACAAAAAGGAGGACTAAGGAGAATCTCCATCCTTTACTGGATGCGGGGGGAAACTTAGTTACAAGAGATGAGGAAAAGGCGGAGGTGCTCAATGCCTTCTTTGCCTCAGTCTTTAGCGGCAATACCGGATGTTCTCTGGATACTCAGTACCCTGAGCTGGTGGAAGGGGATGGGGAGCAGGATGTGGCCCTCATTATCCATGAAGAACTGGTTGGTGACCTGCTACGGCACTTAGATGTGCACAAGTCGATGGGGCCGGATGGGATCCACCCAAGGGTACTGAGGGAACTGGCAGAGGAGCTGGCCAAGCCACTGTCCATCATTTATCAGCAGTCCTGGCTATCGGGGGAGGTCCCAATCGACTGGCGGCTAGCAAACGTGACGCCCATCTACAAGAAGGGCTGGAGGGCAGACCCGGGAAACTACAGGCCTGTCAGTTTGACCTCAGTGCCAGGAAAGCTCATGGAGCAGATCCTCCTGAGAGTCATCATGCAGCACTTGCAGGGGAAGCAGGCGATCAGGCCCAGTCAGCATGGGTTTATGAAAGGCAGGTCATGCCTGACGAACCTGATCTCCTTCTATGACAGAGTGACGCGCTGGGTGGATGAGGGAAAGGCTGTGGATGTGGTCTACCTTGACTTCAGCAAGGCTTTTGACACCGTCTCCCACAGCATTCTCCTCAAGAAACTGGCTGCTCTTGGCTTGGACTGGCGCACGCTTCGTTGGGTTAGAAACTGGCTGGATAGCCGGGCCCAAAGAGTCGTGGTGAATGGAGCCAAGTCCAGTTGGAGGCCAGTCACTAGTGGCGTCCCCCAGGGCTCGGTGCTGGGGCTGGTCCTCTTTAATATCTTCATCGATGGTCTGGACGAGGTCATCGAGTGCACCCTCAGTAAGTTCGCAGATGGCACCAAGTTAGGTGCGTGTGTCGATCTGCTTGAGGGTAGGAAGGCTCTGCAGGAGGATCTGGATAGGCTGCACCGATGGGCTGAGGTCAACTGCATGAAGTTTAACAAGGCCAAGTGTCGGGTCCTGCACCTGGGGCGCAATAACCCCAAGCAGAGCTACAGGCTGGGAGAGGAATGGTTGGAAAGCTGCCAGGCAGAGAAGGACCTGGGAGTGCTGGTGGATAGTCGGCTGAATATGAGCCAGCAGTGTGCTCAGGTGGCCAAGAAGGCCAACGGCATCCTGGCTTGTATCAGGAACAGCGTGACCAGCAGGGCTAGGGAGGTGATCGTCCCCCTGTACTCAGCTCTGGTGAGGCCGCACCTGGAGTACTGTGTTCAGTTTTGGGCCCCTCGCTACAAGAAGGACATCGAGGTGCTTGAGCGGGTGCAGAGAAGGGCGACGAAGCTGGTGAGGGGCCTGGAGAACAAGTCCTATGAGGAGCGGCTGAGGGAGCTGGGCTTGTTCAGCCTGGAGAAGAGGAGGCTCAGGGGTGACCTTATCGCTCTTTTTAGGTACCTCAAGGGAGGCTGTAGCGAGGTGGGGGTTGGCCTGTTCTCCCACGTGCCTGGTGACAGGACGAGGGGGAATGGGTTTAAGTTGAGCCAGGGGAGTTTTAGGTTAGATGTTAGGAAGAACTTCTTCACTGAAAGGGTTGTGAGGCACTGGAACAGGCTGCCCAGGGAAGTGGTGGAGTCACCATCCCTGGAAGTCTTCAAAAGACGCTTAGATGTAGAGCTTAGGGATATGGTTTAGTGGTGGGCTGTTAGCGTTAGGTTGGAGGTTGGACTCGATGACCTTGAGGTCTCTTCCAACCTGGAAATTCTGTGATTCTGTGTAAATCCAACATCCCTGCCATGGGCAGGGATGCCACCCACTGGATCAGGTTGGCTAAGGCCCCATCCAGCCTGGCCTGACTATCCACCCTGTTCCTCTTTCTTGTTCCCAGGAATGAGTAACCACTCACTCTAGCAGAATAAGTTCCTGCAGCAGTGTATCCTTTAAAGCTTTCTAGAAGCCAGTGTGTGAAGAATGTCAGACATGGCCTTCAATATTGTCAGGACTGTTGTATGGACTGAGCTGCAGGTTATTCTGAGGTGACCTGGCAGGAGGACATTCCTCCAGCCTTCTAACCACCCTCACAGGACTCAGCAGGACATTAGCATAGGCATTCTGGCGACAGGGCAGGGGCAAGGGAGCTTGTCACCTCCATCAGAAGGACCACAGATCATCTGACCACAGGACATAGTCACATCACCGTATGGGGCTTCTACACACCTTCATGGCTTTGCCTGCCCTGACAGTCTACTCTAACCCAGACATACAAGTATACTATCTTTGGCTTGTCAAATTTGAAACAGTTCTGTGATGTGGTGGATGCTGGCATGGGCCAGCTCTGTTGCTTGGTGAATGGGAAATTTTCCATCTGCAAAATTATGAATGTGTGCTTCATGCTCACAAACTCCTTTATTCCTTTTGCACCTCATGCTGCTCCATTCTGAGCATCTGGCCTGGTGACAGAGTAACTAGCCAAGAAATGGGGATGCCAAGCGTGTCATATCTCAGTACTGAGGAATAGTGCATGTATACTATGGTATGTTAGGCTATAAGTACCTTCTAAGATGTCTTTGCAGAACAGTGGTGGTATCAGGTTGAGTCTGATGTGGTGAGGCTGAGTCCATGCAACTTGCAAGGACAGAAAGAAAGTAGGTACAGAAATGAATCAGAGCAGAGACTGTGTGCACTTCAAAATCTATGCTTTGGAGACAGTCATTGGCATGGGACTCAAGTGCAAAATGGTAATATATCATGTCTACCCAGACACAACTGTAAGTCCAGAAAACTCCAAGAGCTGCAAGGAACAGTCTTCAGCATAAGTGTAGCTGAAATTTACATTAGAATTTATAAGAAATGCATTAGATATAGTGTCTGAAATTCAAAGTTTGTAGGACTCTCCTGATTACATTTTCACACTTTTTTATTATTATTATTATTTCTTTTCTTTAAATTAATGACAATATGCTTTCTAACATTATTTTTCTGCATCTTCTGTAAAAGTTGCACTACTGCATGTCTATCAAAGGAAAAAAGCATGAAACCATAGGAACTAAAGTGAATTTAGTTAAATTAGATGTTCAGTACTGCTTATAGAAATCAGAAAAAAGTAGATGGAACACAATAAAATGCTTATGTGATCCAAAACAGACAAAGATACTAACCCACTCCCTTGGGACATATTGAAGGGGTATATTAACATGCATATGATTCAACTTCACTTTTTTTCTATTATATTCCATTCAGTTGCATATTCTCTTTCTTAAGAATACTATTTATAACCCCCATATGTGGTCATGTTGGAACCTTAGGTTTTCTTCTTTGGAATACTTGAGAGATGAAAGTAACAAAAAGTCCAAGTATTTGTATGCCACCTTAAAAAGATATAAATGATATAGCTGTCTGAAAGAAGACAAGCTTGTGCCACTTGTATCTGGATCAAAAATGTCTTTCAATTAATGCTAAAATTGAGCTCAAATGACACACTTTTAAATATATATATATATATTAATTTTTAGTATAGTATTCCTTCACACATAGGACTGAATGAAAAAAAAAACAAAACTTGTAACAATTAGTTTTGAAAACTTGATTTACTTATCTGTAAATGCACAAAGTTTTACCAACAGTTCAGCAATGTATATTATTTTGGCAATGCAGTTTACAGGTCAAAAAATGTTTTTTTCCCTACTTTTGTTGACATTTCAGGCAATGTCCATTATTCAGAGATGTTCTGCCTGGAGTCCAACCTTCAGTATTTATTCTTTGCTTTCAGTGTTATCTCATCTGATGTTTTAACTTACACAGAGATTGTTGGTGTTTCCTCTGGGGAAGATCAAAACATAAGACAAGAATTTCAGTATCTGGCAGAAAGAGAATGAAATGTCAGGCATATCACAAAAATAACTAATTTTCTTTTGATTAAGTGTTTTGTTGGTTTGTTTGGTTTGGTTTTGGAGTATTCCCTTCACATTTGTAGTGAGGATTAGAAAATGAAGAATTATTATTATTAATTAATTAATAATAAGTGCCAGAACTGCCATTAACAACAACTTCATGACAAGGAATTGTCATTGGTAGAGAGCTAATGAATTGCAGTGGTGCCACCCACTGCAGCAGTTTTTGCTTTTGCAGTCTATTCCAGAGTCAGAGTGCTCAGGCTCTCCCCAGCAGCTTTATATCTCTGTATGTCTTTTGTAGGCTATATATGACAGAACATTTCATTCCCCCTGTTGCCTTGAACAGTGCAATTTAATTCTTCATTAGTTCCTCAAATCTTCTTGGTTCTGATAGATTAGCCCCACATTCCTGCAGAGCTGTCTGACTTGGAGAAATATCTGAAGAGTAAAAAAATTGAAGGAAAAAATAACTGGTGGCACTGGTCCTTAGAAGTAACTAACAAACCCAACAGGTTTTAATAACTAGTTTTTGCATATCAAAGGTGTGCAATTAAAAGACATGCAATTAAAGGTGTGCAAAATCTGTTCTTCCAGAAACTCAGGAGAAGGGAATAGTCAACCATCACTAGTCAAAAATATACCTTGCTGCATATGCATGTGAAAAGATGCTTTTGCTGAATTTGTTTGCCTCTCTCTAAACATTAATAGCAGAATACTGGTACAATCATTCCAGGGACAGAGGCACAAAGCAACACTGTACAATTTCAAATGTCACACTGCTCTTCCACAAGGTTAAGCAACAAGGAATATTCAAAAAATTGGCACAGAAGTACATAGAAGAAAACAGCCAAAACAAGTCCCAGGAAAAGACAGGCATCCTGTTCATGTATTCCAAGAACTGAAAGAGTAGCCATGTTTATTAGATAAGCTTTTTCTAGTGAATAATTAACAGATCAGCTTCAAGGTGAAGCTCAAAATAGACAGTTCTTTTGTTTTTTGTTGTTGCCACTGAGATGTTTTACTGTCTGAAAATGGGTTATATCAGGTAATGCTGGCAGGATTAGATGGGAGATTCGTTCAGTTAATGTGTCATGTTACTTTAATTTTTAGATCTAGCTACATTTGATAAGTATATATGATTCATGACATATAATCCAATGTTTGGTTTATTTAAAATTATGCATACACAAATGTTAAAGGAACATGTTTTTTAAGATCACAGTATTAGTCAGTCAAAAGACTTAAATTACTCCTTCTGTAAATGCATTTCTATAAAACTGAGGATTATATACCTTTTGTTTTCTTGGGGGTTTGTCTCTTTTGGCATGAAACATGGATATGAGCTGAAGCTTGTGAAGTGTCAGAGATATGAGAGTATATTCAGTAGGACTTCCATGTTCATGAAAAGTGAGTAGTGAATGCAGCAAAGACTTCCAAGGGAGAAAAGGACTGGTCAGGGGTTAAAGCTACTGAATGCTGTCCCAGAAGCTAAATTATAACCTTGCTCCTAAGTTTGAAATTGACACTACGGGATTTACTTACAATAAATTTATCATAGATGGCCCCTAACCTGTCTTTTCAGTCAGATAAGAATCTGATTCTTATCCCCCTTATTGTCCCCCTATTGAGGTACTGAATGCTTAAGTCTGGATCTGAAGTGAATGAGAACTATAAGTGGGTAAATAAAATGTGGCATCGTACTGAATAGGTATAAAAATCAAGACCTAGACCTCTCTCAAATGAGACAGGGAAGCTGTGTGAATTCTTTTATCTTTGCTCCTTTGAATCTCAGAACTCACGCATGTCAACTTAAAATAATAGCACACCTTGACTTTGTTGTAATGCAGTGAAAATAAATGTACAAGTATTTTAGAAGCATTCTGTCAAAATAAGCATGGCAGGAAAAAAAAAAAAAAAAAAAAGAATGGAAAAATCCATAGTTTTGTATTCAGAGTATTACTTGAAGAGAGTACAATAGATAGGACATAATGCCGGACTGAGTGGGAGAAACAGTGGAAAAGTTCTCATCAAATAAGTAATTTCTATTCCAGTGCAATGCATGAAACAGGGCTCCAAAACAAAACCGGTAAATGACCGTGTACACTAAATGATATGCTAAAATAATACACATTCAGCCATCAAGCAAGCTGAAGTTTCACAGAGCTGGTGTTCCCCAGCTCCTGATTGTTTTGTTGTAACTCCAGTGTGGGTGGATACTCATGAGGATAGCTGCAGAACCACCTAAGCCTGCATTCTTACCAAATACAGTGCCTAAACCATGGATATTTTAGTCCCTAATCAGTTTTGTTGTTGTTATTTTTTAAAGTAATGACCTCAAAAAGATTATGAGTAAATTAAATCAATATCTTAAAGCTGGAAAAGAATGACAGATACAGTAAAAGACAATGTTACTAGCTCAGTCAGGACACAGTGCTACTACTGCAAACACCCAGACACAGGGCCAGGAAGAGCTGTGAATGGTGTATCAAAGCACTTGTAGAATTTTCTACCTTTTTTTATTTTTTTTTTTTTTTTTTTTTTTTTTTTTAATAACAAGATAAACATATTAGGTAATTCATGCAAGTTCTTGATACCAGCCCAGCTGCAAACTGTTTTCTCTCTCAGTTTTGTAGTTTTGCAAAGGTGAGCCTTCAGGCTTTGCTGAGGAAAGACCACCATGTTGTCAAGATTCAGGCAGCAGGTCAGTAAAAAGGCTCATCTGGCCCAGCTGCTGTACAAGTTTTATCTTACAGGCAGTTTCCCTGCAGTACAATTTATATGCGTAGAAATATGTGAGGAGCTACTATGAACTATGTCCTTATCATCTGAGATAGGGCACAGTACTCAGGCGGTCAGATACGTTGCAGTACCATGGCATATCACACACCACCCATGTTCTCACCCACGACTCTTGTTATGAAAAAAATAGCGATAAAATACTTCCTCATGAAGCAGGAACACTTCAAATAGCCAGTTACTTTTTCACCGTTATCAAGTGTGAGAGGGGAGGCAGCACATTTTATGACAATCCTTGCATTGAGATAAGGTTTAAAAAAATGTAAAGAGAGTTGTGCATTTATCTAGGGGAAGATTTATTATTATTATTATTATTATTATTATTATTATTATTATTATTTTATTTTATTTTTTAACCACGGAAAAGTGATTAGAGGAGGAAGTCCCAGGCTGTGCCCCAGGCACATGCCACTGTCAGTGCCGTCGGTGGTACGGAGGGGACACCGGCTGGGGGCAGCAGCGCGGCGGGGGCTGGCTCCATCCCACCCCGTCCTGTCCCGTCTCACGCCATCCCACCCCATCCCATCCCATCCCGTCCCATCCCATCCCGTCCCATCCCGTCCCGTCCCGTCCCGTCCCACCTCCCCAGGGGTGGGCCGCCCGCCGCCCGCCGCCGTGACCCATCTATATAAGGTCCTCCCGACGACTGCTTCTCCACCGGTGAGAAGCGTTTTCCCCGCTGCCATGGCTTCGGTACCCTCCGCCGGCTGCCTGCTGGCCAAGAACCAGTACTACCGCAGTAAGTGCTCTGGGGGTGCGGGACTGCCCCGCGATCCTCCCCTCGTCTCGGGGATGCTCCGAGGGCTGAATACCCAGCCTCTGCGCGCAGACACCCGAGTTATTGCCGCAGGAGAAAGTTAGCAAGTGTTTCAGAGATTTCTGAATGAGCTGGAGGCAAGAGGGTACATAGTATCAATTTTCTTACTGTAAAGCATGACATTGAAAAAGCATTAGGCAAACAAATCCTGGCTTCTAGTTGTATTTCATATTTGCTTTGCAGACTGAGACAGAATGCACTATCAACTCACATATTTGTTTCTTAGTGCATGAAGTTACCAGTGTGAGACTACATCTGGTCTTTTTAAGACCCTGTAGCACAAGATACTATAGTGCAAATACAGGACTTTCCATTGTATCACAGGTACAGAAGTTTTCTGCCTGATTATTGTATAATGTGTAAGTGATCATAAGATACATCATTGATATCAGTGACATCTGTACAAGCAGATCTCAGTGTGCTTTTTTGTGAAGAGTAAGTAGACTGAGATCAATTTTGATAAAAGCTTACACCTAAACAACCGCAGTAAATTAGTATACAAAATATTGAAGTTATACTTCGTAGCTAAGTAGTGGTAGCTAACTTTATCTTTTACAAACATTGTTTCCTCTGAGACAGCAGCAGGTCTGAAAATTTATTGGCATGGAAATCCATTCATTTTTTCCATCACGTATGTTCTTTTCTGTGAACAGCAAGACAGAACTCAGAATCCAGTGTTTCTTCCAGCTCCTCCTGCTCTTCAGATGTTGTGAATGTTACAGACCAGGACAAAATATTTCATGGTATTGTTCCCTTCTTGCAGTACTCTGGATTCTGTCTGTTTTGTTATTCTGCTAGTGTCTAACAGTGTGAGCTCTTTCCCGTTTTGCAGGGTTACCTGAATTACTTGATAAATGTTGGTGGATAAAAAGCTTTTTCCACTGTGAACCATCTCCACCAACTGTTGGCAGAAAAACGCTATCAGCAAGCAGGTGAGTCCAGTTCCTACTCATTATATTTTCCCTTTGGTAAAAGTGTTTTTAAACAAGTCATAATCAGCTAAAACAATCTGGGGGTACAATGATCATTTGATGACTTAAATAAAAGATACTGCAAGGATATGGCTTCAGAAGCTTCCCATGTTGTCATTTTAATAATTGGACTCATACTATATATTATGCTAGTGACTATTATTGTCATTTGTAGCAATAGTTATTTAATCTTCTACCCATAGCACTTGTACACCTACTTATATATTTCCATTTTACTTTCTTAAAAAGATTATATGAATGAATCAAAAAATACTTAGGCAGATAAATACCTTTGTGGAAAATGTATTGATAATCTTACTCATAACCTTTTTGTATATATTATTCTGCAGTGCCAACAGTTGAATATGACAGCAAACTAGATTACTGATTGAGATACTATGCACAGACTTACTTTTCCAAGAGGCCTGGGATCTTCTGGATGTTTGGGTTCAGCTGCAAGAAGATGACAAAACCTTCAGGAGGGAGGAAAGGTGTACTTTCAAAAAAGATTTGGCAGTAGCTTAAACAATATTGTATAATGGACATGTCCATGACTTACCTTTTTCATTACAGAGTTACTATAATTTGAGATGACTAATGAAGTTTACCTGGATTAAATATCCTGGTGACTTACTTGGATACTTAGAAAATAAATAAATAAATAAAAATCCCCTAAGTGTAGGTTTAGGAGAAGTATATCTATGGGATGACTTTGCAATAGGTGATACTGTATCTTAAGTTTTACCTTCAGTATGTCAGCTCTGTAGACATTCACTCTGCTGTAAACGGGATACAAACAGAGCAGTCCTACTCTGGACTGTGAGGTGTATGTTTTTATCATGTATTTAGTATCACTAACAGTAAGCAGAGTTTACAAGAATGCTTGCTAATAGCTTTGGTTTTATAAAGCCTGATTACACAAATAAACAGTAATCAGTTTGTTCTCTTTGTTCCAGCTGGGTGTGTAGATCCCAAACCTAAATACCCAGGTACAACTTTCATTCACGTCTATGCATGTTTAAGGATAAACTAGCAGAGAGACAAGAAACCAGTAATCGTAATGGACACTGACATTTGCCAAGCAGAAGAGCAACCTTAATCAGAGTTGATACCTGCAGCTCTGTTTTACTTTTAAATTACTCTAACCTGCTTTGCAGCCTCTTAAAGACCCACTTGTTCTCAAGTGACTCCTCCTATCTGTATTTACTGCTGTCTGTCAGCTTAGTTTCTTAGGTCTAGGAACTGCCAAGATGTTCAACTCAAATAACATTAATGCTATTAACCAAGTCCACCTTTGTCATGATTCCTGCTTTTGAAATGTACTGTAGAATACTTTCATTTGGTCTTCAGCATTGCAAAGCAGTACATCAGATTGTTTGTTCTCCTGGGTATGACTGAAATACATCAACAGTTATAGAAAATTACAGATATTTTGCTGGATGACATCATTTCTGTATATTTATCTACCAACTTTTTGATGTACTATCACCAAATCTACCTGACCTTTGTCCATCACTGGATGAAGTAACAATAGCGAACATCCATATAAATGTAACATTTTTTTTTTTTAAATATATATATATATATATATATTTTATTGTGGAGTACTGGTTGTCATGGTTATGCTTAAAAATCTAAAGCATATGAAGCAATGGTTTCAGGAAGCTTATAGTTTTGTTACAGGCAATAGGTGCCTGGCATATGACAACAGAAAAGAATACAATGATAAAAACACAGTTTCAGGAATCTTTAAATTGCCTTGTTTTATCTTTTTACCTTATTGCTATTGTGCAGCTTCATCTTTGTCCTTTCTCTAAGTGTACAAGATGAACTATTTTTTTATATATATATATATATTTTTAATTAATAAAGATTTAATCTGTTTTTAATGCGTCTTATTTTGGATCTCTAATACAACCTGTTATTCAGTGTTTCTTGTGGTGTGGGTGGTATTTTTTTGGTTTTATACTAAACATTGTTATTTTGGTTACATTAAGTATAAAAATTCAGAATTCCCACTGAAACTTAGGATTGACATTCTTCGTTTAGCCACTTTAAACTGATGTGAGATGAAGAAAAAGAAGGGTGGAACATAAGCTAGGAAAAAGACACACTTTAATATAACCTTGTACTGTAAAGGAAGGGAAGAGGAATCTAAGACTTTTAGTTTTGGAAGGGTGATTGTAGCTCTTTCTGAAGACGCTTGAAGCCATAGAAGAAAGAAATGCTGTAGGGTTTTTTTTTTTTTTTTTTTTTTTTAAAGAGTAATATAAGATTTAGAAAATATATATATAACTATTTTTAGATGACTAGAGAATATTGTTGAAAATCTGCATTCTGGTAGGACAAAATGTAAATGAGAATCACAGAATGATTAAGGTTGGAAGAGACCTCCAAGATCATCTGGTCCAACCAGCAACCTACTACCAATATCACCCACTAAGCCATGTCCCTAAGCACCAGGTCCAACCTTTCCTTGAACACCCCCAGGGATTGTGATGCCACTGCTTCCCTGGGGGTATGAGTGATGCAACAGTAATGGCCTTACAAATTCTGTTTTGCAATGTCAAGGTGGCTAGAATTTGGAAGAGATGTAATAAATTTGCATTTTTCTTTCAAGAATTTTCTTGCCTGCACGTGAGCTAAGCAGACTATGAGAGCATCATATGTCATACTACATATTTAAAAAATAACATCCTACTGTCATACATATATTGTATGTACTACATGTGCATGTATGTACTACATATATTGTATGGAAAATAGTAATGAATAATTGTAAGGACTATAGCTATTTCTATGAAATGAAATTTTATTTTTGTATACTAGCCTGTTCTGTAGGAGCAAGAATGATAAATGAACCCACTTAAGAAACAGGCTTTCAATAAAAGAACGAACCACAAATCAAACTCAATTTGTCAGGAATATTTTTTTTTTTTTCTAATATGTGCAGTGATTAAGACTCCCATAAACAATGTAGTTTAACATTCATTTGTAAATTTCTTGAAAGCTTTGTTTCTGTGATATCACAGCTTCCTGAAACGTAAAATACTTGCAAATCCCTCTTCATTTTACTTTAATTTTGTTAACTAATAATATATTATTTCTTCATGAAAGCACACTTTTTCTCTTAATGTCACTTCTCAACTCTTCTATAAAGGAAAACCTAAGCAGAGTTCATTTGGTACCAGAATTAATATGGTTGGCAAAATATTTTTTGTATTATTGCATTCACAGCTGGTGACCATCAAAATTTTGACCACTACCATGTTCAGTGTGCTGGCTGACTTTTTGGTTATGGAGGGACTCTCAGATTTCTCTTGTGCACTCTGTCATATGCCATTTTAAGCTGTTCCAGCAGTAGCAGATGTGAAATATACTGTCACAGTCACCAAGAGATATATCTTTGTAATAGAAAATGGCTATCACCAACAATGAAGAGAATCAGATCAGTATAATGGGAGGAAGCCAGGGAAACAAACAATCAATCAATCAATCAAACAAACAAACAAAAATACACTAAAACAACACATTATTCCCCTCCCCTTTTTTCCCTACTTCTCTATGCTTCAAACTGCAGAAAAAAAAGTCACTATTTCTCAAACTTGTGCCACCTTCTTGTACAAAAGAGAAGATTCAGCTTCCAGTTACAATAATCAATTGTATGTTCAGAGTAATTCTATTGTCTTTTTCTCAAAAGTAGAAATATAGAAGTTTCTGTAGTCATTATGATGGAGCACAATTGCTAGAGGAAGAGAATATTTTTATAAGATTAACTCGTAACAGGAAGAGGAAAGGCCTGCACATTCAAAACATTGTTTCTCTTAGCTGTCAGGCACTGCATCTTCTTAAATCTTTGGCATCTTTGGTTTCAAGGGAATTTATTCAGTTGTACCCATAAAGTAAAACCTGTAATCCCACCTTACTTTTTTAGCTGAAGTAGCAGTACAGTGTGCAAGATAAAAATGTTTTGTCATCTTTAGGGTGCATTTACCATAACAGAAGAGGACTGACAGGATTGGCTGGGTGTCAGTCTCACCACTGGCATCATGGAGGCCGAGGCCAGGGCGTCCTGGAGAAATGCATCAGTACTGTGAATGATTTTTCCAAAAGACATTATTTAGGTTATTATTATTATCATTATTTTCTCTCTGTTGCCTTTTTTTTTTTTTTTTTAAGAAAAGTGAAAAACATCTAAAACTGACTTCGAATTAGTGAGTTATGGAAAGTCCTTAAAACACCCTAGCAAATATTTTCTACAGTTGATCAAGTCCGCCTTTACAGATCTTTCCCATTTGTGCTTACTTGAATTTCTCCTTGAGCAGCAGTTCAGGGGTTAGTCATGAATGCATGACTCAAGTAACAAACAAGAAAGTTTTAAAGTGCTGATTTCACCACCTCTTCAAGGACCTTGTCAGTGATTTCAGAAGAGGTTGTATCATTTTATTTAATCCCCATCCATACCTACTTCTGGAATTATTTCAGCACAATAGGAGTGGATCAATAGATGGAAGCAGCTGGAGATATGCTTTCTGTTTCTGTGGGTGAAAGCTAAAAGCCAAGCTTTTACAGTATGTTTCCCACTCCGTAGTTTACTTATTTCAGATAAGGTGAGCACATACAAACCATTGCTAAGAAAGATAAATTAGAAGGAAAAAAAGTTAGGTAGTGGTATTGCAACAGCATAAAAATGTTGGACAGTTTGAAATTTGGACCCTAAACCACATGCTTCAGCACAATTCTTTTGAAAATGGAAACTGATGAAAAGACTGCTAAATATCTGAAATCTTGATATATTTAAAGGCCCTACACATTACAACAAACTACTTGTATGAAATAGCACATCCACTCATTTTTTTTTCTTTTTAAATTTCATTTTAAAATGTTTTTTTCAATAATTTTTTTATTGCTGGTGTTCTGTATTTGTCTCTGTGTGTGTTTAATTCTATTGTCACATTATCTATAGATAGGGTATTTTCTGCATTTCAGAATTAGTGCTAAATCTTGAGGAAGACTTTGGAACCTATAACAGGTTCTTAAATGAGCCTATTTTAGATGTAATCTATCTTTCCAAGAACCTCTAAACTGCAATTTTCACTATCTCACAGTAGTGCAGAAATAAAAAGGATGCTACTAGGGGTAAAATACACAATGTGATAAGTTGCTTTAAATGGGTATTTTCCCATTATGTTTTAACCACATTAATTCTGCTGCGACTTCAGTTCAAACCCACTGTATGTTTAAATTCAGGTGAAGTCTAGAACTACTGTTCAATCACACCAACAGAATATGTTAGGAGCTAGAGAATCTCCCCATGAGAGTAGCAGATCAAGTGAAATCTTGAATGTAAAAGGCAAGGTAAATGTACATGGTATGTAGTAATTCATTCTCATTGTCACAATAAAATATCACCTGCAAAAATGCAATAAATTTTAAAGTGAACAAACAAACAAACCAATGTTCTCTTTCTGTGCTTTCCAGAAACATATTTTTCCTAGGTGAAGCATTAGTTGTTTTGTATTTCTGTCTAATTTAATTGCAAAAGTATGACAGGCTAAAATGCATTAAGCAAACAGATTGTTATTTTCCCTCCTTATTTTTCCTGGTTGTCATAATTATTGTCCTTCATTAATCTTCTGTCAGTATTGGTTAATGTATTTAGAGGGGGAGGTATTTGTTTTCTGTGTATCTGTCACCTTGCTGTGAATGTAACAGGAGTGTTATCTGGAGGGGGCAGCCCCATGATGCGAGTGCTTTTTAAACATCCACGCTCCATTACAGCTGTGCTCCACTGACCAAGCAGCTCAGCTTGGGCATTCCAAGATAAATAAGTGCAGACCATAACTTTCCCACTGAAAGGCTCATTTTTATTCTGCATTTTGCAACATAGCATTGGACATTAATCTTGAAATGCATCAGCTGCTAGGTATTATAATATTACATAAGCCTTTATGACTAATTCTGAATATGGATGTCCTTTCACTTCTTCTTGGACATTAAAGCATTCAGAGCTTTTATTATATATTTTAAAGGAATGCATGCCATGTGTACAATTTATTGGCCAAAACATTTTTCAGCTAGAACAGGACTATTTCAATATCAAATACTACATCCTCTATATATTTGGCTTGCTCACTCTCAGAGCATTTATTTTAGCCCCCAAACAGGAAAGTCATTTGAGATTTATTCAAACCAAAGGTAATTCTTCTTCAATGTCACCTAATGCTGAAATTCACTGAGATGAAAGCGCTTTTTGTAATAAATACATGGAAATTGGTGGATATGAAGTAAAAAATAAAAAGGTTACAAAATGAACTGTTGTGGTAGATATTCCCACCTACCTAAAATCCTAATTATAAATGTAAATAGGGATTAATAGGTTCAGAGATCTTTGTTTTTATGTCAGTGCTCACTCACTCTCTCTTCTTTCTTAGTTACTCTTTGCACTAATTAAAAAACAACAAAACCAAAACCAAACAAACCAACCAACCAAACAAAAACCCTCTCTGTACCTAAGCAGCAATAACACAGAAATTATATAGGAAGGACAACCAGGGCATCAAAAAAAAATTCCATATACCCTAGATTGGGTCAACTCATCTTCAGGATATACATATTTTCATCTCTGGAAGAAAAATGAAAAGGAAAAAAGGAGGAAAAAAACAGGAAAATGAATGAAATATTTCAGGAAATAATCAAGGACATACTAGACGTTCAGAAAGAGCAGGCACTGCCTGTTATCTTTTATATTGTATCAACTCTCAAATAGGGAAACTGGATTGAGGGTCCAAAGCCTTCCTATAAAACAGCAGATGGAACTGCAGCAAAATCTTTTACCTCAAATAAACCTTGTCTTTTTTTTGGCAGAATAATAATATCCTTGAAATAAGTTGATGATGGAATATGGTCCTGTGATGGCTAGTGGGAGTTTTGTTTAACAGCTCTTTTATGGGCTACTCTCTGCAGGAAATGCTTGATTCCCCCCAGATTTTATGCACATGTTGCATTAAAGTGGATTAAGACCTTACAAGGAACACGGTGATGTGCTGTAGCCAGGCAAAAGCTCCATGAGAAATACCTCAGGTGTGTATTCAACTTAAAATTTTATGAATTTCACTGGAAAAGTCATTTTTTTTCTTTTGAAAATCTGTGTTATTTCAGCAAAAGGACAGATAAAAAAACATATCAAAATGTTCTGACTTACAACTGTTACAAAGAATGAGTTGCATTTAACATTATCTTTTAATGTCAGAGGAGGAAGCATTTTCCTAATCTCTAAGAAAGCAACACTAACCTCTGTGGTTATGTATATAAGGGGGGCTGATTCTCCTTTCCTTTCAGCACTGGCAGTGAACAAAAATGGGCAGGCTGAGAGGAGGTAAACAGCCTAAATAAAATGAACTCTCACTGGCTGCCACAGCATTTCAGAAAGAAGTTCTGGAGGTCCACCTGGGTTCCAGACTTAACATGAGAAATTTCTTGTCATGGGTTTAGTGAAGGTTGCTGACCATTTTACAGTAAAGATTGAGTTTTTTTTTTTTTTTTTTTTTAACCCAACAAATGCTCCAACTATAGAGACTGAAATATCTAAAGAGCTGAAATGCTTGAGCAAATGGATAACAAAAGAATGATGCTCTTATTTGTAGATCCTGAGAGTTGCTCCCTGAAACCTAGAGACATATATTATTGCAATTTTGATATTAATTTAATTTAGAATAATGCAGTTCATCATCTGAAGTTACTTCTGATCTACATCATTTACAATATGAAGCATGACTATGCAGCTTAAGGCAGAATATATGTAAGGACATATTTTTGGCAGGATTTCAGCTACTTTGACATCAATTTAGTTGATAACAGGGATGTACTTTCAGAATGAACAAATAAAGGATACTTCATGGTGTCTTTTCAGGATTAAAAAGACTATTCAGCCAAATGTAAAGTTCAGTTAATAAACCTCATTTTCATTTCCCACATGCAAAGGAGTGACCTAGAAAGAGCACTGCTTGCATTTGGCTGCTGAAATACTGTACTACAAATACAGCATGAGGAGTTCATCTCATGTAGCTCCTTATTTCCAAGAAATCTGAGTGCCTCTGGTATTACCTAAGTCACCCAGTACACTGGAGCTGAAGTTATTGTGCTGAGGCTTGCTTAGAACTGTTCTATAATTAGTGGGCATGTCAATTCAACATTTATTTCAAGTGCATGAAGGAGAAGCAGATTCATGAATAGATAATAGAGAATACATACGTTGTCTGAATGTATTAGTTTAAAAAAGGTTCTTAAAATACTGTTTTATTGAAAACATGTATTTGGAGAACTTAGAGTATTTCATCTGCAAGTCAACACAATATCTGTATTACATTTGTATCAAATTACTATGTGTCTCATCTAAATAAAGACCCTCATCCCTGATGCTTCACATTTATGAGCTTCCTACAGTAATGCATATAAAAGCACATGGGAGAGAAGGAGAGAAAGAATTCTTTGTAGTTTTAGTATTTATTGAACAGTGCAGTATTTGGGTCACCACAAAGTGCTGGGACAGTTTAAGCAGTAAAAGCAAAAGCAAAATCTCTCTTTTGAGACTGTCCTTTTCAGAGTTACCAGGATTTCCTTTAGCATTGTCCAATGTATTTCTGACATAGCATGAAATAGGAACACAGAATTCTAAACTTGTGGGGCTGTGTGGGGTTGCTTCATGAGTTGTACATGAAAAATTAAGAAATAGCAACTTACACACTCAGTATTTAAAGAAACAGAAAGCCAGAAAGGTTTGAGGAAAGAGCAATAGAAGCAAAGAATGTGGAATGTAAACCTCCTGACTTCAACTTGCTTTTTCCTTCAGTTTTCTGAAAAAGTTGAAATGACCATTTGTTATCAAATTGATTGCTACCATGTCATAACTATTCTACTTCTGCCAGACAAGTCCCTGCCTGAACAGGAATGGGAATACTTTACATCAGTGATTTGTAACACACAGCATATACTAGTTAGAATCTAAAACCTAACATTTATAAGCACAAGACTTTTCCTTCAAGAAAAGGTAGAATGTTATTGCAAAGCCTGTACTAATATGAGGGCAAAGTAACAACATTCTGTCTTACCAAGTGCAAAGATTACTATTTCTGAAATGGAGTTGGCAATTCTATAAACACGTATTTTATAATGCCCATTAAACATCAAACTACATATTTATTGAACTAGAACCCCTCCCACAAAATTAGTATTACTATATTATTTTATGCAACATAGTGTTTAGCATTTCCACATAAACTTTTATTTGCATATACTAACATTTTGGCTGTAATCTTAAAACTGCGTTAGCATGGTTTCTTTTACTTTGTATAAAAGGAGTAATGCTGAATGTATTCCATAAAGCAATCTATTTAATTTCCTAGTTCCTTGTCTTTACTCTCATATCAAACCACCAAAGCACCACTAATGATGTCTTAACCTAATCAGTGGGGCCTGTACTAGAATAAGTTTATAATCAAGGATGCTGTGTAATGGTGCTTGCATTTCTGCAGGGAAAGTAGCTTCTGAACATACAAAATTCTTATAAAACAGTTTTTTCCTAGCAGCTTGACTCATTTTTGTAAAAAGAAGAATTTTCATGTATATTTTTTGCATGTACATAAAAACTTTAATTTAGGAATGGTCATATTTGTGTATTTAAAAATGCTTTAATTGTTAAAACCTAACAGTAATAATATTAAAAATAGTAATCATGATGGTCATTATAATTCTTATGCAAGCATTAAAATGTTGTTTAATTTACGCTGAGTTTCAGGCTGGAATAAAATTTTACCTTGCCCAATTTCCAGTGTGGCTTATCTATCAGACACCATAGTTTTGGTAGTGGATGCTATTAAATTGGCTGAAAATATACAAAACATATATTCTGTTTTCCAGATCATGAAATATATTAACATATCCTCATTTACTTTGTGAAGTTGCCTAGCTTGTATTATGGAAGATGTCCTCATAAACCCACTAGATTTAGAATCATGAATCTGAGGTCATATTTTATTTATTTATTTATTTTCCTACTTAAGGCATGTTGCTTTAGTTCTTAATGATTAATCAAGCAAAATGGTACATAGGTTATGCCATCCTTCTTTCCTGTCTGAATTTCTCTCTCATTCTCTTCTGGCTTGGCATCCTTCAATGAGCTATTTGATCTGTCAGTAAATCAAGAAAAATGGTCAAGTCCAGAGGTATTTCCAATACTCCTCATGACTATTTGTTAAAACATGCACTGAACACTGCATTAAAATCTGCAATGCCATCTGCAAAAGAAGTAACTATCATAATTTGTAAGATAATAATTTAGAAAAACTGGTATCTGGTATCTATTCCAAAGTCACTGATATCAACCATGCTGGCCCAAAATGTTTTTTCATTCTTTTGTCTAATGGTAATAGTCTGTGTCTAAAAAACTTGATAAGCCTCAATTATCAAAGCTTTGTCTTGTGGACATCTTGTTCTTTACTCAAGATTGGATCTTATTTCCACTAAAATAATGATAATGATGATGATCATAATAACAATAACAATAGTAAACCCTGCACCTCTATACTGTAAGAGGGGAAGCTTATTTCGGAAAAGACAAATTGTCTTGGTGTGATCATAGATTGAACCAGAATTATAAAATTTCTGTGGCTTAAAGATACATTGATTCTTGAACATATGATTTGCCTTTACAAGTACCATAGAAAAATACATAATTTCTTCTCATATAGTCAAAATATTTAGGACAATTCACCAAAAATGAAAATCAGTTAGGTTGCAGAGGCACTGAACACTGCAAGAACTCTCATATAACAGGATTTTATTTTCTTATTGGATCTAGGAATGAAGAGTTTCATCTTCTGGGTCTATTGATGTTCCAAAGTAGGAAGAGGATCAACAAGTAGAATGACAGAATAGAACAGCAGTCCCTGGGATGCACTGTTCGGTGTAACACGTTAATGTATATTTATTTTTAGTGCCATAATGTGTCATTATTTTTATCTTTTTTATGTATAAGCCTTATCCTTTTCCTATTAGAATGAATGTGATGTGGAAATTGGTATTTTGTTTAGAGTCCTTGACATCCTTTACATAGGTTTCTGAGTGTGTGTGTTAGCAAATGCTACAGAAATGACAAATCTTCATGAAAATACATTTTTTTTTTTTTTTAGCAGCCAACATGCCAGTTTCAAATACTGCAGGTGTTATAAATGGAAGTGAGAACAATAGAGAATTTAAGTAACTTTTCAATGATAAGCCATCTCCATCCTAAAAGGATTCAAAAGCATTTATTCCCCTAGAATAAATGATTCTGTTTTTGATTTTCTATGAAGTGAAATTAAATATGACTTTTTTAACAGAGACCAGAGTGGATAAATACAGAGTTGCAGAATATTGCTGTCCAAGCAAGATTTTGGTAAATAAGCAGACAAACAAACAGAATGGCCTGTCAGTTATTAGTTATGGTCACTGATTTACATTCTTTAACATGTGCTAGGTATCAACGATGTGCTCAGATCTGTGCAAAATGTGACTGCTGTCTACTCCTTAATTTTAAGAGTCAGACAGAATAGATGGTTCCAGTAACCAATATACAAATATATATATATATATATGTATATACCAATATGACACCGTTGGAGTTATTTTTAATAACCGATTCCAGTATTGATCCAGTGAAAAAATTCAACATGACCTTTTAATAAATAAAAGTGTTTCATAACCTTTTCAAAAGATGACATTTCCAATAACTTCATACCCTTACTTGTCTTAATGAGCTAAATAATGTGGTTTTCAGACAGCCATCTAAACTTGTGAAGATAAAACAATACCTGTCCATTTTTTTTTTTTTTTTTTACATTTCTACTCAGTATACAATTTATAAATCAGTTTCTAATTGCTTTTTCAAGGTTCAGAATATAAGCACTTAATTTAGTCCCTCATGCTTGTACAATTTGTCCTCCAAACTTTTGAAATCCAACCCTAAAGATCATTGAGCCAATGGTCTATGACATAATGGTCCACGGTCCTTGATATTGCAGGAAAAGGAAAACGTAAAAAAGAGAAGGATATCTTTTCTTAATGCCCTTACGTTAGGATTCAAACTGGTGCTTTCAGACTGTGCTTCAGTTTGGATCAACTAAAGGGATCTGTGAGGATTAAAGTAAGACTATATTTTTCATAAAAGCTGCAATAGTTAACATAGTTAATAGTTAACATAGTTAATAGTTAATAGTTAAGAGGAATAGTTAATTCCTCTCCTCCCCTTTCCCCCTGCCCCACCTTAGTTTAGAGTCTCCGAGAAAAAAGGCATGAGACTAATTAATATAAATAATCAACATAGCCAATGTCTATTTATAAGATGTCTATATTTATAAACATAGGTAAATGTTTATTTACCTTTCTATTTTTCAGGAACCGCTGTGGTTTGTTTTCTATGATTTTCATACTATCATTGTATCAGGTAAGGTAATTTTTGCATCTACCATTCTCTTATGCTAGGTGAAGATATGTTTGTGAAGTCTGGTCTCATTGAAGTGTCATCCAAAAGTGCATGAGCAATTTTTTCTTGGAGTTTAGGTAAACACTCTTAATTTCAGGAATGCAAATCAAATTACTTTTGAGACAGCAAAGGCACTACCTCGTGCCTTACAACATTATTTTTACCCAGATTTTTTCAAGATAGTAATCACAAATCTTTCCACAAAATTAACATGTTACATCTTTAAGAATTTAACAGTCAATTTTTTTCAAAAGTCACTCATTAAGGGATAAACTGAAAATCAAACAACAACAAAAAAATCACACGCCTAAAGAATGTGAAGAATAAAACATTAGAATAGTCAAGGCACATCTGATGGAGAGAGCTAGGATCATGAATACTTAGTATAAGAAAAGCTAAACATTCACATTTTAATAAAAAGTCAGCTGGATGATACTCAAACAAGGCAACACAAATTTATTAGCTTTTGACACTTCCAAATCAGGTGTAAAATGAGTGAATTCTCTTTCAACACTGGGGGATGTTTGGATCATATTTTCACCGAAATCATCATCCACATAGGTGAAAAAAAAAAAAAAAAAAAAAAAAAAAAAACTGAAAGACTGAAAGACTTTGTTCTGTGTCATTTTCAAATGCTCAGCATACAACATAGTCACACAAATTCAAGCGCATGTTCACATTTTAGCTGATGGCTTTGGCCAGCCCTTACTTACTATTGCAAATGAAAAGAAATAGTTTTTGCCAAACATTTGACTCCAAACAAGGTTAAATGTATGTGCCCTGCCTTTTTCTGTTGATTTTATGGGGAACCTAAGGAGATCAATTTAATAATTGGAGACACTGAAAACAGTGCCCAAGGTCTGAGTAGAAGCAGACTACCTGTGCACAGCATAGAAACATGGAATCACAGAATCATTACGGTTAGAAAAGACCTCTAAGATGTTTGGTCCAATCATCTCCCTACCAACAATATCACCCACTAAAACATATCACAGAATCACAGAATTTCTAGGTTGGAAGAGACCTCAAGATCATCGAGTCCAACCTCTAACCTAACCCTAACAGCCCCCACTAAACCATATCCCTAAGCTCTACATCTAAATGTCTTTTAAAGACTTCCAGGGATGGTGACTCCACCACCTCCCTGGGCAACCTGTTCCAGTGCCTAACAACCCTTTCAGTAAAGAAGTTCTTCCTACATGTTCCTAAGTGAAACACCCAACTTTTCATTAACGCTCCCAGGGACAGTCACTCCACCACCTCCCTGGGCAACCCATTCCAATGCCTGACTGGTCTTTATGAGAAGAAATTCCTCTTAATTTCCAAGCTAAACCTCCCCTGGCCTTCCAACCTAAACCTCCCATCACCAAAAATATAACTTTTTTTTTTTTTATTATTATTATTATTTTTTTTTTCCCCTAGCATGGATTTTAAATCTATGATTTATAGGTTTGGAGATATATTAAAAAATCTCCTTGAGATTTTGTATCTCCTTGAGATACAAATGTACCTAGGGTTCCCCTCTTAGTTAAATTAGTAAAATTTTGATCTTCTACAGAGCAATACTATGTGTCAGCAGCTGCATTTGCAGCAGTTCTATACTGTCCTGACACACTGAAACCACAGGTTCATTTGGCGTCACTGTACAGTTTCATGAGAATTAATTGCATACAGAAGACTGTCATCAATTTGAAGGAGCAGTTTGTGTTGACTTGGATAAATGTTTTATCCATGCACAATCTGATGATGCTGAAGTAATGACACTCTGGGACACTCCACCCAGGATGTTAATCAACACATTTTTGGCATGCAAACTGGGCTAGTCACAGCAGGCATTGCCTCAGGGGAATTTCTACAACCATTTGAAATTCACACCTGGAAGGCTGTTGTAATTATCAGTCAAATATTTAAACGTGCAGGTTCAGTAACTTTTCAAGCTGGTCCATTGCCTCTAGCAGATCCGTTATCTCACCTGTGCAGATGACTAACTGGTAAGTTCCTGAAGCACTTGAGGAATTAGTGTGTTGAATGCACTGAGCATATATATATACAGGCACAGCGCCCACACCCAGACACACCATAGTAATAACAGGAGAACAAACTTCATTTCCTTTCATATAACATATTTCCAACTTAAGTCCCACAGCCACAGTCTGAGAATTCAGAGAGACAGTACTAAAATTACTAAAATGTATGGTAAATATTCTGTATATAGGTGTAGTAAAATTGCTCTTTGAATGTTATTATACAACTTCCTATAAGCTAGACAAAGAAAAGGAAGCTAAAAGAATAATTTCTCCTGAAAAGCATGGTAGGTGGAAAGACTGTTAATTGGAAAAGACAAAGATTTATGTGCTGATAGTTCTTGTTTCAATTAATGGTAAAAAAGTGGCAGAAATTAACAACAACAACAAAACATAAATGATAAAAAGTGAGAATATTGATGTATGTGGAAGATAACACCATCAGGAAAAGAAAGAAAGTCAGCAAAAAAAAAAAAAAAAAAGTGGGAGGTGAACAACAGAAAATAATGGCTTTATTTCAAGACTATCTTATGACATAAGCAATATAAGCCTTTATGGTAATTCACACATTGCTGCTGGAAATTAACAGCTTGCTTCCATATAAGGCAATTAGAAAGACAACTACACTCATAGTGTAGGAAACAGCCCTGGCAGGGAGGCAACCAAGGAGTCAAACAACTACTTTTCTACTTTATGTAAACCAGCTATCTCCAGTAAAAAGGAATTAACTGTGGACAGTAATAGTGTTTGATTGGTATTTGCATTCTTTTTGGATGAAAAGTTTTAAGTTGTTCAAACCCAGTGAACATGAAAGCATATCAACTATTCCTAAACTGTGAAGCAGCTCCTCAGGGACTTACTCAAGAATTAGAGAGTTACAGATATCACAGATGTAGAACAGCTGGCTTCTAGGATATGCCTTGATATTAATGTAGATCTGGACTATGTCTGAACAAGATCCAAAGTACAAATCACATCAACTTGTTTATGCAGACTAGTCTACTGTTGTTTGCTCCTGGGTCCATTCTTTCAGGCCGCAAAAAGCAGTATTGTTTTATCAGAAACATTTATAGTGCTTTTGAACACTGTAGTGTTTTACTAGAAATATTAATACTATTTTTTTTTTCAGAAATTGTAGTTCTCTTATGCCTCCTGAAATCAAATTGTTGATTAATCTTAAAAGTATAATTTGCTTTAGTAATTCATATTTTACTTGACTAAGCTTCCAGTAATGATGAATCTGACTAATACTAGTCCATGATAACTTGTTTCAGATCTGAAGCTACTTTCTCTCCTGAATGTAAACCTTAACCCTAAAAGCTCCAAAGATGTGTAGACCTGTTCTGTGCCTGTTAAAAGCAACATTCTTGTCCTTTGCTCTCATGCATGACTGAAGAGCCTGAAAAGAATGAGGCATCCTTTAGGTCTGATAGAAAAAAATCTGGTTCAGTAGTTTTAAACTGGCTATACTTGCAAAGAACAACACTTTTCATCAAGCCCAGGGTATGATACTTGCTGTAAAACTAATTATTAAGATAGTACCGTTTTTGTAAATGGGATTGTTTAGGACTCCTTGGAAAGTGTACAAGAGCTATTTAAAAGCTACATTAAGTAATATGTAATGCAAGGCATTTTCATATGTACAAAATGTGATAGCTTTTTTTTTTTTTTTTTTTTTTTTTTTGAAAATGTCAGCTGACACCGTTAATTTGTAAATTTTTCAGGTCTAATTTTAACATTTCCTATATTTAATTAGCTTCTCTTGTTCTGATTAGAAATAATACATTTTGATCAGATAAACATAACTTTCCCTTCTTTTCATCGCTTGTCCCATTTCTCTGTTGAAATGACTACTCATCATTTAAAAAAATTATGATAATTTAGCAAGAGAAGTTAAGCTTGTTCCAGTTTCCTTTCTCTCCCTTCATTTCATTTTCTATTTTTGGAAAACTTTTCTAAATATTTTGTTTTCTTCCTAATGAAAAACAGATCAATTTAAAAAGTATCTCTTCCTCACTTCCTGGAGAAAAATCTAGTTTAAGAAGAAAGCAAACAGGTCTGTCTTTGACTGGTGACTTCCTTATGGAAGCCAGAAAGAGCTCATTGTTTTCTGGGAATTTGAAAATCTGAAGAACTAAAATCTTCTGGAAAAACAAACAAACAAACAAACAAAAAAAAAACGATTCCACTTCTAATCTTAAAAATGTTCTTCCCCTGTATATAAGGTAGCCCAGGCCTACAATTTGTTAGCACTTCCACAGCTAATCCTGACAATTTTACCAGAATGGGACATGCAAGACGGGAACATACACTTTGTTTAGAATCAATAATATATATATATATATTTAATGCTAATTGAAATTATTCAGAGTTCTTACAAAAGACCAGGAAGAAGATCTAGCATTGAACTATGCTTCTACTGAAATGACTTCACTCTTTCACATTCCAAATTGCTATCTCAGGTAAACAGTGGATACTCAGTTTATAACTAGCCAAATAGATTTTAAAACAGTTCTGACCATCACTCAACTTTTTCTTCAGACTCCTAGTCCAGAGTCCAGGCTTCACTATTGAATGCAACCCTGAGTGAAATCTCTGAACCAAAAAGTCTCCACAATCTGTTCTTTTGTTATAGACAATGAGTTTGCACTCAAGCTAAAAGTAATTATTATAAATGAATGAACTGAAACAAGTTGATTTTTCACAGGATTTAAGATTACAAAATTTATTAGGAGTATCAAAATCATTGCTTGTACAGCCTTCTAGAAGACTTTAAAGAAATTAACAAAAAATTAAATCCTCAGTTCTATCCATAGCTTAGTTATTCAGGCAGAACCTAAAATCACCCCTATATGTATTAAAAATACATAATAGAAAGCAACTGACTCTTTGAAAGTCTTGAAGGGCATCTCCTTTGAAACCTTCAAATCCAACAGGATGTAATATTTTTGGCCTGTTCATAATATTGGCTTTAAGGTTCCTCCTCATAAAGTAAAGCATCAAGCAAGGGTTTAAACTTTTTTCTATATAAGCACAGAATCATCTAGGTTGGAAAATGACCTTCAAGATCATCAAATCCAATCATCTTGTCTCCAGCTGATGGACTGTGTATGCTCGACACTATGTATTGCTTTCAGATACTTCTGAAACAATAACTATCACTTATTTTAAACAGATTTTTGCTTTTTCATACCTTGTACTTGTACAATCACAGTGCAATATTCTGTTAGCTTTCTGAAAGGAAACATCCAAATTTAAAATGAATAAATAAATAAAAAGGGTAAGAATCAAATAAAACCAAACTGTTCACCTAATTTAACTTTGGTAGATCATCACAAAGCTAGGAAATTTACTGTATTAATGGAAAAATATGTTTCATTAATAGCTTTATCTAGATAGCCAAGTAAAAGAAATATTATTGGAAAAATGAGTAATGACCACAGATTAATGTGTGGGTGATGACCTGCTGTATCACAACAGGTAACTTCACAACAAGTATCAAGAAATATTTCTGGACAAATGAATAATCATAATTAAAAATTTTAACTTTAGAAACTCTCCAGTGGAAGCAACCACTATTACTGAGTTTATATATACCACATTTCCTCCACAGGTGGATGAATTAACTGTGGGGAAGATACCTTAGGGTATGGGTCAGAGTGTGTGCATATGTGCTGCTGAAAGCTGCTAGGCTGATATCAACCTTGAAGTAACTGGGAAGGGCCTCTCTGGCTAAGAAGGATATATATGTTCCCAAACAATTTTATTTTGATCTGACAATAGATCAGAAACTCAATGTTAAAAAGCTTTTCTATCTTGTGTTCCTTTTGACATGCTCTCCTTAAGAAAAATAGCAGAAAGATTCCTCTCAAGGCTTTGGATGAAATTAGTTCCTGTCATAAAGTATTTCACTTTTTTTTTTCAGGATATTATTTACCCAAATTTTGGATATAATCATGGTGAGATAACCATAAATCATAGGTCTGCATTTTCATTCTTGAATACTTAAACCCTGATATCTTAAAATACATGGCATTTATTAATTTGCCAAAATAGAAGTTTGCCAAAACAAAACAAAACTTTTTTTTTTTTTTTTTTTTCCTTCAGAGAGATCTCTCTTGTGGTCTATTTTTGTAACTGAAAAGCACAATTTAAGTGCTACTGAAGGTTAAATAAAAGGAA
Organism: Heteronetta atricapilla; assembly: GCA_011075105.1. NCBI lineage: Eukaryota > Metazoa > Chordata > Aves > Anseriformes > Anatidae > Heteronetta > Heteronetta atricapilla. The sequence goes on from CM021732.1 coordinate 115,743,980, forward strand.
TGTCAATAACAGCTCCTCCTATGAAGCAGTGAGAAATTGTTTCCATGGAGTGCTCAGGAAGTATAATGAAGTGCAGTGAAGACATGCTTAGCTCTTTAAATGACCTTTGGGAACACTGGAGTATTAGCTATTAGGAACTGAATTTGCCTTAAGCTACTCTTCACCCATCTATTGTGTGCACCTGCAACCCACACGAACTGCATCCTGGGCTGCACCAACAGAGGAGTGGCCAGCAGGGCAAGGGAGGTGATTGTGTCCCTCTGCTCTGCCATCATGAGGCCCCGTTTGGAGTGCTGTGTCCAGGTCTGGGGCCCCCAGCACAAGAAGAATGGGGGGCTGTTAGAGCAGGTCCAGAGGAGGGCCACAAAGTTAGTCAAAGGCCCTAACATTTCTATGAAGGCTGAGAGAGCTGGGGCTGTTCAGCCTGTAGAAGATAAGGCTCTGGGGTGAACTTGCAGCTTTTCAGTACTTAAAGAGACCTTAAAAAAGATGGAGGATAACTTTTCACTCAGTCAGATAATGACAGGACAATGGGGAATGGTTTTAAACTAAAGGAGGGGAGATTTAGATTAGAGTCTAGAAGGAAATTCTTCACTCAGAGGGTGGCAAGGCACTGGAACAGGCTTCCCGGAGAAGCTGTGGATGCTTTGTCCCTGGAGGTGGTCAGGACCAGATTGGACGATGCCTTGTGCAACCTGATTTAGTGGATGGCATCCCTGCCTATGGCAGGAGGGTTGGAACTAGATGATCTTTAAGGTCCCTTCCTACCTGGGCCATTCTATGTTTCTATGATTCTATGTAGATTTATATCATGAAAACTAAAAACTCTAGAGCTTAAGGTGGAAAGTGGCTCCAGCCAAGCTGCACGTAGCTCCTCTTTCCCATGGTCAGCATGTGTCTCACTGCACAGGCAGACAGAACTGTTGTAGGAGTCAAGAAGGCCAGGGCATAGAAAGAGTAGAAACCTCACCTTTCATCTACCTGCTAGATAACGTTTATTGCCATCACACTCAAGGGTGAAGACTCTCAGAGGGGAGAGTGCTACATCTCACAGCCATAGTAATAGGAAGCAGTAATGTGTTAAAGCTAGACTACTGGAGAGAGAACTGTGATTATTCCTTACTCTTTGGAGGACTGTATTTGGAGGAGGAGGTATGGACATTTGCATATGGTCAGACATTTGAAATTATTTAGACTTTCTTTTATAGAGAGAACATATAAATGTGAAAATGTTCTGGAAAAAAATGCTGGATGGGAATTCTTCATGTGCTTTTCTCCCATTTGTACTAATGCAGAAAAAGACTTCATTTTGCACAAGACATTTCAACATTTCTCATGCTGTTGTTCCATTGTACTACTTGTTCAAAAAGAATCCCACAACAATCTTAACTATAAAGTTATTGCTTTGCATTGTACAGCAATCTGTGACAAAAGCAATCTTCTTGAATCTGTCACCCAAAGTAGGCAAGTTAATTTGTTTTCTTCCACTTATGAGGATTAGAAAGATGGATACTGTCCAAAGAAATACTGCTCAAATTGAAATTTTATGCTAAAGGAAAGAAAAAGGATGCAGTAAGAATTCAGTAACATGTTAACAACAAAATGTTTGCATTTACAAAAAATGTAAAATAAAATAATCATTTCATGATCAAACTCCAAGGGTATAAAATTAGCTATTTCTGAATTGAGCTGGATTGGTGAAAGGTTATTCTGTGCTCTGTGAGGCATCAGGGTGTTTAAAGAAATAAACACATCCTACTAAAATTTGTGTATTACAGAGTTATATATTCTAATTTTAAGTACTACTTTTTTCTTCTGTTTAAACATTAACAATTAATGATACAGGTGTTATGAGAGTAAGTCTCATTAAATTCAAAAAACAATAAATTACTGTTTTTGCATATGTGCATTTTACATGACACCTCTTTTGAGGCAGTTATTGGAATAATGATATTTAAAGTTATCTATTCTTTATTATTATTACTATTATTATTATTATTGCATTACTATTAGGTACTGCTAGCAATAAAGATACACAAAATTATTGTGAAATAAACTATAATTGAATTGAGCTTTATATATTTTTCCAAAGGTTCTCAAACTGTTTAGTATATTCCAGTGAATTAGCTTGTTCATGTATTCACTGCTTGAACAGCAGTGGAAAATATTTGTTCCTCATCTTGTTGATAGCATCTGCTGCTGCTGCTAGAGGCATTACTTTAATTTAGTGTTGCTATAACCAAATATATTTTACTACATTAATTTTAATGTTGTATGTGTGCACTCTAAAAAAGTCCCTATTCCCGTGTCTTTAAACTTTAACAAGAATTTGATTTATACTGACAATATTACTTTTATAAGGAAATTTTACGTTCCAGTGTTCTGGAGAATGTTTTTATATCTAGTTTAAAGGCAAACACTTGTCAGCCATTAGAGAACCAAAACCTTTTCTCAGTATAGACTGCAAGAAGAAAATATGATAATTTGCTTCCGTAATATTTCTGAATGAACCAAATAAAGATTTCTTCTTTACTACAGATAATTATAATATATAGGCATCATAACAGAGGAGCAGTTTTAGTCCATTAGAATATGGTAGAAGGTAGTACATTAGAAGGTAGTACTTTTAATTTTATGCTTTTTGTTTTATCACAGCAAAAGAAAATTAAAAGTGTGTTACAGACTTTCATTTCAGAATACATAGTAGCCAAAAAGAGAAATATTTTCAAAATACTAGTAGCTTAACCAGCTTGCAGTATAGGGTAGCTAAAAATCAAGACTAACTTGATAACACAGAATTTGCTGCTGTGCATTTGCCTTGTTCTTTTTTACCTTCCATTGCATACAGTCAGGTCCAGTTGATAACTGTTCACAGCAAACACTTGTTTTTAACTTGCCTGTGATCTTGAGCTTTAATAAAGTATCATGTTCTCTCTAGGATTAGCCAGGAGGTACATTCCACCCTATAAATTACAGATTAAACTTCAGTAATATTTGTGTAGCTTTGTTCCTTCTTGGTTTGATTATAAAGTAGTCCAGGTAGAAATGAAAGCTGCAGCCTTAAGGAAAATGGAAATGTAACAGCATGTGTAACTCTGCTAAGAAATATGACTGCAGACTTGTTCTCTGTTCACTAGCTGATCCTACAATGCCTCACAAAGCTTCCAAAGGACTAATGAATTCCCAAAGGTAATAAGGAGATCTTCAACCCCTTCTTTCCTTGTTACAAGACCAAAGTACTATTCTTTACTGAAGCTTTTAAAAGCATGGTATATAATGAAGTATTGAGAAACTAAATCCTCCTAGACAAAGTGAGAAACTACAAGGAACTCCTCTGTAAGTTTCTGCTTCTTCAAATTATAGTTACAAATCTTATTAGCAGTAGTCAAATATTCCGCAGCTGAAACTCAAGCAAAGATGCAATAATATATCCTGTACCTGGATAACTTTTCTATTTGCTAGAGACTATAACAAAGTAAATTACTTATGGTTTCCATTTTGGTACTGGTTGTACTTCATTCATTAGGTAATTACATATCCAGAAAAAATATGCCAATGAAAGCATTTTACGTATACACAGATATCAACTCTTGCAGGAAATGGTTTGCATAGAGAAAAAATGCTGAACTAGCATATCTGCAAAACATAGGGAAAAGTGACAGATTGCTTTCATAAGGTAGTCACGCAGCTTACACTGGCAACTGTTTGATATGCTACTGCAGTATTGATCCAAGAACCATGTCACAATCAGCCTCTCAGAGGACCATAGAAGAACTGCAAATGCTTAACTTAACTAAGCACAAAGTAAAAAGTTTTATTAAAATAAGAAGTGGCTATTTTCAGCTGCAGATACCTCCTACCTATTTTTATCCTTTGCTGAAAGAATAGTTATGTGAGCTTAATAACACTCTTTAAAACTACCAAGATCATAAAACAACCCACTTTGGCAGCTATCCTCTAATAGTAACGTCAAGTCACATCAGAATGGCAAAATGTGCCAAACAAATCTCATCAACTCTAATTTAATTCTAGGTTTCCGTCAGTATAATAAGCCTCTTCTACACCATTTTACACTGAAAATCAAGATGCAAGATCAGCAGATCAGCAATATATATGCGCTTGTGTCTACTTCTTTGTCTCTGTACTAATATTTGTTTTATGAACACCACCTTCATCACCTTTAATTAGTACTAGGACTTCCTTTACATACTTAACATGAAGAACCTTATGCTGAGTTGCTGTGACTCAGTAGAAATGCATACTATTACCTGTGCCTGTATCTAGTAACAATAAGTGTAGACTTACTGTCCCTTTCTGTTCTCTCACATCCCATTGAACTGTGTTTATGTGACAATGGTCTGGGAGCAGGGGGGCTGCAGGGATGGCCTCTGTGAGCAGAGCCCAGGAGCTGCCCCATGGCAGATCAGAGCCAGATCCAGATGGCTTCAAAGGGGACCCGCTGCTGGCCAGAGCTGAGCCAGTGAGTGATGCTGGTTGGGCTTCTGGGAAAGTAGATTTAAGAAAGGGAAAACAATAAAAACAAACAAACAAACAAATAAAATTGCTGTGCAGCAGCAGCTGGGAGAAAGAGGGGTGAGAACCAGCCCTGGAGACCCCAAGGGCAGTGTAGAGGGAGGGCAGGAGGTGCTCCAGGAACGCAGCAGCAGTTCCCCTGCAGCTTGTGGAGAGGCCCCCGGTGGAGCAGGCTGTTGCCCTGCAGCCCATGAGTCCCACATGGAGCAGATCTCCATGCTGCAGCCCATGGAGGAGCCCCCGGTGGAGCAGGTGGATGTGGCCTGGAGAAAGGTGCAGCCCATGGAGACCCCCCACAGCAGCAGGCCGCGGGCCACAGCTGCAGCTCAAGGATAGGAGCCCACGCAGGAGCAGGGGGTCTGGGGGGAGCTGCCACCCATGTGGGACCCATTTAGGAGCAGTTTGCTGCTCCAGCACTAGTTCTTTTCTGTGGAAGCTCCCGCAGGATCAGCTTGGGAAGGATGGCATCCCATGGGAGGGACATGGAGCAGGGGCAGAGAATGACCATGAAGGAGCAGCAGAGATGAAGCATTAGGGACTGACCACAGCCCCCATTCCCCATTCCCCTGTGCTCCTTGTGAGATCCTCCTTATGCTGATCCTGCTTTGCAAGTGATGATAATTATTGAGCATGCTCCCTGTCCTTATCTGAACCCTCAAGCCCTTTCCATTGTATTTTCTTCACTTTTTCCTTTGAGAGGGAGTGAGAGAGCAGTGGTGGAGTTCAGCTTCCTAGCAGAGTAAATCCACCACACCCTCCCCCTCCCATCTTGTTTTCTTTCACAAAGAGCAGGCTTGGGCACATGCCCCAAATCACCTTTCAATAGCCTCACTTCACATAGTGTACTGGCATAGACAAATCATTCTTTCATGTGTCTTTCTCTCATGGTTTCCCCATCCTGGGTCTGATTTTTGTCAAGAGGGGGTGAGATGCAGATCCTAAGAAAATATTTTGCTGTTAATTATACCATGTCTGTGTATTTACATGTGTCTTCTCTGTTATACTGTGTGATGTCTTTTTTTTTTTTTTTTTTTTTTTTTTAGAGAAATAGCAATACTTTTATTTAATAACTAATCAAAATCTCACCTTGAAGATGTAGAAAGAGAAGCTCTGCTGTAGATGGCATATATTCCAGATTGTAGCTAAAATCCCAACTGTTGTTTGTAAAAGAAAGATCTATATCTCATCTATAGGCTTCAGGGAAAAAAAAAAAAAAAAAGTTTATGAAAAAGCCTCTCTCAGGCATTTTAAAAACTAAACATTGCACGACATATTGACTTTAATTTTCAAAGTCCTTTATGAATAATTTTTCTGAGATTTGATTCACCCTGGCAGGTTGGTGCTGTCATTTAAGGTTTCTTGCTGCTTCCTTTCAAGAATAGATCCACAGATCAAGGCCTCATGTGTCAGTATAAACTAATTTCAAGGACTTACCAGAAATAATGTAAACTGAAATTCAAAGCCTCACACACTGCTGTGTTATTTTTAATTGAATAGTCAGTAGTGAACTTTCATTAAATGTATATTAATAGAAGAGCTTCTGCTAAAAATGATTGCATGTTTCTCATAAGCAGGTATAAACAGAATAAAAGCAAAATGCTGTTAATGTGTGTTTAAGTGCTTAACCTAATTCATTGCTCAGAATTTGCATGGTAGAATTACATTTGCATTTGAATATGTGTTTGAATAAAATATAACATGTGAGTGATCTTTTAAAATACCTGGTTACTTTTGTAAGTGCCAACCACAGAGATATGCCAATGATGCCATTATCAAGAACTGGACTCCTATAGGCAACCTACCATTTGTGGTCTTAACTACACTACACTCTAGTTTAAATAGCCAAAACACTCTGGAAACTAACACAAATACATGCAGAACATATTGTAAGAAACTGGATATCACCAAAGGTTTGATGGTGATGAGAAGAATTGAAAGCTCCCTTCATGCCTGTTGGAGTCTTACTCAAATTTGGGTTTAGGCATGCAGATCCTAGGGGAAACAGGGAGAACTGCAGACATATTAGCAGTGTTCACTGGTCAGAGTATCTGTGCAAGCATGCCAATCCAGTGCCCTCTTACTGAAAATACTGATGTTTAAAACTTTGAAACCAAGAAGGTCTTCTGTGTAACTCAGTGTCTCAAGCAAATGTCAGCCATGTCTACTAAGATGACAGATCTGTCATGAAACTGAAAGATGGTACATTAACTGCATAGCCCAGGAGGTAAGAAATCTCTGCTGCATTGGACCTATTAAGATACAAAAGATTGGAACCCCAAAGTTCAATCTGAACAACTTCTCTACAGCTTCTGGAGATGCTATAGGAGCCTCAGTTAAAAATACAGTTTTCCCTGTTTGTGGCTGTAGCTAATATCTTTATTATGGGGCTGAACAAAACACAAATCTGAAAGGAGAGAGAAAAACTCTGCAGATCAAATATGTTTGTACTAAGACTTACCAACCTTGCCCTCAGGGCCACTTCACACATTTACTTTGTCATTGCAACAGATGAAACAGCTCTTGGCAATGACCTTTTTGAATGTGTGGCATATCTGAAATGTGCAGCAGACCATAACTTTTCTCACCAGTAACCTTTTTTTTTCTACTCTCAAATGATTCCTTTCTCTGTTGTACTACTTCTGGGCATACCTGGCAGTTTCTCTTTCACACATGTAAATACATGCACACAGTCTGTAAGAATTATGAACAAGCTTCTTCAGCCTCAGAGGATATTTTCTAACTTGGAATTCGCAGGTAGATATTGGAAATCATTATTTCCTAGCAAGCTCTCAGCCCCTTTTGAACCTCTGTGTATCTCTGGCAGGTTAGGGCTCCCTCAGGACTAGTCTTTTAAGAGGGTGTCCTCTCCCTTACCTGTTCTAGAGAGATGTCCACCTTGACAGTAAAATGACACTGAGCATTTGTTTGCTCAGTGCACTGTAGCTCTGTTGGACCACCTCAAACATTGAACAAATATGCATGTTCAAGAAACAAATGCAAGCTAATAGTCTGGGTAATTGCAAAATTACTTCTACTGCAAATATTTTTGGGCGATGAGACGCTGGAGAGCAGCCTAGAAGAGAGGGATCTGGGGGTCGTGGTAGACAGCAAGTTGAATATGAGCCAGCAGTGTGCCCTGGCAGCCAGGAGGGCCAACCGTGTCCTGGGGTGCATCAAGCACGGCATCGCTAGTAGGTCGAGGGAGGTGATTGTCCTGCTCTACTCTGCGCTGGTGCGGCCTCACCTCGAGTACTGTGTGCAGTTCTGGGCACCACAGTATAAAAAGGATGTTCTGGGCACCACAGTATAAAAAGGACGTGAAACTGTTGGAGAGTGTCCAGAGGAGGGCTACGAAGATGGTGAAAGGCCTGGAGGGGAAGACATATGAGGAACGGCTGAGGGCACTGGCCTGTTCAGCCTGGAGAAGAGGAGGCTGAGGGGAGACCTCATCGCAGTCTACAACTTCCTCGTAAGGGGGTGTCGAGAGGCAGAAGACCTTTTCTCCATTAACACCAGTGACAGGACCCGCGGGAACGGGGTTAAGCTGAGGCAGGGGAAGTTTAGGCTTGACATCAGGAGGGGGTTCTTCACAGAGAGAGTGGTTGCACACTGGAACAGACTCCCCAGGGAAGTGGTCACTGCACCGAGCCTGACTGAGTTTAAGAAGTGATTGGACTGTGCACTTAGTCACATGGTCTGAACTTCTGGGTAGACCTGTGCGGTGTCAAGAGTTGGACTTGATGATCCTTAAGGGTCCCTTCCAACTCAGGATATTCTATGATTCTATGATTCTATGATTTTCAAATAACATATTATGACTCTGTTGACCTTGGGTTTGCAATCAAGTTCAGTTACCATTGAAGATACAGATGCAGGCCATGCATGGAGTATGAGGAAAGCGATAACTTTACCAATGAGTATTTTCTCCTTTCTATGTGAATTTGTATGCCAGTTGGCTTGTGCTCATCAGTAATATATCATTGATAAGCAGCTGTTATTTTTTCCAGCACAAGAATGTCAAACAAGTAACAGGAGTGTCAATGGTTGCCAGCGTAGATTTGCCAAGAGATTAGAATTTAATTTTACCTCTGTGTGTTGCCTTACATCAATGCACATTAAAGAATCAGATCTATCGTGGAAGAAGTCAGATAATGTACACACCAACAGCAGCACTAATTGTGATTGCATCTACATCCTAATAATTCAGAGAACTGATAAAAAAGGAGCAGACTGTTGTAATAAATGATTGACATTTTGATGACTGTGGAATGTAACACAGGCTTCAAATACATAAATATGCTAGCCAAAAGAGTTCTGAAGCATAAAACAGAATATTAAAGCTGAAATTTAGCAACTGATACAGACTGCTTTAAATAAATCATGCAAACACCTACTCACATACACTGATTTTTTATCTTGGTAGGCAAAAACAATTAGTTTAACTTATCTTTAGAAATTATTGATCTTATGAAAAAAAAACTCTAGATAACTTGGAGACACATTCTAATGATACCACAAGCTCAACTGAGCTTGAGACAATGACAATAACAATTTTCCGTTAAACATATTGGGAGAAAAGCTACAGGTTATTATTATTTTTTTCTACTGTTCTTTATGGGTGGAGAAAATGTGTTTGAATAAAAGACTGAAACATTTCAAAAGACAAAAATAATTCAACTTAAATTAAAGATGGACTATAAATGGATAAAACTGTGCGTGGATACAACTGTGTTGTACTGTCAGGGAAGATCACTGCAAATAATATCAATGATTTCTTAAAATGGTCTGAAAATTAGACCTCCACTCAAGGGTGTTCTGAGGCTTTAGTGCTTGCAGAACTTAGACCACAGATGGTTAGATGAATGATGGATTGACAGAGCAGTATTTAGTCTCTTAGTGTAAGCTTGTTGAAAACTCAGGGTGGCTGGGAAGAGAATACCAACAATAAAATGCAAATTCCAGTTCCTCAAATCTTTATAACATAAAGGGCCTGAGAGACATGAATACCACAGTCTCACTTGGGCCAAGACCTGAGTACAAAAAGCAGCTGACTCTAGTGAGCCATGCCATGGACCAGCAACAGGACAACCACCAATTGGACAGGAGGCCAAGAGCAGAAACTAGTGGAAAGATACATTGCAATGTCACTGTGCTGGTGTTCCATTGGTGTCTGATGCTGATATCTGTCTGTGAAGAGCCCCAGCAGTAGAGCCTGAAGAGATCATGGTCATGCAGGTGTCCGCCCCTCATGGAAGATGGGTGCCTGTGGTGGTACCACTACAGCTATGCCATGCTGCCAAGACCAATCAGAGGACACGTTTCACTGGGGCTTGATGTGGAGAATAGTCAGACTTGTTAGTGTCACTCATAAGCACCAACCTTGGGCAAAGGGGAGCTGAGCAGCTTGTTCCTGCTTCTCTCTTGTACAAACTTTGTGGATGGAGGTCAGTTAGGCTGGCTGAAGGAGGGAGTCCTGCAGTGGTGGGTTGGCCCTGTTTTGGCGGCAGAACAGAATATCAAAGGCCATGGTACCCTGCGTGAAACCTGTAGCTTGATTATTTGTAAAATGAATATTAAAGTTAATATCCCAAATATGATAATGAGTTTACTGAAGTACATGCTAAACATATACGACTATATTTGACTCTCCACCCGAATCATGCCAAATGTCATCCCATGTTAGGAAAGAGGAAAAAAAGAAAAGAGGGGGAAGAAAAACAAAACTGGAGGCAATAAGAGGCAATCAACAGGCTGTGCTTCTCCACCAAGACAAGGATGCCTTCTTGGTAAGTTCTGCACCTTCAACCTTTGGTGATGGGTGCTAGGATATGATTTTGCTAGCACTATTATATATAACACTATTGCAGTAAATGTATTTATCAACAGGTATTTCAAAACTGCTATATCTCTTGCCTTATTAAATACTTACAACTTTGTGAAACTGCCTCAGCGAAAGTCCTTGGCAGGACTGTGGAACAGACAAACGTTGGACTCTGATGACAAGTCCCATTTAATGCAACACTTGACTCTGATGACTCACTGGAGCAGTGATTGGTGTGCGTCCTGGCTGCTGATATCTGTCTGTGTATGTGTATGTGTGTGTGCATTTCCCAGCACAGCTGGTCCCTTGCTTAGAACATTTTAGACATTGAGCTTAGAGGTGTCAACTTGTTTGATGTTCCTTTCCTTCCACTCTTAGGACACAGACTAATCTCCTGCAATTAAGTAATCTGGTCACTCTCTTGAGAAATAAAACATTTTGTCAGTATCTTCGTTAGGTCAGGATTTAAACTTTCGTATCTAAGCAGGCAGGACATCAAAGTTTGGCCAATTCCAGTGATATAATTAGGAGAAAAAAGAAGTAGGTTTGATGCCTACACATTTTAGATTAACAGTTTAAAATTTAATAATGTGTAAAGCTATTCAAAAAAGAATAAAAATTAGCTACTACTTTTTATAATTGGTATTTTAATTAAGAGTTGAGAGTATTTTTTGCAGAAGTAAATATGTATTAAAAGCGAACACTGTTTTGTCAGAAATCAATACAATTCAAGAGTTTCCATCATGCCACTAAGAACTATGATTTGCAGTTAATCTGTTCTGTTGAACAGCTTCAAACACATAGAAGTGTGTAAAATATTAAGCAACTTTAAATTCCACTTATCATTTTCACATTAAAAAAAAATATGAAAATGTATTTATGATTGAGGATCAAACATCTAGCATATAGGAAATTAGTACAGAAGCAATCTTCTTTCAAATAGAAGTATGTAACTGTACAGTATGATCCTCAGCAATGCTCAAGATTGATCCTAGCATGACCAAATATCCCACTGCCACTCCCTGACTCTCTCAGTTGTAGTCTAACAGTGAGACTGGCTTAGGTATTTGCTTTACTAGGGAAAAAGGAGGAATCTACGCATGACCCCTCTGCCTCAGTACTGCTGTGACTTTGATACTGAATCTGGCCAGATCTAGGAAACAGAATTTGCACTTACATTTCCCTTGGATTTCCTTTTTTTTTCATATGTGGTTGCCATCAAAGTTACTAGTCCAGGAAGGTGGAAACCTGCCTTCTAAAAGCATTTTTCCGTATCCATTCCGGGGCACGTTGTCAACATAAGGATTAGTACAGATTCTCTTCAAGTATAAGCTTGTGCTTTTTCTTCCGTTGTTTTGATGTAATAGTGGAGTAGGCCCACATACAGATATTTGCCATAATAAATGTCAGTTTCACATTTGCCATAATTTGCCATCTGCAACAGAAATACTGCAGAGAAAACATGGTACTTAAAAAAATAAAAAAAAAAATAAAAAAAGAGGAAGAACATTTCTCCTATATCATTTCAGGACTCTATTTTTTTCCTTCCATCACTGCCAATCACTACTTTACACCCACACCCATACACATATATACACATACACAAACAGAAAAGATAACAAAATGGACAAACTTTATTTCAATATACTGATGAAGCTACTATGTTGGTATGTTCTTCACAAAAAAAGAAGACATTATTTTGCTGAAATGTAGAAATTTTCATGTTTATGAAAGCAAACGCTTCTCTTGGCATCATCAGAAGAGAGGAGGAATGCTGAGGAATAAGGCAACTGAACAAAAGGTTTACTCATTTAAAAGGAAAATATAAAAGCAAGCCAGAAAGAGAGCAATGTTGTTGTCATCACATTACAGAAAATTAAGAATTGTGCAAAAGTTTAATTTTTTCACTTCTGCATCTGGATAGTAGCAACAAGTTAAGAATAAAAACAAATAAGAGAGTGAAAGAAGGAGAGAATGAGAGAGAAAGAGAGAAGAGGGAGAAGAGAACAAAGAAGGAAGAAAAGGAAGGAAGAAAAAGAAGAAGAAGGAAGGAAGAAGAAGGAAGGAAGGAAGGAAGGAAGGAAGGAAGGAAGGAAGGAAGGAA